>CM060910.1:513840873-515074444 GCA_030737875.1 Allium sativum
CTCCCTGTAAAAATTATGAAATTTGAAACCTAACAATAACTAGACATCACGGACCAAACAAAAGTGGTTTCGTCGAAATCCGAGGTCGTTTGCAAAATTTCCATTTTTAAGGGCCTGAATTCCATAGCGACTATTCAGAATTTTCAACTGGACATATCTTTTGACTCCCGCTATGAAATTTCGATTTTTCGGATTCGTTGGAAAGATATTCTCTATTAGATTCTATTATTTTTGGTTTCACTAAAATCTGGTTTATTTTGCACCCGGTACATTCATTTGAAGTTTGAAATCAAATTATCGAACTACCGCGCCATTTTCAATTCCTTTTATAATTATATATAATTATTTATATTCTAATGACGATTCAAACGAATATATACGTTCGAATTATATTCAAAATAAATTTCTCATCGATATTATTTAAAATAATTCATTTTAAATAATCAAAATTCGCTAAAATTGCCAAAATAAAAATTTTAAACTGACCCAGATTTCCGGGTTATTACAATCTCCCCTACTTAAAACTTTTCATCCCCGAAAAGGAACAAAGCTGAAAGTTGTTTAACAATTCAGCTCAACTTCCAGTATCACTACGGCTTAAGTTCTTCAACTTTTCAGTTTCTAAGAACTTTTCAAATTTTTCAAAAATTTGGCTAACACCCTAAATTTTCCAAAAATTTCGCCATAACCTCCCCTGCACCGGGAGCCACGGGAAAATCCCGAAATTGCCATACAGGCCTTCTGATCTCAAAATGAAAAAGGAAAAGCCAAGCGGCTAGCCAATCGGCTCATAAAATCATCATCACCCAAACAAAACAGTAAATTATGATAAACATGTACCTATTTGTCGGGCAAACAATTTTATTCTTCTGCTCTAGCCTCTTTCCTATGACCTGTTCAATGTAAGTACATGTATATGCAAGCAAATGCGATAAATTTTCAATACAACTCACTTTTTGGTACAATTTGACTAAATGGTTTAAATTTTAATTAATCAACCAATAATCAAACAACACAATCAGCAATCAATTAGTGAATTATCATTTGAAATCATAACTTTGATATATAGTCAAAAATCAGATTTTTGATGCCAAATCACAACAATAGGCCCTATCTAATTTTGGTTCTCACACCAGTCAATAGGAAATATATAGAAATCTCACTTTCGTCACTCGAATATAAACACTGATGATGAGGCCTCATCATCAGAATCATCTCCGGGCGACTAGAGTGTGATTCTACATCTATCCAATATATTAAAATTTCGAACACACGTTTGCAAGACGTATATGCAAAATCTCTATATATTGGACTGTCCTAATCAATATGAAATAATCAAATACGAATAATTGATTTTAAATTTTCAAAAGAAAATTTGTTTTCACTTTAAAAATATACTATTCACACTCGTTCTAGGATACTACTGATCCTATCTCTAACGAGTCATTCCCATTGGATATTACTAATCCAATATCTGATGAATTCTTTCGTATGGTTCTAATGTGTCTTGATCTCTGAGCTTTGTAGACCAAAGCTCTGATACCAACGGTAAAAATTATGAAATTTGAAACCTAACAATAACTAGACATCATGGACCTAACAAAAGTGGTTTCGTCGAAATCCGAGGTCGTTTGCAAAATTTCCATTTTTAAGGGCCTGAATTCCATAGCGACTATTCAGAATTTTCAACTGGACATATCTTTTGACTCCCGCTATGAAATTTCGATTTTTCGGATTCGTTGGAAAGATATTCTCTATTAGATTCTACTATTTTTGGTTTCACTAAAATCCGGTTTATTTTGCACCCGATACATTCATTTGAAGTTTGAAATCGAATTATCGAACTACCGCGCCATTTTCAATTCCTTTTATAATTATTTATATTCTAACGATGATTCAAACGAATATATACGTTCGAATTATATCCAAAATAAATTTCTCGTCGATATTATTTAAAATAATTCATTTTAAATAATCAAAATTCGCTAAAATTGCCAAAATAAAAATTTTAAACTGGCCCAGATTTCCGGGTTATTACACTCCCGCTTAGGTGTTGTAACAACCCGTATTTTGAATAACAAGTTATAACATAAATCAAGGCAGAATTAAATGATAAAATTTGAATCAAGGGAAACGGGCTGTGCCATTACGTTCGTCTCGGAAAAATACGCGAAATAGAGTCCGAGTTTTCGGAAATCGGAGTCCGTATGACCAAGTTATGGCCCGATAAAGTTTTCAGAAAATATAAAGTTCAAATTTGAATTCAGAATTCAAATTCAGCTTAGCAGGATAGGCGGGAAAAGTTCCCGCCACCCCCCCCCCAGTCGACTTGGGAGTCGACACACCCCAGGCTGTGTCGACTGCCCAGTCGACACCCCTGTCGACTTGGGTGGTCGGCCAGTCTGGCCTGGGTGCACCTGACTTGTTTCTCAAGACATGCTTTAGGGCTGGTGACGGATTTTAATGGCTCAGATCTGAATTAGGGTTAATCCTATGGCCTAAACTAACCTAAACTTCTATAAAAGGACCCTAATACCTAGCCTAAACCATCATAAATCAATCCTACAACTAGATTATGCCAAAATGTTTAATCATGGCCTCCACCCTCTTGTCATAGTCTCCACCTTCATTCATATGAGAATTCCTAAGCTTGTTTGAGAGTTTCTAAGTTTGATTCAAGGCCAAAGTTCAATCTTTCTTCATCAAAGCAAGGATCTTCTTCTTATTTCTCAAGGGTTTTCATTGAAGCTTGTTATTTGGGGGTTTTTAGAGTTGCTAGTGGCTTCGTCTCAATCTTATTTGATAAGTCTTCATAGCATTGTAAGCCCTATACTACTCTTAGATTCTAACTATGAAGTTAAATATGACATGTTGCAAGTTTGAGTTTGGGCCTAAGCATGATTTGTGCTTTGGTTTTATCATGTTACGCATAGATTTAATCTATGCATGTTTGTAAAGCAATCACCTTGACTTTGTGCATAAAAAGCTATGAGCTTTGATTTGAAATGTTGCATAAAGCAACATAGAAACTCTCATAAACCTTATGTTATCTTGCATATGATGTTATATGCGAATCACTTGCTATCATCCTATGTCATTTATGACCATGTTTCATCTATTTTGCTAAAGTTGATATCATGCATGTTTTGAGGCCTATAATGTAATATGCAAGTTTATGAACACATTTGCCTCATATACCACCATGTTTAACTTGTGGCCCAAACCTTATTAATTATGTCATGCTTCTAAGTTCCCTCTTTGAGATCTATTTGCGTTTATGCGAACTTACATGCGATGGGGTTACGTTATGGGTAAACTAAAATGACATAAAAACATGACTGGAAAAGATGACATGAAATATGACATGTGATTATGCTTGAAACATGAACATGAACTTGGACATGACTTCTAGAAAACATGAGAATGGCCAACTCGAGGTTGGGTTGAGTTTGTAGCATAAATCTACCCGGAACCGACCGGCTTAACTAGTGGCTACAAGCAATAGGACCCAATGTGAGTAGTTGATCATGTCGCACTTGAAACCCGAGGTTAGACTAAGTTGTGGTGTAAAGCTACCCGGACCCGCCCGGCTTAACTAGTAACCACAACAAGGTCTAATGTGAGAGGTTGGGTGCATTAAATTAATTAATGCCGCATGATAGGGTTAAGTCATGGACCACTTGAATACTTAACCAATTAAACACGATGGGGTAAAGTCACGAACCTTGGGTACACTTAACCAACTTGATACCTGATTGGATAGGGTTAACCACGTTTAACCCGTTAGAAACCCTAGTTACGTGGTCCTTTTCACCAGTAACCCTCTTGATTGTATCGTGATACCCTAGGAACTAGGCTAGGGTGGGGCACGATTACTGGGCCGACATGTAAGCGACCAAAACGACGGCTGAGTAGGTGCGCCGGTGTAGGTTCAGGCGGACTATGGTCGTGCACATAGTCCGGAGTTGAAAAAGCAGACACGGGCACCAGTAGGTTTAGACTGTGCGTGCTTGATTTGTGTCCGTGGTTGGCACCCTAGGGCTTGATACACCCTAGGGTGGACCTAGCACAGTTTGACTACACTTCGTGATTGGGCCGTATGACACCGACACTTGACGAGTTAGGCTTTAGGGAGCCGATCGATTAGACCGTGTTGTGGGACCTTGATTTAGGTCATCTTGTGATATTGGGCCAAGATTGGGCCAAGGGATCACTTCTTGTTTATACTTGACATGAGTTGGAATGCTAGTACACTTGGTGCAGAAACTTAACCTTGTATATGCGATGCCACACTTGATCTATCCTGTTAACTTTTCACCATGCCAGTTATCACCCTATGTTTCATCTCTGTTTTACATGTCCAGTTAAATTTATTAGTTTTTATACTAATAGTAGATAGGACTTACCAGTCTTTTGACTGACCCATTTTCTTTCGCCTCTTTTCTTTCGTTCCCCCCCCCCCCAGGTTTACAGGGTGGGAACACTAGCACCTAGCTTGGATCTTTAGCTGCTTTTTCTGGATAGCTCATGTACAGTTTGGACTTGAGCATGCTATGGCTCTATTCTACTTTGGGGATAGTTACTTTATGTTTTCTTCTGGTTTTCAGTTTATGTTTCTAGACTTTGTTTTGTGGGAAAATAATGACCAAGTACTTTGATGTAACTTGACTATGGTTTTGAAATGTTAGTTTTTACGCGCTGCTTTATTTACTCTCTTCTATATGTTCTGTCTTGTGATATCTGCATGCATGTTTACCTCGTTTAACGCCCCTCCAAAGCTAGTGTGCTTGCAAGAGTGACATTGGCGGAGGTGAGGTGTTACATTTGGTATCAGAGCATAAGGTTAACAAGATTTGGGCAAAAGGGTTTTTAAAACTTACCTTTTGGAAAACTGTTTTCAAAACCAATTAAGTATTTTCCAAGAAAAGTCTAGTTTATTTTAAAAGGCTATTCCCCAAAAGCCATTAGCACTATCCTTTGTTTTCTCGTTCAAAATCTATCTTTTCCCTTTTTTTCAGCATGGCCGATCATAACCTTCCCGAGGGAGTAACCATTCCCGGATGGTTCCGGAGGTACTTGGAAGCTAGGGCCAACGATGTGGGCCCAGCAAACACCCCCACCGTAACCGAGGTTCCTCCTCCTCCTCCTCAGCATCCACAAGCAGATTTCGCAAAGGTTTGCAAAGACTTTAAGGCGATGGGTGGCAACAATTTTATTGGGACGGAGACTTTTGTTGAGGCGAGAAATTGGTTGAAAGAAACTAAAGATCTCTTCGCCATCTTTGATGTGGAAGACCGTAGAAAAGTTCTGTTGGCAGCATGGCTATTGAAAGAAGAAGCTGCTTATTGGTGGGAGGTCACCAATGCTACTAGGCCTATAGAGACTTGGGCCGACTTTAGGATGAGGTTTGGGCTTAAGTTTCTATCATCTGCTGAGGCGAATCTGCAATTGGGGAAGTTTATATCTTTGAAGCAAGGGGACATGACAGTGAGGGAGTATGTGAATAAGTTTAACCAGCTTGCTTGATTTGGTTTGGACATGGTTAATACTCCCTAGAAGAAGGCTCTACGCTTTGCACGAGGGTTGAATGAGCCATTGCAAGGTTTAGCCCTGTCTCATATACCCATGGGGGGCACTTTTGAAAGCCTAGTGGACATGGCATTGCTTCAAGGAGATGATAAGAATGGCAAGAAAGAAGTCAAGCCGAATGAGACTCAAACCAAGAAGGCGGACTCCAAGTGAGGAGGGAACCAGAGCAATCAGAACAACAAGAACAACAAGAACAACAAGGGCAATAAGGCCAACAACAACAAGGCAAAGGACCCAAGAAAATGCAACTTCTGTGGGATTGTTGGGCACATAGCCAAAGATTATAGAAAGAAGAAGAGGAAGTTGGGCGAATGCTTTCATTGTGGAGAGGCTGGACACCTTAGCAAGGATTGCCCCAAGAAGCAAGGACAAGGGCAAGGGCAGACTCAGCGTGCAGGACCTTCTGGAGGGCAAGTGCATGCTCTCAACACTGCTCCAGTTCAGGACCGAGGTAGTATATCTGTAGAAAGCCTTGTTTACAGTTCTGATTTTCCTGTTCGCACTTTATTTGATTCTGGCGCATCGCATACCTTTATTTCTTCTGACATTGTTGAAAGTTTGCACCTAAGTACTAGTCTAGTTGAGGATCCCGTTAGTGTTTCAAATCCAATTGGGGGTTCCGCCCAACTATCTATGATTTGTGTGGATTTGAAGATTTCTATCTTGACCGTAGAATTCACGTGTAATACTTATGTTCTCGGGTTCACGGGATACGGGTTGATTTTGGGCATGGATTGGTTGTCCAGTTATGGAGCCATTCTTGATTGTGAGCATAGGGTGGTGAGGCTCATGACTCGCCTCGGTAATACCCTAGAGATTTCTTGCAACCCGCTGGATCCCGTCATGTTATGTTATCTTGAATCTCTTGACTCGTCCATCGATGATCTGCAATCTGTAAGGGTGGTTCGAGAATATCCTGATGTCTTTGAAGAGGTTAAGGGGTTACCCCCTAAACGAGAAATAGATTTCCGCATTTATCTTGTTGATAATGCCAAGCCAGTATCATTGCCCGTTAGGCACATGGCCCCGCGAGAAAGAAGAGAGCTCAGTAAGCAAATCAAGGAGTTGCTTGAGAAGAATTTTATTAGGCGAAGCATTTCTGAATGGGGTGCTCCTGTGGTGTTCGCTATTAAGGCGGATGGTTCGCTTCGTCTATGTGTTGATTATCGAGAGTTGAACAAGCTGACAAAGAAGAATAGGCACCCATTACCGAGGATTGATGACCTCTTTGACCAGCTTGTTGGTGCTTCTGTTTTCTCTCAGCTCGATCTAGCCACCGGATTCCATCAGCTTAGAGTGGCTGAGGATAGTATTGATAAGACTGCGTTTAGGACTCCAGATGGATTCTTTGAATGGCTTGTCATGCCATTCGGTTTGACTAATGCACCCGCCTACTTCGTAGATTTGATGAGTAGGGTGTTTAGGGAGTTCCTTAACAAGTTTGTGGTTGTCTTCGTGGATGATATTCTGATCTTCTCAAAGGATGAGGAAGAACAAGCTAGACACCTCAAGGAAGTGATGGATACGCTTAGAGCTCATCAGTTGAAAGCCAAGTTCTCCAAATGCCATTTTTGGAGAAGGGAAGTTCGGTTTCTTGGACATATAGTTTCTAAGCAAGGCATAGCGGTGGATCCCGCGAAAGTAGTTGCAGTTCAAGACTGGTAGACTCCTAGGAATGCAACCGAAGTAAGAAGCTTTCTCGGTCTGGCGGGCTACTATAGGAAGTTCATCAGGGACTTCGCTATGATTTCAGCCCCTCTTACTAAGTTGACGAAGAAGAACTTAGTCTTTGCATGGGACTTAGAGTGTGAGCTTGCTTTTCAAAGGCTCAAGAGGGCCCTTACTACAGCTCCAGTTTTGGCATTACACGATGGCGGTAAGATGTTTACCGTATACACCAATGCATGTGGCACGGGGTTAGATGCGGTTCTGATGCAGGAAGGAAGAGTGATATGTTATGGGGGTAGGAAACTTAAAATTCATGAGAAGAACTATCCCACTCATGATTTGGAATTGGCGGCGATCGTCTTTGCTCTCAAATCCTGGCGCCACTATCTTCTAGGCGAAAGGTTTGAGTTATATACTGATCACAAGTCGCTCAAGTACCTCTTCTCGCAGAAAGATCTGAATCTAAGGCAGCAAAGGTGGATGGAATTCTTGGCATCATATGAATTCGAGATAGCTTATACCCCTGGCAAGGGTAATGTTGTTGCAGACGCACTAAGTAGAAGTAGGTTGACTTTGAGTCCCTTGTTTGTGGAGACGAAGAGCCTTGAGTTCTTGGCAACCTTTGATTTCACAACGGCTGTTGAGTCGATGATGGGTTCGTTAGCATCTCTTGAGCTTAGACCTACACTTCTTGATCACTAGGGACTTCGCAGAAGGAAGACCCGCAGATAGTCGAGATCATGGACAAGTTGATTCGTGGTGAGATGTCTAGTCACCTTGCTAGATATACTATTGATGACAAGGGTTGGCTAAGGCGTGATGGAAGGCTATGCGTTCCACAAGTGGGAGACTTGGTGCATAAAGTTCTCGAAGAAGCGCATCACTCGAAGATGACTATATATCCTGGAGGAGATAAGATGTATAGGGATATGAAGCGCATTTTCTTTTGGGCTGGAATGAAGAAGGATACGGCAGAGTATGTTTCAAAGTGCATGGTGTGCCAACAAGTGAAAGCCAAGTCGAAGAAACCCGGTGGGCTATTACATCCATTGGAGGTCCCGCAATGGAAGTGGGAAAGTATCTCTATGGATTTTGTGGATGGATTGCCTAGGTCAAGAAAAGGGAATACGAGCATATGGGTCATAGTTGACAGACTTACGAAGAGTTCTCATTTCATTCCAGTGAAGAGCAAGAGGACCGCATCATGGCTAGCATCCGTTTATCTTTGAGAGATAGTGCGATTGCATGGAGTTCCTTCTAGCATAGTTAGCGATCGTGACCCAATCTTCACTAGCCAGTTCTGGAATAGTTTGCAAGAAGCGATGGGTACGCAATTGAATCTAAGTACAGCCTATCACCCCCAGACAGATGGCCAAACCTAAAGGGTGAATAGAGTGCTAGAAGATCTCTTGAGGCTTTGTGTTCTTGACTTTGGTGGTACTTGGGAAGACCACCTCCCTCTTGTAGAGTTTGCTTATAATAATAGCTATCAAGCTAGCATAGGGATGGCACCATTTGAAGCTTTGTATGGGAGGCCGTGTAGGTCACCATCTTGTTGGTGGGAGACAACGGATAGGCTTATACTTGGGCCCGATATGATACGGGACACATCCGAGAAAGTTGAATTGGTGAGAAGACGGATGAAAGCGGCCCAAGATAGACAGAAATCCTATGCTGACAAGCGAAGGATAGATTTGGAATTCGAAGTTGGAGATATGGTTTTCGTGAAGGTTTCTCCTTTGCGTAATGTGGTTCGTTTTGGAGCAGTTGGGAAGCTGGCACCAAGGTTCGTAGGACCCTTCCCTATCATAGAGAGAATTGGAAAGATGGCTTATAAGGTGGAATTGCCCGAGAAGCTGGCCGGAGTGCATAACGTCTTTCATGTCTCGCATCTCCGAAAGTGCCTACATGAGTCCGCTGAGGTGGTTGAACCTAGCATTCTTGAAGACGTGGAGGTAGAGAAAGAGGCAACCTTGAGGAGAGCTCCGATTCGTATCTTGGGAACGGAGATCAAGAAGCTAAGAAATCGAGAAGTCAAATTGGTAAAAGTTCAGTGGAGTGAAGCCGAAGAGGATGCAACTTGGGAAACAGAGGAGAAGATGCATGGGCTTTATCCATTTCTTTTTGAGGGTACATTCTCGAACTCTTTTACTAGTTAACATATCTTTCTTTTGCTATCCATGTTTATCTTGTTATCTCGTTAACCTTGTCATGAGAACCTTAGGTAGAAACCCTTTGGATGAAACATGTATTTGAAACATGTTATGCTTGATGTTTGCAAGTGGTTGCAAATGGTTGCAAGTGGATACTCGTGGATGCATGATACACATTAGGCACTAAGATCGGCTCACACACTTTCATATTGCATATGCATGAGTGCTTATAGTTATTCATGGATGAAACTTGTTATGCTATCACGTGGATGTTGTATATGGATGAAGGTTATGTGCACTCATATAGAGATTATGAATTATGTTAGGAATTTGCATACATATGGACTCATTTCACTAACTTACTTTGCATTAAGGAGGTTTACTGAATCAGTAACCGCCTGATTTTCGCATTAGATAAGTACATATACACACACCTTTGCATATAATCATACAACATTTAGAATTTGTTAAGGACATTGACTGCACGTGGATGATGTTTTGAGTAGATGGATGGTAGGATACGTTCTTCCTAACTTAGAGATTTCAGGGACGAAATCCTTTAAGGTGGGGAGGATGTAACAACCCGTATTTTGAATAACAAGTTGTAACATAAATCAAGGCAGAATTAAATGATAAAATCTGAATCAAGGGAAACGGGCTGTGCCATTACGTTTGTCACGGAAAAATACACGAAATAGAGTCCGAGTTTTCGAAAATCGGAGTCCGTATGACCAAGTTATGGCCCGTCAAAGTTTTCAGAAAATTTCAAGTTCAAATTTGAATTCAGAATTCAAATTCAGCTGAGCAGGATAGGCGGGAAAAGTTTCCGCCACACCCCCCCCCCCAAGTCGACTGGGGAGTCGACTTGGGAGTCGACACACCCCAGGCTGTGTCGACTGCCCAGTCGACACCCCTGTCGACTTGGGTGGTCGGCCAGTCTGGCCTGGGTGCACCTGACTTGTTTCTCAAGACATGCTTTAGGGCTGGTGACGGATTTTAATGGCTCAGATCTGAATTGGGTTAATCCTATGGCCTAAACTAACCTAAACTTCTATAAAAGGACCCTAATACCTAGCCTAAACCATCATAAATCAATCCTACAACTAGATTATGCCAAAATGTTTAATCATGGCCTCCACCCTCTTGTCATAGTCTCCACCTTCATTCATATGAGAATCCCTAAGCTTGTTTGAGAGTTTCTAAGTTTGATTCAAGGCCAAAGTTCAATCTTTCTTCATCAAAGCAAGGATCTTCTTCTTATTTCTCAAGGGTTTTCATTGAAGCTTGTTATTTGGGGGTTTTTAGAGTTGCTAGTGGCTTCGTCTCAATCTTATTTGATAAATCTTCATAGCATTGTAAGCCCTATACTACTCTTAGAATCTAACTATGAAGTTAAATATGACATGTTGCAAGTTTGAGTTTGGGCCTAAGCATGATTTGTGCTTTGATTTTATCATGTTACGCATAGATTTATTCTATGCATGTTTGTAAAGGTATCACCTTGACTTTGTGCATAAAAAGCTATGAGCTTTGATTTGAAATGTTGCATAAAGCAACATAGAAACTCTCATAAACCTTATGTTATCTTGCATATGATGTTATATGCGAATCACTTGCTATCATCCTATGTCATTTATGACCATGTTTCATCTATTTTGCTAAAGTTGATATCATGCATGTTTTGAGGCCTATAATGTAATATGCAAGTTTATGAACACATTTGCCTCATATGCCACCATGTTTAACTTGTGGCCCAAACCTTATTAATTATGTCATGCTTCTAAGTTCCCTCTTTGAGATCTATTTGCGTTTATGCGAACTTACATGAGATGGGGTTACGTTATGGGTAAACTAAAATGACATAAAAACATGACTTGAAAAGATGACATGAAATATGACTTGTGATTATGTTTGAAACATGAACATGAACTTGGACATGACTTCTAGAAAACATGAGAATGGCCAACTCGAGGTTGGGTTGAGTTTGTAGCATAAATCTACCCGGAACCGACCGGCTTAACTAGTGGCTACAAGCAATAGGACCCTATGTGAGTAGTTGATCATGTCGCACTTGAAACCCGAGGTTAGACTAAGTTGTGGTGTAAAGCTACCCGGACCCGCCCGGCTTAACTAGTAACCACAACAAGGTCTAATGTGAGAGGTTGGGTGCATTAAATTAATTAATGCCGCATGATAGGGTTAAGTCATGGACCACTTGAATACTTAACCAATTAAACACGATGGGTTGATGGGGTTAAGTCACGAACCTTGGGTACACTTAACCAACTTGATACTTGATTGGATAGGGTTAACCACGTTTAACCCGTTAGAAACCCTATTTATGTGGTCCTTTTCACCAGTAACCCTCTTGATTGTATCGTGATACCCTAGGGACTAGGCTAGGGCGGGGCACGATTACTGGGCCGACATGTAAGCGACCAAAACGACGGCTGAGTAGGTGCGCCGGTGTAGGTTCAGGCGGACTATGGTCGTGCACATAGTCCGGAGTTGAAAAAGCAGACACGGGCACCAGTAGGTTTAGACTGTGCGTGCTTGATTTGTGTCCGTGGTTGGCACCCTAGGGCTTGATACACCCTAGGGTGGACCTAGCACAGTTTGACTACACTTCGTGATTGGGCCGTATGACACCGACACTTGACGAGTTAGGCTTTAGGGAGCCGATCGATTAGACCGTGTTGTGGGACCTTGATTTAGGTCATCTTGTGATATTGGGCCAAGATTGGGCCAAGGGATCACTTCTTGTTTATACTTGACATGAGTTGGAATGCTAGTACACTTGGTGCAGAAACTTAACCTTGTATATGCGATGCCACACTTGATCTATCCTGTTAACTTTTCACCATGCCAGTTATCACCCTATGTTTCATCTCTGTTTTACATGTCCAGTTAAATTTATTAGTTTTTATACTAATAGTAGATAGGACTTACCAGTCTTTTGACTGACCCATTTTCTTTCGCCTCTTTTCTTTCGTTCCCCCCCCCCAGGTTTACAGGGTGGGAACACTAGCACCTAGCTTGGATCTTTAGCTGCTTTTTCTGGATAGCTCATGTACAGTTTGGACTTGAGCATGCTATGGCTTTATTCTACTTTGGGGATAGTTACTTTATGTTTTCTTCCGGTTTTCAGTTTATGTTTCTAGACTTTGTTTTGTGGGAAAATAATGACCAAGTACTTTGATGTAACTTGACTATGGTTTTGAAATGTTAGTTTTTACCCACTGCTTTATTTACTCTCTTCTATATGTTCTGTCTTGTGATATCTGCATGCATGTTTACCTCGTTTAACGTCCCTCCAAAGCTAGTGTGCTTGCAAGAGTGACATTGGCGGAGGTGGGGTGTTACAGGTGTTATTCACATTTAACAGTTATCAAATCTTAATATAGATCTTTACACCTAAGTCATATTCTCTTTTTATCTCAAGTCAGGAAAAATATGCCCAACAATCTAGATCTTTAAATTATATCCTCTCAAAATCAGATCTTAACTATTAAACATGCGTTATGCCCAATGTCTCAAGTCACATGTTAACATACAACGGTTCCTCTTCTTCCAACTCACAGAATATGCATAGATCTAGATCTAGTTTACAACATATGTCTTTTTTCTTAAAATCAGTCACATGTCAGTTATTTCCAATTATGCCATCATTCATTATTTGTCCCAAAGTTTAGTGTTTGTGCGTTAATCTCTTTTGAGATATGGCGCAGGCTCGTGGTAGCCTGGCTATAGAACAGAAAGAAGAAAGAGATACAGAATAAAATAGATCAGAACAGAACATACACAACCTCAAATTCAGATTTACAATCATGTCACAATCATAATTAAAGTTTATATCGGAAAATAACTGCACTTGCCTTTGTTGGATTCTAAAAGAAAAAGGTGTTGTAGGTGTACTCTTTTAATCCTAATCAGAATTGGAGGAAGAAGAAGGACAAGTCCTAGCTTAGGTTTCAGCAGAGTAGAGACGCCATTGATTTATTTTTTTAGAGAGGAAGAGAGCAATGGAGGCTAGAGAATTGTATATGAGATTTAGGTTTAGGTTAGGGATGTATATATAGGTGTAGGATGTTATTTAGGACCATTAGATTAACCCTGAACCATGAGAACCAACCAAATGCAAAATCTGCATTTGAGCGAATCGGCCCACGGGATGACAGCCAAACACCCTGGATTAACCCCTAGTCGACCCAGCAGGGCTCAGTCGTCCTCAAAAATGGGCTCGTTCGGTTATTCCCCCTCCCAATTTGCTGTTTTGAACTTTTTTTGCATATTTATTTATTTAATTTATATATATATATCTATATATTTCTGTCATATGCATACAAACTTTAAGGCTTAATAACTTCTTCATAATTAACCATTTTCACACTAAACCACTCTTTGAACTGTGTTCACACTAAGCCACTTTTTAGCCATTCCCATAAAACAAAAATATGGCGCTGGCGGGGATCGAACTCTGTACCTCTTGTATGCAAGTCACTTGTTCTAACCAAATGAGCTACTAAGTCTTTTGCTTACAAACCTTAGAACAATGTTAAACATTATTCTTTTCTCATTCCTCTTTTTCAAATTAATTATTCTTTAATTTGTTATTTTAGTATTCTCAGAAAATACGGGGTGTTGCATTCTCCCCTCCTTAAAGGATTTCGTCCCCGAAATCTTCAAGTTAAGAAGAATGTATCCTATCATCCAACATCCATCTACTCAACCATTCAATCACAGACATCCATTGTCCTTAAAAGGTTTCTAATGCCATATGAACATATGCAAAGTGTGTGTATATGTTTCTTATCTAATGCAAAGTCAGGCGGTCTACTGATCTAGTTGACCTCCTTAATGCGAATCATGTTAGTGTCATGAGTCCAAATATGTATGCAAGAAATCCTATTTGATACGCACCATTTCTATATGAGTGCATAACCATTCATCCAAATGCAACATCCATGTGAGGAGTCAATCATTCTGCATCCACAAAAATTGAAAAATACACACATATCCATATGCAGTATGAGAGTGTTTTTGAGCTGATCTAGTGCCTAGTGTGTGTATATGCATCCACGAACAACCACTAGCAACCACTTGCATCCACTTGCAACCATCAAACATAACATGTCTCAGACACATGTTTACATCCATAGGATTCCTATCTATAGGTTGAATATTCGATCGTTAGGATACAGTCGAGTGATGGAAGCGAGTACAGATAAAACAAAAACTTGGTTCCCATTAGACATTGGTTGAGAGAATAATTCCCCTAAGTATCAACCCCAAAGACCGAAATCAATATCAGATTGACACTCAGAGGATTACCCTCTTTAGACAATGTCAAAACTGGAAATCTTAACCTTATCAGAGATATTCAGATATTTACAGACTACTAGTACAGATCAGATTACCAAATGATTCTTAGAAAACTAAGCATGATAAAACCCAAAATGTATGCGTCCTACTTGACGTCTAACACAGATATCTCTCAAACCCCAACCTATCACCAGCAGATGAGTCATAACCCCTATGGGGTTTGAGACTATAACCAGATCAGAAACAAGACTAGTATTAAAGTGCAGAGACTCGACTACAGAATCAGAATGCCATAATCGGAAAGAGTTCTAACTCAATAATCATATAAGGAAACTAAACTCTCTACGGAAATTTTCCTACTTATATCCTATCCACCAACTATGAGAGCATTCGCCTGCCTTCCCGAAGTAGGTCATGTCCTCTGTCCTTGCCCCCGTTTCTTCGGGCAGTCCCTAGTGAAGTGTCCCATCTCACCACAGTTGAAGTGAGTGTCCTTCCTCTTTTGGCAATCCTTGTTCAGATGAGTCAAGCTTCCATAAGTAAAGCACATTTCTCCTCCTTTATCATCAGACTTTTCTTCCTTCTTTTGTGTTTCCTTTTTGCCTCATTTGTGAACCAAGTCCATATCCATGAGTTTCTCATCCTTGGGTTGTGCTCCTTAGCCAAACTCCCTCATTCTCATCTTTACTATCCATGTGTAACACGTTGACAAGTCCCTTGAAAGCGGCCTCCATCGCACGAAAAATCCTACAAAGCTCAAAAGAAAATTAGCCGTAGGTGAGACTAGTGCGGCTACAGATGGAAGTCGGGCGCTTATTTGCCCTTTGACGGTGTCGTAGTCTTATCAAGCCTACAAAACCATGCCGCGATGAGATTACCTCCTAGAAAGCCGGGAGCCCCAGAGAAAGAAGGAAACAAAGATTCAAACAGAGGATCAAAAGATAGATATATGGATTTTGGGGATTATGTTTTCAAAAATAAGCTTTACTTTTGAAAATACTTCCTTTTAAAAACCATTTTGAAAATAGTTTTCAAAACTTTTTATAAAATCTGGTAACCTTCAGCTCTGATACCAAGTGTAACACCCCACCTCCGTTCAGGTCACTCACAAAGGGAATGCCTTAACTTTGGTGGAGCATTTTAGTAAACATAACAGAGTATTACAAGACAGATAAACAGTACTTGAAAAATTATAACTTTATTACAACGGAAAATAGAAATCAGTATGGTTACATCTTTAACAAATTCTCAAGTACATAAATATCAGTCTTGTTCAGAAAGTCATCAGAGTACAAAACTTTAAAATCATAATCCCCACAGAAGATGCCATAAGAAGTCAAGCAATACTTTAAGCACTTTAAGCACTTTAAGCAGAAGAGATCCGGATCAAGCTAAAGTATTCCCTCCTTGAAAACCAGGGGGGAAACGGAAGAAAAGGGGCGAAAACAAACAAGGTCAGACATAAAGTCTGGCAAGTCCAGTGACTTTCAACATATGAACAGATAATAATAATTATGACATGAAAATAAGCTGGATAAGAGATAACAGTAACAGGAACAATAGATATACTTAGGTTAAACAGAAGAAACATAATGATATCTCTTTTCATTTCTCTCCACTAGTACTAATATAACGGGATTAGGTGTTACCCTAATGTCTTAACTGAAACAGAAAGGAAACAGAATGATTTCCACAGAAAAGAATGCTAGTAATGAGCTTTTACCACCCGAACAGAAGGTACAGAAACAGATTAATCCCTACGGAAACAGAATGTAGAATTAGGTATACACTAATAAATAGGCCTTTACCACCCCAACAGACGGTACCACGCGGGAACAGACAGGTGTTACCAACCAACAGAAACAGACGGTACCCCACAGAAACAGACAGAGATGAGTGTACCCTAAGTTCTACCCCACGCGATCGGTTCCCTAATACATAAATACCCTGTGCCAGCCCCACCGAAGGGTGTATCATTCCCTAAAGTGGCAACCTTTGAATGACACAGACCTATTTACAGATGTCACGGCGTCTTACATCCTCAGAGGCAGACCAGGATCCATGCACGCACATGACCCGGTTGGAACGCACCATCAACACCCCTCGCCATTATAAGAATGAACCGCTTATAATTAGTTCAGTAAGCGTGCCCGAACCCTACCTACTGTTGGGTCAATGTTTTGATACCAGAAAGGGTTACTGACTAATATGGGTCCCAAACAACAGATGACATAAGTATTTCCCCTCCTAACCTTGTGTCCCCAGATTAACGGATTTCAGATTAACTTGTTATAGGTTTCAGACATACAGAGTTCAGATTTACTAGTTCACAGATCAGACATTCAAGTTAACAAGTTTTCGAACTATCGGATCAGATGTACAGTTTTAACAGACTTACAGATTGTCTAATTTTGTAATTGGGCCTACAGATTCACGAAACGAGTTTGTTAGATTTATCGGTCCAGTTGGTATAACCCTATCCACCCAACACGTTTTAGACATCATATTTATCTCATATTTTCATTAATGCTCAGACCTCTCACATTAGACTGACAGTTTGCGGCCACTGGTTAGGCCGATTGGTTCCGGGCAGGTTTCTGCCGCAAACTGAGTCTAACCTCGGGTTTTAAGCACGTTATGACTAACTTCTCACATTAGAACCTATTGTTTGCGGCCACCGGAATGTGCCAGGCGGTTCCGGGCAGAATTACGCCGCAAACTCATTCTAACCTCGAGCTAGCCATGTTTTATGTTTAACAAATGTGTTCATTCACAGATTTTAACAAATTAACTTCTTTACAAGTTACAGCAGATTATTCGAGGTTCTATTAACAAGTTTTGCTCAATTTTAAATCGAACCTACAGGATTACATACTTCAAATTTCAGCATTTCAGTTCCAACAGATTACGCCAATCAACAGATTAAACAGATAACAGATCTTGTAGATTAGGCGATTTAGCAGATTTAGCAGATGAGGCAAATTTAACATAATTAGCAGATTAGGCAAATCAATCTAATTAGCAGTTTAGGCAATATAACAGAACTAGCAGATTAGGCAATACAACAGATCTAGCAGATTAGGCAATATAACAGATCTAGCAGATTAGGCAATATAACAGATCTAGCAGATTAGGCAGTATAACAGATCTAGCAGATTAGGCAATATAACAGATCTAGCAGATTAGGCAATATAACAGATTTAATTATTCCTTAAAGTTTCATTGACATATCTTGCCTAATTATAAATTTGGCCTAAGTTTGCATGCCTAAATAATTGTCATGATTCATAAATATGATTATATACCAAATATAGCCATGCATGTCATATATTCAAAGATCTCCCACTTAGGTGTTATTCACATTTAACAGTTATCAAATCTTAATATTGATCTTTACACCTAAGTCATATTCTCTTTTTATCTCAAGTCAGGAAAAATATGCCCAACAATCTAGATCTTTAAATTATATCCTCTCAAAATCAGATCTTAACTATTAAACATGCGTTATGCCCAATGTCTCAAGTCACATGTTAACATACAATGGTTCCTCTTCTTCCAACTCACAGAATATGCATAGATCTAGATCTAGTTTACAACATATGTCCTTTTTCTTAAAATCAGTCACAGGTCAGTTAATTCCAATTATGCCATCATTCATTATTTGTCCCAAAGTTTAGCGTTTGTGCGTTAATCTCTTATGAGATCTGGCGCAGGCTCGTGGTAGCATGGCTATAGAACAGAAAGAAGAAAGAGATACAGAATAAAATAGATCAGAACAGAACATACACAACCTCAAATTCAGATTTACAATCATGTCACAATCATAATTAAATTTTATATCGGAAAATAACTGCACTTGCCTTGGTTGGACTCTAAAAGAAAAAAGTGTTGTAGCTGTTCTCTTTTAATCCTAATCAGAATTGGAGGAAGAAGAAGGACAAGTCCTAGCTTAGGTTTCAGCAGAGTAGAGACGCCATTGATTTATTTTTTTAGAGAGGAAGAGAGCAATGGAGGCTAGAGAATTGTATATGAGATATAGGTTTAGGTTAGGGATGTATATATAGGTGTAGGAAGTTATTTATGACCATTAGATTAACCCTGAACCATGAGAAACAACCAGATACAAAATCTGCATTTGAGCGAATCGGCCCACGGGATGACAGCCAAACACCCTGGATTAACCCCTAGTCGACCCAGCGTGGCTCGGGTCGACCTCAAAAATGGGCTGGTTCGGTTATTCCCCCTCCCAATTTGCTGTTTTGATCTTTTTTTGCATATTTATTTATTTAATTTATATATATATATATATATATATATATATATATATCTATATATTTCTCTCATATGCATACAAACTTTAAGGCTTAATAACTTCTTCATAATTAACCATTTTCACACTAAACCACTCTTTGAACTGCGTTCACACTAAGCCACTTTTTAGCCATTCCCCTAAAACAAAAGTATGGCGCTGGCGGGGATCAAACTCTGTACCTCTTGTATGCAAGTCACATGTTCTAACCAAATGAGCTACTAAGTCTTTTGCTTACAAACCTTAGAACAATGTTAAACATTATTCTTTTCTCATTCGTCTTTTTCAAATTAATTATTCTTTAATTTGTTATTTCAATATTCTTAGAAAATATGGGGTGTTACATAGTATTTCTTAATTTATTTATTATGCCGTAACGATGTATGACCTCTCACATTAGACGCCCGTTCATGGCTGCTAGATTTGCCGGGCGGTTCCGGGCAGACTTATACCACAACGCGCCTAACCTCGTGTCATAAACCATTACGCCTCTAGTTCATGTCGTTGACCTCTCACATTAGACGTCCGCTTGTGGTTGCTGGATTTGCCGGGAGGTTCCGGGCATTCTTACACCACAAACGCACCTAACCTTGTGTCATAGGCGTTCATTAACAATCGTCTTTCACCCAAACCCCAAATTCATGTCATGTGTTCCAAATTTAACTTAATTACAATTCATGTCTATTCTAAGTGTCATAGGCCAATTACAAATTTACAAGCATGTTCATTCTAGATATCAAATGTCAATTACCAATTCACAAGCATGTTCACGCTCTATTTATGCCACTATTGTCAATTTCATGTTATGCGTCGAGTTCCATAATTACATAAAAAACATGGTTTGTCCAACATATTCCATTTTCAATTATGTTTCTAGGATCTTAATGACATATCCAATTTTCAAGTCTCAAATTCAAGCTTTATATATTTTTAGCATAAGTTACTCCAAGTCACCAATTTTCAAGATCCTTTCCACTCATTCCATTTAAATAATCTCAATATATATACTTTGCCAATTATCCCAATATTTGCAATAATAATTGTTATGCCCCAAATCCCAAATTACAGATTATATTCCTCGATTGCATAAAATAAATTATGCCCAATATTCGCAACAACAATTGTTATGCCATAAACCCAAATTACATATTATATTTCTCGATTGCATAAAATAGATTATGTCGAACATTTCCATATTCCAACCGCACGTATGCCTAATAAGATTTTTGTCTAGGTTTGAGATAACCTAGATCCAAATATAAAAAGGGGAAGGAGAATAAAAGGAACAATTATTATAACATGAATCTTGAATTAAATTAATAATTGGGGAATGATGAACGATAATAATACTATTATGCAACAAATTTATTATAATTCCACTCACAGTGTTTTTGCACTCCAATTCGTAGATCTTTGATTTTCTTCTTCAATTCACGAATTTGATTTGACTTTGATTGATTTCATGCCCCAATTTACAGATCTGATCTTCCTTTGATTTCCTTTCGCGACGTAGGTGGAGGATCTGAATCCCTCCTCTTTTCTTGCATGGTATTTTAGATCTGAATCTCTCTTTTGTTTTATTTGCGGTAGTTGAAATCCTAAATCACATTCTTTTTAATTTTGGAATAGATTCGTGAAGAGAGAAGATGGATCTAAGATTTGGTGGAGAAGAAGAATTGTTTAGATCCATTGAGCAGGAGGAAGAAGAAAATTCTCTTTAGATTAGGTCAAAGTGGAGGCGTAATGGAGTTGTGCAGAGAAAGCACTAGGCCTAGGGGTGCTTATATAGGTAGGAACCAACAAATCTAGTTAGAAATCGCGTCCAGGTGCGAAAAAGTGAATTCTGCCCGAATCTGGGGGTAGGTCGACCCCCAGGTCGACCCCTAGGTCGACCTCCCTGGGTAGGTCAACCCCCAGGTCGACCTCCCTGGGTAGGTCGACCCCTAGGTCGACCTGCCTGGGTAATTTCCTATGTAAATTCTGAATTTTTGCTGAATCTTCCAAAGGCCATAACTCTTTCATACGGAGTCTGATTTTCGAAAACTTGGACTCTATTTAAAGCAGAATTCCGAGACGAACGCAATGGTGATGTCCGTTTTATTAATTCCTGATATTTAAATTAAGTATCCTTATTTTATTATCTTCTCTGTTACGTACTCCGTTATCGAATTAATTTTTCCTTCTCTTCCGTATATTAATAAATTTTCATTATACATCACCATTATTTACCTATCTATGCATATACACATATTTTTTCCATATTTTTAATTATATTAAAAATGCGGGGTGTTATAGCATGGTTGGAAAACGACGGAGAGACGGAGAGGAAAGTAGTGGGATGGGTCGAGGGTTTAGCCTTGTTGGTGGCGAATGATGAAAAGGACAGTAGCGAGATTGATTTTGGGACAAGCTTGGGTATAAATTTAGCAATTTTGCGGTCGGTTTATTTTAAGGTAATAAAATGAGAAGTTGAAGAAATGTAAGGCGGGAAATCGAAAATTGCACAGGGTTAAAAAGCTGGTTAGTGGGACAACTACAACACACAATTGTTATACGTACATTTCCAAATCCTGTAGGGATTGACTCATTTGGGATATGGTAAGTAATATCCTAAAGTAAGTTTGAGTGAGTGAGTGTGTGTGTGTGTATGTGTGTGTTTGTGTGTGTGTGTGTGAGAGAGAGAGAGCATACTTGCTTGCTAGTGTCATAAAAATGGTTTATATCATGTTAATTTGTTCTTTTTAGTATTTTTGAATTTTAGTTGGTATATGGGACACCACGGAATCGATAAGGATTTCTAAATGCTTGAATAGGGCAAACTGACACAGTATTGTTTTTGTAAAGTGTAAATGAAATAATTTTATATATGATTATTGTAACACCCCACCTCCGCTAAGGTCACTCACAAAGGGAATGCCCTAGTTTTGGAGAGGTATTATCGAGATAACATCACAGAATTATCACAAGACAGAACATAAATAAATAATTAAGTAAACAGCGGAAGAATTTCTGAGCAAAACAGTACTTCATTTCATTCCAAAA
Source organism: Allium sativum (assembly GCA_030737875.1). Classification (NCBI taxonomy): domain Eukaryota; kingdom Viridiplantae; phylum Streptophyta; class Magnoliopsida; order Asparagales; family Amaryllidaceae; genus Allium; species Allium sativum. The sequence continues at coordinate 513,862,957 of CM060910.1, forward strand.
TAAACCATGTCTTTTACAAACATTTCAAGTAACTTCATTACAACTGTCTTGTAATAATAGCCAAAGAAGCAATAACTTAAAAACTGTAAAACAGCTTATTCCCCAAGTGCAGTAAAAAGAAGCAGCCATAGCAAACCGTACATGCTGAGCCAAAGCAAGTGATATCCAAGCTAAGAGCTAGTTATTCCTCCCTGAGAACCTGGGGGGGAACGAAAGAAAAAGAGGCGAAAGGAAAAGGGTCAGTCATAAAGAATGAGTAAGTTCTAGTGACTTTCAGTGTAGAAACGGTTAAAACAACCTGTCATGTATGAACTGGAACTAAACTTAAGAATGGTGTCAAGGTGAACAAGATAGACTAAGGTGACCAGGATAAGTCAAGACAAGTCAAGTAAAGCATCACATGTTCGAGATTCGTTGCATCGACTGTACTAGTATGCTAAGACCATATCACAAGTTAATCACGAAATAAATCCCATGGCCCAATGTCATGAAATGACCCTAAAACGGGGTCTGACCCAAGTACGGGGTCCTACGGAGCGATTATCTAGTCGATCGGCTCCCTACAGGTTCTAGCTCGTCAAGTGTCCGTGTCATACGGCTAATCACGAATGTAGTCACCTGTGCTGGGTCCACCTTCGGGTGTATCAGCCCTAGGGTGTCAACCCCTGACACGATTCAAGATGCACAGATAAATCTACGGATACCCAGTGTCTGCCCCGGATACATGCACGATCGTAGTCCGCCGAACCTACACTGACGTACCCTACTGCCGTCGTTCACCTCTTACAATCAGCCCAGTAATTGTGCCCCCACCCGGCCTAGCCCCAGGGTACCATTGATACATCTAGAAGGTTACTGCTGAAAGGGTCGTGTCTAGGGTTTTGCCTAATAGATTAGGTCATGTAATTCGTGACCTAACCCACCTAACAGATTAAGTCATGTAATTCGTGACTCAATCCTTTTCTAGTCTAGTCATGTCAAGATGGTTAAGTATGTCATTTCAGTTCGCGACTTAACCCGCCTACGTGTCATGTCAAGTTGGCTAAGTGTTGTCGGTTTCAAGTTCATGACTTAGCCCTACAAATCGTGTTCAAGTTGGTTAAGTTGTCTTTTCATGTTCATGACTTAACCCTAATTTGGCATTAATTGATTCGTTAATGCACCGAACCACTCACATTGGATCCTATTGTTCGTAGCCACTGGATTTGCCGGGCGGTTCCGGGCAGGTTTACGCTACGAACTCAACCCAACCTCGGGTTTCAAGCGCGATGTGACCAACTACCCACATTGGATCCTATTGTTTGTAGCAACTGGATTTGCCGGGCGGTTCCGGGCAGATTTACACTACAAACTCAACCCAACCTCAAGTTGGCCATTTTTTTGTTTTCTAAAGTCATGCCCATGTTCTTATCAGATTTTACGATATTTCCATAGCATGTTCATATGTCAATTTCGTGCCCAACTAAGGCATGTTTTAATGTCAAGTTATGGCATGGTTCAAGTCAAGTTTTCGTGCCATATTTCATGTTCTACTTATGCCAAATTTCATAGTTTGTGCTTATAATTAATTCAAGTTTTGCCTATTCTACCCAATCGTATCCCCAACGTATATAAACGTACTTCGTTCACAAGCATAAACAATTCAAGAGATAAAGGGGAATAACACTAAACATGTGATAGGCATATGTGACAATTCCAACATCACTTGCATAATAAACAGGCTATAACATATCACATAGTTTCAATACTAGCATGATGATAATTTGGCATAGTAATGATTCCAACTTAATTTAACATGATGATTTCAACTTTACATCATAGGCATAATAATAATCATTGCGGGCATAATAATAATCTTATTACAAACATGAAACATTAAAGGCATATTAATCCTAATAGGCATAGTGGATTCCAATTTAGCATTTTTATCATAATAATTCTCATAAACATAATGATTCCAATTTATCATAATGATTCTCATCTAACATTATAAACATAATGGTTCCAACTTAGCATTTTTAACATAGTGATCCTCAACTAACATTATAGACATAATGATTCCAATTTAGCGTTTTTAGCATAATGATTCTCAACTAACATTATAAACATAATGGTTCCAATTTAGCATTTTAATATAACGATTCTCAACTAACATTATAGACATAATGATTCCAATTTAGCGTTTTTAACATAATGATTCTCAATTAACATTATAGACATAATGATTCCAATTTAGCATTTTTAACATATTGATTCTCAATTAACATTATAGACATAATGATTCCTATTTAGCATTTTTAACATATTGATTCTCAATTAACATTATAGACATAATGATTCCAACTTTTCATCATAACCTAGCAATACCCAATTTTTCATTAATCATGATGGGTATATTAACATCACAGGCATAATTCCATCAATAGTCATAGCCATGGTTTAATTAGCATCATAGGCATGGTTTAATCAACATAAAGATTTCAATAAACATAGTGATTCCATGGACATGTATTAGTCCAACTTGCCAAACAATTAAGCCCAAGTGATTCATAACAACATCAAAATCATGACAAGTTTAACTTGCAACGTTGCCATAGCAATATCCCCAAATTATAATTCAAAGATAAACAATATAAACAATGGATTAACAATAGTTCCTAAATCCGGTTTCAATTCATGGCATGTCCATATTGTTTTAGCGTTTTTGCCTAAAAAGTAACATAGAACTTACAATATGAAGCAAATAACCCAAATAAAAATCCCAAATCAAATAGTCCCAAATTCGTTGTCTAAGGCGTCGTAGTTGTTGTAGCTTCTAGTTGGAGCCTTCAAGAATCGTCCTCTATCTTCTATAATTTTATTCTTTGTATTTTTAATTCAGAGCTCTAGGTTTAATGGCGGCGGCCTGAGGCTAAAATGAAATAGTATGATTTAGGCTAGGTCTTAGGTCCTTTTTATAATGTTTGTGAGTTGTTTTAGACCGTCGATGGAGCTTGATTCAATAATAGCCGTTCGTTTGAAGGAGAGGCCAATCCGGAGCTGACACCTAGCCCTAGTGACAAGGCAAGGCTCAGAAAATCGACTAAATATAGACCAGGCCAGCCAGGGTGGGCTGGGTTCGACCTGGCTCTGGGGCCAGGTCGACAGCCTAGTCGATAGCCCTGTCGACATGGCTAGCCCAGGTCGACTGCCATGTCGACCTGGGTGCCTTAGGCGGGAATTTTCCCGCCCTGGCCAATTGGGCCCGATTTTGAATTTTAAACTTGTTTTTCTGAGCTGCTTTCGTCTGTTTGAATTTTAAACTGAATTCTGAAACTTCCGGGGGCCATATCTTGGTCATACGGACTCCGATTTTCGAAAACTTGGACTCTATTTCGCGTATTTTTTCGAGACGAACATAATGGCGTATCCCGTTTCCCTTAATTCTTTGATTTGAAATTAATTATACTTTAATTTGTGAATTTCACTGTTATAGAATACACGGGGTGTTACATTCTCCCCCACTTAAAAGGATTTCGTCCCCGAAATCTTCAAGTTTAGGAAATATATATATCCTAACATCCAAACATCCATCTACTCATCCATCAAACACGAGTATCCATTGTCCTTAAAGACTTCTAATGCTTTATGATCATATGCGAAGTGTGTGTATATGTTCCTTAGCTAATGCTAATGATCTGGCCTGATTGATCTTCTAAATGCAAAATATGTTTAGTGAAATGAACCCAATATGTATGCAATTTTTTTCCTATTATAATTCATAATTTCTACATGAGTGCTCGAACATTCAATCATATGCAACAACCAAATGATAGCACAACCAAGTTTCCAAAATAAACACTCATGCATATGCAACATGAAAATGTGTCTGAGCCGATGTAGTGCCTAATGTGTATTCATGCATCCACGAGCAGCCACTTGCGACCACTTTCAACCATTTCGCAATCATAACATGTTTCAATTACATGTTTTCATCCAAAAAGATTCTAACTATGGTTCTCAAGATAGGATCGAGGAGATAACAAAACAAACATGGATAGCAAGAGAAATGTATGTAAACCTATAGGAAAATAGATCTAGAATGTACCCTAAAAAGAAATGGGTATAGCGCGCTTACCTTTTCTTAAATTTCCCAAGTTGCGTCTTCTAGGGCTTCACCCCACTGTATTTTAACTAGCTTGACTTCTTGATTCCTTAGCTCCTAGATCTCCGTTCCTAAGACACGAATCAGAACTCGCCTCAATGTTTCCACTTTTTACACCTTCAAGGATGCTTGGCTCAATCACTCCGGAAGACTCATCCGCCTTATCTTTATCCTTATCACTCATACCTATCCTATATAACATGTTAACAAGCCTCACGAAAACTATCTCCATCATACGGGAAAACCCTCTACGAAGCTAGAAAGAAGATTAGTCGCAGGTAAAGCTACTGCGACTACAGATGGAGAAAAGAAAGGGAAAGAGATTCAAACAAGGAAACAAAGGATAGTGCTAATGGCTTTTGGGGAATAGCCTTTAAAAACTTTTTCTTGGAAAATGCTTCTTTGTAAATGGTTTTGAAAAAAAAAATTCAAAAGGTTTTCAAAACTTTTGCCCAGTCTTGGTAACCTTCTGCTCTGATACCAAGTGTAACACCCCACCTCCGCTAAGGTCACTCACAAAGGGAATGCCCTAGTTTTGGAGAGGTATTATCGAGATAACATCACAGAATTATCACAAGACAGAACATAAATAAATAATTAAGTAAACAGCGGAAGAATTTCTGAGCAAAACAGTACTTCATTTCATTCCAAAATAAACCATGTCTTTTACAAACATTTCAAGTAACTTCATTACAACTGTCTTGTAATAATAGCCAAAGAAGCAATAACTTAAAAACTGTAAAACAGCTTATTCCCCAAGTGCAGTAAAAAGAACCAGCCATAGCAAACCGTACATGCTGAGCCAAAGCAAGTGATATCCAAGCTAAGAGCTAGTTATTCCTCCCTGAGAACCTGGGGGGGAACGAAAGAAAAAGAGGCGAAAGGAAAAGGGTCAGTCATAAAGACTGAGTAAGTTCTAGTGACTTTCAGTGTAGAAACGGTTAAAACAACCTGTCATGTATGAACTGGAACTAAACTTAAGAATGGTGTCAAGGTGAACAAGATAGACTAAGGTGATCAGGATAAGTCAAGACAAGTCAAGTAAAGCATCACATGTTCGAGATTCGTTGCATCGACTGTACTAGTATACTAAGCCCATATCACAAGTTAATCACGAAATTAATCCCACGGCCCAATGTCATGAAATGACCCTAAAACGGGGTCTGACCCAAGTACGGGGTCCTACGGAGCGATTATCTAGTCGATCGGCTCCCTACAGGTTCTAGCTCGTCAAGTGTCCGTGTCATACGGCTAATCACGAATGTAGTCACCTGTGCTGGGTCCACCTTCGGGTGTATCAACCCTAGGGTGTCAACCCCTGACACGATTCAAGATGCACAGATAAATCTACGGATACCCAGTGTCTGCCCCGGATACGTGCACGATCGTAGTCCGCCGAACCTACACTGGCGTACCCTACTGCCGTCGTTCACCTCTTACAATCAGCCCAGTAATCGTGCCCCCACCCGGCCTAGCCCCAGGGTACCATTGATACATCTAGAGGGTTACTGCTGAAAGGGGTCGTGTCTAGGGTTTCGCCTAATAGATTAGGTCATGTAATTCGTGACCTAACCCACCTAGCAGATTAAGTCATGTAATTCGTGACTCAATCCTTTTCTAGTCTAGTCATGTTAAGATGGTTAAGTATGTCATTTCAGTTCGCGACTTAACCCGCCTACGTGTCATGTCAAGTTGGCTAAGTGTTGTCGGTTTCAAGTTCATGACTTAGCCCTACAAATCGTGTTCAAGTTGGTTAAGTTGTCTTTTCATGTTCATGACTTAACCCTAATTTGGCATTAATTGATTCGTTAATGCACCGAACCACTCACATTGGATCCTATTGTTCGTAGCCACTGGATTTGCCGGGCGGTTCCGGGCAGGTTTACGCTACGAACTCAACCCAACCTCGGGTTTCAAGCGCGATGTGACCAACTACCCACATTGGATCCTATTGTTTGTAGCAACTGGATTTGCCGGGCGGTTCCGGGCAGATTTACACTACAAACTCAACCCAACCTCGAGTTGGCCATTTTTTTGTTTTCTAAAGTCATGCCCATGTTCTTATTAGATTTTACGATATTTCCATAGCATGTTCATATGTCAATTTCGTGCCCAACTAAGGCATGTTTTAATGTCAAGTTATGGCATGGTTCAAGTCAAGTTTTCGTGCCATATTTCATGTTCTACTTATGCCAAATTTCACAGTTTGTGCTTATAATTAATTCAAGTTTTGCCTATTCTACCCAATCGTATCCCCAACGTATATAAATGTACTTCGTTCACAAGCATAAACAATTCAAGAGATAAAGGGGAATAACACTAAACATGTGATAGGCATATGTGACAATTCCAACATCACTTGCATAATAAACAGGCTAGAACATATCACATAGTTTCAATACTAGCATGATGATAATTTGGCATAGTAATGATTCCAACTTAATTTAACATGATGATTTCAACTTTACATCATAGGCATAATAATAATCATTGCGGGCATAATAATAATCTTACTACAAACATGAAACATTAAAGGCATATTAATCCTAATAGGCATAGTGGATTCCAATTTAGCATTTTTATCATAATAATTCTCATAAACATAATGATTCCAATTTATCATAATGATTCTCATCTAACATTATAAACATAATGGTTCCAACTTAGCATTTTTAACATAGTGATCCTCAACTAACATTATAGACATAATGATTCCAATTTAGCGTTTTTAGCATAATGATTCTCAACTAACATTATAAACATAATGGTTCCAATTTAGCATTTTAACATAACGATTCTCAACTAACATTATAGACATAATGATTCTAATTTAGCGTTTTTAACATAATGATTCTCAATTAACATTATAGACATAATGATTCCAATTTAGCATTTTTAACATATTGATTCTCAATTAACATTATAGACATAATGATTCCAATTTAGCATTTTTAACATATTGATTCTCAATTAACATTATAGACATAATGATTCCAACTTTTCATCATAACCTAGCAATACCCAATTTTTCATTAATCATGATGGGTATATTAACATCACAGGCATAATTCCATCAATAGTCATAGCCATGGTTTAATTAGCATCATAGGCATGGTTTAATCAACATAAAGATTTCAATAAACATAGTGATTCCATGGACATGTATTAGTCCAACTTGCCAAACAATTAAGCCCAAGTGATTCATAACAACATCAAAATCATGACAAGTTTAACTTGCAACGTTGCCATAGCAATATCCCCAAATTATAATTCAAAGATAAACAATATAAACAATGGATTAACAATAGTTCCTAAATCCGGTTTCAATTCATGGCATGTCCATATTGTTTTAGCGTTTTTGCCTAAAAAGTAACATAGAACTTACAATATGAAGCAAAAACCCAAATAAAAATCCCAAATCAAATAGTCCCAAATTCGTTGTCTAAGGCATCGTAGTTGTTGTAGCTTCTAGTTGGAGCCTTCAAGAATCGTCCTCTATCTTCTATAATTTTATTCTTTGTATTTTTAATTCAGAGCTCTAGGTTTAATGGCGGCGGCCTAAGGCTAAAATGAAATAGTATGATTTAGGCTAGGTCTTAGGTCCTTTTTATAATGTTTGTGAGTTGTTTTAGACCGTCGATGGAGCTTGATTCAATAATAGCCGTTCGTTTGAAGGAGAGGCCAATCCGGAGCTGACACCTAGCCCTAGTGACAAGGCAAGGCTCAGAAAATCAACTAAACATAGACCAGGCCAGCCAGGGTGGGCTGGGTTCGACCTGGCTCTGGGGCCAGGTCGACAGCCCAGTCGACAGCCCTGTCGACAGCCCTGTCGACCTGGCTAGCCCAGGTCGACTGTCAAGTCGACCTGGGTGCCTTAGGCGGGAATTTTCCCGCCCTGGCCAATTGGGCCCGATTTTGAATTTTAAACTTGTTTTTCTGAGCTGCTTTCGTCTGTTTGAATTTTAAACTGAATTCTGAAACTTCCGGGGGCCATATCTTGGTCATACGGACTTCGATTTTCGAAAACTCGGACTCTATTTCTGGTATTTTTTCGAGACGAACACAATGGTGTATCCCGTTTCCCTTAATTCTTTGATTTGAAATTAATTATACTTTAATTTGTGAATTTCACTGTTATAGAATACACGGGGTGTTACAATTATATTTTGTATAGGAAATAATAATCACTACTAGAATAGATTTTTATTCCAACGTCCACTTTCCAACGGCCGCCAACGGTTATTTAGGAGCCGTTGGAAACTGATGGAACTATGGCAGTTGGAAGTCGTTGCAAATTTAAGTGATATTGTCTGCTTCAGCAAACTGAAAGCTTTATTCTTCCTTCTCTACTAATTAATCCTCTCCTCTAACCATTCCTCTCCTTCCCAATTTGCCGCCAAAGCTTCCTCCACCACTCCAACCTCTTTGGGGAGCCATCTACGAGCTTCTCCAACCCATCTCCACCCTTCTCGTTCTCCAAATTAGGTAATTTCATTAAACCTAATTTTTAGGGTTAATTGATTTCGGGTTTAATTTGTAATTTTCTTAATTCCTACTTGTTTGTATATGTATATTACATCATGTTACCCTCTAATTGCTATCATTATCACCATAATGATACAATTGTTTAGGGTTAAATTGATTTAGGGTTTAATTATGTTTGTTTAGGTAACTTTGTTTAGTGAATATTATATGTGTGTGTGATGTAGTTTGCTAATAATATAATTTATGCAAACACGAAGATTATATTATGTTGACCAATACGAAGTAAATTACAAAAGTATGTAGTTTATGCAAACACGAAGTAAATCACTATAATTTATGCAAACATGAAGTAAATTACAAAAATATATAATTTAGTACACATGTACTAAAATGGTAAAATATTTACAAATTTCATGTTTAAATTTAATATAGATAAATATTTAAACCCTTTGTTATTATATGACCCCGTCCGACAAGTGTTGTATATGATCGTTATATGGATATTCGTTCTTTTACAAAACAAACATCTATATTCATCTGATACAACATTAGTCAGATTTGTCCTTGTATTGGACAAGTTACAAACACTATAAAGTAATTATATTTCATAGATCATATCACTTTAAACGGTTCACAAAATTTCAACGGTATTTCTTTTATGTTCCTTGTGTACACGCACGTGTGTACGATACAAAGAACACGGGGGAAATATTGCCGAAATTTTGTGAAATCGTTTAAGATGATATGATTTACGAAATATAATTACTATTGTGTTTGTAATGGGAAGTAGGATGACCGACCATCAAAGAAGACACATAAGCGTCAATGAACCAATAACTAGTTATTTTAAAATAAAGTTTGTAGACAAATATAAAATTAACGATTACATTTTTTTTATTTCATCATAGGTTTTAAAGTAGGAAAAATGGCAAATTACTTTAATGATCGGAGCTAGATGTATCAAAGAAGGGAAATTAGTGGTGCAATAAGTGAATGTTTTGAAAATGGGGTAAAGGTGTTCATTGAATTTGCGATAAGTAATATCAGAAACTATAGAGAAATTCATTGTCCGTGTAGTTGGTGCAAATTGTTGAACTATTTAATACTGAGTATGGTTAAGTTTCATTTGCGCCAATACGATTTCCTACCTAATTATTTGCTGTGGGATCGTCATGGAGAAATTGTAGCCCCAACTACTCCAGAACAGTCGGCGGAGATCAATAGTGTTGAAGTTCGCACAAAACTCATAGAAAATGTGATCGAAGATGCTGCACGATCAATGTTCCCTACAATTCAAATTAGTAACGATGATGATAACGTCGGAGAGGAGCCAAATGTTGAAGCTAAAAAAATATATAATTTATTGAACAATGCTAAAAAAAACCATTGGAATGGATGCGAAAGTAGCACTCAATTATCGGTAACTGCATAATACATTGCAATGAAATCAAAATACAACCTTACAGAAGCTTGATTTACGGCTATTGTTCAAGTGGCTAAACGCCTTATGTCATCCGATAATTTAATGTGCGAAAATTATTATGAAGCAAAAAATCTTATGTCGTCTTTTGGTTTGCCATATCAGAAAATAGATACATGTTTAAAGGGTTGCATGTTGTATAGGAAAGAAGACAACAATCTTAGAAAATTGTAAGTTTTGTAAGCAAGAAAGATACAAACCAAGTAAAAAGAAGGGAAAAGAAGTTCCGTACAAGCATATGCGTTATTTACCCATCAGCCCTAGACTTCAAAGATTATATGCATTATCTGTAACAGTGCAGCATATGAGATGGCACAGTGTGAGAACACCTCAAGAAGGTACGTTGACACACCCATCGGATGGAGAAGCATGGAAATATTTTGACAAGAAATATTCCGATTTTGCAGCAGGGAGTTGCAACGTTAGACTAGGTTTATGTACAGATGGCTTCGCACCGTTTTCTCAGTTTGGTTCTAAATATTCATCGTGGCCTATAATAATCACACCTTACAATCTACCCCCGTGGATATGTATGAAAACTCCATACATGTTTCTCACAGTTGTCGTCCCTGACCCTGATGATCTGACATAGGGTATTGATGTTTACTTACAACCGCTAATCGAAGAATTGAAAATATTATGGAATGAAGGAGTTGAAACATAGATGTATCAAAAAAGAATTTTTTTTAGATGTTTGCTTCTTTGTTATGGACTATTAGTGATTTTCCTGCATATGCAATGCTTTCGGATGGGAGTACGGCCGGTCGTATTGCTTGTCCTTATTGCATGGAAGAAACATGAGCATTTTCGTTACCGTATGGAAAGAAAATTTCATGGTTTGATTATCATCAATGCTTTCTTCATATTAATCATACTTTTAGAAGAGACAATTTTTTTTACGTCTAATAGACACGAGGCTCTACGACCACCGACGGTTTGGTCAAGCGTGAAAATATATGAACCTATAAAAGATTATCCAAAGATACATGAAACCATAAAACAAATCGATATTCAAGGTAAATCGACGATTCATAATTGGTGCAAACAGAGTATATTATGGGAATTTCCTTATTGGAAACATCTCTTAATCTGTCATAACATTGACGTGGTGCATAACGAGAAAAACGTATTTGATATTGTGTTTAATACAGTTCTGAATGTGAAGGATAAGACTAAGGATTATCTGAAAACCAGACGTGATATAGAGGAAATATGTAATCGTCCTGAGTTTCACATAAAGCCCAATGATAGTAAAAAACCCAAAGCATGCTATGAACTTGACAACAACCAAGTCAAAGTACTGTTAAAATGGGTGGAAGAAATATGTTTTCCCAATGGAATTTCCTCTAATCTTCGTAAATGTGTCGACTATAAACGGAAGACTGAGTGGAATGAAAAGTCATGATTGTCATGTAATGATGGAAATTTTGTTACCCATCGCATTCAAAGAATTGTTACCTGGAAAAGTTTGGAATGTAATAACAGAACTTAGCTTATTTTACAAGGAGCTTTGTTCAACTACGTTAAAAGTTGACCATCTACTTAAACTTGAAGAAGAAATCCCTATACTGCTCTGCAAAATGGACAAAATATTTCCTCTGGGTTTCTTTAATGTAATGGAGCATTTACCTATTCATCTTCTAAAGGAAGCACGTCTTTGAGGTCCTGTGCAATATGGATGGATGTATCCATTCGAAAGGTATGTTATTATATTAAGTATTCGAATGTTAATTTAATTGTAAATAGAACTTAATATTGAACCAAACTATTTTTTATTAGGTACTTAAATCATTTAAAAAAAAGTGAGACAAAAAGCTCGAGTTGAAGGTTCTATTTGCAAATCATATATCGAAGAAGAAGCCTCTTTTTTTCTCATTATTATAATGATCATGTGAACTTATCATTTGGAAGCGTTTCGCGTAATGATGAGAGGGTTGAACAAGATTCTTCTTCTGAATCAACATTATCTATTTTTAAACAACATGACCGACATGTTGGAAAATGTGTGGAAATATGGCTAAATGATAAAGACTATCATGTAGCACACACATATTTTCTTCTTAATTGTCCTGACGTTTCTGCTTTTGTCAGGTAATCATTTTATTTTTAAGTTTTACTAAATTTATGTTAAACGTGTTAATAATAATGTAACATATAATGTTTGTGTTTGCAGTATTTATGAATCACAAATTCCAAGAAGTGATTTAAGCAAAGATTTCAGTAGTTGGTTTAGAAACTATGTTTTTGATCCCATAAATCATGTGCTCGACGAAGGACCAAAACATTTAGCCTTTGGACCGAAAAGAAAAGTCAAAACATATCCAATATTTTTTGTTAATGGGTATAAATTCAACACCAAAGAATACGGTGCTAAAAACTTAACAAACAATACTGGTGTGTTTGTTAAAGGCATTAAAGATCCTAATAATCATATAAATGATTTTTATGGCAAGTTAACTCAAATTTTGCAATTGACATATTTTACAAGGCCCATAGATGATGTTTATTTGTTTAGATGCAACTGGTTCAACAATGTTCCGGGTTCTGGTATTAACGTGCATCCAAAGTATAATCTTGTAGAAATTAAACATACCTCACGTTATCAAAAGTACAACCTTTTTGTACTAGACAAACAAGCCCTACAAGCTTATTATGCCCCTTATCCGTCTCTAAAAAGGGATAAAGCAGATTGGTCTGCGGTTTTTAAAACCAAGGTAAGATTTACGTTCGCTGGACAGAATATTCCAGATGAACAAGCCTATCAAGCAGATCTAGAGGGAAATGTTGAAATAACAATTACAGACGATCAAACTAATTTTGGACCTTTAAATGATGAGGCAAATGTATTAGTCGATGCATTTGAGAGTGTATAGGAAAATGACATAGAACCCGAAACCGAGTCTGAATCAGAAAACGACAAAGAAATTGACGAAGACTGAGTAAAATTTGGTAACTTTCACAACTATTTACATTACATTTACCTATGTATAATATTGTATTTTCACAACTATTCACATTACATTTACCTATGATTTGTATGTGCATCAATGTGGCAGGTATATTATGTCTGGCTGTCAACGACATGGTGGTGAGAATAGTGGCTTCGGGAATCTGATGGTAATGAATCCTTTTGTATTCATGCAATAAATTAACGTTTAAATATACAGTGTTAAAATATTTTATATGCTAAAATAACATTTTTACTATTCATTCCATTTGTAGACTCGACAACCTAAGAAGGCCCAATACAAAGAAGAAATTAAAGAGCTTAGAATCATGATTGAGCAACTACGTGACCAGTGTCGTCTTCAGACTATGTAGTTGGAACAGCTAAATCAAAAGTTTGCGAAGTATGGGCACATTCATGATAGTCATCCTTCGTCGTCTGCTGATTCCAGAAGCGATACTTGAGGTATGTTGTATATTTTGGCATGGAGTGGGTGAGAATGATACTTTTTATACGTTTAGATGGTTTGTTGACATGTAACTTTGATGTATTTGGTTTATGAACATGTATGTGTTGGTTTTTAGATGTTTGGATGTTTTGTTTTGTTTATATTGATGTTTCTTTGATATATTTTGGTTGTTTATATTGTTATTCATATATATGTGTTGTTGTAACAACCCGTAAATTCTGGGCCAGTTTAAAATTTTTATTTTGGCAATTTTAGTGAATTTTGATTATTTAAAATGAATTATTTTAAATAATATCGACGAGAAATTTATTTAGAATATAAATCGAACGTATATATTATACGCGTCGTCGTTAGAATAAGAATAATTATATATAATTATAAAAGAAATTGAAAATGGCGCGGTAGTTCGAAAATTCGATTTCTAATTTCAAATGAATATACAGAATTCAATATAAGTCAGAATTGAACGAAACAAGAAATATTTGAATCTGTATAACTATATCTTTATAACGAAGTTAACAAACTGAGATTTCATCTTAGAAATGATAAGATATGTCCAGTTGAAAATTAGAAATAGTCGCTGTGGAATTTATATATATTTTAATATAATATATGGCCCTTAAAAATAGCCATTTTGCAAATGACCTCGGATTTCGACGAAACCACTTTTGTTGGGTCCGTGATGTCAAACTATTGCTAGGTTTCAAATTTCATAATTTTTCGAATCAATATGTGAGCGTAGCAAAGGAAAACGCGTTTGACCAGTTTCAGTTGAATTTAATCGACTGGAAATTGGCCATTTTTCAAACGGTCTCAGAATTCAACGAAACTAGTTTTGTTAGGACCGTATCGTCAATACGAAGCTAGAAAATATTTTTCTGGAATTTTTCTAGTTAGTATGTGACCCCGGAAATTTGAAATGTACGTTCAAATTTGAAAATTAAATGTTTTATACTTTAATTTGAGGAATAACTGACTGTAACAATCAAAATGGCCTACGAAACATATTCCATTGTGTCCGGGACGGGGGTAATTAGCTAGGAGCGACATTCGTTGAGTTTGATTTGCTGTTCGTGATGATTTTTACTTTTAAAATGAATTAAATAATAATAATAATAAAAAAAAAAAAAAAAAAAAAAAAAAAAAAATCTCCCCTTATATCCTCTGGCCCCCCCCCCCCGATTCATATCAGAGAAAAAAAATCGAAAAGAAAAGGAAAAAAAAAAAAAAAAAAAAAAAAAGATTAAACCTAATCGATCGACGGGGAGGGCCGCCGCCGCCTCCATCGCGCGCCCCCCCCTGGCGTTCGCCACCACACGAAGACCCCCCCCTAGCGCCAGAGCCGCCGCGATGCACCAACCACCGCACCACCACTCCAGCCGTCGAGACCCCTCCCGCCACCATCAGAAACCCTTCCCCCTCTTGCCGCGACACTGAAGACACCCCCCCCTCTCGCTGGTATGTTTTTTATTTTATTTTTATTTTATTTTCTTATTTTATTTTTAATTTAATTTAATTAAAATACAGATAAAAAAAAAACTGATTTTGTTTTGTTTGAAATGAAAAAAACTGATTTAATAATGATTTATAAACTGAAAAAAAAAGAAGAATTTTTAAAAAAACTGATTTTTAAATAATGTGAAAACTGATTTTTAAATAATGTGAAAACTGATTTTTAAATAATGTGAAAACTGATTTTTAAATAATGTGAAAACTGATTTTTAAATAATGTGAAAACTATGATATTTATTTATTGAAAGTCGAAATAAAAATATGATTTTTATTTATTGAAAGTCGAAATAAAAATATGAGTTTGTATTTAAATAGAACAATGGGTTTTAAAAAAATATAAACTAGAATTTGATTGTTGAAAATAAAAAAAAATGGATTTTTATATATTGAATAGCGAAATAAAAATTCGATTTTTATATATTGAACTTTGAAATAAAAATTCGATTTTTATATATTGGATAGCATAGTAAAATTTTTATTTTTACGTATGTAGAGAATACGGGCGAAGAAAGTGACAAAGGGCGAGAACGAAGAAGATTTTCTTCTAAGAAGAGCCGTGGAGCTAGGATAGCCATAATGTGAGAATTTCTCACCTTTCAATTTAATTTTTCTAGTTATATATATATATACTAGGATGCAGACGGTGCTTAGTAGCACCCGACACAATCGTCCACAGACCATGGACTTGTTTGTTTGGTTGCATAGATTAGTTGAATTGTTTGTTTGAATTGAATTGTTTGGTGAGATGAAATTGATTTGATTGATGTGTGAATGGCGTGGGCCTTCACTAGACCGGGGATAAGGCTAGGCCTTGTCCCGTTTCTAGTATCGTGCCGTTATGCCGCCGAAATTTTCTAAAATGTGTTAGAAAATAAAAATATCATTTTATTGTGTAAATGAATTGAATAGAAATTCATAGGTTGAAATAAAATGTTTTGTCGTTAAAAATATAATTTTTAACGTGAAGGTGAATAAATAAATATTCATTTACAAACCAGACGGTTTGTTTATGTACACCTATTTGAATAACGTTGATTGGGTCGATAAATTTTACACATCGCCTAACTGCACAAATAAAATATGTGTTTGATTGTTTGAAACCCCACACGGGTGTTAGGATGAAATTTGAAGTTCACTCATCCTGATTGATTAAATATGTCGATCGATTGATTGACAAGCTGCTATAAGCGTTAAATGTCTATATTTGATGCTTATATAGTGTAGTGCACTTTGGTTGATGGTTGATTATTCATCGTTGTTGATATATACATGTGTTGTAGAAAATCCATATAATTAACATTATATGGTAATTGATTGGGCCTCATTCCAGTTTCGAAAAAAAAAAGAAATATTTGAAATAGAAATATTTGAAATAGAAATATTTGAAATAGAATATTTGAAAATAGAAATATGTGAAGCCGTGAGGATTAGATTGACGCCATTTTGACGTGAACGATATTTATATCGATTTTATTCATTTTAAAATGAATATTGAAAAGTGATTTCGAAATCGAATATTTTGAAATGAATTGAATTGAAAACGAATTCAAAATGAATTGAAAACGATTTCGAAATGAATTGAATTGAAAACGATTTCGAAATGAATTGAATTGAAAACGATTTCGAAATGAATTGAATTGAAAACGATTTCGAAATGAATTGAATTGAAAACGATTTCGAAATGAATTGAATTGAAAACGATTTCGAAATGAATTGAATTGAAAACGATTTCGAAATGAATTGAATTGAAAACGATTTCGAAATGAATTGAATTGAAAACGATTTCGAAATGAATTGAATTGAAAACGATTTCGAAATGAATTGAATTGAAAACGATTTCGAAATGAATTGAATTGAAAACGATTTCGAAATGAATTGAATTGAAAACGATTTCGAAATGAATTGAATTGAAAACGATTTCGAAATGAATTGAATTGAAAACGATTTCGAAATGAATTGAATTGAAAACGATTTCGAAATGAATTGAATTGAAAACGATTTCGAAATGAATTGAATTGAAAACGAATTCGAAATGAATTGAATTGAATATGAATTCAAATTGAATTGAAATTTGAATTGAACAGAAATGAATTTTGAAACGAATTTATAAAGAAGAATTCAATTTTGCTTTGAATTGAAATGGAAGTTGAAATAGATTTTGAAATGAATTTAAAACTGTTTATATAATTCGTTTTTAAATAGAAATCGACGAAATATATTATATATATATTATATATAATATAATGGCCTGAATAGAACGCGCCGCGCCGCGGCAGTTCGCGAATTTCGACCATTTATTTCAAACGGGCATTACGGGAGATCCGACCGTCGGATTCTCCTAAAACCGGAACCGTTGGGTTCGTATCGAAAAGAGCTTTCTAACGAAGATTAGGAATTTGAAATCTAACGGTTGGATTTGGAATTATGTCCAAATCAAATTCGAAAAAGGTCGCTGTAAGTGCAGTTCGATGGCCATTGATGGAAATCGACTGTACGGGCCTTGATAAAATTATTAAAAATAGTAATAATTTGTGTAAAATCATAAGAAATGATTTGTGAAGAATTGGGATGAAAAACTCCATATTTGAAAAGATAAAAATGGATTTTTATCGAAATGAACTAGTTTTGAACTAGAATTATAATTCTATTTATTTCTTTTTAATAAATAAATTGAATTCGAAAAGGGTTTTAAAAGTAACCAAAATTCCAATGATTACATTGGAGTGGATTTGAATCGAAATTGTCTTCGGAATATTTCGATGTTGGAATTCGTGATTTTACAGGTGTTGTTATGGAAATTTGAAAGATATATATGTATATCGTTATTTCCAATACGACATTTGTTAGTCGTAGAATTCGATATTGAATATAAGCCGATATATTTTCTATTCAGAGCCTTGTATTGAATATCGAATGTGATTTGGGTTTGTCGTGAATGGTGTCTTCACTAACACTGTTCTTGGACCCAGTTGAGAAAAGATTAAATCTTTTTATTTAGTTTTAATGAAGTGTACCAATTAAATGATATTTGATTGGAATTGAATTGATATTGATTTTTGGGTTTATCGTGAACAGTGTTTTAAATAACACTCGTTCTTTAACCCGATAATTAATGAATGTGATTTGGGTTTGTCGTGAATGGTGTCTTCACTAACACTGTTCTTGAACCCAGTTGAGAGAAGATTAAATCTTTTTATTTAGATTTAATGAAGTGTACCAATTAAATGATATTTAATTGGAATTGAATTGATATTGATTTTTGGGTTTATCGTGAACAGTGTTTTAAATAACACTCGTTCTTTAACCCGATAATTAATGAATGTGATTTTGGGTTTATCGTGAACCGTGTTTTAAATGACACTGATTCTTTAACCCAGATAATGATTAAAACTAAGTGGAGTTTTAATGAATCTTTAATTAGATTGAAAAGATCGAGAATGGAGTATCACCAGTTTTGCTCCAGGCGATAGTTAAATCTTTAATTAGATTTGAACGTGAAATTTAGAAACTAACTGTCGGTTGGCCAAGCAGAATGGTTTTCTGGATATTGATCTGATGTTGGTTTCGGCCTTCGGGGTTAATATTTGGGGAATTATTCTCTTGATTAATTTACGGTTAGTGACTAATGAATTGGAATGAGGCGTATGTTGTGTTTGTGTAACACTTATTTAAAATATACGCGAGTTATTCGGAAAGACCGGGTTTATCCCATTCTGAATAACTGATGCGACGATAAGTCGAAGATGAAGACGATGGTCGAAGACCGGAGGTCTTCACGTCGTTTGGGTGATAACTGATGATCTTGATTGGGCTGTACACCCAAGAAGATGGAAACAGTTAGTGATCGTCCAGACGTACTTGGAGATCGAAGGATATGCGGGGTACTAGGTGCCTCCGGTTTCGTTCAGACCCAGAACGGACTTGTAAATGGACTGTGTGTCTGACATCGGATTTCATTCTGTGTGACTGATATCGGTTGCATAGGATGGCTTGCCTGTGTGGCATGCTAAGATGCAAATGATCAAGGCTTCTGTTGAAAAGCAAAGTCTTGTGGTTGATGATCAAAGCACGGCCTTTGTGGCGTAGCTTTGTGTAACGTTTACCTCGCGTGTTTCACACCCGGTATGAACCAAAAACGGGAGACGGACCTCAGGGAGGACTTGCGTTTCTTTCTAGCTAGAAGTGGCGTCAGTGGTTTTACACGCCCTGACGAGTTTGACTTATGTGGTTGTTGCTGTTGCGAGGCGCCTCGGTTATATCGGTTTCGGCCGATGCTTCTGGTCGGCTGACGGACCAGACTTACACCCCATAGGGTGGGGAAACGTAGTGTTCAGGCATTTTAATCCACATCGGTGGACCGGCCCTGTCGCTCCAAGGGCTCACCTGAGTCTGGGTCCTGTGGCTCGGGCTAGACAGTCACGAATCGGTAGAGGATCTTGCCCCTAGCCTCGGTTCATAGTTGGAAACCCAATTTCCAAATACGTGACTTTGCGATTTTGATTGTATAACCTATATATGGCGACATAGTGGTATGGGGCATTCATGCCGCCTATGATTGATACTTATGATTTGAAGTTGTTTTATACACTATGCACTTATAGTAGTATCAAATGATTTGTTTTAAAACGTATCAAGCATTCTTTGGCTGTTATAAGGGAAAACCCTATCCTCGACTGCGTTGCATTGTGTGATGGGACCTGGGTCTTATAACAGCTTCATTTTTTCTTTATTTAGCATTGCGCTGTTTGTTTTATGCACTGGTATTCTTGGGAGGAAACCCGTTCCGTGTTATACGGCGTGGTCCCTTGATTTACCTAATGATTTAAAATAAAGATTAATAACTGTTTTAGTTCTCACACCAGTCCCATGACTGACCTGGAGTTTATTGTTTTAACCTAAACTCTGGGTGCCCTTATTTTGACATGGGCAGCTAGTAGTTTTGGTTTTGCAGATTTATATTCACAGGATCCTGGTTTACAGCTGGAACGATATCCGGAAAGCTTTGTATCCGTATATCTTCTTCTAGTTGTGTATTGTATTATTTTCCGCTGCTATGTATTTAAATGTAATTTAAATCTCTGTTATTTCTGTGTAATATTCATTTATACTCTGTATATTCTTGTAATCTGATGCATTGTTGTAATATACAGTGAAATGTTCTTCTGTATGCGTTCTGTTTTGTCCTGTTCTCAAACGATAGGGCGTTTCGAACGGCCTGGATCGGTTTAGCGACTGGTTCGGACCGAGCGAAATTACTTGCCGTCACATTTGGTATCAGAGCTTTGGTTTACAAAGCAGAGAACAAGACACATTAGAACCATACGAAAGAATTCATCAGATATTGGATTAGTAATATCCAATGGGAATGACTCGTTAGAGATGGGATCAGTAGTATCCTAGAACGAGTGTGAAGAGTATATTTTTCAAATGAAAACAATTTTTGTTTTGAAAATTTAAATCAATTATTCGTATCTGATTATCTATTTATATTGAGTTGGACAGTCCAGTATATAAAGATTTTGCGTATACGTCTGATCCGCGTGTATTCGAAGTTTTAATATATTGGATAGATATAGAATCATACTCTAGTGGCCCGAAGATGATTCTGATGGTTGAGTACTCATCGTCAGAATTTATATTCGTGTGACGAAGGTGTGATATCTATATATTTCCATTAGACTGGTGTGAGAACCAAAATTAGATAGGGCTTATTGTTGTGAATTGGCATCAAAAACCTGATTTTTGTACATGTATCAAAATTATGAATTTGAAACTCTAATTCACTAATTGATTGATGTTTGTGTTGTTTGCCTATTTGTTTGCTAATTTTGAACCATTAGCCTAATTGAACCCAATATTGAATTGTATTGAGAATTAGTTGCATTTGCTTGCATATACATATATATCATTGAACAGGTCATAGCAAGGAGGCTAGAGCAGAGAATAAAATTTGTTTGCCCGACAAATAGGTACATGTTTACTACATAATTTCCTGTTTTGTTTGGGTGATGATGATTTTGTGAGCCTATTGGCTAGCCGCTTGGCTTTTTCTTTTTCTTTTTGAGATCTGAAGGACCGGGGAAGCTATTTGAAATTCCCCGATGCTCCCGGTGCAGGGGAGGTTATGGCGAAATTTTTCGAAAATTTAGGGTGTTAGCCAAATTTTTGAAATTTTGAAAATTCTCAGAAACTGAAGAGTTAGAGAATGGAAGCCAGATCGAGCGTAGGGTTGAATTATCAAACCACTTTCGACTTTGTTCCTTTTCGGGGACGAAAAGTTTTAAGTGGGGGAGATTGTAACAACCCGTAAATTCTGGGCCAGTTTAAAATTTTTATTTTGGCAATTTTAGTGAATTTTGATTATTTAAAATGAATTATTTTAAATAATATCGACGAGAAATTTATTTAGAATATAAATCGAACGTATATATTATACGCGTCGTCGTTAGAATAAGAATAATTATATATAATTATAAAAGAAATTGAAAATGGCGCGGTAGTTCGAAAATTCGATTTCTAATTTCAAATGAATATACAGAATTCAATATAAGTCAGAATTGAACGAAACAAGAAATATTTGAATCTGTATAACTATATCTTTATAACGAAGTTAACAAACTGAGATTTCATCTTAGAAATGATAAGATATGTCCAGTTGAAAATTAGAAATAGTCGCTGTGGAATTTATATATATTTTAATATAATATATGGCCCTTAAAAATAGCCATTTTGCAAATGACCTCGGATTTCGACGAAACCACTTTTGTTGGGTCCGTGATGTCAAACTATTGCTAGGTTTCAAATTTCATAATTTTTCGAATCAATATGTGAGCGTAGCAAAGGAAAACGCGTTTGACCAGTTTCAGTTGAATTTAATCGACTGGAAATTGGCCATTTTTCAAACGGTCTCAGAATTCAACGAAACTAGTTTTGTTAGGACCGTATCGTCAATACGAAGCTAGAAAATATTTTTCTGGAATTTTTCTAGTTAGTATGTGACCCCGGAAATTTGAAATGTACGTTCAAATTTGAAAATTAAATGTTTTATACTTTAATTTGAGGAATAACTGACTGTAACAGTCAAAATGGCCTACGAAACATATTCCATTGTGTCCGGGACGGGGGTAATTAGCTAGGAGCGACATTCGTTGAGTTTGATTTGCTGTTCGTGATGATTTTTACTTTTAAAATGAATTAAATAATAATAATAATAAAAAAATAATAATAATAATAAAAAAAAAAAATCTCCCCTTATATCCTCTGGCCCCCCCCCCCCCCCCGATTCATATCAGAGAAAAAAAATCGAAAAGAAAAGGAAAAAAAAAAAAAAAAAAAAAAAAGATTAAACCTAATCGATCGACGGGGAGGGCCGCCGCCGCCTCCATCGCGCGCCCCCCCCTGGCGTTCGCCACCACACGAAGACCCCCCCTAGCGCCAGAGCCGCCGCGATGCACCAACCACCGCACCACCACTCCAGCCGTCGAGACCCCTCCCGCCACCATCAGAAACCCTTCCCCCTCTTGCCGCGACACTGAAGACACCCCCCCCCTCTCGCTGGTATGTTTTTTATTTTATTTTTATTTTATTTTCTTATTTTATTTTTAATTTAATTTAATTAAAATACAGATAAAAAAAAAACTGATTTTGTTTTGTTTGAAATGAAAAAAACTGATTTAATAATGATTTATAAACTGAAAAAAAAAGAAGAATTTTTAAAAAACTGATTTTTAAATAATGTGAAAACTGATTTTTAAATAATGTGAAAACTGATTTTTAAATAATGTGAAAACTGATTTTTAAATAATGTGAAAACTGATTTTTAAATAATGTGAAAACTATGATATTTATTTATTGAAAGTCGAAATAAAAATATGATTTTTATTTATTGAAAGTCGAAATAAAAATATGAGTTTGTATTTAAATAGAACAATGGGTTTTAAAAAAATATAAACTAGAATTTGATTGTTGAAAATAAAAAAAAATGGATTTTTATATATTGAATAGCGAAATAAAAATTCGATTTTTATATATTGAACTTTGAAATAAAAATTCGATTTTTATATATTGGATAGCATAGTAAAATTTTTATTTTTACGTATGTAGAGAATACGGGCGAAGAAAGTGACAAAGGGCGAGAACGAAGAAGATTTTCTTCTAAGAAGAGCCGTGGAGCTAGGATAGCTATAATGTGAGAATTTCTCACCTTTCAATTTAATTTTTCTAGTTATATATATATATACTAGGATGCAGACGGTGCTTAGTAGCACCCGACACAATCGTCCACAGACCATGGACTTGTTTGTTTGGTTGCATAGATTAGTTGAATTGTTTGTTTGAATTGAATTGTTTGGTGAGATGAAATTGATTTGATTGATGTGTGAATGGCGTGGGCCTTCACTAGACCGGGGATAAGGCTAGGCCTTGTCCCGTTTCTAGTATCGTGCCGTTATGCCGCCGAAATTTTCTAAAATGTGTTAGAAAATAAAAATATCATTTTATTGTGTAAATGAATTGAATAGAAATTCATAGGTTGAAATAAAATGTTTTGTCGTTAAAAATATAATTTTTAACGTGAAGGTGAATAAATAAATATTCATTTACAAACCAGACGGTTTGTTTATGTACACCTATTTGAATAACGTTGATTGGGTCGATAAATTTTACACATCGCCTAACTGCACAAATAAAATATGTGTTTGATTGTTTGAAACCCCACACGGGTGTTAGGATGAAATTTGAAGTTCACTCATCCTGATTGATTAAATATGTCGATCGATTGATTGACAAGCTGCTATAAGCGTTAAATGTCTATATTTGATGCTTATACAGTGTAGTGCACTTTGGTTGATGGTTGATTATTCATCGTTGTTGATATATACATGTGTTGTAGAAAATCCATATAATTAACATTATATGGTAATTGATTGGGCCTCATTCCAGTTTCGAAAAAAAAAGAAATATTTGAAATAGAAATATTTGAAATAGAAATATTTGAAATAGAATATTTGAAAATAGAAATATGTGAAGCCGTGAGGATTAGATTGACGCCATTTTGACGTGAACGATATTTATATCGATTTTATTCATTTTAAAATGAATATTGAAAAGTGATTTCGAAATCGAATATTTTGAAATGAATTGAATTGAAAACGAATTCAAAATGAATTGAAAACGATTTCGAAATGAATTGAATTGAAAACGATTTCGAAATGAATTGAATTGAAAACGATTTCGAAATGAATTGAATTGAAAACGATTTCGAAATGAATTGAATTGAAAACGATTTCGAAATGAATTGAATTGAAAACGATTTCGAAATGAATTGAATTGAAAACGATTTCGAAATGAATTGAATTGAAAACGATTTCGAAATGAATTGAATTGAAAACGATTTCGAAATGAATTGAATTGAAAACGATTTCGAAATGAATTGAATTGAAAACGATTTCGAAATGAATTGAATTGAAAACGATTTCGAAATGAATTGAATTGAAAACGATTTCGAAATGAATTGAATTGAAAACGATTTCGAAATGAATTGAATTGAAAACGATTTCGAAATGAATTGAATTGAAAACGATTTCGAAATGAATTGAATTGAAAACGATTTCGAAATGAATTGAATTGAAAACGAATTCGAAATGAATTGAATTGAATATGAATTCAAATTGAATTGAAATTTGAATTGAACAGAAATGAATTTTGAAACGAATTTATAAAGAAGAATTCAATTTTGCTTTGAATTGAAATGGAAGTTGAAATAGATTTTGAAATGAATTTAAAACTGTTTATATAATTCGTTTTTAAATAGAAATCGACGAAATATATTATATATATATTATATATAATATAATGGCCTGAATAGAACGCGCCGCGCCGCGGCAGTTCGCGAATTTCGACCATTTATTTCAAACGGGCATTACGGGAGATCCGACCGTCGGATTCTCCTAAAACCGGAACCGTTGGGTTCGTATCGAAAAGAGCTTTCTAACGAAGATTAGGAATTTGAAATCTAACGGTTGGATTTGGAATTATGTCCAAATCAAATTCGAAAAAGGTCGCTGTAAGTGCAGTTCGATGGCCATTGATGGAAATCGACTGTACGGGCCTTGATAAAATTATTAAAAATAGTAATAATTTGTGTAAAATCATAAGAAATGATTTGTGAAGAATTGGGATGAAAAACTCCATATTTGAAAAGATAAAAATGGATTTTTATCGAAATGAACTAGTTTTGAACTAGAATTATAATTCTATTTATTTCTTTTTAATAAATAAATTGAATTCGAAAAGGGTTTTAAAAGTAACCAAAATTCCAATGATTACATTGGAGTGGATTTGAATCGAAATTGTCTTCGGAATATTTCGATGTTGGAATTCGTGATTTTACAGGTGTTGTTATGGAAATTTGAAAGATATATATGTATATCGTTATTTCCAATACGACATTTGTTAGTCGTAGAATTCGATATTGAATATAAGCCGATATATTTTCTATTCAGAGCCTTGTATTGAATATCGAATGTGATTTGGGTTTGTCGTGAATGGTGTCTTCACTAACACTGTTCTTGGACCCAGTTGAGAAAAGATTAAATCTTTTTATTTAGTTTTAATGAAGTGTACCAATTAAATGATATTTAATTGGAATTGAATTGATATTGATTTTTGGGTTTATCGTGAACAGTGTTTTAAATAACACTCGTTCTTTAACCCGATAATTAATGAATGTGATTTGGGTTTGTCGTGAATGGTGTCTTCACTAACACTGTTCTTGAACCCAGTTGAGAGAAGATTAAATCTTTTTATTTAGATTTAATGAAGTGTACCAATTAAATGATATTTAATTGGAATTGAATTGATATTGATTTTTGGGTTTATCGTGAACAGTGTTTTAAATAACACTCGTTCTTTAACCCGATAATTAATGAATGTGATTTTGGGTTTATCGTGAACCGTGTTTTAAATGACACTGATTCTTTAACCCAGATAATGATTAAAACTAAGTGGAGTTTTAATGAATCTTTAATTAGATTGAAAAGATCGAGAATGGAGTATCACCAGTTTTGCTCCAGGCGATAGTTAAATCTTTAATTAGATTTGAACGTGAAATTTAGAAACTAACTGTCGGTTGGCCAAGCAGAATGGTTTTCTGGATATTGATCTGATGTTGGTTTCGGCCTTCGGGGTTAATATTTGGGGAATTATTCTCTTGATTAATTTACGGTTAGTGACTAATGAATTGGAATGAGGCGTATGTTGTGTTTGTGTAACACTTATTTAAAATATACGCGAGTTATTCGGAAAGACCGGGTTTATCCCATTCTGAATAACTGATGCGACGATAAGTCGAAGATGAAGACGATGGTCGAAGACCGGAGGTCTTCACGTCGTTTGGGTGATAACTGATGATCTTGATTGGGCTGTACACCCAAGAAGATGGAAACAGTTAGTGATCGTCCAGACGTACTTGGAGATCGAAGGATATGCGGGGTACTAGGTGCCTCCGGTTTCGTTCAGACCCAGAACGGACTTGTAAATGGACTGTGTGTCTGACATCGGATTTCATTCTGTGTGACTGATATCGGTTGCATAGGATGGCTTGCCTGTGTGGCATGCTAAGATGCAAATGATCAAGGCTTCTGTTGAAAAGCAAAGTCTTGTGGTTGATGATCAAAGCACGGCCTTTGTGGCGTAGCTTTGTGTAACGTTTACCTCGCGTGTTTCACACCCGGTATGAACCAAAAACGGGAGACGGACCTCAGGGAGGACTTGCGTTTCTTTCTAGCTAGAAGTGGCGTCAGTGGTTTTACACGCCCTGACGAGTTTGACTTATGTGGTTGTTGCTGTTGCGAGGCGCCTCGGTTATATCGGTTTCGGCCGATGCTTCTGGTCGGCTGACGGACCAGACTTACACCCCATAGGGTGGGGAAACGTAGTGTTCAGGCATTTTAATCCACATCGGTGGACCGGCCCTGTCGCTCCAAGGGCTCACCTGAGTCTGGGTCCTGTGGCTCGGGCTAGACAGTCACGAATCGGTAGAGGATCTTGCCCCTAGCCTCGGTTCATAGTTGGAAACCCAATTTCCAAATACGTGACTTTGCGATTTTGATTGTATAACCTATATATGGCGACATAGTGGTATGGGGCATTCATGCCGCCTATGATTGATACTTATGATTTGAAGTTGTTTTATACACTATGCACTTATAGTAGTATCAAATGATTTGTTTTAAAACGTATCAAGCATTCTTTGGCTGTTATAAGGGAAAACCCTATCCTCGACTGCGTTGCATTGTGTGATGGGACCTGGGTCTTATAACAGCTTCATTTTTTCTTTATTTAGCATTGCGCTGTTTGTTTTATGCACTGGTATTCTTGGGAGGAAACCCGTTCCGTGTTATACGGCGTGGTCCCTTGATTTACCTAATGATTTAAAATAAAGATTAATAACTGTTTTAGTTCTCACACCAGTCCCATGACTGACCTGGAGTTTATTGTTTTAACCTAAACTCTGGGTGCCCTTATTTTGACATGGGCAGCTAGTAGTTTTGGTTTTGCAGATTTATATTCACAGGATCCTGGTTTACAGCTGGAACGATATCCGGAAAGCTTTGTATCCGTATATCTTCTTCTAGTTGTGTATTGTATTATTTTCCGCTGCTATGTATTTAAATGTAATTTAAATCTCTGTTATTTCTGTGTAATATTCATTTATACTCTGTATATTCTTGTAATCTGATGCATTGTTGTAATATACAGTGAAATGTTCTTCTGTATGCGTTCTGTTTTGTCCTGTTCTCAAACGATAGGGCGTTTCGAACGGCCTGGATCGGTTTAGCGACTGGTTCGGACCGAGCGAAATTACTTGCCGTCACAGTTGTATATATGTGGAATTGATTGGAATTGGACTGGAAATGGATTGGATTGGAAATGTGGTGGCAGGAAGGTTATATGCTTGCTGGTATAAAAAAAATAACCCAGTTTTTCCAACGGTCACCAATGGTTTCCAACGGCTATCTGGTCATTGTTTTGTAATGGTTACTAACGGATTAATCCATTTGAAGCCATTGGAAATATTCCGTTGGAACCATTGGAAGTCATGAACGCTACAACGGCTGTTCCAATGGCCTCCAACGGCTAGGATCCATTGGAATAACCCTGTATTCTAGTAGTGAATTTTCTTAACTTATATAATTATGTTAGAGTATGAATGTTTGAATAAAAATGATTATGTGAAAGTGATATATATTATTGATTAGTTGTACTCGGCTAGTTTATGAGAAATAATTATTGAGTGAGATTACAAAAATGTTGTTTAAGAAAATTATAAGTAGTTTATCATATACAACATAAGAAGATTTTATTATAACTTGTAAACACTATTGTTTTTAATTAAATGAATAAACTTGAGAAAATAAATTATGAATATAATTATCTTGAAATAGAAATTTTAAGGATTTTCTTAAATTAATGGTTTTTGTTAAAAATTGAAACCTAAAATATGTGTGAAATAATTTATTTTTTCGTATTTACAACATTTTTGAAATTATTTCTATTTGTTTTGAGTGTATATATTTTTTTTAAAATATTATATATTTGGAATTACTGATTTTATACTAAATAAAAGGTTAATATATATAAGTTATAAATTCCATCTTAAAAGATATGAAGTTATTTATTGTAAAGGATAAAATTTTTAAGGAATTATATATAACTATATATTGAAACTTCATATTTGGAAGTAAAATATTATTAAAATATGATCCATATAATTTTGGACTTTGAAATGAGAACTACACCAAAATATATTATAGGTTGGTTATTATTTGTTTAAGTTTCGAAATTTTGAAATTTACTTTGAATGATTATTGTGTAAGAGGTAGTAGATAGGAAACTGAATGGTAATAATTAAACTGTGATAATAGTAATTATAATTAGGATAACAGCGATTTGAAAACTACTTAATGATGTGAATACAATGTAGATTAAATTTATATTTCTATGTGATTGTAAATTTATAATGACAACTTAAATAATGTATTTCAAATAAATGTTAAGATTTAAATATTTATTGAAAAGTCAAATTTAAAGCGTGACCTTTTTTAATTATAAAAGTGTATACCAATATAAAACCCTTCCGCTATCCAAATAATCAACTTTTATGTACAACATAATTCTCTTATTAGTTTATAGCAATGAGAGACACTAGATTATTTAGGGAATCAAGTACTGCATGAGGATTTTTGCCTTCTCCGTTTGATTATTTTGGTGCAGTGCAATATTTTGTCTTTGGAAATGACTAAAGTAATTCCCCAAAATCTGGAGTTATCAGTTTCCTATATAGATGCCATGCTCGGTACAATAATGGAACGATTTATGGAAGTTGAACAAGTTGGTTCACCAATAAAGTAAAGAGTGTGTTGCATTATCGGTTGTGCACAGGCTTGTTGAATTGTAGGTGTCGGCCTGTTGGCTATGCACGGGCTTGTTGAATTGCATGTTGCTAGTTTGATCCTTGTAGGCAACATTTTTTTCCCAGCTCACTCCATTCCCTATTTCTTGCCTATGCCAACCTAATGTACACTTCCAACTTCCTAGCTCTTGTAACGACCCGTCTTTTTTCCCGATTTTCGCTGGTAATTAAACTGACTTAAACCGTTCAAAAAGACGAATTGTTATGGTACATACATATATTGCACAAAATAGAAGAACTTTTATTGCAAAATACACTATTACATCAGAGTTACATGGAACACCAGAGCTATAACATATATACAGTGGAAGAAAAGATATAAATATACTCTCAGCGGAAGAACAAAGTGCTACAACGGAAGCTTCAAACTCTAGCGTGGACTCCAACTCAGAAAGCGCTTTGAACATCGCTCCAACGAATCATAACTGCAAAACTAAACTACTAGCTGCCCGTGTGAAAAAATAATGGGCACCCAGAGTTTAGGAAAGAACAATAAACTCCAGGTCAGTCATGGGAATGGTGTAAGAACATAAAATAGTTTCTTTAAGATTTATTTTAAAGTTGGGAAATTCACCGGATCACGCCGCTAACGCAAAACGGGTTTACTCCATGTGAATGTCCGTGTACATAAATTCATAATGACTTTTGGAAAATGAGGCTATCATAAGCTCGTCCCACATCACACAATGCAAGCGCATACCAAATGGGCGAGTTTTATCTTATGCTAACCAAAAATGACTTCATGCGTAAAAATCCTCTTTCAATACTAAAAATATAGTGTGGAAAACCATTTCACAAATAAATGTATTAATCCTAGACGGCATAATACCCATAATATTATGTCGCCATATATATACAAATCAAAGTCATATGGCTCGTATTGGTGATTTGAGTTTCCAAATTGATGATTCGTGGCACGAAAGATCAATCAGAATATAAACGAAATGTAATAACGGCCTTTTCATCCAGACACTGACACCAATACAAATCGCGAGATAGATCAACGGTTTTCGTCCAGACATGCACCCCCGAACATACCCTATTCCTCAAGTTCATAAGTGGTTTCCCACTGCTGCAGCTTTCATCATAATCATATATATACACACAACCTAACTGCCAGTTTCTCATCATCTTGGGTGTGAGGTTTGTCGATGTCACGTCATACACAAAGCATTCCTAGAGAAGCAATGCCTTGATCATACAAGCTCATTTCATTTCTTAAGTATGCCACATTGTCCATTCACAACATGATCACTGATTCCATCCATACATAACCACTTCAAGCTCATACGTCACAAACCGGATACATATCGACAGAAATCAGTGTTATGTCATCAATTACAATGTGAGACACACAATCCATGCAAGTCCATTCTGGGTCTGAACGGAACAAAATCTGAAAATCTCCAAATATACTTAGACCTCATGCCACTTATAACCTCGAACCAGTGTACGGCCCGATTCGAGAAATCGGCGATCAATATAAATAATCCAAAGATTCCCGGTCTTCGTTTGCCATTTCCAAGTCTTCAAATAGCATCGTATTATTACTTGGAATGATTTTTAGACTTATATCTAATCCCGGTCTTTCCAAGTAATAAGCGTACTTAAAACAATAGTTATGGATTACCTGGGTTTCAATTCAAATCTCCTTCCCAATAGTCATCAATTCATTTTAAGGTTGGGTTCATTCCAAAATCCTTTAATCCCATTTACAACTTAATTCTTTTACCAACCCAAGATTGATTTAACAACCTTAAATTAAACATAACTTTCTTATGTTAGTTATCATCCCCAAAATTCCTTTAAAATCTTCACAAAATATTTCACAAATCTTAAACCCTAGTTCACGGTTTATAGATTCCAAAATCAAACCATTTCCAAAGAAATGTAAAAGCATTTCTTGAAGCACTATAGAGTATTTATAAATTGAAATCATTCAAAATCCATATCTTTCT
The DNA here is from genome assembly GCA_030737875.1 of Allium sativum. Lineage (NCBI taxonomy): Eukaryota > Viridiplantae > Streptophyta > Magnoliopsida > Asparagales > Amaryllidaceae > Allium > Allium sativum. The sequence goes on from CM060910.1 coordinate 513,894,425, forward strand.
GCTCAATCACTTAAAATATGATTTAATCGAGTTTCTCAAATTTTCAATCACTCATAACTCATCTAACCTGATTTTCTTATTATGGTCGTCAAACGGTAGATAAAGCACCCCTTTCCATAATTTAAAATCATACGTCGGAATTCGAAAATTCTTTTAAGTTCAAAAGTTATCATTAGTAGAAACCAACCTTTTTCTTTACTTATCATAAATCCAATTTAGCTCATTTAAGTTATAGTTTGTTCATAAATCAATATTTGTGAACGGACACTATACGATGTTTATTAAATTCTAAATTCAAATAGTTTTCCAAATCGTCGTTTAAACTCAAGAAAATAGTTTATATTCCTATTCTAACTTTATTTTTTTAACAAAAAAATCCTCATTTAAAATTCCAACTTTCATTTCTAATTAAAATAATAATATTATCTTCTTCAAAACTTATTTGATTATCTTTCCAAAAACTGTTATGAAATCAATTGGTCGTATAAAATCCATCACTTGAGTATATAGCTCAAAATCACCTTCTTCTAGATTCAAAACAGGTTTACTTTCAAATCTCTGTCTTTTGCGAACATCATCCGAAAACAATTGAAACCTAACTCCAAATTTACATTCAAACTTACTTTCCAACGATTATTTTAGTATTTAAATAATCGTTCATAGGAAGGAGATTTAAGTCAATTATCTACATAATTCCGTAACTATGGTGTGTGCGAGACAACAAATCAATAAAACAACCATATGAACATGAATCATCCATCAACATGGAAACATTCAAACAATTATAAATGGTACACAATCTTTACATTAAATAACGCTTAGTGTTTTGATGTGTTTATCTATGCACATCCATCACATGCAATTGAAATCATTCAACAATCAATTTCTTTTGTGTGCCAACGCGTTACATTCAATAACGCCTAGTGTCTAGTGTGTTTAACAACAGAACTGTCTTTCAAACATCGCATGCAACTATCCATAAGTCATTAATTAACGCTAACAAATTATAATTATCCACTAATTATAGTTAATCATTAAAATAAATTTCAATGGATGTTCTCACCTGAAGCTCTCCAAGCTGCATCGGCAACGCTCCTTATCCACCGCGAACCAATGTACACCTTTCTTGGATGTCGTGCACCGTTTCTCCTTTGCAACTCCGATGTGTGTGTGTATATATATATACACACTCTTCGACCAACATTTTTCTTCTTCTGAGACTAGCACTCACCCTAGAATGTACTCGTGCATCCACCTCTTCAATGCATGCCCCTGTACGTGCACCCACTACCACCATTCCCACAGCCTCTTCTTTTAACTTACTTTTTTTTCAAGCTCTCATGCAAGGACATAACCCCTACTCCTAAAGCCATTTGCATGCACAACATTATGAAGCTCACCCCCACTTTCCGTGTGTCTTTTATTTTATCCCTCTCTCTCTTTTTTTTCTTCCTGCAACTCACACATATATATATATATATTTACACCTCATCACACATTTTTATTTTGCAATACATGAGATGGTCGGTATTTGGTGTCATGCATGGACAGAGGAGGGACAAATGCGGAACTGAGTGGTGCTAATGGTTCAGCCCTGCTTACATAGACGGAGAGAAGCGAGATAAGAGGAGGTGTGGTTATTTAAGGCTGCGGGATGCTGCGGACTGTTCTTTTGGAGTGGAAGTGATGGACTGGATGTTGTGCTTCTTCTTTTCGGCTGACTGGAAGGCGTCGGGCTGATGGAAGCTTCGGCGGCGGATAGGGGTGAGCGTTTGGTTGGTTTGGTTTATCCAATTATAAAAAATGTCAATCTAAACTAAAACCGATAAAAATGAAAACCAAACCAAACCAACCAAATTAAGATTGGTTAGTTCGGTTGGTTATCCGATTTAACAAAACTAAAATTATTTTAGACTTTATGTTCATAATATTAAGTATAATTTGATATAAATTATAAATATATTATCATTATTTATGATTCTTATGCTTCCCAAAAGTATTTTTGATACATATGTGATGATTAAAATTTACTTAGATAACCAAATTAACCTAAAGATTTACTATAATATTGATAAGTTTTAAAATATAATAAAAGTTCAGTTAATTTGGTTAAACCGATAATCAAACTAAATATTTTTCCGAACCAATTGCAAACCAATCTAATTCCAAAACCGAACCAAGCTGACCAAAATAATTTGGTTCGGTTGGTCTATTTGGTTTAACCAAATAATGCTCACCCCTAGCCTAACGTGGGTAGCAAGACGGACGTGCTGGAGGTAGGTGGTGTGGCGGAGACGGCTCGGCTGGTGTTTGTCATAATGGAGCTGAGAAGAGGGAAAAGATGTTACTGGTTTGAGGGGAACAAGGCTTTTGTGTGGGAAGAAAATAGTAGTGTAACAACACGGAAAATCAGAACCATTTTTTTTTTGGCAATTTTAGTGAATTTTGAATATTTAAAATGAATTATTTTAAATAATGACGACGAGAAATTTATTTTGAATAGAATTAGAACGTATATATTTATTTGAATTGTCGTTATAATATAAATATTTATTTTTAATTATAAAAGGAATTGAAAATGGCGCAGTAGTTTGAAAATTCGATTTCAAATTTCAAATGAATGTACAGGATTCAAAATAACCCAGATTTTAGCAAAACCAAAAATATTAAAATCTATTTGAAAATATATTTCCAACGAATCCGAAAAATCCAAATTTCATAGCGGGAATAAAAAGTTATGCCCAATTGAAAATTCGGAATAGTCGCTATGGAAAATATAGCCCTTAAAAATAGCGATTTTGTAAACGACCTCCGTTTTCGACGAAACCAATTTTGTTGGATTCGGAATGTCGAGTTATTACTAGATTCCAATTTTCATAATTTTTGAAATCAATATGTGAGCGTGGCAAAAGAAAACATGTTTTGTCAGTTTCAATCAAATTTAATCGACTTGAAAATGGCCATTTTTCAAGCAACTTTCAAATTTGACATCAATTTTGTTAGGACCGTATCGTCAATACAAAACTAGAAATAATTTTTCTGTAATTTTTGGAGTCAGTATGTGGCCTCGGTAAATTAAAATGTACGTTAAAATACAATATATTGATTTATATTTTAATTTAAGGAAAAACTGATCGAAACAATCGAACTGTCTTACGGGACATATCCCATTGCGTTCGGAATGGGGGTAATTAGCTAGGGACGACAGTCGTTGGGTTCGATTTGGAGTTCGAATGAAAATTTAACTTTTTGGAAATAAATTATATTAATATATATATATATATATATATATTATTATACTTGGTCAACCCTCCCTCTCTCTCTTCTCTTCTATCGAAAAAAAAGAAAGCAACGCTCCCTCCCGTCACTGCCACCACTGCCCCCACCTAGCACCGCCGCCCCTCCTCCCCTTCTCCTCCTCTTCCTCCTCTCCTCTCTCTCCTCCTCTTTCTCTCTTCAAATTTGCAAACCCTAAGCCCCAAATTGCAAACCACCACCACCGTGGGCCACTCCAGCGCCACCACCACCACCAGCACCCTTCCGCCGCACAGTCAGGCCTGCGCTGCCGCCCCTCAGCCCTCAGCTCCGGCCATGGGCCCCACCACCTCAAAAATAACATTTTTTACAAATTCCCATTTTTGTATTAAACCTCCTGTTACTATTTCGCCAATAACTCTCAAATGGTGCGCTTCTGGCCAAAACTCCACAGTCAAATTCGAAGAGCATGATTTTCTCTTCGATTTGGTATATGATAGTCCTATTTTGGATTGCGGAGCTGTCGGGAAAACGCGTCCAAAGTCGGCAGTCCAAACACGGTCCAAATGTTGTTTTTTCGCGATTTCCGGCGAAATGACACATTTTCGGAAGGAAGACCACTAGGCGAAAGTTGTCCAGAATGGCGCGTTTAAGCTAGAAAAAAAGATGGTGTGAAGATTGGAGCTCGTTTGCAAATTATGGAACCAGAACAACAAATCCGGACGATAGAAAATATGTGAGTTTTCTCCGCTTTAAAGCTTCTATGGTTTTTGATGTATGAAGTATGTAAAATTATGATTTTTATTTATGTAAAGTTTTGATTTTTATTTATATAAAGTTATCATTTTTATTTATATAAAGTTATGATTTTTATTTATATAAAGTTATGAGTTTTATTATTACATAAAGTTATGATTTTTAGTTATGTAAGAATATCATTTTTGATTAGTTAAAAATAGGATTTTTATCGTAGGAAGGAAATATTTTTGGCCAGATTAAAAATATGATTTTTAACAAGTGTATGGCATGGAAATGTCTTTAGAAAGATAAAAATATGATTTTAACCTATTTAGTAGCTTTATAAAAATATGATTTTTATATATGTAGAGTATTAAAAATATATTTTTTTAGCGAAGTGAAAATATAATTTTTAGAACTGAAATAAAAATGCGATTTTTACTGTGAACAGCGGGAAAAGATCGCATTGGAATTTTGGGCAAATCCGAACCGTTCAGAAATAAAGAATGGCGGAGTGGAACGCAAAGGTGAGAACTCCTCACTGAAATTTTCTTATACAGTTATTTATTTTATAACTGCATATATGAACTGTTCCCCCGTCGTCCACAGACCATGGACGACTTGTTTGATTGTTTGGTTTGGTTGATTATATTATTCGATTGAATTTGGTTGTTTAGGTAAAATGAATTGATTAGAATTGTTATGTATGTATGGCGCGAGCCAATATCAGAGAGCGGTAATGCCAGACATTACCCAATTTTGATATCGCGTCGTTATGCCGCCGAAATTTTCTAAAATATGTTAGGAAAATAAAAATATCATTTTTATTATGTAAATGGACCAAATAAATATTTTATCGTCAAAAATATAATTTTTAACGTGTATATGAATAAAATAAATATTCATTTACAAATCAAACGATTTGTTTATGTACACCCATTTGACTGATATATATTGGGACGATAAATTTTAACGTCGCCCAACTACACAAATAAAATTCATTATTTGTTAATTGAAACCCCACACAGGTGTTGAGGTGATATTTGATGTACACTAATCCCAACTATTTAGTTGTATGTCAATCGATAGGTTGACGGACTGTTGTAAGCGTTAAATATTTGTATTTAATGCATATGCAGTGTAGAACGCACTCTGGATGATGGATGATTATTTATCACTGTTGTTGTATACATGCGCTGTATGAAATCCATATAATAACATTATATGGTAATTGACTGTGTCTGATTCCAGTTCAGAAATAAGGAATATTTTAAAATAACGAATATTTTGAAATAAAGAATAAATTAAAATAATATCCAGTAAAAGATCAAAATCTGATTTTGATGTCCGGTTTGGGATGGACACAAATATATTTAAATATATATAGCCGTGTTGATTAGATATGCGCTATTTTGATGCAAACGATATTTATATCGATTTTATTCATTTTTATAATGAATATTGAAAAGGAAATGGTTTTGAAATCTAATGTTTTGAAAATATTATCATTTATATATTAATGATATGGAATATTCAATTTTGATTTGAAATTGAATATGAAGTTGAAATCGTTTTGAAAATGAATTTAAAACGATTTATAAAATACATTTTAATGGAAATCGACGAAGTATATATAATATATATATTATATATATAATTGCCTGAATAGAACGCGCCGCATCGCGGCAGTTCGCGAATTTCGACCATTGACTTCGAACGGACATTACGGGAGATCCGACCGTCGGATTCTCCTAAACCTAGAACCGTTAGGTTCGTATCGAAAAGAGCTTTCTAACGCATATTAGAGATTTGAAATCTAATGGTTAGATTTGGAATTATGTCCAAATCAAATTTGGAAAAGGCCGCTGTAAGTGTAGTTCGATGGCCGTTTATGGAAATCGACTGTACGGGCCTTGATAAAATTATTAAAAATATCAATAATTTGTGTAAAATCATAATAAATGATTTGGGAAGAATTAGGATGAAAAAGTCTATATTTTAAAAAATAAAAATATATATTTATCAAAATGAACTAGTTTTGAAATAGAATAATAAATCTAATATTTTTAAAATAAATAAATTGGATTGGAAATGGTTTTAAAAATAACGAGGATTTCCAATATATGAATTGGAATGGGTTTGAATCGAAATTATCTTCGGAATATTTCGATATTGGATTCCATGATTATACGGATATTGTGGAGGAATTTGGAAGATATATATATATATATATCGTTATTCCAATACGATATTTATTTATTTCAGAATTTGATATTGAATATAAGCCGATATATTTTCTATTCCGAGCCTTGTATTTAATATCAAATTTGATTTTGGGTTTGTCGTGAATGGTATCTTTAGTAACACTGTTCTTAAACCCAATGGTGTTTGGAAAATTAGGAACTGACTGGAGATTAGCTAAGTTGAATGGTTTCCTGGGTATTGATCTGATGTTGGTTTCGGCCTTCGGGATTAATACTTAGGGAATTGTTCTCTTACTAATTTACGGTTAGAGACTGATGGGATTTTGGGTTTGTCGTGAATGGTGTCTTTATCAATACTGTTCTTGAACCCAGTTGAGAAAAGATTAAATCATTTTATTTAGATTTAATGAAGTATACCAATTAATTAATATCTGATTGGAATTGAATTGAAATTGGTTTTTGGGTTTATCATGAACGGTGTTTTAAATAACACTTGTTCTTTACCCCGATTAACAATGGAATAAGATTTTGGGTTGTCGTGAATGGTATCTTTAATAATATTGTTCTTAGACCCAATTGAGTTAAGAAAATCAGAAACTAACTGGAGATTAGTTAAGTTGAATGGTTTCTTGGGTATTGATCTGATGTTGATTTCAGCCTTCGGGGTTAACAATTAGAGAATTGTTCACTTGCTAATTTACGGTTAAAGGCTGATGGTATGGAATGTGATTTCGGGTTTATCGTGAACCATGTTTTAAATGACATTGGTTCTTTAACCCAGTTAAAGATAGGTTATGATTTCCCAAGTTAAACAATCGTTAATATTGATTTTTGGGAAGATTAAAACCAAGTGGAGTTTTAATGCATCTTTAATTAGATTGAAATAATATCCAAAGGAAGATTAAAGAATAAATTTAAAGAATTTATCTTTGATAAAATTAATGGGAACCTTTCCAAAAGTATAAGAATATTTGAATAAAGGAATATTCTGGATTGGAATGACGCGTATGTTTGTTTTTATAACACTTGTTTATTATATACGCGAGTTATTCAGAAAGACCGGGTTTATCCCATTCTGAATAACTGATTCGACGATGTATCGAGGATGAAGACGGTAGTTGAAGACCGGAGGTCTTCACATTGTTTGGATGATTACTGATGTCTTGATTGGGCACTACACCCAAGACGAGGTAATAAGTGGTAATCGTCCAAATGTACTTGGAGATCGACGGATATGCGAGGGTCTCTCCCCTGTATTGGACATATGAGGAAGGAATAAGGTGCCTCCGGTTTCGTTCAGACCCAGAACGAACTTGTAAATGGATGTGTGTCTGACATCGGATTTCATTCTGTGTGATTGATAGACATCGGTTGCATAGCGTGAATTGCCTGTGTGGCATGCTGAGATGCCAATGATCAAGGCTTCTGTTGAAAAGCAGGGTCTTGTGGTTGATCAAAACACGGCTTTAATATAGCGTTTCTTTGTGTAGCGTTAATTCGCGAGCCTCACACCCCGGTGTGAACCAGAAACGAGAGAGGACATTAGGGAGGGCATGCGTTTCCTTCTAGCTAGGAGTGGTGTCAGTGTTTTACTAGCCTTGACATTTTACTTATGTGGATGTTGGATTGCGAGGCGCCTCAGTTATATCGGTCGATCCGGGGCCGATGGAGTCATTTGACTCATATACACCCCCATAGGGCAGGGAAACGTAGTGTTCAGGCATTTTAATCCACATCGAGTGGACCGGCCCTGACGATCCAAAGGCTTTATAGAGTACTTGCCTGAGACACGGGCTAGAGCGTCTCAAAGCAGTAAGGACGATCCCTTGCCTTGGTTCACATATGGAAATCCAACTTCCAATACGTAACTTTGCGGTTTTGATTATAGAGCCTAGTATTGGCGACATGATATATGGTACCCATGCCGCCTACGATTGATACATTTATATTTGAAGTTGTTTTATACACTATGCACTTATAATAGTATCAAATGATTTGTTTTAACGTACCAAGCATGTTTGGCTATTATAAGGGAAAACCCTATCCCCCGGCTTGCGTTGCATTGTGTGATAGGACCTGGGTCTTATAATAGCTTTATTTTTCCAAAAAGCATTGTGCTGTTTTGTTTTATGCACTGGTATTCTTAGGAGAAAACCCGTTCCGTGTTATACGGCGTGGTCCCTTGATATATCTGATTTAAAGTAAAGTTTTAAATAACTGTTTTAGTTCTCACACTAGTCACATGACTGACCTGGAGTTTATTGTTTTAACCTAAACTATGGGTGCCCCTATTTTCCGCACGGGCAGCTAGTAGTTTTGGTTTTGTAGATTTATATTCACGGGATCCTGGTTTACAGCTGGAATGATATTCGAAAAGCTCTGTATCTGTATATTCTTTTCAGTTGTATTTTGTATTATTTTCCGCTGCATTGTAACTTGTAAATCTCTGATATTTAGAAAATGTGTAATATTTATTCATACTATGTATATTCTTGTATTCTGATGAAAGTGTTGTAATAAGCACTGAAATGTTCTTCTGTTTGTGTTCTGATTTGTCGTTTTCTCAAAGCAATCCGGGCTTTCCTTTACTGGGAAGTTCAGGTCGTTTCATTTTCGTATCAGAGGTTTGGTTTACAGAGCTCGGAGAAGAAGACACATTAGAGCCGAACGTAAGAATTCATCAGAGATTGGATTAGTAATATCCAATGAGAATGACTCGTTAGAGATAGGATCAGTAGTATCCTAGAATGGGTCGAAAGATTGTTGTTTTTCAAATAAAAATGAAAACAATTTTTGTTGTGAAAAATTAATCTAATTACGTATTTGAGTATATTATTTTATTTGATTTTGGACAATCGAGTATACGAGATTTTGCATATAAGCGTCATGAACGTATATTCGAAGTTTTAATATACTGGATAGATATAGAATCACACTCTAGTCGTCCGAAGATGGTACTGATGATTGTCATGACATCATCAATATTTATGTTTGAGTTTTGAAAGTGGGATATTTATATATTTCCATTAGACTGGTGTGAGAACCAAAACTAGATAGGGTTATTGTTGTGAATTGGCATCAAAAACATGATTTTTTGTATATGGATCAAAATTATGAATTTGAAACGATAATCAACTAATTAATTGATGGTTGTGTTGTGTGATTATTCATTTAAACCATTATGTGAATGTAAGGTAAATTTAGCCAAATTGTATCAAATGTTGAACTGAATTGAAAATTGTTTGAAATTGCATGCATATACATGTACATACATTGAACAGGTCATAGCAAGGAGGCTAGAGCAGCGAAATAAAATTGTATGCCCGACAAATAGGTACATGTTTACTAATTTATTGGGTTTAGATGATTTTATGAGTCGATCGGCTAGTCGCTTGGCTTTTTATTTTTCTTTTTGAGATGAGAGGGCCTGTGTGGCGGTTTGGGGATTTTCCTTGTGCTCCCGTACAAAGGAGGTTACGACGATTTTTTTTGAAAATTTAGGGTGTTAGCTAAATTTTTGAAAAATTAGAAATTCTTAAAAACTGAAAAGTTGAAGAATGAACGCCAAACTGAAAGTTGAGTTGGTTTGTAAAACAACTTTCACCTTCGTTCCTTTTCGAGGACGAAAAGATTTTAAGTGGGGGAGATTGTAACAACCCGGAAATCAGAACCAGTTTAATTTTTTTTTATTTTGGCAATTTTAGTGAATTTTGAATATTTAAAATGAATTATTTTAAATAACGACGACAAGAAATTTATTTTGAATAGAATTAGAACGTATATATTTATTTGAATTGTCGTTAGAATATAAATATCTATTTTTAATTATAAAAGGAATTGAAAATGGCGCAGTAGTTTGAAAATTCGATTTCAAATTTCAAATGAATGTATAGGATTAGAAATAAATCGGATTTTAGCGAAACCAAAAATATTATAATCTATTTGAAAATATCTTTCCAACGAATCCGAAAAATCCAAATTTCATAGCGGGAATAAAAATTTATGCCCAACTGAAAATTCGGAATAGTCGCTATGGAAAATATAGCCTTTAAAAATAGCAATTTTGCAAACGACCTCCGTTTTCGACGATATATATATATATATATATATATATATATATATATATATATATATATATATATATATATATATATATATATATATCGTTATTCCAATACGATATTTATTGATTTCAGAATTTGATATTAAATATAAGCTGATATATTTTCTATTCTGAGCCTTGTATTTAATATCAAATTGGATTTTGGGTTTGTCGTGAATGGTATCTTTAATAATACTGTTCTTAAACCCAATGGTGTTAGGAAAATTAGGAACTAACCGGAGATTAGTTAAGTTGAATGGTTTCCTGGGTATTGATCTGATGTTGGTTTCGGCCTTCGGGATTAATACTTAGGGAATTGTTCTCTTACTAATTTACGGTTAGAGACTGATGGGATTTTGGGTTTGTCGTGAATGGTGTCTTCATCAACACTATTCTTGAACCCAGTTGAAAAAAGATTAAATCTTTTTATTTATATTTAATGAATTATACCAATTAATTAATATCTAATTGGAATTGAATTAAAATTGGTTTTTGGGTTTATCGTGAACGGTGTTTTAAATAACACTAGTTCTTTAACCCGATTAACAATGGAATAAGATTTTGGGTTGTCGTGAATGGTATCTTTAATAATATTGTTCTTAGACCTAATGGAGTTAACAAAATCAAAAACTAACTGGAGATTAGTTAAGTTGAATGGTTTGCTGGGTATTGATCTGATGTTGGTTTCGGCCTTCGGGGTTAATACTTAGGGAATTGTTCACTTGCTAAAATACGGTTAAAGGCTGATGGAATGGAATGTAAATTTGGGTTTATCTTGAACTGTGTTTTAAATGACATTGGTTCTTTAACCCAGTTAAAGACAGGATATGATTTCCCAAGTTAAACAATCGTTAATATTGATTTTTGGGAAGATTAAAACCAAGTGGAGTTTTAATGCATCTTTAATTAGATTGAAATAATATCCAAAGGAAGATTAAAGAATAAATTTAAAGAATTTATCTTTGATAAAATTAATGGGAACCTTTCCCAAAGTATAAGAATATTTGAATAAAGGAATATTCTGGATTGGAATGAGGCGTATGTTGTGTTTTTATAGCACTTGTTTATTATATATGCGAGTCATTCAAAACGACCGGGTTTACCCATTCTGAATAACTGATTCGACGATGTGTCGAGGATGAAGACGGTGGTTGAAGACCGAAGGTCTTCACATCATTTGGATGATTACTGATATCTTGATTGGGCCGTACACCCAAGACGAGGTAATAAGTGGTGATCGTCCAGACGTACTTGGAGATCGACGGATATGCGAGGGCCTCTCCCCTGTATTGGACATATAAGGGAGGAATAAGGTGCCTCCGGTTTCATTCAGACCCAGAACGAACTTGTAAATGGATGTGTATCTGACATCGGATTTTATTCTGTTTGATTGATAGACATCGGTTGCATAGCGTGAATTTCCTGTGTGGCATGCTGAGATGTAAATGATCAAGGCTTCTATTGAAAAGCAGGGTCTTGTGGTTGATGATCAAAGCACGACTTTAATATAGCGTAGCTTTGTGTAGCACTAGTTCGCGAGCCTCACGCCCCGGTGTGAACCAGAAACAGGAGAGGACATCAGGGAGGGCATGCGTTTCCTTCTAGCTAGGAGTGGTGTCAGCGTTTTACTAGCCCTGACGTTTTACTTATGTGGATGATGGATTGCCAGGCGCCTCAGTTATATCGGTCGATCCGGCGCCGATGGAGTCATTTGGCTCATTTACGCCTCATAGGGCGGGTAAACGTAGTGTTCAGGCATTTTAATCCACATCGAGTGGACCAGCCCTGACGATCCAAAGGCTTGATAGAGTACTTTCCTGAGAGATGGGCTAGAGCGTCTCGAAGCGGTAAGGACGATCCCTTACCTTGGTTCACAGATGGAAATCCAACTTCCAACACATGACTTTGCGGTTTTGATTGTAGAGCCTAGTATTGGCGACATGATATATGGTACCCATGCCGCCTAGGATTGATACATTTATATTTGAAGTTGTTTTATACACTATGCACTTATAATAGTATCAAATGATTGGTTTTAACATACCAAGCATGTTTGGTTATTATAAGGGAAAACCCTATCCCCCGGCTTGTGTTGCATTGTGTGATAGGACCTGGGTCTTATAATAGCTTCATTTTTCCATAAAGAATTGCGCTGTTTTATTTTATGCATTGGTATTCTTGGGAGAAAACCCGTTCCGGGTTATACGGCGTTGTCCCTTGATATATATATGATTTAAATTAAAGTTTTAAATAATTGTTTTAGTTCTCACACCAGTCACCTGGAGTTTATTGTTTTAACCTAAACTCTGGGTGCCCCTATTTTCTGCACGGGCGGCAAGTAGTTTTGGTTTTGCAGATTTATATTCACAGGATCCTGGTTTACAACTGGAATGATATTCGAAAAGCTCTGTATCCGTATATTCTTTTCAGTTGTGTTTTGTGTTATTTTCCGCTACATTGTAACTTGTAAATCTCTGATATTTAGAAAATGTGTAATATTTATTCATACTCTGTATATTCTTGTATTCTGATGAAATTGTTGTAATAAGCAATGAAATGTTCTTCTGTTTGTGTTCTGATTAGTCGTGTTCTCAAAGCAATCCAGGCTTTCCTTTATGGGGAAGTTCGGGTCGTTTCAAGTAGGGTCACGGTGGGGAGAGAAGAGCAATATAGGTGGGTTTTGAAGTCAATGAACGACGGACTGGGTAAGAGCAGAGGACGGTGAGGTGCGGTGGTCATTGCTGACCGTGCAGATTTTCTTTTAGAAAAAGAATACTGATGAAAAACGAGAAGAAATGGGTTTTGTACTTAGAAAATGGGTAGGAGAAAATGGTAGAAGAAATTACGGAGAAGAAGAAAGAATGGAATAAAGAAGATAATGGAAAGGAATACATGAGAGGGATAAGTGCGGTGGGAAGAATCAACACGTGGAGAGAAAATGGACAGATGTCTCCCACTTTAATTCTTTGGTGTACACGTTATTTTTGCTAATATATTTATTTTCCGCATGCGTGAACCCCTGCCTACATTCCTTGTATGCGTCTGCGTGATTAGAGGAACCCGTTAGCATTTATTTAAAGTTTATACACAAAATTTCTTTCCAATTTCATTCATTTTTTATTATCAAGAACCATCAACAACAAACTAACTTTATAATCGTGTAAACTAATGTGCCACGATCCCAAAACAGAAATAAAATAGGTCGGTTGATTAATTCTGTAAAGTGACCAAAAGGACCGCAGTTGCCTAAAATATATTAGAAAAATATATGTGTATTTCCCAAATTAAAAATTACAGTAAAATTTTATAAAATATTTTAAGACCGTGCGTACAAAAACTGAATGATTATTTACACCACTAATTAATTATAAAATTAAATTCAAACGGTAACGCGAAATACACGAATTTATTTCTTTCCTTTTATTGTGCATTTCTTATATGGATTAGATTTCTAGTTTGCTTATACCGCTCATATTTCAAAATTTCATTTTTTGTTTTTATTATGTAAACTGAATTACAACTAACATCGTTTTGCAATAAATTTAAACTTAGCATTTTATTTGAGAAAAATTAATTACTTCTTAAATTAAAACTTCAATATTAATTTGACGCTTTCATTATGCCATTTACTTGACGGTTTGATTGGAAATAAATAAATCTTGTCGATATGCAAATAAATCCTCCGTAGTAAATCATTCCCTAAATAAGTTGCGAAATTTATTTCAAAATTGAACTTTACTTTCATTATCATATTTCCAACACAAAATTTTATAAAAACGTTAAATTTGGAAGAAATGTTTATATTGAGCTTATATTTACAAATGTCATTTTATGTAAAAGTGAATGGTATGTTCAAAATAAAAGTCCAAGTTCTAGTAAGCATACATACGATCAATATTGAATTCATTAAATTACAAAATAAATTAATAACGGTAATAAATATTGTTCCCAAAAATATTCATAACTAATTCAGCCGAGGAACTCTAACGTTAAAGATTCAAATTGGTTACAAATGTAAACCTTGTTTTAAAATCTTTATAAATTCACAGACAGAGTTTACTTAAATATCATTTAAAGTAGACAAAGTTCCAAATATAACATTTAATTTACGTAAAATCTTAATTTAATTTATAATTTAAACGTCAAAATTTCTAAGTCGTTACAGCTCCTGAACTTGCTACGTATTTTTTTTGCTTCATTAGTAGATGTCTCCTCAAATTTCTTTTGAATAAAACATAGGTAGGAATTTGAAGAACTAAACAAAACTGTAACCTTAGTGAAATTCAAACATATACCAAGAAATCAAATATAACATATATTTTGAAGATACTACTTTAAATGGTTTCTCATTATAAGCTAATTCAATAAATGGTAAGACGTCAAATATAAATAAGATAAGTTTGTATTTATATAGAAATGTTTTTAAAAAAGTAGTTGTAACGACCCATATTTTTGGCAGTCAAATATTTAATTTATTTTTTAAATATTATATTTGGAATATTAATGGATTTTAATATTAAACTTGTTTATTTAAAACGAAGTTTGAACGTTATATATTTATATAATTATAAATCGGGCTCGAAATGGTGCAGCAGTTCGTAATATGAAGTTTTGAACTTTAATTGAGTATACAGGATCCAATATAAGTCGGATTTCTTTGAAACAAGAAATGTTGGAATCGTGTTGATTATAACTTGGAAAAGAAAAATCCAGATTCCGTGGTATAGATTGTTAATTATGGCTAAATCAAATTTTAAAATAGTCGCTATGGAAATCGTTAGTAAGATGATAGCATTTATTTAATAAATTTAAGGATTTTAAATATAATTTGGATACCTTCTAACTCGAAAATGATAATTGAGTTGTATAATTTATATTTGAAGGTATATGATATTTCCAGTTGGGTATTTATGATAATAATATTTTATTTTTATTTAATTAAATTATTTTGGAATTTAATTAATATTTTATCGATATTTTTTGCTTTAAATGAACATTGTTTTTACAAGCGGAGTCAGTTTTCGACCAAACAAACTTCATTGGAACCGAAACGTCAGGACGTAGCGTTATGTTCATTTTTATCACATTTTGTGATCGTATGTGACAGTATGAATGCAACGGATAAACGGTTATCAACAATAGAGTGTTTAGTACGGTATAATAAAATAAAATATGAAAAGTGGATACACCACATTTTGATATCTATAACGTGACCGCTCGTTACAGTATAAGATAAATCAATTCACAACATACAAGTAGATTCAATCTAAATAGCGAACATGTATAAATAAAGATAGCATGGAGGCATGGTTCAAATTCTTGTTGTTTACAGTTTATACAAATGTAATTTCTTAGAAAGAAATGCCTGTAGACCCTTCCAAGTTTGTATAATCCTAAGTAAATTCGCACACAACAGCTATGAAAACACATATCTGCTCCTACAGTGTACCATACATGTACACCCACGGGCAAATACCTCATTTCGAATTAAATTATGCATGCACTATTTGTACTCATCCTATTCCTTCCCTTTTAAGTCTTCAGCCTTTTCCTTTCTTTCTGAAGTACTACAAAACGTGCAGCCTGCACAGGTCCATACATCTATGCCATTTCTTTTCGTTCAGCTATGTACGCACCGTACCCTATATTAATGCAGCATAGGCTATGTATTAATTGCGCATGCTCGTCTGTATGTAAATTCATGCATTGTCACTGCCTCAAATGTTTGATTGCACATGCCAACATACATAAAAAAGGAAAGCCTATTCTACCTTAGAAAAGAAATAATGTACAGGCAATGAAATGAAATAATAGCTCTGATCTAAGCAAGCTAAAATTGGGAAACCACACCCTATTATGTACTGGAAACCATAGTAACCACGCAATTCATTCACTATAAATGGCGTACATATCATACTACATATTGGTTCTAGCAAAACAAAACAAAACCACGCCACCATTGCAACATTAAGTCTTCATGAGATTTTAGAATGAATACAACCCCACGCAAGTTCTAAAATCAAAATACACGCTTATACATGAGATTGCCAGATGTTCGTTTTCAGCTTCACAACGGTTCTGTAGCAGATCGATTAGTCTTGGGTCGTGATCTTTTTATAGCAGTAAAGTTAATGTGGGACTGCTCTTTTCGAGGAGGTGGGATGGAAACGAAAACGAGCAGATTGGATGAAACGATGGGCTTGGGTAAATTTCAAAATGGACCGGGTTGATTATATTTAAAATGTAATTAGTCTAATATTGAAAACTAACTAGATAATAATTATTATAATTAATTTCGTATTAATTTAAAACTTGAATTATATGCAGGCAAGATGACCGGGAACAAGCAACAGTGGAGAAGGAGTATTTGTTTGACCCGATAATTTTGATCAGAAGTTTAAAAGAAGTAATTAAGTTAGTTAATTATTAATTAAGGAATTAGATTATAATTAAATTGTTAATCTTTAAATGTTATAATTTGTGCATACCTTAACAGAATTTAAGAAGAAAAAAAAAAGCGTTGGGATCGTGACAATGAATACTAACGTATGGAACTATTATGGACAAGACATAATGCTACTGGAATTATTGGTTAAATTAAACGCATGTTTAATTTAACCGGAACCAAACTGCTTAAGTGAATCATCTCAAGGTGAGTTAAACTCACTCAGTTCTTCCCATTTATATTTAAAATAAATTGGGTTTTATTTTGTGTGCTCTGCTTGCTAATGGTTGACTGTTGCTAGTTATATATTTATTTGTTGATTTAACTGATGAAATTAAACCGTTTTTTAATTTCGGTGAAATACTAAATCGTTATTTTAACGATTTGATCCAATAGAGGTAACTTGCCGGGTTGGTCACGTTTATAAAATAAATGTGTTTAATGCTTTAAATCATTTGAACTGATTGAATTGTTTTGTCTATTGGTTGATGTTAAATGGTCGTTATTTATTACTATATAAATTATCAGTTAAATGGGATTGATTGACACGATTTGAGATAACCAATTGAATACAGGGAAGAATAGGTTGGAGGGATCCAACCGGATTCCTCAAATATATTAGACATTATTTATTTTCATATTATCAATATATGAATTGTCCTGAATGGGTGATTGAATTAATTATTGACCGTTGAACTAAAATTCAACATTTGTTTTGTTTAAACCATTGGGCAATATTGGTTGGGTAATTGGCAGCATATGGCCTATAAAATCAATTGTTTTGTTTATATTGATTTACCGTCATGTGAATCGATAGAACTGAAATTACAAAATTTATTTTATAACGAGAAATAGATTTTGAAATATATTATTTAGAATAAAATTTTTTATAAGGAAATAAATAATAAATATTTATTATTTAGATTTATAATCAATTATTAATTGATTTTATAAAGTCAGTTCTTATGTTAATCTGATTTATAAATAAGTGAATAGAAATTAACCTAACAATTTCGAATTTGAATAATTGTTTGTTAAGAAACAATTAAATGGAGGTATTTAAATTAATTTATAATTAATTTAAAGTGAGAACAAATGGGAATCGGTTAATAAGATAACCGTGTTTCGAGTGACTAAACCGACCGTTCTAATTGGGATTGATTATTGAATTGGTGTGTTCTGAATAAAATAGTTTAAAGAATATTTGTTTAAATTTTAATAAAGTTTTAAAAAGGAATTTATTATTTATTTAATAAAGAAATTAACTACGGAAGTAGTTAATGATCGAAGTAAACTATTATTTTAATTAATAATAATTTAGGGAATTACTTTTTAATTGAATTCATTTAAAAAGTAATCCAAGTTGAAATAAAATATATTTGAATAGTGAAAGGAGTTTATGTATGGGTTTTATATTTATAACCCAAATTCTTATAGTGAAGTTATAAAAGGAATTTCAAGTGGATACGATAGCTTGAATCAAATGTATACTTAATATTCGAATTTAGTAAAAGGGAATTGATATGAAAAGGGTTTATATTAAACCAGAATTATATAAATGGGATTTATAAAAAGATGTAACGTCCCGTATTTTTGGCAGCCACATATTTAATTTAATTTATTATTTTAAGTATTATATTCGGAATATTAATGGATTTTAATATTTAATTCGTTATTAAAACGAAGATTGAACGTTATATATTTATATAATTATAAATCGAGCTCGAAATCGCACGGTAGTTCGTATATTGGAGTTTTGAACTTCAATATGATATACAGGATCCGATATAAGTCGGATTTCTGTGAAACAAGAAACATTGTAATCGTATTGATGATAATTTTCATATGAAAGAGAATAATTCAGATTTTGTATTATAGTTTGTTAGTTATGGCCAAATCAAAATTTGAAATAATCGCTATCGGCCATTAAAATGACCATTTTACAAACGGTCTCTGTTTTCGATGAAATTAGTTTCATTGGAACCGTATCGTTAATTTTTTGTAAGAAAATCAAATTGCGTGGCAAACCGATGTCGTATGTGACCACGGTAGCTGTAAATGCCCATTCAATTTCTATAGCGTGTAATTAATTCAATATAAAGATATTTGAGTGTAACTTGAACATACGATCGAATTGGGCCATGAAACCAGTTCCGTTGAGTTCGTATCATCGATTAGAGTCAGGATACGTATATAGTTTGTTATTTTTGAAGACTGGGAAATTTGGTGTCCAAAATGGCAATGCGGTGCGCGTATAAATACAGCCTACCGGGGAAACAGTCTCAGAATGCGACGAAACTAGTGTCGTTGGGTTCGTACTGAAAAATTATTATAGGGTTTCAAGGTTTCAAGTTAAATTGAATTATCTAGTGACCGTGGAAAAATTAAACGCGTGTTTATTTCTGGCTTTATAAAGGAATTTTTTCCAAACGACCTCGGAATTCGACGAAACTTGTCCCATTGGGTCCAAAATACCTTTTTACACTAAGATTAGCATTTTTATCAGTAAACAGAAATCAGTTATAGTGGTTTTAAATCAATTACCTCACGACGCAAGTTTTGTTATAATAAACTAATATTAAAGTATACTCAAAAGGTTACAGTAAAGTATATTTAAAACCCTTGCTACTTTGTTCAACTTAACTTACGTACCAAACTCTCCTTTACTTTACTTGCGATCCAAACAATCGATGCCTTGGGATCCAGACAATCGTTGCCTTCAGCACCACATAAACTTGATTTCCACGCCTTCTCCACTTATAAATGGAACATCATTCCCGTTCTTCTTCTTTTGGTTTCAACGAGGGAAAAACTTAAAACTCCAGAAATAACTCCTGCAATTTCCATCCACTATAAATATACAAACTTAGCCTAACCCTAATTTCCGTTTTCTCTCTGGCCAAACTTTTCACGCTGCCTTCAAACAGAAATGAACGAACCACAAATTCCTTCAGTCGATTTACTTTTCCTCCCAGAACCCTTGTTTTCTCCCCGAACTTTCTACTATATAATGAAGCAGCAAGTTGAGATCTACATAATGATCCATTGTGATCGGAAATTTCTTACTATAGCGGCCAAAAACTGGTCAGAACGGGGAGACATTTGTGAGGCTTCTACTGTCAAACGGAGGGGTTGGGTGAGCTATCGTTTCGGTCGAAGGTGGATATAGGGGAGGCACTCGGAATGGCATCGTCTGATCAACCGTCGGTCGACGATGGAGTGGTGCGGCTGTGTGATAATGGTAGGGGAGTCGCCAATACGAAGTGTGGGTGAAATTTCCGAAACAAAATGGGACGAGGCTATGTGAAAAGGAAGGGAATGGAAACAATTCCAGACAGATGAACTGGATCGGCTTCCAATTTGGTTAACAGTTTGATTGTTTAAGTAATTAACTTATATTAAGTATGATTAATAGTAACGTGAGTAAACTAAATGTGATTTGCAGATGTTCAGAAATGAGAAATGGAGTTAACTGTTAAACCAGACAGACAATGAAGTTCCTGAACGAAGAAAAGCTGTTCAACAGTAAATTTTTTCTAAAAATAATTAACCTAATTATTTCAATTAAGGGATTATTAATCAAATTAAATTATATATTGCAGTCCAACAACCAGGCATTCATGTGAGATGACACTTTGAAACTGGAAAGAAACCGTAACAAAGAAAAGTAGTCGTCGGCCTATGTTGATGACTAAGAAGTGTAATCAATATACATTAATCTATAAATCTGGGTTAATATTAGTTATTACGAAACAATTGTATTGATTTAACCCTGCTAATATCATATATTTGGCACCATGCAAAGATGTAGAATCGAGTGGTTTGAACATGGGTGGAAGGGAAAATGGTCCGTCCTATTTAACCGTAAACTAAAAGTAATTAACACTAAACATTATATAATTAAGGGTTTATTATATAATTTAAAATGTATAACTTAGATCATGAATAACTTTGTGATGCAAGGTCTGAATGGAACGAAACCAACTTTGCCGGAATCGTGGTGACGGACAAAATATTATGGAATTAATCTGAACAGAATTGGATACAGTGGAAATCTACAGTTAAATTAAACGACTGTTTAATTTTAACTGTAACCGGACCAAATCTAATCAAGGTGAGTTAAATTGGGTTTTTATTTTTGTGTGCTCTGGTTGCTAATGGTTGACTGTTTTCCAGTTATATATTTATTTGTTGACTTAACTGATGAAATTAAACCATTGTTTAATTTCAGTGAAATAACAAATCGTTCTAACAATTGGTTCCAATAAAGGTAACTTACCTTATTGGTCACGTTTATAAAATAAACGTGTTTAATTGGTTGGATTGTTCGAATTGCTTGTGGTTGGATTAAATGGTCGTTATTTATTTTATCAGTTAAATGAAATTAAAAGATCTGTTTGGTGATAACCATTTATATACAGGGAAGAACAGGTTGGAGGAATTCAACCGGATTCCTCAAATATATTATTTATTTTTATATTATCATATGAACTGTCATGTTTGGGTGATTGATTTGAGTATTGATCATTGATTAGAAATTCAACCTATGTTGTGTTTTAACCAATGGGCTATATTGGTTGAGTAATCGGCAGTAAATGGCCTAAACGTAAATTGATTTGTTTATATTGATTTACCGTCAGGTGAATTGATAGAACTGAAGTTATGAAAATTTATTTTCCGACTAAAGATAGATTTTGAAATATATTATTTGAATAAAGGTTTATAAGAAGTAAATAAATATTTATTTTTATAATTAATTATAAATTGATTTTTATAAAGACAATCCTGATGATAATCATATTTGTAAATGGGAGAATAAGAAAAATTAACCTAACAGTTAACGTTTGGATAATTGTTTTGTTGAGAAACAATTAAATGGAATTATTTTAAATTAATTATATTATTAATTAATTTAAAGGGGAAAACAAATTGAAATAAGAGATTTAAAGCGGGAAATGACCGAAAGGATTTGAAAAGGAATTGGTGAAGCTAATCTGGGCAAAGGAGTAGGATCTATTATATTATATGAAAGCACAATCTTTCTTCAAAGACCTTTCAGATCCAGATCCTTCAAAAAATTGACAGGTCGACACGTGTACATCATTTCAATCCTCTCCATCCAATAGAATAACCGTCTCAACCCTTCACTGACCGTATACCCTTTAAAAAGAATTCTCAGATCTGCTACCAAAATACCTTCCGCCGCCCTCTTCGTATGTCCCTTTTTCGTCATCTTCTCAACAATTCTCCTCTCCTTTATCGTCAAAGATCCTAACCACACCGATGTTGATAGTTCATCCTAATGCTATTACTAATTGTTCCCTCTTTGATCCCCACCCTCCTGCAAGCATCAATTGGGCTATCGACAATTCTCCTCTCCTTTATCGTCAAAGATCCTAACCACATGAAAGGAGTTTCCCTACTCCGTTTTTTCCAGGTTGAAACCATGTATTGAATTTCCCTTCGTCTATTTTTATTGATAGCTCTACATACGTAAGTTCGATTACTATTCTTGATTTATACAGTTATGTTATTTTCTTACTTTACACAGTTCGCCAGTTAGTTGATGATTAATCTTGCTATTATTGATCTAAATTCCAAGTAATCAGAAATACTATTCTCAGTTTCTTTATGTATTGACAATTCTCCTCTCCTTTATCGTCAAAGATCCTAACCACACCAATGTTGATAATTCATCCTAATGCTGCTACTAATTGTTCCCTCTTTGATCCCCACCCTCCTGCAAGCATCAATTGGGCTATCGACAATTCTCCTCTCCTTTATCGTCAAAGATCCTAACCACATGAAAGGAGTTTCCCTACTCCGTTTTTTCCAGGTTGAAACCATATATTGAATTTCCCTTCGTCTATTTTTATTGATAGCTCTGCATACGTAAGTTCGATTACTATTCTTGATTTATACAGTTATGTTATTTTCTTACTTTACACGGTTCGCCAGTTAGTTAACGATTAATCTTGCTATTATTGATCTAAATTCCAAGTAATCAGAAATTCTATTCTCAGTTTCTTTATGTATTTAAACCTGAGGTTTAATATTTTATTCCATTTTATTTAAATGAACTAAAAAACAAAATCGCACAGTTTTTGCAATAGTTTTGTAATAGAATCCGAAACTCCAAATTTAGTAGAAATGGGTCATGAAGTTGGAGATGGTCATAAATCATCTTATCATTTCCAGTCTTCGCAATAGTAGATGAATGATCCTAATGCACCAATGTTCTACAATGGCATATACCACCTGTTATATCAATAGAATCCCAAGTCAACATTCTGGATGCTTAACCCTACATGGGGTCATTCAGTTTCAACTGATTTAATCCATTAAACTTGACTAGAAACATGCACTTTCTATATCCAAACCATTTGATATTAATGGGTGTTGGAGCGAGTTGGCCACAACATTACCGGGGAACAAACCTATTATTCTCTCTACACCAGCCTTGATAAGGACTGCACACAAGTTCAAGACATTGCATACCCAAAATATTTATCTGACCCGTATCTTTATGAATGGGTGAACCCCGATTACAACCCGCTAATAGAACCATTTAATGGGCTAGGCATAGATTTATTTTGTGATCCGATAACTACACGGATTGTACCAAACGGGCTTTGGAGAATATTGATTGGAGTCAAGATTATAGGAAATGGGATGGAATAATGCATAAGAGCCCGGATTATGTTCATTGGACCAGGGTAGACACCCCGTTTCACCACACAAACGTGTCGGGTATATGGGAGTGCCTCGATTTTTCTTCTTCTTATAGGCAAGGGGAAGTACTTACTAAATGCTGCTCTTTGGGATACTAATATTGATCAATATACATTCGGAACTTATGATGAAAACACAATGTATTTGTTGGAGATGATAGTTCATAAATTGATTACAGAAAGTAGAAAAGAATATATTTTGGAACATATTATTCATCAAAAACATTTTACGATGAGTTAACACAACTTAGAATTATGTGGGCATGGTCGAATGAAACATATAGTTTTGAACATGATATAGCCAAAGGGAGGACTGGTATAATGACTATCCTAAGAGGTCTTAGTCTGGATGTGAATGGAAAGTATGTTTTATAGTAGCCAGTTGCAGAGCTAGAATCGCTTAGAAGAAATATTCGTTACATAACATTCCCCCCCCCCCACACACACAGAGAAAATCAGGCAACTTTTACAATGCGAGAATTATATATCGTTGTAATTTCTCTAAAAACTTATGTTGCATAATGAAGTTTAGCATATTCTATTCAAACAACCACTAAACACTAACATTTCTGATCCTCCATCAAAGCATTGAACTGATCTACTGCTGCTTGACAAATGAGATGATGTTCAAACTTTTCTTCACTTAAACTTATGATTACAAGTTTTTTAGTTATAGCTGTATTACAGACGTCTTTAGATTTTGCACTTTTTATACTGTCTGGCATCCTTCATGTACTTATGTCATATGCTCTATTCTTTGTGTAAAATTATATAACAGTGATTCATGTATGATTTATGAATGAATAATAAATAATGGTAGGACCAATTTTTTTTAAGTTCAACCCTATGCTAAATGTACTGCATAGATACATGTGTATATAAATCTAAATATTGGTGTGGCTTTTGACAACTCTTTGTCCATTTCCATCTTTGTCAGTAGAGTGTCACTAAGGAATCTGAATTCGGTAAATCGCCAATGCATCCAACGCATTGAGATTGCTTTAAAATCAACGCATAGTGTTATTATTACTTGAGTTGATACTATTCATATAACTATAACTACCAGCTAAAATATAAACAACTTTCAAGAAAGAATAACATATTGGCAATAAAGGAAATGACGAATATATTCAACAATTGTGACACACTCATGATGAACTTAGGTTGCAAAATTAGCATTTCTACTAAATATAGCAAAGAAGATCCATAGATTATTGCAAAAATAACATATATGGCAACCTATATGCGTAGTACAGGTTCATCAACAACACACACACATATATGTACACATGTTAATGATTCATCGATATAGTAGGTTGTGGATAAAAACGGTGGTAGTAGTAGGTTGTTGATAAAAAGGACAAGCACATATGCATTGGGATAGATAGTGGTGTGTGCTTCGATAGATGGAATGCTATACAAGAAGTAGTGAATGAAATTGACTCCTTAACTCTTTAAACCTGTGAAAATACATGCATTGTGTTCTTTTTTAAGAATTGTGCATCCAGGATGATATATTATAATGCTATGATTTATATAGTATGGGCTAGCACTACATACGGGAAACGAAAGCGTGTACTTGCATGGGTTAGGAAGGCTGAAAAGTTACATCATGCCATATGATTATATTTTTTATGCGTTGGTAGTACTATATTTTAATTCAGAGCATTTTGATTCAAATCTTTGATCAACTACATTATTATTATGTTTTTTCATATCAAAGGTAACCTGTTTTCATTTTTTTCCAGTGATATTGAGGATATAGCTATTTCTTTCTACCATTTCTTATTTATGTTAAGTAAATATAAGATGGTACAAATACTAAATTTTACAAGCTTTCTATTTTTCTCTAATTAATTAAATGGATTGCAAATAAATTATGCAACCGTGCATCTCTGTCAAATTTAGATACTCCTTACTGCTTTATGATGATTTACAGTTTTGCAATGCTGATTTTAAATTTAGGTTAGAATTTCATACTGACCATCTATTTTTAATTACATATATTTTATACATCTTTTAGTTATTGCCAAAATAAGCCACCATAATGTATATAGAAAAATCATTAATTTTGTGCTGCAGATCAGGGTTCTGTATCAGCTGACTCGGCCATAAAATCTTTCATCTACTAAGGTATAAATGCAATGCACAAACATGATAGGTTTCCTTAAATCAGAATCATTTACGGCTATCCACTCTAGGGGAATAATTTCCCTTTTCCAAAATTATAGAATTAAGCAGGGAAACTGTACTCTTTACCTTCGGCTAATCTGACTCTCTACAATGGTATGCCACTATATTAGTAGTGCAAATTTGATGTTACTTTGCTGCTGTAATGATCGGAGAATCCCGACAATAAGCAAGTTTTGAAAAATGCCGACAATAAGGAAGTTTTAGCCATGAGTGGTATGATTCATTCTTTTATTTTTCTCAACAAGTTGATTGAATTTTAATTTCTGATTAGTTACGACTCTTTTGTTTGGTGATTTAGGTCTATAAAGCAATGGGCGAGATGTGGAATTCTATGTTAACCGCTGTAAGTTATATTTTGAAAGAATGATCCGTCCAATATTTGGAAAATTAGTCATTAGATTGAAAAGTTTGATTTGTAAATTTATGGGATAAAGCCCCTTATAAGGCAAGGGCTGCAAAGAGGAAGACCGAGTATAACAAAACCATGGTCGCTTACAATAAAACTCCGTTATGAATATTATGCTACATAAATTAAATCACTTTTCATCTTTTGTGCCTTTGTAAATTTAATTATTAATAGGATACTATTTGTGCTTAGTCCGATGGAGCAAGCAAAAAAGTCGTAGTTGAAAAGGAGGAGTCTGATTAATCCAGACCTGAGGTTCATGATGAGGACGACGGTGAAGATGATGGAAGTGGAGGTAACTTCTTCTAAATTTAGAGAATAAATTTCTTTATCAATGTTTATAGCTCAAATTGCTACCTGTTTTTCTTGAAGATGAATGTGATGACTAGGGAACAGTGACAGGGCACTTATAACATTAACAATGATTACTTAAACTGATTATTTGATACAAGCAAGGTGAGTATTTTAGGACACAACACTTTTGGTTATATTATATTTGATTAATATATCCTAAATGATCGACTTAGTTTGATGGTTGTACCGTATATGAAACTAGGAGGAAATAATAATATGAAATAAGAGAAATTTTATCATAGATGATTATATGTTGTGTAAGGATGCTAGATTTTAGAGTACAAGTAGTATATTAATAGGTACGCTGACCTTCAAGTTTTGATGAAGTTTACAAGATTTTTAGATTTGTACCATTGGTTTGATACCCAAAGGACTTCTCGCCAAGGTTGCCAAGTAGCCAAAAAAAAAATTCTTACATGGCCCAAATGGCCTAGATTTGGATCGCATGTATTATCTCACAGATAATAAATTAGCCTTAATTCTTTTCATTGATTATGTTCATTAAAATTTAGTCTGCGTATTATTTAGTATTACTATATTATCAATGGCTTCACCTATGAAGAAATAACTTATGTTCATTTACATGTGAACCAAAAGCATAATTTGTTTATTTTCTTTTTCAAGAACTACCACATTAGTGGGCTACCCTAACTAAATGTGGTACCAAAACATGATTTTATCTACAAGAACTTTTCTAATGTTTATAACATTAGTGGGATACCCAAACTTGAGTCATTCAAAACGGACACATGCACAATTTAGCAACATCGCTAGGAGTAGGAGAAAACAGAGTCTTCTGGATATATTGATTTAACGGGCATGTTATATCTAGCTACAGCATCAATTCCACACCTTCGTTGCCTAAATGGGAGATGCCATGAACCCATTATTTAGCAGATTTGAGGAATGCAGAAAACGTGGACTTTAAATGATAGTAGACTAGATATGCTAATAACTCTGAAGACCATGGCGTTCTATGGTGATGGATAATTGACAAGGGCAGAAGGCAACAACATGTGATAGAAGAGGAAATGTGATGCAAGTCATGTTCAAAATTCCTTTTTGCACTCATAATAACAGCTTTCATGAAGAAAAAAGACATGTTCATACGCAGTTATTTTGGCATACGTCAGAATTCCAAAAAAAAAAAAAAAAAAACCAAGGTTGACATGGACTCAAACGTCTAATTTAATGGATTATTTTGTAATTGTAGTCTACTTTTGTTGTGCATTAGGATTAAGTGGATTAATTAATGTGTATTCTCTTTTGCACTATATTTTCTCCCCTATATGAAGAATTAATAAAGAATTAAGTTCATGCATTTCAATCCTGGTTTACAGCAACAGTAGTATTCATGTGTAAATATCTACACTGACTCATTGGATAAGGACATATTGCTATAATTCATTAACGTTAACAAATATAACATTGTAAATTTCTAATTTCACAATAGAGCATTAATGTCAATCGGTTTTATACCTCGAAGCTACTGAGAGTTTTAAGGAATAGAGTAATGTGGAAGTGCAACTGCTGTGGTAACCCAGAAAATTGTCAACATATAGTTGTGGCAATCTTTAACTTTTTGAGACGCTGATGAAACAATTTTTCTAGGTTACAGATTGCAGCAAGTGTAATTTTAATTTTTGTTGCATTTCTCCAGATATTATTTCAGTAACTATTTTTTTTTTGCTCTATTCTATTATTATTTTCTAAAATGATTTAATCTTAAAAGCTTACCAAAAATGTATTTTAATGCCAATTCCTTATTTTCAGTTGCGGACATTGTGAATGAGTGACAACATATATCCATCAAGATTTCAATTTGTTGTGTATAAAATATAGCTGAATATGTATACCATTATGATACACAAATTATTTACCCTATTGGAATATTCCTTAGTTTCCATGGTATTCTTAAATTATATCTTGCTTCTAGCTAAGATATGAATTTGTGATTTTATGTTGCTCTTAAACTCTTTTGGTACTCAAATAATTCATCCCATATTCTTCTTATCCTAAATGACATGCCTAATGTACTATTTCATAGTAAAATAATATGTATTTACACATGTCAAATAAAATTGACATATGGCCATTTTTATAAATACATAAGAATGCTCTTGGTTTCTTTGCAAACGTCCAAACGAACGTACCAAACATACGGGTGTGTGTTTATATATATATATATATATATATATATATATATATATATATATATATATATAGGCGAGCGTTCAGTGGCACTCAAATAGTGTAGCACCCCTAAATGCCCCCTGATTTCCACCACATATCCCGTTTCTTTCTCCCTACACTCATTCTCTCACCTTCCACTCACTTATTCTAATATAAATGCTTGGTTTATATAGGGGGCAAATGATGTGCTCATTATTTGGGGTGCCATTGAACGCTTCTCATATATATATATATATATATATATATATATATATATATATAATGTAATATTATTTGTTTACCTCTGTGGTGGTTGCGTGGTGGATATCTATTTGCTTTTCAACTGATTATTAATTGCTGCACAAGTTTAATTTATTATGCAAATAATTTTAGCGTGCAGATGATATAACATAAACGCAGCTCTATCCAACCTCATGTCCCAACGTATTCATCTAGCACTGCCTCATTTCCCCACTGTACAAGGCAGGCTTTATATAACACAAATTGCAGCTGGATCTAATGTCAATAAAAGATAAAGGGCATGTCCAACTGGATCAGTTTTCACTACTGTGAATAAAGAGTAGTTTGAAAATGAAGAAGCACCAAGTTGGTACAACGGTAGACTGTAGACAACAACAGTGTTTGTATTATAATTTTCGTATAGGTGATACAAAGGCTTCACCGGTATTACAAATTTGTTTAACATATTCACCAACTATATACGTTGTAGGTTAAGGAGAAAGTTACCACTTATGTATTGTAAATAATGCATCATACACTAGAAGTAATATATTGTGCCTGCATTTTTATGTTCAACGGATTCAATATTCCATACTCTTTATATATAGTGAGAAACTTTAACGTTGAGTAAAAATGATATAAAGTGGAGTTATATTTGGTTGCATCCGAAATATTTTCAAATGAAGAAGTGTTTAATCGTGTATGATGCTATGTATAATAGAAATGTTTATATCTGCTTGATCTATAAATTAAAAGTGAATATGCATTCATCTTTGACCTATGTAAAAATTTATTTTCGACATGCATGGTTTATAAATTAACGTTTGTATTTGGCTGTTGACAATTAGGTTGTATTGTTTTCAGCATGCGATTATTTCATTCTATAATTTTTTAAGTTTATACAACAACAGATTTATCTTTATTTGCAGGTATTATTATGTAACTGAGTTAGTTAATATGTTTTTCATCCACGTTATACTCAAACTCTGTTGAAACATTCATTTATGCTATGTGATTTGGAACGTATGATGCACTATTATAAGGTTGCAACTTACATCAATGTAATTGCATTTTGTATAAACCATATTACTCTAAGTTTTTATAGAGGGCCATATTTTGGATATTATAAAGTGAACTTTAAGTTAAAACAGACTACTACAAGGTCAAGTTACAAAATATTATACAATGGATCCCGTGCAACCTCATAGCGACAACCCGTGTGCATAGCACGGGTTCGCACTAGTTTTGTACGTAAATCCGAATGATGAAATGAAATTGTTTAAAAAGGGTAAAGGTTAAAAAGTGGTGATTTATAAGGAACTATTTAATTATAGAATTAAGGAATAATGATTATATCTGAGAAAGAGAATTTCCAAAAGGTATGAAGGTTATATGAAACCGTATTTTGATTCGAATAGTTAAATGGAATTTATATTAGAATAAAATATGGGTTTGGATTACGACTCGTATTTATCTTAGGATATGAACGTTGTTGATCAAGGTCTGAGAGGTAATTAAAATACCCCAACTTGAACGACTTCAGGATTATCTGAGGATGATATGAGTTGTAATGGTAGAAGAGGTTGGTGATAGTTTATTATTCCCGTTAGTGAAATAATAACGCAACGTTTCGGTGGAAAATTTGGAATATATATATATATATATAATGAGGATTTCCAAAGTAAAAAGGAAATAAAAGGAGTTGCCAAAAATATAACGATATTGTCGAGATTTAAAAAGTAAATGTAAAAGATGAGTTTTGTTTTATAAGAATAAGCACGGATTATCGTTTTCAAGTAATGAAAAAAAGATATGTTGTAACGTTGTTTTATATATAAAAATAAGTTGAATTGAGTTCCCAATATTCGATAATAATATGGCTAATGTTTTGAAAGTGAAATAGAAACTAAATATGATATAAGATTTTCCTAAGTATTAAAATGAATTTGTTTATAGAATAATCTTATGTTAAATAAGACGCGTAAAGCGATATTTAAAATGTCGAGATGTTTAAGAAGTTTTAAATTCACATTTGTTTTTAATTAAAAGGCCAAGTGGTGCTGAATACTAAACCAGTGATCTCATTGGGTTATCATGATTGAAACACTGTTTATTTTGATAGTTAAATCACTGACTATCAAATCTGTCCAATACGATTGTTGGTATGGAAAGACCGGGATCGAACCTAGGTTCGAAAACCATTCCAACCAACAAATACGTGAAGATATCAGAAGACGGTCGAGATGGAGCATTGAAGACTATGGATCTTCACAAGCGGAAGGATTACTTATAATCTCTGGCTTAGCAGCCCGAGATACACTGTGATTCTGTCGCGGTTGAAATCTACGGGTTGCAAGGATTTCTCGCTACTGATCCATGGGGTGATTCCTATATTGGATGCAGTAGGAGAGTACCTTCGGTTCATCCTGTTCCTGGATGACTTGTATGGACGAATGTCCGACAGAGTATTTCCTAAAAACCACGTACGTTGATTTTTACAAACATGCCGAGTTGGTGGCGATGAAGGCGCGCTTCTTTTAAACCCAGTATATGTTTATGGACGTCAATTAGTGACTTGGAGGATCTGATGATGTGACATTCAAAGTGACTGGTGACCATATGTTCAAAAGATTTTAATCTCAAGCCTCACAATCGGGAAATGACAAAAATCGGGCAGGCAGCATGGCTATGTGGGTCGCTCCCATTAGGGTGTATAATCACCTATCTAGAGAAATTCCTTTTGTTTCTTTATTCTATTTCGATGTTGTCCCTTTTCGGGAAACGGTGGTTTGAGCCCAACCGTTGGTGATATACATTCGATACACTCAAGCGAAATGAGTGATCGGTCATGTGAGGGCCGGGTTGCAAGACGTTCTTTTTGAACCCAGTGTATTCGCCTCTAGAGATACACTATCGGCAGGTGGTCCCATACCTTGTCATAGTCAGAATCCAATCTCAAATAAGTGGCCGTGGTTTTTGATTGTATACTATATATGTGGAGCGTGAGATGCAAGCGTTCCAATAGATTGCTATTTACTTTTATTTAGACATTATTACAATATTAGAAAAGATAATGATTTCAAAAATGGTTTGGGTTATCGTAAGATAAAAACCGTCCGTGTTTATGTGTGGATTTGGTCTTACGATTATCCTTTTCTTTTGAAAAGATTTTGACTTTAAAATCAAGTTGTGTGATACCCCTTAATAATGTGCGAGTTTTTCTCACTCTGGTTCACCAGACTGACCCGGTGTTTTGTAAATGCTCGGGTTAGCCTGGGGTGTACAGGTTCAGGTTATCGAATGCTGTGAAGTCCAAAGACGAGCTGGAGGTGTTCAGATGTATGATATTATGTAGCTATTATTCCACTGTGTGTTGTATATGGGAACATGTTACTATAACTGTCCCGTTGTGTGATGTACTCTGATATTGTAAGTATTTTTAAAAGCTCTCAGTAAAGATTTCTTTTTGTATCATATTTTGTTCCGCTGCGATGTGAGATTCTGATCCTGTGCTGTGTTGGTTCTTCTTCTTCTTCTTCTTCTATTCTAATATTTCTTTCTTTCTTTTCTCACCCTCTAATTTCTTTCTAATAACGTTCCAGTGTTTTCGATGTTTGGAAGGTCGGCATGAGTTACGGTAAAGGTATTTATGTCGATTTTCGGAGCCGAAAATCCCTAGGTCGTTACAAAAGAGGTGAGGTGGTAAAGCGCTAATTTTAGATTAAAGTTACTTAGCAATGGGATTAAGTAGAATTGGGGAATTGAAATAGGATTTCCAAAGCGGGAAATAGTTGAATGGATTAGAAGTTAAAGTGAATTTGGCAAAAGAAGTGGGTCGTAAGATTTTGTAAAAAATCTGAATTATAAATTGAATTTGTTTTAAAGAGGTAAAGGTTAAAAAGGGGTGTTTTATAAAGAAGTTACTTAATTATTGAATTAAGAAAGAATGGGTATTGTAACGACCCGCATTTTCAGCAACAGAATAATTAATTAGTTTAATTGTTTGAATAGTGATTTAGATAATTAAATGATCGTTGAATTGAATTATAGTGAATATTTAATTAGATTAAATAATAGAATCATATATTTATTTCTGAATTAGTCAGAAATAGTGGAATTCACAATATTGTGTGAATGGGCAATATAAATTATATATAATTCAGTTTATATTGAATTATAGTGACGAATATATTTATAAACGCCATTTGAACGTATAATTTATATTATAATTATAATCGAGCTCGAAATGGCGCTGCAGTTCGCTGTTTGGCGATTCGAACTTCAACTGGATATACAGGGTCCATTTTAAGTCGGATTTCTGTGAAACAAGAAACGTTCGGAGCTGGTGAAGTATATTTTTCTAGTGGAAGAGAGAAATCAGGATTTCGTCGTGTAGGTTTTGTTTTACGTCCAAATCAAATTTTAAAATAGTCGCTATGAAATTCCTTTATATTTTGCAACGCTTTATTAACGTTATAAATGGATTTTTTTTATATAAATTGAATATCGATTTCATACTGGAATTTGAATATCGATGTATAAACTCTGATATGAATATTTTAGAGCTGCGGTATATCGTATGTGAATATATGCGATAATATTTATTTTTAAATATTAAATTTAATTGTTTTTAAATATATTTATATGTTTAAAAGGGCTATTTAGGACTTTAAAAATAGCCACTTTTGCAAACGAAGTCGGATTTCAACGAAACTAATTTTGTTGGATCCGCAGCGTCAGATTATTGTTAGATTCCAAGTTTCGTGATTTTTAGAGTACGTACGGATTTTTAGAGTGAAAAACAATCAGTTTTTTAGCGTTAAAAATACGCTGTGTGAGCAAACGGAGTCGGAATTCGACAAAACAAGTTTCGTTGGGTTCGTAATGTCGAACAATAGCTGCATGTCAATTTTCATAATTTTTGGGTATCGTATGTGGTCACAGGAATTTTTAAAGACAAGCGAAAGTAGCGTTTGCTTATAAATTAATTTAGTAATCGAATAAAAAAATAATATTTCTACACTATATAATACCCTAACTCCTTCTAAACCCTAATTTCATTTTTACCTGGTCAAACTCCACGCCGTCATCTTCCAGGAAAATAAAACCCTTCTTCGTCACTTTCAAAAATCAAAATAAAATCAAAGGAATTCATATAAATCTCGATACTTGTATTTTCGTGATCGTTATATCACGCTCTTCATCCGAGTACCAGTTTCTTCATACTCGATGGTTTTTTTTTGTCCAAGTCGAGTTAGCAGTAGCCTAGGTTTTTGGGATCGCAAGCAAAGGGGAAGGGGTTTAGCCAGAATCGAGTTAGGTTTCAGGTCAGTGGGGAGGAGCAGCGTTCGTTGCCGGAGTTTGGGGGATTTCCATTCGAAAGTGGGTCGCTCGGTTTTTCAGTAGCAAGCGAATTAGGGATCGATGGATTCCATTGGAGATGACCGAAGGCGAAGCAACAATGACCGGTGGATGCGGACTTTGATGAGGGAGGTCACAGCGGCTGCAGTTTTTGATGTAGCGTTGAAATGAGGGTGATAATGGAGGTCCAAGACTTGGCAATGGTTTGAGGAAGCTGCGGTTATTTCTGATCAAGGAAGAAAGGAATAAGGGGTGGACGGGTTGGGCTTTGCAAAGTTGGTCTTGGGCTGGGTAAAAAGGGTGAGGCCCAAAGGGGTTTTAAATTCTAAGGTTTTTATTTAAAATAAATATGTGTTAACTTAAAATGGCGATAACTTATTCATATGTGATCGAAACTCAGCGAAACAAGATCCGATGGGACCGTATGGACGAGAACTACCCAATGAAACTGGCCACGAGTAAATTGGAGCCCGTTACAATTTATGGAAAAATAAATTGTCTGATCTGAACCGACGGACGTATATCGTTATTTAACGATCTTCAACCAATGTGAGTAAATCTCACTAACTCTGAACAATTTATATTTTTATAATGCATTTTTAGAAGTGATAAATATTGATTGAATTGCTGTGTGTTGGCTGTTTGGTTGAACTGCTAGTCAGTTGATTGGATTTATCGATAACGATATATATAAATCGTATCGAAATATTGATTCTGTTTATCAGAATATTTTATACTCATGTTATTTATGTTGACTGACATCTGTGGATGCAGGGAAATAGGTCGGAGGGACCCAACTGGGTTCCTCAACATTTATTTACCGCTTTTCATATATTTTGATATATGATGTGTTGTATCATCCGTTATTGATTATGTGTGTTTGAATGATGACCGATCAGTTGATTTGATATTTTTACACCATAAGTTATACGAGAAAGGGAAATTTTCAAAGTATATTTTGAAAATAGATTATTTATATAAAATCAGCTATGAAAGGAAAAAGGGTTTTATAAAAGAAATCATTTTATAAAATCAAAGCAATAAAGGAAAAATATTTGTAAAACAAATAGAGAAGGGAAATTGTTTGTAAAACATTTACAAATAAAATAGAAAAAAAAATATTTGTAAAACATTTACAAATAGATTAAAAGGAAATATTTATCTAGAGAAATAAACTAAGTTATAAAAAGGAATTATTTATTTAGAAAATAAATAGAATATTGAAGTACTTGAAAATGGATAAAGGTGTAATAAAGGAGAATTTTACACTAGGAAGAATTTAGGCCCGTGCTTCGCACACGGGTAAACAGAATACGAATTCGAAGTGAGAATTTAAGAGAGATCTGTTTTAACAGATAAAGTGAGAAGGTTAATTTAAAAATAAAGTTTTATAAATTAATTTAGTTATTTATCTTTGGATAAATAGAGTATATAAGTCAAGACTTATATAGAGAAGTAAAAATCGATTTCCACATCGATATTCGAAATTGAATAAGGACGAAGAGTTAATCAGTTGGAGTTGTACAAAAGGGAGCTAATCGAATATTGGTTATTCGAAAAAGGAGTCAATCAAATGTAACCTATTCGAAGGTTAATGGGATGAAGTTAATCGATTTGAGTTAAGTTAAACAGACAGAGTTAAACCGTTAGAGTTATACAATTAGAGTGTACAGTTAGAGTTCTTCAGTTAAAGTTATCAGTGAGAATGAAACAGTTAGAGTTAATCAGTTAGAGTTACTCAGTTAGAGTTGATCGATTAGAGTCAAATCGAACTAGGAATTTAAAACAGTCATAGTTATTCAGAATGAGTTGCCATTTAGCACGACTGCTAGCGAAATTCGCAGGGCTGCAGATAGCCTAAGGCAGACGGATGTTTCCTGAGGGAGTCAGGCGTAACCATTGTGATCGCTGCGATCTAGAGTCGAGCGAATGGTGTCAAGTCAAATATTAGTTAATTGATAAATGTAATTTAGTCGAGTTAATTAAGCTAAGTTAGTCCAGTTGAACTGATCAAGTAAGTGGGTCAAAATGAGTAAATCAGACCGAGTTATCTGAACAAGGGTTAGTCCAGTAAGAGTTAAATAGAATAAGAGTAAATTGAATAAGAGTTACAGCTTAGAGTTAACCGAGTATGAGTTAATAATTTAGTTCGTTATTTATTCGAGTTAGAAAATCAAAGTATTTATAAAGTCATTATAATTCGGATGCAGGGGATTATAACACCATTGTTATAATCAAGTGTTTTTCCGTACGAGAAGCGGATTTGTAAATAAAATCCGAGGATGTCGTAAAGAAGTGTTAAAGATTTAGAAAGATGAACTTTGCCTATTTCGAAGTTAGAAATGTTGTTCAGTTAAGGTCTGAGAGGTAACTATACCCCAACTTGATTGACTTCGTTTTTAACTAAGAAATGGTTAAGATTCGATGGTGAAAAGTGGTTAAGTGGAAACCAAATCAAGGAGATTTGGCATAGTGATGTTTATTCAAACATCTGTTTAATCAAATGAAAGAGATTTGGAAATGTTTTCCGAATGAGAAGTAGAATTGTTTTCTGAATATAGAAACAAGAGATGGGAATGTTTTCCAATGATAATGATATATATTTTCTAAATATAGTGAATAAGAAACATTAAACCACAGGAATAGGGGAATGAACGAATGGATGAAATGATGATGGTTCGATAGAATTTCCTTCGGGAAATAATATCGTTGTTTGCACACAGATATGTTTTCATTTGATAGTTAAATCACCGACTATCAAAGTTTTTGACCATTT
This sequence comes from Allium sativum, assembly GCA_030737875.1. NCBI lineage: Eukaryota > Viridiplantae > Streptophyta > Magnoliopsida > Asparagales > Amaryllidaceae > Allium > Allium sativum. The sequence goes on from CM060910.1 coordinate 513,931,402, forward strand.
TACGTTGTTAATATGGAGAGACCGGTTGGATTATTATCCGGAGAACCACTCCGTATTGGCATAAGCGTTGCGAATCAAGTAGGCTGAATATATTGAAGACGGAGTTATGCAAGGGCTATCCTATTTACAGAATAGTGCCTTCGGTTTGTCCAGTCCCGGGACAAACGTGAATGGACGAATGTCTGACAGAGTATATTCAAAGGATCGCATAAGTTGATCTCTTCAAACGTACTTACGTTTGGTGGCGGAGGAATTCGTTTCTCTTAGCTGTATACCCGTGGTATTTTTGGTGAAATCAATTTGTGATTTGGCGGGTATGACGATGTGGCATTCAAAGTAATGGAGGTGTGATCTGTCAAAAGATACGTTATGACCTCAAGCCTCATCAACCGGGAAATGACAAAAATCGGGCAGGCAGCATGGCTATGTGGGTCGCACCCATTAGGATGTATGATCACCTATCTAGAGAAATTCCTTTGTTCTTAAATCTATCGATGCTGTCCCATTTCGGGAGGCGGTTGCTGATCCCAACCGTCGGTGATATACATTCGATACACTCAAGCGAAATGAGTGGTCGGTCATGTGTGGGCCGGGTTGCAAGATGTTCTTGTTGAACCCAGTGTATTTGCCTCTAGAGATACACGTTCGGAAGGTGGTCCCATACCTTGTCAAGTTGGAATCCAATCTCCAATAAGTGCCTGCGAATTTGATTGTATATTATATATGTAGAGCGTGAGATGCAAGTGTTCTACTAGATTTTAAATTACTTGTGATTAGACATTATTATAATATCAGATAATATATGATTTCCAAAGTGTTTTGGGTTATCGTAAGGTAAAAACCATCCGTGTTTATGTGGGGATTGGTCTTACGATTATCTTTTCTTTCGAAAGGATTTTGAAAGTTAAACCAAATGATTTGAGTTTACTCACACCAGTCCCATGACTGACCCAGAGTTTTATTTTGTTTTGTTTTCCCTAAACTCTTGGGTGCCCAAATTTGTACGGGTAGTCAAGTAGTCAGGATTTTACAGATACACTTGGAGAGTTTGGAGCAGGAGGCTTCAGGATTATATAGCTATTGTTTATTTCCGCTGTGATGTAAGTGTTATACTCTGATAATGCTACTGTATACATATACTGATTTGTTTTCAAGTTATGTTGTATATTATATCTTATTCTTTCCGCTGTGAGATTCGTGTTACTCTGATGTTGATGTCTTCTTCTTCTTCTTCTATTCTATTAGTTCTATCTTATCTATCCTCACCCTCTAATTTCTTTCTTGGACTATCCGGTAATTTCGACTTTTGATTGTTCGATAGGTGTTATATATCGGATAACCAAGGTCGTCTTTTCCCGGGTCGTTACAGTGGTATCAGAGCAAAGGTTAAGTGATTTACCTTGGCTCTGTGGCGTGACTCAGTAGAGATAGGGTTTAGTAATGCCCTAGATCGAGTTTGAGTGTATATATAAGAGTGAACGTATTTGTTATTTTATATAAAATGATTTTATACCGTGGAGATTTATTGGTTGAGTCGTTTATGAGTTCTAGTCGATCAGTTTGATCCACTGTATCGATAGGGGTTACTAAACGCTTGAATACGATGGACCGACACAGTATGTTTTGAAAAAGGGTAAATGAAATAATTTTACCCAAATTATATTTTGACATAAACAAAGTATAGTTATTTGAAATATTATCATATATTGGATGTGTTGGTTGTTATTATAATCGAATAAGATTATAAAATGTGAAATGGTTATATAAATAACCAAATAGAATTCATATAAGTGAAATATATGAAATCAGATGAATTAAAATTGAATATAAATCAGAAATGAAATTAAAACTCTGAAAATGTGAAGTGTGTAGAATGAATCTGGTTAAATATATGTGAATTTTAAAATCCTGGGAGATTTTAAATTTGTTACAGGCTTTGAAAGGGATATTTTGAAATAATTTCAAAATGAAAGCGTTTAGAAATGATTTTGAAAGTGACATAGTATTGAACTCACTTCGATAGCTGGAAAATAGATTCCGACGATGATCCGGACATCGTCGGTGTTCATTTTCGGATTTGTAAGTGACGGATTGCTACCAAAGGTTTTGTTTTTGAACTGTTTTGAGAAAACAAATTATTTTGATTTTCCAAATGAGATATTTGATTTTTGGAAAAGGCAAAGCTATTTGAAACTCCCAAGTACAGATTATTGAAATAAACATAAATTAAATAGAAATTTGTGAAGGCAAATTTGAAATAGAAATAAAGCCAGTGAAGGGGTAACTGAAATTGAATTAGAATGCTATCAAGTAGAATTGGACTGGATTAGAGATAATCTGGAATAGAAATGAATTGTTGAGTAATAATTTCGAATTGAGATTGGGATTGCAGTTTGATTGGAATTTGGCTTGGTTATAAGCAAATGGCTGTGTTGGAGATAAAAATGGATTGGGGATACATTGGTATATGCTAAACTGATAGCAGAGTTGAATGCCTGACAAAAAGGTACACGTTTATATTCATATGAGTTTGGAGATTTATGAGCCGAATTGGCAAGCCGCTTGGCTGTTTGATTTTCTTTTGGATTGGAGAGGCCTGTGTGGCAGTTTGGGGATTTTCCCGATGCTCCCGGTACAAAGGAGGTGCTGCGAAATTTTTTGGAAATTTCGGGTGTTAGAAAATTTTCAGGAGTTTTGAAAATTTTCGTTTATAGAAATAAAGTAATAATTTAATTGAAATAAATAAATTCAGTTGAAACTGAAGTTAAAGAAGTAAACAAATAATTCGAAACTAGTTAATAGGGTTGTTCTCTATCTTAGCAATTTCGAGGACGAAATTATTTTAAGGGAGGAAGAATGTAACGACCCGCATTTTCAGCAACAGAATAATTAATTAGTTTAATTGTTTGAATAGTGATTTAGATAATTAAATGATCGTTGAATTGAATTATAGTGAATATTTAATTAGATTAAATAATAGAATCATATATTTATTTCTGAATTAGTCAGAAATAGTGGAATTCACAATATTGTGTGAATGGGCAATATAAATTATATATAATTCAGTTTATATTGAATTATAGTGACGAATATATTTATAAACGCCATTTGAACGTATAATTTATATTATAATTATAATCGAGCTCGAAATGGCGCTGCAGTTCGCTGTTTGGCGATTCGAACTTCAACTGGATATACAGGGTCCATTTTAAGTCGGATTTCTGTGAAACAAGAAACGTTCGGAGCTGGTGAAGTATATTTTTCTAGTGGAAGAGAGAAATCAGGATTTCGTCGTGTAGGTTTTGTTTTACGTCCAAATCAAATTTTAAAATAGTCGCTATGAAATTCCTTTATATTTTGCAACGCTTTATTAACGTTATAAATGGATTTTTTTTATATAAATTGAATATCGATTTCATACTGGAATTTGAATATCGATGTATAAACTCTGATATGAATATTTTAGAGCTGCGGTATATCGTATGTGAATATATGCGATAATATTTATTTTTAAATATTAAATTTAATTGTTTTTAAATATATTTATATGTTTAAAAGGGCTATTTAGGACTTTAAAAATAGCCACTTTTGCAAACGAAGTCGGATTTCAACGAAACTAATTTTGTTGGATCCGCAGCGTCAGATTATTGTTAGATTCCAAGTTTCGTGATTTTTAGAGTACGTACGGATTTTTAGAGTGAAAAACAATCAGTTTTTGAGCGTTAAAAATACGCTGTGTGAGCAAACGGAGTCGGAATTCGACAAAACAAGTTTCGTTGGGTTCGTAATGTCGAACAATAGCTGCATGTCAATTTTCATAATTTTTGGGTATCGTATGTCGTCACAGGAATTTTTAAAGACAAGCGAAAGTAGCGTTTGCTTATAAATTAATTTAGTAATCGAATAAAAAAATAATATTTCTACACTATATAATACCCTAACTCCTTCTAAACCCTAATTTCATTTTTACCTGGTCAAACTCCACGCCGTCATCTTCCAGGAAAATAAAACCCTTCTTCGTCACTTTCAAAAATCAAAATAAAATCAAAGGAATTCATATAAATCTCGATACTTGTATTTTCGTGATCGTTATATCACGCTCTTCATCCGAGTACCAGTTTCTTCATACTCGATGGTTTTTTTTTGTCCAAGTCGAGTTAGCAGTAGCCTAGGTTTTTGGGATCGCAAGCAAAGGGGAAGGGGTTTAGCCAGAATCGAGTTAGGTTTCAGGTCAGTGGGGAGGAGCAGCGTTCGTTGCCGGAGTTTGGGGGATTTCCATTCGAAAGTGGGTCGCTCGGTTTTTCAGTAGCAAGCGAATTAGGGATCGATGGATTCCATTGGAGATGACCGAAGGCGAAGCAACAATGACCGGTGGATCCGGACTTTGATGAGGGAGGTCACAGCGGCTGCAGTTTTTGATGTAGCGTTGAAATGAGGGTGATAATGGAGGTCCAAGACTTGGCAATGGTTTGAGGAAGCTGCGGTTATTTCTGATCAAGGAAGAAAGGAATAAGGGGTGGACGGGTTGGGCTTTGCAAAGTTGGTCTTGGGCTGGGTAAAAAGGGTGAGGCCCAAAGGGGTTTTAAATTCTAAGGTTTTTATTTAAAATAAATATGTGTTAACTTAAAATGGCGATAACTTATTCATATGTGATCGAAACTCAGCGAAACAAGATCCGATGGGACCGTATGGACGAGAACTACCCAATGAAACTGGCCACGAGTAAATTGGAGCCCGTTACAATTTATGGAAAAATAAATTGTCTGATCTGAACCGACGGACGTATATCGTTATTTAACGATCTTCAACCAATGTGAGTAAATCTCACTAACTCTGAACAATTTATATTTTTATAATGCATTTTTAGAAGTGATAAATATTGATTGAATTGCTGTGTGTTGGCTGTTTGGTTGAACTGCTAGTCAGTTGATTGGATTTATCGATAACGATATATATAAATCGTATCGAAATATTGATTCTGTTTATCAGAATATTTTATACTCATGTTATTTATGTTGACTGACATCTGTGGATGCAGGGAAATAGGTCGGAGGGACCCAACTGGGTTCCTCAACATTTATTTACCGCTTTTCATATATTTTGATATATGATGTGTTGTATCATCCGTTATTGATTATGTGTGTTTGAATGATGACCGATCAGTTGATTTGATATTTTTACACCATAAGTTATACGAGAAAGGGAAATTTTCAAAGTATATTTTGAAAATAGATTATTTATATAAAATCAGCTATGAAAGGAAAAAGGGTTTTATAAAAGAAATCATTTTATAAAATCAAAGCAATAAAGGAAAAATATTTGTAAAACAAATAGAGAAGGGAAATTGTTTGTAAAACATTTACAAATAAAATAGAAAAAAAAATATTTGTAAAACATTTACAAATAGATTAAAAGGAAATATTTATCTAGAGAAATAAACTAAGTTATAAAAAGGAATTATTTATTTAGAAAATAAATAGAATATTGAAGTACTTGAAAATGGATAAAGGTGTAATAAAGGAGAATTTTACACTAGGAAGAATTTAGGCCCGTGCTTCGCACACGGGTAAACAGAATACGAATTCGAAGTGAGAATTTAAGAGAGATCTGTTTTAACAGATAAAGTGAGAAGGTTAATTTAAAAATAAAGTTTTATAAATTAATTTAGTTATTTATCTTTGGATAAATAGAGTATATAAGTCAAGACTTATATAGAGAAGTAAAAATCGATTTCCACATCGATATTCGAAATTGAATAAGGACGAAGAGTTAATCAGTTGGAGTTGTACAAAAGGGAGCTAATCGAATATTGGTTATTCGAAAAAGGAGTCAATCAAATGTAACCTATTCGAAGGTTAATGGGATGAAGTTAATCGATTTGAGTTAAGTTAAACAGACAGAGTTAAACCGTTAGAGTTATACAATTAGAGTGTACAGTTAGAGTTCTTCAGTTAAAGTTATCAGTGAGAATGAAACAGTTAGAGTTAATCAGTTAGAGTTACTCAGTTAGAGTTGATCGATTAGAGTCAAATCGAACTAGGAATTTAAAACAGTCATAGTTATTCAGAATGAGTTGCCATTTAGCACGACTGCTAGCGAAATTCGCAGGGCTGCAGATAGCCTAAGGCAGACGGATGTTTCCTGAGGGAGTCAGGCGTAACCATTGTGATCGCTGCGATCTAGAGTCGAGCGAATGGTGTCAAGTCAAATATTAGTTAATTGATAAATGTAATTTAGTCGAGTTAATTAAGCTAAGTTAGTCCAGTTGAACTGATCAAGTAAGTGGGTCAAAATGAGTAAATCAGACCGAGTTATCTGAACAAGGGTTAGTCCAGTAAGAGTTAAATAGAATAAGAGTAAATTGAATAAGAGTTACAGCTTAGAGTTAACCGAGTATGAGTTAATAATTTAGTTCGTTATTTATTCGAGTTAGAAAATCAAAGTATTTATAAAGTCATTATAATTCGGATGCAGGGGATTATAACACCATTGTTATAATCAAGTGTTTTTCCGTACGAGAAGCGGATTTGTAAATAAAATCCGAGGATGTCGTAAAGAAGTGTTAAAGATTTAGAAAGATGAACTTTGCCTATTTCGAAGTTAGAAATGTTGTTCAGTTAAGGTCTGAGAGGTAACTATACCCCAACTTGATTGACTTCGTTTTTAACTAAGAAATGGTTAAGATTCGATGGTGAAAAGTGGTTAAGTGGAAACCAAATCAAGGAGATTTGGCATAGTGATGTTTATTCAAACATCTGTTTAATCAAATGAAAGAGATTTGGAAATGTTTTCCGAATGAGAAGTAGAATTGTTTTCTGAATATAGAAACAAGAGATGGGAATGTTTTCCAATGATAATGATATATATTTTCTAAATATAGTGAATAAGAAACATTAAACCACAGGAATAGGGGAATGAACGAATGGATGAAATGATGATGGTTCGATAGAATTTCCTTCGGGAAATAATATCGTTGTTTGCACACAGATATGTTTTCATTTGATAGTTAAATCACCGACTATCAAAGTTTTTGACCATTTTACGTTGTTAATATGGAGAGACCGGTTGGATTATTATCCGGAGAACCACTCCGTATTGGCATAAGCGTTGCGAATCAAGTAGGCTGAATATATTGAAGACGGAGTTATGCAAGGGCTATCCTATTTACAGAATAGTGCCTTCGGTTTGTCCAGTCCCGGGACAAACGTGAATGGACGAATGTCTGACAGAGTATATTCAAAGGATCGCATAAGTTGATCTCTTCAAACGTACTTACGTTTGGTGGCGGAGGAATTCGTTTCTCTTAGCTGTATACCCGTGGTATTTTTGGTGAAATCAATTTGTGATTTGGCGGGTATGACGATGTGGCATTCAAAGTAATGGAGGTGTGATCTGTCAAAAGATACGTTATGACCTCAAGCCTCATCAACCGGGAAATGACAAAAATCGGGCAGGCAGCATGGCTATGTGGGTCGCACCCATTAGGATGTATGATCACCTATCTAGAGAAATTCCTTTGTTCTTAAATCTATCGATGCTGTCCCATTTCGGGAGGCGGTTGCTGATCCCAACCGTCGGTGATATACATTCGATACACTCAAGCGAAATGAGTGGTCGGTCATGTGTGGGCCGGGTTGCAAGATGTTCTTGTTGAACCCAGTGTATTTGCCTCTAGAGATACACGTTCGGAAGGTGGTCCCATACCTTGTCAAGTTGGAATCCAATCTCCAATAAGTGCCTGCGAATTTGATTGTATATTATATATGTAGAGCGTGAGATGCAAGTGTTCTACTAGATTTTAAATTACTTGTGATTAGACATTATTATAATATCAGATAATATATGATTTCCAAAGTGTTTTGGGTTATCGTAAGGTAAAAACCATCCGTGTTTATGTGGGGATTGGTCTTACGATTATCTTTTCTTTCGAAAGGATTTTGAAAGTTAAACCAAATGATTTGAGTTTACTCACACCAGTCCCATGACTGACCCAGAGTTTTATTTTGTTTTGTTTTCCCTAAACTCTTGGGTGCCCAAATTTGTACGGGTAGTCAAGTAGTCAGGATTTTACAGATACACTTGGAGAGTTTGGAGCAGGAGGCTTCAGGATTATATAGCTATTGTTTATTTCCGCTGTGATGTAAGTGTTATACTCTGATAATGCTACTGTATACATATACTGATTTGTTTTCAAGTTATGTTGTATATTATATCTTATTCTTTCCGCTGTGAGATTCGTGTTACTCTGATGTTGATGTCTTCTTCTTCTTCTTCTATTCTATTAGTTCTATCTTATCTATCCTCACCCTCTAATTTCTTTCTTGGACTATCCGGTAATTTCGACTTTTGATTGTTCGATAGGTGTTATATATCGGATAACCAAGGTCGTCTTTTCCCGGGTCGTTACAGGTATAGCCGAGAAAGAGAACTTCAAAAATGATAAGAAAGTTTTATGAAACCGTATTTTGAATAGAATAGTTAAATGGAATTTGAATTTATATTAGAATGAAATATTGGTTTTTGGGACTTCAACTTGTATTTATCTTCAGATATGAACGTGGTTGATCAAGGTCTGAGAGGTAATTAAAAAACGACATCAGGATTATCTGAGGATGATATTAGTTGTAATGTTAAAAGGGGTTAGCGATAATTTATTATTTCCATTAGTGAAATAATAATGCAATGTTGGTGGAAATTTGGAGAGTATATAACGAGTGTTTCAAAGTAAAGGAAAATTGAAAGAGATGAGAATAATATATATATATATATATATATATATATATATAACAAGGATTCTAAAGTAAATGGGAAATAAAAAAGGGGTTGCCGAAAATATAACGATATTTTCGAGTAAGAAAGGAAACGTAAAGTTGAGTTCTATTTTATAAGAATAAGCATGGATTATTGTTTTCAAGTAATGAATAAAAGATATTTCATAATGTTGTTTAACAAGTAATAAGTTGAGTTGATTTCCCAATATTAGGCAATAATATGGCTAATGTTTTGAAAGTGAAAATAGACAAACTAGGTATGATATAGGATTTTCCTGAGTATCAAAATGAATTTGTTAAAGAAAAATCTTATGTTAAATAAGAGGCAAAAAACTATATTTATAATATCGAAATATTTAAGAGTTTTAAATTTACTTTTGTTTTAATTAAAAGGCCAAGTGATGCTGAATACTGAACCGGTGAACTCATTGGATTTTCATGATTGAACCACTGTTTATTTTGATAGTTAAATAATCGACTATCAAATCTGTCCAATATGATTGTTGGTACAGAAAGACTGGGATCGAATTCATATTCAAAAACTATTCCAACCAACAAATACGTGAAGATATTAGAAAATGACCGTGATGGAGAATTGAAGACCATAGAATTTCATAAACGGAAGAACTGCTAATAAGCTTTGGTCTGCAGCCAAAGATGTACTGTGGTTCTATCGTAGTTGAAATCTACGGATTGCAAGTACTACTCGCTACCAATCTATAGGGTGATTCCTTGGATGTGGTAGGAGGGTATCTTTGGTTTATCATGTTCCTAGATGACTTGTGTTAGCCCTCTTTTTGGCACTAATCTTATCGGGCCAAAACCAAAGCCCAAACGCACAACCAAATACAAGTTGCGCTCCAAGAGGCCCATCAGGGGCGCTACATCAAGCAATGGCATATCAGCCCAAATCCAACTCAGTCAGATTGATTGCGCATTACCTGAAAAATCGCTCACCAGGGCGACCGAGTTTCTCGCTTTCAGAAGGAACTCGTCGACCGATTATCTCGGACCAGCGTGGAGAATTTCTACAGGGCCAGTCCACTTAATATCCCGACTTCCAAGGAGATTAAGGCGGTCAACCATATGCGGGCAAAGCTCTGCTTTTGATATACCTCTCCACGGATGCCACGTCGGCCACAACTTTCGAAGATACTATTTATGAGCAGTGGAATCAGTCTTCCAGCCGCAATTCGAGGCAATGGATGGATTCCACGTATCTAGACCTTCCCGAAATGGCCGGACCATTTCGCAATAGCCCAAGCAGCATTTTCCACCTATAAATACCTCCAAGCTTAAAGAGGACGAGGACGACTTCTCTTGGCCAGACGGCTTCCTTCAAACTTTTCATCTCTACTCTCCTCCAGAATCTTAATCTCTAAAAAGGAAGAAAGGAAAATAGTCATTTTCCTTCTTTTCTCCAAACAGAAAAAACATAGTATTTGTAATAAAAAAAAGGAGAGAAATAATATATAAAGTGGACGTAGTCATTGTATTTGCCGAACCACTATAAAAATTCTGTGTGTGCTCCCCGTTCTTTCACTTTTTATTGCATATTTCATCTTTATTCGTGTGTAGATCACGCGATTGGGGGTTGATTGTCACTAGTGACCAACTTTTGACGTCAACACTTTGGCGCGCCAGGTAGGGGAGCGCACCGACACCGCCATCGAGCTCCTGCTTATCCCAGGTCATGGCAAACAAACGGAAGAAAGATGCAACATCCTCTCGTCCCGCAAACGCCGATGCAGCTGATGCCGATGCTGCAGAAGCAAGCCACGAAGTTTCCTCTCATGACAACATGTCCCGATTCCTTACCCGGGACGACATGGATAAAATCATGGTCGAACTCAGAAACCATATGACATCTCAGGGTAAAGTCCTCGAACGACAACAGCAGTTGATGGATCACATTCTCGGTCGACTGGAAACAGGGTTGAACGCTTCAACATCAATTCCTCCATCGACCGAAGCTGGGGCAATAACCGATCTTTGGTATGCACGAAATCAGGCCACTGATCAGGCTACACCTTTATTTCATCCTGGTTTGGTTCCACCAATCGATCGATCCCAGCCGAGAATATCGCTTCCAGCGACCACTGCGGCTGCAACAACAGAACCTCAGGAGGCAGGCGACCAAGATCTAGGTCGTCTGACAAATATGCCTCCACTCTTTGGAACATCTCGACCTATCGAATCAGTCGAGCTACCCCCGGGTCCCTCAAAATCAACGCCATTCCCATTACAACCCGGGATCTTGTCGTAGACCAGTCTAACCACTCTTCCTCTTCAACGAAGAATTGGAGTAGACTTCCCTTTGAACGAGGGGAGCCACCCTACCATGTCGGTCCTCACCGTAGCGGAAGAAAATGCTACCGTAGACCCTCCTAACCTCGCTTCAAATGGGGGCAACCCTGGCCCCCGAACATCACATGCTATGCTGGATCAGCCTAGACCTTTAGCTACAAATATGGCTCGATCCACAACTCATCAAGTTCCAGAGGGGCCATTTTACCCAGAACAACCCGCCAGATCTCACCTTCCCTCACACCTTCACTCAACTCTCGGAGGTCGAGCCCAGCCAACGACCACCCTTCCGAGCATGCTTTTGCCGGATCCTCGTACAGAACCCCCTCAGGATGTAGAGTTAAGTTCATGGCAATGACTCCTTGGAGATGGGAGTCAGCTTGCAAGCATCATCCGACGTTTCACTCGGGGCAATTCTTCGCGGCAAGACATAGACAATGTCAATCGCAGCCCCTTCACTAGAGAAATCAGAAATTCTCGAAACCCTCTGGACTTCAGGTTCCCTGCCATCGAACCATACGACGGTCGCACTGACCCGACCATTCATCTTATGCGATACATGCGACATATGGAAGTACTTGGTGCATCGACAAGCTTCATGGCTAAGTGCTTTCCACTCTTTCTCACATATATAGCCGGTATGTGGTTTCGGCAGTTAACAACGGAGTCGATCAGTAGTTGGAATACTCTGGTCACCCGCTTCATCGAGCAGTTTCGAGTGCATATCTCTCGACCGAAAAGTGTCATGTTTCTATCCACCATCAAACAGCGATCCGGAGAGACGCTAAGATCCTTCCTCGAAAGGTTCAACGCAGCCGTAGCATCTGTCGATTGGCCTGAGCCATCGATGGTGTTGATGGAAGCCATCGCGGGAGTTCAGAAGAGATCAGAATTCTCAAACTTCTTAACTAGGGATCCTCCCAAAGATAGAGATGATTTCTATTCCGAGGCCGAAAGATTCCTCCGACAAGAGGATGCCATCCTTGTGATGGAGAGCCTTGAAGTTTTAGTAGCCAAACAACAAGGTCCACTCAACGTCAATGGCCAGAATAAAGGAAGAGGAATGGCCCCGGAAAAGGATAAACGCAATGTACGACCTCGAAATGAAAACAAATATAATCAGTACACCGAGCTCAATTCCTCTTTGCTCGATATCTATCTCGATATGCGCGAGTCCTTCCCCACTCCAAGGCCACCTCAACGAGAACCGACCCAGATGGAACTTGTCTCTGGCAAGCATTGTATATTCCACAATGTAGCTGGACATAATACAAATTATTGCCGACATCTGCGCGATCTCATCGAAGGGCGAGTCAGAAAAGGGGAACTCGATGAGTATGTCAAAAATCGCGCCCCGGCCATGCCGCCGCGACCTTCTGCCCAAGCTCCTTAGGCTGGTCCGCAAGCTCCTAGAAATGGAAAGGACCCTGAGACTAGCACTCGCGGCATTATCATTAATTAGATTTTTTATCTTTTCTCTCGATGTATTTCTTTCAATAACAGGGACGCTTTGATGCTATGTAATCAATCGCTGTCCTCATAGATTTTCTTTGTAATAGATGCTTAGCAGTTATGAACTTTACTTTTTGCAAAAGTAGGTCGACTGTTGTAAAATTTCTAAGCCAAACCAGATTAGTGTTCGCCATTAAGCCGAGCATGGTTAATGCTCGCCCCCCTGTTCTATGTGGTTAGCGCGAAAGCCCACCACTACTTCAAACACCTGCTCTTTCAAGTGAGAAAGGTCGCTTTCTCTTAAACACGAGTGTGGATTACACTCTCTTTCTTTACACCACGAGCGTGCATAGCTCGTTAAACTAACTAACCCAACATGAGTTGAGTATGAGAAACACTTGCACTAAGCCGAGCATGGTTTATGCTCGCCACCAAGCCGAGTATGGTTTATACTCGCCACTAAGCCGAGTATGGTTTATACTCGCCACTAAGCCGAGTATGGTTCACTACAACAGATTTAGCTTTTAATAGCACGTGAAAAACGCTATAGTAACTTTCCATAGCATTAGTGACGACGCTATATATCAACATGTTATAATAGGTATGTTATGTCTTATTGCTCTAAAATAAACACTATTGTATCATAGCACATATTCGCCCATATGAAAAGTTTTTCATAGCGTTTTACCCTTGCTATTCTATTTGCCTTCCTAAAATTCATTTTATTTTCTATAGCGTTAATAATGTTTTCATAGCAAATATTCAATGATATAAAAGAGTTTTTTTTATAACGGTTTGATTTTTCATAAGCCTTTTTTCTACTATTATATTCTTTTTTATAACGTTTTTTTCCTTTGACATGAATTCTTATAGCAGTTCGTCTTTACTTCCATAAGGACCATTTTCCGCTATTTATATGTTTGGCACATGGCACATTTTGTGCAATGATGCTATTTCTATATTATGACTCCTTCTTGCTTGAATTGTGCACATTAAAGACAATTAAACAAGAAGTTAAACAAACTATGTATTCACTGATAAAGATATCTAAATACCACAAGAACATTTAATTTTATAGAATAAAAATGAGTTTACAATAGTTGATACAATTAAATATGTCTAAACGTAGTAATGGCTAAATAAATCTAGACATAGTTCCAAAACAATAACACATCAAAAATCCCTCAGCATTCAGCCTGCAAGCTTGTGCACGTTAAATATTCCATAACCTGCAATTCACACTAATACAAGTTAGCAAACTGCTAGCTCTTTGACGTGCCATAAAAAGGTGTATTGGCTTGGAAATTTCAAGCTTTGATGCATTTAGATTTTAGGGCTCAATTCATCAGCAATTAAATAGCGAAACATAGAAAATGCACAATGGCACGCAATTATTTTTTTGCAATTGACCATGTGAAAATAATATGTAATAGAGAATAGCTATAGATATCATTTTTTGGTGTAAATATTTTTTTATGTCCAAGACAATTTTGTGAAAAATGAAACGATCCCCGCTTATCCAATACGAATCCCCAGCTTTGAAATAATTTTAACAATGCTTCAAAAGTAAATATGATACTCATCTAAATAAAACGAGTAATTAATACTTTGTAATAATTACGTACCTAAAAACTAAAGAGCCTAAATGGTATTGCTGGCAGACTGAAGTGCATAGAAAACTGTCTGCAAACCCAATTAAGCAAACAATCCAAATTGTTGTGTATAAATACAACTAGAGGTTCAGTTGTATTAGTTTTGTATAAATGGCAGATGAACCTAATTCTCAGACAAAACTCTACAAAGTGAATATCTAATACCACCGAACCTTATAACTTAATTTTGATATTATTATCCTAAAAGAAAATTAAAAAAAATGCATTTCATCAAACACCCTTACCTTAGTTCTATTCAGATTAGTTTAGTTCAATTCATGATCAGGCACAAGTCAACCTACGACAAGTTATGCAGTTTGTCCCTGAGAATTGAACCTGCAAGTAAGATCATTAAAAAATAAATTCATATGCCAAAGGACCATTTGAACTTAATATCCAATATGCAAACATTGCTTTATTAGAACTAAATAGGACCAACACATTTTAAAATACCCACAACACAAAAACAATAGAACCATAAACTAAAAACTGTTAACATAACAATAAGAATTGAAAACTATAATCTGCTCCCATGCATCAGCGAATTGCAAGACAAGCCATAATTACCACTCTTCATCAAAGACCAAAACAAACTTTTCTGCATCAACCAATATCACCCTCCCAGTACATAATCACAACCAAAATCCAGCAAAAAAATTAGCATTAGCTCCATTTCAGTACATTAATCACCTCTCCAATCACCATTCAATTGCAAGCTGTGACTGATCTTCCAAATCACAAACTGCCACAATCGGTTCCCCTTCGAAACATCACCCACTCCCCTACAACACACAACCTGTCAATCCGTAGCACTAACCCAACCAACCACTCACGAACATTAATATCTGTCCATTACTGCTTCGTCACTCAACTTCCACCAAAACCAGAATCATAACTATTTTTGTAGTATACAAACCAAAACAAACTGTCACCATCACCACCACCATGCATTTCATCTGCCCAATAAATGATTTACAACACACCATTCTGATCACCGATTAGCCATTCAATTCATTAACAAAAAAGCCTCCAATATCACAATACAATCACCAATGGCTGCGTCCCCATAACCTTCAATATAATTCTTTTTCATCACTCCTATACAACCCAGCCACAACAGCAGTCAAAATCCCCATTCCGCCGTCACCACCTCAGTTTTTAACTGTCACAAACCAAACTCATCCATGATCCATCAAATTCCTCCTCTAAACTCTCTCTCTCTCACTCATATGTTATTTGAATATAGGCAGGAGGCATGAATTTAGATGCAACTGGGGTGCTCTCAAACGGGATATTCGTGTTTGAATTATTTTTAACATTTAGTGAAATGTTATGATACTTTTGATTAAATATTAATAGAAGACAAATAACAGATAAACCAATCACTGATAAGAACAGTGTATAGTTCATTACATATCATACTGGTGTTTGGACATTTAATTTTCGTTCTATTTTTTGGGTAGACTTTCTATAACTTTGTTTGATAGATATTGGGTGGATATTGCTTCATATACACAACATACGTTGTTAGGTGTTGGGTGACGTTATATATACTCTATGTTGCTATGTTAAAAAATAAGGGATTGTCTTTAATATTTAAGACATTATTTCAAGTAAAAAGACTAATCAGCTAAATCATTCAAGCAAGTAATTTATTTATCATTTACAAATGGCATGTGTAAAACTACATCATTATAATGGAAAAATATAGTCAGTTCTTCTACTGGCTAATACAACATTGTCAATGTACATGCAGAACTGAAAGTGGATTAGCCAACTTCTTTAAATAAAATTTACATTGTCTTATGAACACATGGTTTGCCTCGCCTTTTGAAGTTATTTCTATCTCAACTTATTGCCTTGCCCACGTGATATACAAAATAATGTTTCAGTAATGTTAACCATGTAAAAATGATTAAACTAAACGCATGTTAACACAAGCAAAATCAGTGTTTGTAGTGGAATCCAAGAGGAGGAGGTTAGAAATATCCAACTCTTATGTGTTTAGCACATAGAGATGTGCAGTATTGCAATATCATACCCATAAGAAAACATGAAGACTGTAAAGACTCATGTAAAAAATAGTCAAGTCAATTTACCTGGTATTAATTTGTATATAGCCTAAAATCAAGGGGACCTAGAATGATAAATGGCTAACCCAAATATATATGGCTCAATGCTTGACCTCCCCATGCTACATTTTCCTTCTTCCCAAGTTGAACAACCATTAGGAGCATGAATGCCTCTGTAATCCTGAATAACTATCTTGAAAAAATTACCATGGCATAATGATTGGGTTGTAAAGCTTTTAACCTTAGTAATCTAAGGTACCACCAGTTAGAACTTTCAAGATATGATAACAGGAATTTTGAATATCAGTAATTCATTTAAATGTCAATATTTAAACTTAGTTAGGAGTTAAATGAAGTAAGGCTAAAGAAACAGTGGATTGATAATTTTAGTGAACATAAATTATTAGGACATACAAAAAATTACAATTGGCAATTTACAATAATTTAAGCAATGAGAGCACTTTAAAAACAATTTATCTAGCAAGAAACATCGAGACGATCTAGTTGTTAGGTACAGATATGAATAAGCAGTGAAGGAAAGGCTGGATAAAACAGCAATAACTACAAATTTCAGGAAAGAAAAACAATTAAATAAAATCAATCTTGCATAGCAGTAGAAGGAAGAAGAGTAAATCGACTTACATAAATTATAAGGAAGAAGATTAATATGGTTTGCTGCAGTTTTTATGTTTGAACATCAAAAACACTATATCTATGAATCCCTACAATTGTATTTGGACTCTCATACTTCATTTCCTGCTTTATTGAAATTCACCCTGTTAGGGTGTTTTTTTATTATACTCAATTTTTTTATTTTATTCTTAGAATAATTGAAAATTTTACTCACCATAGCATGCTACGGGTCCAGGAATGTCTGTCGCCGACCTTAAATACATCGAACTTAATAAATCTAACAACGTCTGAGTGCCATCTATTATGCGAGTGAAGTTTAATTGTATTAAACAAAAACCCAACCATCAATTAAGTCACAGTCATCAATGTACATGAATCTTACATAAACAACATAGCATCAACAAGTACCAAATAAGAACCCTACATTAACAAATAATTAACAAACATGCACGCTTAAATTAGCAATAATTCATGATTAACTGTGGACAATTCAAGAAAACCAAACCTCGAAGATTTGGTTCATAATGCGAACCCCACGTCAACAAAAGGTTGCTTCCCTTTCGGTGGTCTACGCTTGCCTTTCTTAACAGTTGCCTCTGGTGTAGGACCAGTGCCCTTCTCTCCGTTGACTTTAGCCTTCTATGGTGGTCGGCACATCCCTTTGATTCTGTTGTGGGAATTCGAAATGAACTTGAGTGTAGAAATGTGAAAATGTATCAGAATTTCCATTTTGATACGGTTTGATCATGAGGTGAAACCGAATAATTCCATTTTACCTAAAAATCCCAAAAAGCATTAAGAAGGGTAAAAGTCCAATCTTTTGTATTTATCTAATTCGAAGAAATAAATAATAGAAAATTAACAGATGAAACAAACTTACTTCAGTATAAGGAGGAAGAGCGGAGGCCTTGTTAGCTTCAACTGACGCCATAACCAAGAATGGATTGAAGAAATTTGTGATGGGGTTCAGGATATAAAAGCTAGGGTTTGACAAAGGGAAACAACAATAGTTTACAAATTTTAATATGGATAAAATTAGTTTACAAATTTAAATCGGGAAGTTTAATGAATTTCATGTAATAGTCCTTAAATCCCACCATATGGCTAAATAGCAAAAACTTACAACATTATCTACCTAAATTCTCTAACTTCAACAAAATAATTGTTGCAAGTAGACCATTAGCATTGTATTAAATAAAACAATTAAATCATGATAAATATAGAAATAGAAATAAGCCATGAATACCATAAGACTAATACAAGCGATGTTATGAAAAGAGAGTAAGAGCAAAAGGCAATTAAAATAATTGTGAAGTAAACAGTGCATGGTAAGTATATAACTATGGAAAGTGATTTGATAATTTTGAAAGATCAAGCTTCAAGTTACTTATCCCACAATTTAGTAGTTTTCTTGTTGAATAAAAAATTACTTGAAATATTATCCTGATATGATAAGCATATATTTACCTTAATGTGAGATCACTTTCTGAATTCTTCAATATGAGAATGATACTATTTTGAAAATACAAATTAGAAAATAAAACAGTATGATCTGCCATTTCATGTTATCTCCTTAGTGAGCCTTTACTGTAGAAACCACGTTTTTATTCACATTTGTAATGTTCAAATTATAATTTGTACTGACCATAACATAAACTATATACATCTACTTAATAATTTATGTAAGTCGGCTTAATAAGAAGCTGTAAAATGTTTGAAGATCAAAGTTCACAAATGGAATCAACCTAAAACCACGTATCATACACTATTTTTATACACTAATAAAAATGAAATTATATACTAACATTGTCGGTTAGCAGAAAATGGGGATTGCTACTTAAATAAAATTAAAAATCTTTATATATCTTTCACTAAAATTATTCCTGGATTGTAAACCCAGATTATTGTGAATAGAAAATGAGAGGAAAAGTACATATATCAAATTTGAAATAAATGATTTGTATTAACAGAGTGGTTGATGGATTTAATCTATCATAATGTTATGCTAAAATTTCCACTAATCGAACATCAACAACTCGAACTTGCAGCAACAATTGTTCATCCGAAAAGTGCACCTCAAACCACATATCATTCAATTATTTTATTACATTAATAAAATGAAATGATTAACTAAAGTCTATGATTAGCTAAAAACGGGGAAGTTACTAAAAAAATGAAAAATAATAACATTTATATCGTTGAAATATCAAATTATTCCTGAATTTAAACTGAAATTACAAATGTTCCAAAAAATGAAAGGTAAGTACATGTAAAATACAAAATTTAAAATAAATGTATTGTGTTCACATAGTGGTCGATGGATTTAATCAAACATAGCTAAAATTTCTATTAATCCAACATTCACAACTTGAAACTATAGCAATAATTGTTCATCTGAATAGTGCATGGCTTTTGTTATCTACATAATAATCTACTAAAATATTTGACTGCTTTAAAATTATGGTAAAATGATATTTATACCTTGATAAACGAATTGAATCGGACAATTGTTCGGTGATAGTAACCTAATTTCTGAAATGTTGGACCGGCTAGAGAATTTGAGCAGCTACCTTTGCTCTTTTGTATATCATTAAGTGAATTTCTGAATTATATATAAATCAATAGATCAAAGTAAAAAGAACAGTAAAAAAACCCAAAATAGCACAGAAATTAACAAAATAAATTAGACAAGTCAGTTATTCTACAAATGAAGCAAATCTCTCCTTTGGGCTGAAAAATTAGGAAAACATAAGAAAAAGGCTACAATTTGAAATTTGTTGTTTCATGGTCTCACTACAAATATCCATGTTTACACGATCTATGATTCAATCATATTAAAATGGATGGATAATTTAGAAAAGACTCACTTTTTTGATGGTGCAGTGTGTTGCAAGAAAGCATTTTCTTTTTATCCATACACTTAACTTTCATCATCCTATCAACTGTGTACTTCAGCCGCTCCCAACTATCTTTCATATCTACTAAATCACATATCTAAAAATTAAACACATATTTAATTTGATTGTAAATAAACCTTCAAAATAAATTTTGGTTTTAGAACTGAAACAGAACTTAGGCTAAAACATGAGAGGTACTCGAGCGTAGCTAAGCTAGTAAGGGTATTCTTACCAAAAAAATAAAGATCGTTAACAAAGCGTTGAGCGCTATCCACTTGGTAGAGTAGACCTTGAGCATCATCAACATCAGATCTCAAAGCGGATTGAATTTGGATTAATAATGATGCTCGATCATGTACATAATTTTGAACTACAATAGAGAAAGTTACCTAAATCGATGCGACCGTGAGTTTTTATGCTCCACTTACCAGGTTTCTTACCCAAGCCTATGCTTCAATTATTGTCAGTAATAGCTCAACAGTGGCTGATATTTAAAATTAATGGAAAATTACATGAAAAATATCAAAATTTTAGTAAAAATAAATCATTTAAGCAACAAAATTACGGGTTAAGGGACATACTGCTTCGTATTTTGACTTTCATATGATTTAAAGAAACTTATAGCTTACAATTTACGAAATACATTAAGTAAAATCTGTGTAACTAAATAAGTTACCTTTTTATTTGGTGACGTTGCAGGCTTACTGTAGTCTGATTGCACTAATGGTCAACCGATAACAGAATGGTTCAAGTCATGGTTGGATAATTTACACAAATGGAACACCATTCAATGCTGGTTTAAGCCAATTTGAACCTAAACAACAATCAGGACATGAGCAATTTATCAAATTGGAACAATTTAAAATTATTATTTTGTACCATTCAACCATAGCTTCCTTTCTTTCTCGGAGGCTTCCGATGCTTCGATTTGAAAACTGAACAGCTTCGGGCATTATGACAAATTGAATCTAACAAATCACAATAAAATTATCTCACAAACAGTTACAAACTGAATTGAAATGAATTTTTCTTCGATGCAAACTGCAAGAAACCTTCAAAGAACTAATAAAGTAACAAATTAAAACAAATCACTTACATATCAGCTGAAAGATGATAACGTACCAAATTAGACACTTCACTTCTTCAATTTCAGATCACACATCCGAGTGAGGAATTAGAGGTCCGTAATTTTATAGTTTTTTAAGTTGCCGCTAGTTTCGCTCTTACGTTCTACAACAATTTGTGAGTTCAGCAAACCCAAATATAAAACAGCGATATTCAAACTAAAAGTTAAGAAGTGCAAAATTTTGTACAAATCTGATGACGAAATCTTCGAATAAAGCTGGGCAAACTAGTTGCCTCGTCATGGATCGATTGTTAGGGATTCAGTTGAAAAAGAACATATAAACAACGAGTGAAGCCAATTTATAAAAGGAAGAAAGTAATAAAAACAAACCGATTTCATAAAAGCCCACTGTTGATTTGGAAAAATATGAGAGAACCAGAGAGATGCTCTAGATTTACAGTCGACTGAATTAGAGATGGTCGAAGACTCGGCGTGGATGTTGGATTGAATCAGAGATGGCTAACTTTCTGGAGGTCATGGAGTTTGGCTGAATTGAAAACTTTAGGGATTTGGGGACAGTTCTGTACAGATAGAAGTAACGGAGGGATTTTTTTTTTCGCCACCTTATATTTTATTTTGTCCCGATGTTTTTCGCTCCTGCTTTTTCGATGAGAAACGTTGACATAGCGGAATATATTTATCAATAGCATAATTAATTTGTTATTTTCTTTGCTCTTTTAAATAGCACAATTTATAAGTTATTTTCTTTTCTTTAGTTATTTTATTATAACACATTAATGTAAGGCTGTGATATAATGCTATGTAAACCATATTTTCTTGTAGTGGTTTATACTCGCCACTAAGCCGAGTATGGTTTATACTCGCCACTAAGCCGAGTATGGTTTATACTCGCCACGAAGCCGAGTATGGTTTATGCTCGCCACCAAGCCGAGTATGGTTTATGCTTTCCACCCTCTAAAGCCAAGTGGAATAAAATGCTCGTCCCATGGTTTGTTTTGTATTTGCAGGAACCAACTTTTGTACCAGTGGCGATCATCACCTCGGCCTTAATACGGTTTCCGATAGTTGTTGGTTTTCTGGCCTTAATACGACCTGGCATGGTCGTCGGATTTCTGGTCTTAATACAACATCGGACCGTCGGTTTTCTGGCCATGATATGGTCCGGCGCGACCATAGCAGCTCGAGCGTTTGTGCTTCAGTTCAGATTTCAGAATACACCTCCCTCTGTCGATGAAGATATATTCTGAGGGGCAAAGTGTTAGCCCACTTTTTGGCACTAATCTTATCGGGCCAAAACCAAAGCCCAAATGCACAACCAAATACAAGTTGCGCTCCAAGAGGCCCATCAGGGGCGCTACATCAAGCAATGGCATATCGGCCCAAATCCAACTCAGTCAGATTGACTGCGCATTACCTGAAAAATCGCTCACCAGGGCGACCGAGTTTCTCGCTTTTAGAAGGAACTCGTCGATCGATTATCTCGGACCAGCGTGGAGAATTTCTACAGAGCCAGTCCACTTAATATCCTGACTTCCAAGGAGATAAAGGCGGTCAACCATATGCAGGCAAAGCTCTTCTTTTGATATACCTCTCCACGGATGCCACGTCGGCCACAACTTTCGAGGATACTATTTATGAGCAGTGGAATCAGTCTTCCAGCCGCAATTCAAGCCAATGGATGGATTCCACGCATCTGGACCTTCCCGAAATGGCCGGACCATTTCGCAACAGCCCAAGCAGGATTTTCCACCTATAAATACCTCCAAGCTTAAAGAGGACGACTTCTCTTAGCCAGACGGCTTCCTTCAAACTTTTCATCTCTACTCTCCTCTAGAATCTTAATCTCTAAAAAGGAAGAAAGGAAAATAGTCATTTTCTTTCTTTTCTCCAAACAGGAAAAGCATTGTATTTGTAATAAAAAAAAGGAGAGAAATAATATATAAAGTGGACGTAGGCATTGTCTTTGCAGAACCACTATAAAAATTCTGTGTGTGCTCCCCGTTCTTTCACTTTTTATTGCATATTTTATCTTTATTCGTGTGTAGATCACGCGATTGGGGGTTGATTGTCACTAGCGACCAACTTTTGACGTCAACAACTTGTATGGACGGATGTCTGACAGAGTATTTCCAAAGGGATTGCGTATGTTGATTTCTTCAAACGTATCATAGTTGATGGCAGAGAAGTGCACATTCTCTTAGCTTAATAACTAGAGTATTTTTGTTGACGTCAATTAGTGATATCTGGCGGATCTGACGATGTGTCATTCAAAGTGAATGGTGACTAGGTGTTCCAAAAGTTAATTTAAACCTCAAACCTCATCAACCGGGAAATGACAAAAATCGGGCAGGCAGCATGGCTATGTGGGTCGCTCCCATTAGGGTGTATAATCATCTATCTAGATAAACTTCATTTCCTTCTTTAATCTATTTCGATATTGTCCCTTTCGGGAAATGGTGGTTTGATCCCAACCGTTGGTGATATACATTCAATACACTCAAGCGAAATGAGTGGTCGGTCATGTGTGGACCGGGTTGCAAGAAGTTCTTGTTGAACCCAGTGTATTCCCCTCTAGAGATACACTATCGGAAGGTGGTCCCATACCTTGTCATAATCAGAATATAATCTCCAATAAGTGCCTGCAGTTTTGATTGTAAACTATATATGTGGAGCGTGAGATGCAAGCGTTTCGCTAGATTGATATTTACTTATGTTTAGACACTATTATAATATCAGAAAAGATATTAATTTCAAAAATGATTTGGGTTATCGTAAGGTAAAAACTGTCCATATTTATGTGTGGATTTAGTCTTACGATTATCCTTTTTCTTTCGAAAAGGTTTTGAACTTTAAAAGCAAGTTGGATGATTACCCTTAAACCTGGTTTTTTTTCTCACTCCAGTTCACCAAACTGACCCGGTGTTCTGTAAATGCTCGGGTTAGACCGGGGTGTACAGGTCCAGGTTATCGGATGCTGCGAACTCCAGAGACAAGCTGGAGGTGTTTAGACGTATGATATTATATGGCTACTATTCTGCTGTGTGTTGTATATGAAGGCAGATTATTATAATTGCCCAGTTGTATTGATGTACTCTAATATTGTAAGTATTTTAAAGGCTCTCAATAAAGATTTATTTCTATAATTATATTATGTTCCACTACGATGTGAGACTTGTGTTGTGTTGGTTCTTCTTCTAATCTAATATTTCTTTCTTTCTTACCTCACCCACTAATTTCTTTCTAATAACGTTCCGGTGTTTTCGATGTTTGGAAGGTCGGCATGAGATACGGTAAATGTATTTATGTCGATTTTCGAGGTCGAAAATTCTTGGGTCGTTGCAGCAGTTTTATATAAGTGGTTATGTCTTTCCCCTCTCTTAAAAAGATTTTTCTCTAAATTTTCAATTCACAAACTTGATAACTGGAATAGCCATCCTTAAAAATATAATTAATGATGTTGATAATTAGTTATTTTGAACATAATTATAAAGTTTTTAATATTGGAAAATTAAAAATTTCAGTTATAAATGAAATTTACCTTTTGAAAGTAGGAAATTTTCAAATGCAAACTTGTAAGCTATTAAAAATTTGAAATTTTAATTTCAGTGTAAATGAATTTTATATATGTTATTCAATATTAAACTCATTGATGTTTATAATCAAGTCTAGCTAAGGATTTTCCTAACTAGAACTTATATGGTATAAAATAAAATTATTTGAAATTTAATATACAGTGTGGAATGTTTGAAAATTTTGAATGTTTAGTTCAAAAGAAAATAATTTTGAAATATTTCACTTGAGGTTAAAAACTAGGCTGATGAGTATTTAAAAATTTTGGGCATGCATTTGGCCAGCGTATCATTTTAGTCGTTTGGAAATAATTCTAGTGATGAATATAACATATCAGTGTTTATTTTCGGTTTTGATAGTGAGAAATGTATAATATATTGTTAACACATCAAGTTATAATGTGGAGGAAATTTGAAATATTTAAACTTTTGACTAATCAACTCCTAATTTATAGTGAAATTAAGTAAGTAGTTTAAATGTTTATAAATTGACTATTCGATAAATATATCAAATTACTAGATTCCTATTCCACTCATTTTCGAGCGCAAAAATTTTTAAGTGAAGAAGACTGTAACGATTCACAAATTTGTCATGCGAAATTAACGAAATTTGATTTATTTGAAATAAAATGTAAACTCAAAAATTTTAATTTGGATTTTAAATTTAGGTCGTAAGTTGTTAGTTTAAACTATAGAAATCAGAACGATCATTAACAATGGAATTTTTATTCAATTTTGAAACGATAACATAAAATCAATCGATAATATAATGTTAAGATATTGATTTCCAATATATATATATATTACATGAAATTGTTTTAGAAAATTTCTAATTAAAACATCGACGTCTGTTTCATTGAAATTTGGTTTCAGTAGATCTATTTAAATTGATTTGTATACTCGACTAATGATTAACAGTCGCGTATAAAACGAAAATAATAAAATTTTATACGATAATTAAATTTAAGATTCAATGTGCTGTTCCGTTCGTATAGACGTACCGAGCACTATGATATTTCATTTTATGAGTTTGAACACATAGTTTGGATTGCAACGTTGTTTGAAATATAATTTTCATTGTATTGGAGAAACTAGGATATTCTCCCATATCTATTCAAGCCAACGTAACACATAAATTTAAATAAAATAAGGGGATAGTTAAAGGAACTTCACTTTTGGTTAAGGAGAGGACAATTTTAAGGGGACTCCACTTGTAAAAAAAATTGTTAAGTGAGGATTTTTTAAAAAAAAAAATCAAATATGGACTAAACTACCCCTCGTCACAACAGCACGTGCTCCCCCTTATTCACTATCGTTCTTTTTTATCAAAATAGACCTTCGTGTTTAAAAAAAATTCAAAACCGAAACCCTAGTTTATCACAATGGTTCGAACAAAGATGACTAAGAGAAAGCAATTAGATCATAATTCAATCGCGAAGATTTTGGACATGTTAGATAAATGTTTTTTTTTCATTTATGAAATTGAAGATTATGTTGAAGATGATAATTTCGGCCAATGGTTGTCGTGAATAGGAACGAGAAAATGACAGGTAATAGTCCTTCAGAAACTGAATATGATGAAGTAAGATTCTTAAGATCGACTAATTTACCTTTTATCCTGTTAGAAACAACGATTTATTTATGCATAGATTTGGCCAACGGCGATTAACACTTATTTGAGTCAGGTTCTATCGGAAGGCAGTGCTCCCTCTATTCAAGCTGTTTATACTTTTTTTAGTAGGAAAGATTAATTTTCAGATTGTAAACGGTTTAGTCTTTTATGGTGCAAACACACATCCTCGTGTGACAACTTAATAATGTGAAAGATGCTAAACAATGCCTCATTGAATAAGGACAAACTAGTACATACCATTTTAAATTATTTTTACAACCAGCCTGCCAAAACAATACATTGAAACAGAAAGCTCTCAGATTCAACGTTTAGCCTAATGGAGGCTTATTACTCTGCCATACTGTTAATCATTGCATAACATGACTATATGAAGCATACAATTAAGGTTTGCATCATAAGAACCCATGATTCATGATTGAGAACCGTATTATATTTTCGTGTTTTCAGAGTACAAGAAGATGGATCACAAATATTATGGGGACAACAACGATACTTCTGTAGCTAAGAATAGCAATATTTAGTAAAAATGACGCTCTCTTGAAATATGCCATAAAACCAATAATGGCTATTGAGTTCTAGAAGTGCTTCCTTCATGTTTTCATCTTTAATGTGTATTTTTACTTAGTAGAATATAAAAAAATTATGCGCCAAACATTGTATGATTTGTTAGACATGTACAACACTTTGTATCCATTTTCTTGAACATTAATGAAAATTATAAGCCTCTTTATATACCCGTTTATAATTGAGAAATTTTTCGTTTACATTTCATGTTTGTAATGTAAAGTAAATATTTTCTACATATGTGGTACATGGAGATTGTATTCATATTCACTCGGTCTGCTATTTTTTCCAATCTGAATGATAGAGATGCATGTTAAAAAGGTAATGTTGCGCTGTATTAATTCTAGGGCTGGCAATTAGAACCGAGAACCGAAAACCCGAACCGAACCGACCCGAAAAGACCCGAACCCGATGGGTCTTGGGTCGGGTCTAGGTGATGAAAAATACCATCATGACCCGCTCAAACCCGACCAGCATAGACCCGAACCCGAAAGACCCGACCTAAAAACACTGAAATATATGTATTTTAGTGTTATTATTCAATCGGACCCGAACCGACCCGACCGACCCGACCCGAGCTTTAACTCGACCCGACCCGAACCGAAGCTCGGGTCGGGTCGGGTCCAGATTTTTGAAATGTATAGTTTAGACCCGACAAAACCCGACCCGCCTAGAACCGAAACCCGCCGGGTCGGGTCTGGGTCCATCGGGTCGAGTCTAATTGCCACCCCTAATTAATTCAAAAATAACAGGGATATTTTGGGTAGATCAAGATTTTATGTAGACGGATTTCAATTAAAATGGCCATTTGGACCAAGAAGTTTCAGATAAATAGGATTTTGGTAGGATTGGCACAGATGGCGGTTTGTTGTTTTTTACGTACATATTAACGACCATATCTCATCGTATAGTTTCAGATAAATACCAACAGTGGAAATGAAATCTTCAAATTCGGTCGACATATGCCATTTTAAAACACCTACCTCGTCATCGTTTAATTAAATTTAATAGTTCAACACTCTGGTACATAACACGGTGTTAAGCCACCACATAATTTTATATTCTGCAGATTTGCATACATACAAAAACAATTTCTTACCATTTTCAGGGGGCAAAAACATCCGCATCTCAATTAATGTTCTGATAATACAATTTCGATCAGATTTGTTCATGAATATTTAAGTATTTTAAATTGAACCATTGAATTCCAAGACGATATTCATTAACTTACCTGATCTGATGTCTTCCGATCACCCGCACAACTTCCTTGTGTCTTTATTATGTTAACTATATCCCCTTTTTTATTTCATTAAATTGTGCTCATTAATTAGGGTTTAGGTTTTAAGGTTTACATTAAATAGGATTATGAGGTTAATATTGGAACTTTTAATTAAATTTTTAAGGGGATGCTAATTTTTTTGGTCCCCCTAAACAATTGAACAATAATTTAAAAATTATCCTTCCCTTAACTAATAGTGGAGTCCCTTTTAACAGTCCCCTAAAATAAACGTATTTGAATTAGTATTAGAACGAGGGTTTCAGTTGCACTAAGATAATATATACTTCGTATATTATAAAGGGTTGAAACCTGTTTAACCCAGTTTTGTTTTCTTTACTGTTATGTAATAACGGGCTTGGCCCAATTGACATTTGTACAACTATATAAAAGCTTTTCCTATCTGTTCGTTATTCATCTATTCAGTAATAAAATTACTTTTACAACTTCTTTATTCTGCTATTCTTTATAATATAATTCTGCCATTAATTCAAAGATCATCGGAATGAATAAATTCCAAAATAAAATTTGGTATCAGAGCGCTCAAACTTTGCAGCATCATTACTGGGTATAAAGATTTCAACCCATCAGAGAAGCATCATTATTTTGGTTGCCTCTAATCAGGTTTTACCCATCATATCAGAGTGATTGAATCTAAATACACAACTCTGTGCCTCGCCATAAGTTCTCATCAAGCTGAATCAGAATTCTATGCCTCACCGTAATCGCTGATCGGGCTGCATCAGAATTCTGTGCCTCGCCGTGACCATCAATTAGGTTGCATCAAAATTATATACTAGAATTCTGACATTTGGTGAAATTCAGAAAATCAAAATCAAAGAAGCAAAAAAACCAGTTCAATAAGACCAAGAAAGTGCCATAACTTGCATCTCATCAGTTGAGCAAACATCATTTGAGAAGAGTTCGCACAATCAATCATCAAGAACTTGCCTATTTACTCCATAAACTTAAATTCCAGTGTCTCACCATATTTTCTGATCATCTTCCCTTAGATTCATATTATCATTCGCTCTTCATATCGAATCAAGAACTCATTTGTATTATCCAGACATGGCTCGTGAAATAGAATCATCAACTGCAGGAAACACATGTACATTAGGTCAGCAAACTGAAGTAGGTATTGCACACTTAGTAAAGACAGTAGTAAGTCCACAAAGTCAACTTACTACTGTAAAATTAGAAGAAAATATTTATCTTCTATGGAGGCTGCAGGTAGAGAAAACTATTCAAGGCTATGGCCTTGAAGGTTTCATCAATGGCACTCTTTCGGTACCACTCAAATTCATAACAGATAAAGAAAACAAGATTTTTAGCAATAAAGAATTTAACAAATTCAATAGGCAAGACAGACTAATATGCTCCTGGTTGTTGTCTGTTATTAGCCCTGGGCTGCTATCTCAGGTCGTTGGGTGTAAGAGTGCAAATAACATTTGGTCAACAATAGAAAGAAATTCCAATTCTCAATCTACAACAAAAGTAATGTACTACAGAAAGCAATTGCGGAACATGAAGAAAGGCGAACTACCCATGAGAGAATATTTAGGGAATTAAAACTATGTATGGTACTTTAGAATTAGTAGGTCAAAAAGTGTGAGAATATGAACAAATTCTCACAACCTTAAATGCACTTAATGAAGAGTATGAAGCTGCTATAGCAGTAATATCATCTCAAAAAGTCATGTTTTATGGAAGATGCTCATGATGTACTTCTTATATATAAAGCAAGAATAAAAACTAAGAAAACACAAGAAAGTGACTTGTCTATAAACTATGCTGCAACTAACAGAAATAAAGGGCAGTACAATATAGGTGAACAAAAAAATCAGAGTGGAAACTACTCCAATGGATCAAGAGGTAGAGGCAGATACAATAATAATGCTAATAGACCTAGATGTCAGATTTGTGAGAAAATAGGCCACACAACAATAAAATGCTACTTCATATTCAATCAAAATTACATAACAAGTAAAAGTTCAGGGGGTCAGAGAAACCCAAATGCAAATATGGCACAAGCCAACACTGAAACAAACATGCGGAATGATGGAAACAATATAAATGCTAAGCAGAATGACGTAGCAGTTCAAGAAACTATTCAAGATGAAAGCTGGTATCCAGACTCAGGGGCAACAAATAACATCACAGAGGTAAACAAAGTGTGTGCATGGGCAATGGTAAGTCCATACCTATCACTCATATAGGTAAGGGTACAATCAGTGGTAAAAGAACTCTTCTCTTAAATAATTTACTTAGAGTACCCAAAATCAAGAAAAAAAACTTTATGAGTGTGTCACAATTTGTCGATGACAACAAGGTATACTTTGAATTCTATCCTACATACTGTTTAGTTAAAAACATGCTCACTAAAGATGTTTTATTGTAGGGTAAGGATGAAAATGGACTGTACAAATTCAATTATGTGGCATGCAAAAGAGAATAATACAACCCTATAGTAAATAATGTAGAAAGAAAGTGTGAAGTGCTTGATGTATAGCATAACAAACTTGGACATCCAAGCATTAGCATTGTAAAGCATATTCTTAATCATTGCAGCATCTCTTGTTCTAGTATCCCTAACTCTTATGTATGCACTTATTGTCAAATGGGAAAAAGTCATAAATTGGCATTTCCTAATTCTAATACAGTTTATTCCAATCCATTAGAAATGATTGCTACTGACTTATTGGGACCAACATCCAATCATTCTGATTATAAATTTAAGTGCTACATTTTATTTGTATATGCTTACAAAAGTTACACATGGATAGATTTTATGGTGTCTAAAGATGAAACACATAACATAGTAACTCAATTTATCACACATGTGGAAAAACAGTTAGGCACTCAAGTGAAAATAGTGAAAACTGATGGAGGAACTGAATATAAACCTCTGACAACATATTTTAATAAGAAGGGTATAGATCACAGAATCACTTTCCCATATACTTCAGAATGAAGTGGGCTAGTCGAGAGAAAACACAGACACATAGTTCAAATAGGTTTGACTCTATTATATAAGGCATCAATGAATTTAAATTTTTGGCCAGATGCATTCAACACTGCAGTAATCCTGATAAACAGGTTACAAACTGAAGTGTTGAATGGTAAAAGCCCGTATGAAAAATTACATGAGTAAAACCTTATTACAACTACATGAGAACATTTGGATGCTTATGTTATCCATGCTTAAGGCCATACAACAAACATAAACTTGAATTTAGATAAAGGCCTTATACCTTTATAGGATACAACACACATCAAAAAGGTTATAGGTGCCTTGATGAATATGGAAAAAATTGGTGTTTAATGAAACCATATTCCCATTCAAGACAAAAGAGATGAAAACAACAAAAGGTGTACAACACTAAAGAGTACACTACATTCATACATATACTCTCTGATATAGAGGATACAAGAGTAACTGAAAGGAAAATAGGTGAAGACGTATCAGAATTAGATGATTCATGGAACGATGCTCATGAACCACCGGAGCTGAACAGTAATGCACCTGTAGAAGAAACTGATCAGGAAAGTCAAATACAAGAAGACAATGAAGAGAATGAAACTGAAAACAGTGAAACCAGTAATACTCTAACAAGTAGAGAGATGCAATCTAAAACCAGACACAGTCCTGCACTATCTCATCCAATGACTACTAGAGCCAAAAGTGTCATCTTCAAGCCAAAGCTATACTCAATAGTCATAACATATGTTTAACCAACCACCTTCAATCAAGCCATTGTCAATGACAAAGGAAAAAATGCTATGAATGAAGAGTTTGATGCACTTATTAAGAATAAAACATGGGAGCCAGTTGAGCCACCTAAAAACAAGAACATCATAGGGTGCAAGTGGACTTATAAAATTAAGAAAAACTCAGATTGCACTATCAACGGATACAAAGCAAGGTCGGTAGCAAAAGGCTATAAACAACAACAAGGGTTTGACTTCAACGAGACATTCTCCCCAGTTGTAAAGCATATAACAATTAGAATACTTCTAATTGTTGCACTTCAAAGGGGATGGTGTCTAAGACAACTAGATGTAAACAACACATTTTTGAATGGCAGTTTACAAGAAGAAGTCTATATGGAAAGCCAGAAGGATACAATAAAAATACACAAATTGATGCACCCAGAGGCAAGAATCATGCATGCAAACAAGATACAAAAGAGGTTTATGTCAAAGATTAATGGATTGAGTAGTGAAATCGATTCAGGAAGAATCTAAGAAGAAAACCCTAGCCTAATGTTGGCTTGATTGGGGGGGTATTAGAATGAGGATTTCAGCTGCACTGAGATAATATATACTTCGTATGTTATAAACGGATGAAACCCGTTTAACACAGTTTTATTTTCTTTACCGTTATGTAATAATGGGCTTGGCCTAAATGTCATTTGTACAACTATATATAAGTTTTTCCAATCTGTTCATTATCCATCTATTCAATAATAAAATTACTTTTACAACTTCTTCATTCTTCTATTCTTTACAATACAATTCTGCCATTAATTCAAAGACCATCAGATCGAATCAATTCCAAAATCAAACTGTTGGTAAACTAATGTTTCTTGTTCTTCAAAGATTTTTGTGAGGCATAGAAAAGGATGAACATGTTCAATTTAAAGGTGAAACCAAGGTTCGAAATCTTGGTTGATGATTCCATTCCGGTCACGTAGAAAATTTAAAATTCCGGTTCCATTCCGAAAATTCCAGTTTGATAGTTTCGGTATGTTTTTTTATAAAATACGCAAACGGGCTATAGTCTTTTATAAAATGACCATCGTATTGAAATTCAACTCATTTTTAGAAACTTAATCATCAAGAGTCATAAATTAAAGTTAAACTTTAATGAATTGAATTAATTATTTTGCACTTAATTATCATGACCCATAAGTTAAAATTTAAACTTAATCCATCAAACATCAAGTGATGGTAGACGTTTAAAAGTACAACGACAATACTTTGATAACCAAAATCTCATGTAGTTAGATATATTATATATTTATAAAGCTACCAACAAATGAATGTGATTGTTGTAGTATGATATATTATAAAGTTACACATATACCAATACACGTTGATAAGATATTATTTCCTTTACATATTAAATAAGGGAAACGAAGCCCAACAGAACAAGCATGATCCAAATATCCTAACCAATCCAGTAGATCATGCACGATCCAACAGAATTGTCACAAAACCCAATACATGTTTCTTCTTTAGCCATACCCTAACCAATCCAGCTGCCGCTTCTTTCTTCTTCAATTGCGATTGCCTCTTGCGACCACCGCCAATAACTCCTACACTTAACAAGGGAAGTAATGCGCTAAAAGACGTGCCAAGCAGTTATGGACGATCATCAAGGTAGATAAACACAAGCGAAACATATCGTATAACTCACATCATAAGGATAAAATATAATTTAACATATACCACTGTTAGGGAATGTGAAAGGTGGGTCTTAAGGCAAAACAAACATTAAGGGGGGGTGAATAATGTTTTCAAATAATTTATGATAATCTTAAACTTATATGATCTACTATATGAATCACACATAACAAAGATGATCACAGACATAGAATCAAACACAAACACAGAAACAAATAAATATAAAATGTAGAAAAATGAACACACATGGTTCGGATTACTCATAGTCCAGTCCCACGCAACGCTGGATTGCGCAGAGTTTTATTACTATCAATATCCAAGTAAAATCCCCTTGATTTCACGGCTACATGGTTAACACCGCTCCAACCACCCTTGATTTCATGGCTACAAGGTTTACACCGCCCCTTTTCCTTGATTTCAGGGCTACAAGGAGCACACCGTTTCCCAAACACTTCCCAAACGATTACAACAACCCTATAACTCATCGATAACACTTCAATTCAGAGAGTAGTGGATAAAGAGTGAGAAAAAAGAAGTTTTATGTAATTAGAGTAGAAACCGGAAAAGTAGAAGTGTAGAAATCAATAAAATGATAAAGAATAATGGTGGGACGAAATATAAAAATTTCGAAATTTGCCCCTATTTATAAGATTTGAATGGTTGCAACGTTTCAGAACTGTTACAAATAGTGAAAAGAAACTTCCTTTGAAAATTGAATTTCTGACAGTTGTATGTCGACAATATGTGTATGTCAATGTATATGCATATTTTTTATTTTTTAAAACCTATTTGTCAATTATTTAAACGTATATATTATTCTAGAAATTCTTGAATTAAAACTTAATGATATAAATGAATATTCTAAAATGTAATATTATATGAAAACATAATTATGTATTATATAAACATCTTTATAAAGTTATAAGGTTTAAAACGTATAAAACCATAAAATCATAAAACTGTATACATAATTATAAACTTACATAAAATTATATATATTAAAACTTTAAAACTTATATGTTTGAAACCATAAGTAAGATAAGATAATATTGAAATTAGAATTTTAAAAATAAAATTTTAATTTGAACTTGGAGTATTATTCAGAGTCTTACATATAAACTAGACTCTATTACTATATTTTTCTTGAATCTTGGACTCTTGATAACTTGATTACTTATGAGTCTTGAATATCCTCTGAATCTTGAATCTCTTGAAATTCTAAAACTGTACAGTCTTCTGTATTTAAGTCCTGTATACAAATCCTGCATATGTGTGTGTGTATTATATCTAGATAGAGATGTTAGTATATATTTGATAACCAATGATAGTTGAAATAAGTTTGTTGTCATCAAAACTCCATTCTCCAACAATCTCCCCCTTTTTGATGATGAGAACCTTGATTTATAAAATATTCATACTTGTTCATACCTATTGATACCTTTTTGTTCTGCTCCTTCTATTACTCCCCCTGTACTCATGAATACTACATACTCCCCTGAAACTAAGCCAAAATAATCCTTATTTTATAACATCTCCCCCTTTGTCATCGACAAAAAAATATTCTAAATATACTCCCCCTAAATCCTATATCTATCTATATATTCTATGATTATAATATTTGATTCTATACTAAAGTACTAATATACATAACTCCTTCTAAATTCATGCCTATATTATGCTAATTGTATAAACAAATCAATCCAAGTGTCATAGTTAATAATTACATTTGTTTCAAACCATACAAGTTTTCAGTCCAAACAATCCAAGCCAAGCAATATTTGCACACAAGTTCAAACAAATTCAAGTCAAACTCATCAAAAAAATTATACCAAACAATTTCAAATCAAATACCTCTTGGAACTTCTACCAATTAATCTTTTCCAAAGATTGGGTCTTTCTTGATGTCCTTCTAGCCTTCTTCATTGGTGAGTGGTGCTTTGGTTTTTTCATCTCTGAAACAGGAAGAGATTGACCAATGAATTACATCAAAGTGTTTCTCTTGATATTCAACCATTCACATCTGAATTAATTCTAGATGACGCTGATTATGTAGTACTATGAATAAGATATTCTTGAATGAATTCAAAGTTTCTTCTAGATTTTCACTCAAATTATGTATTGGATTTGCCATAATTTGATGTTTTTAGATAAGAATTGATTAGGGATGAAGGAGAAATGATAGAATGAATTTTTCTATAAGAAATAGGTATATATAGAGTTTGGAATTCGTCGGAATTGAAAAGACAATAGTTATTTATTTAAATTTTGGACAAGTTTGAAAACCTAACAGTTATACGTCGACATATATAGAAATGTATATCGACATACATAAGGAATTTTTTGAAAATTTTCATTTTTTTAGTTAATTCTTATTATATTATTTTAATTTATTTAATTCTAATATGTTTTTATAGTAATTAAAGATTGTTTTGACAGAAATAAATATAATTCATTAGTACTTAAAAGCAAATACATTCAATTAATACAAAAAACTAAATACGAGACCAAAAAGCAAATAAAAGCAAATACAAAAGATAACTTAAACTAGATAGCTTAGGTTTCAATGGATGATGAGGAGGAAGATGATATTCCAAGTTTTCTTCCTATTTTGCCAATGAACTTAGACATTTTGGTAAGAGTTTTCTTGATCTTCTTTTGGTTCTTGGCTAGCTTTACTTGATTTTGAACAAGCATTTCTATAAAAGTGGTTCTAGTATTGGATGAACACTCTACACTTTCCAAAGAAGTTTCTTCTTCTTCTTCAATATCCATAGGATCTTGTTCTTGTTGCATTCGAGCTTGTTTATCTTCGAATGTCTCATAAGGCTTGAAAGTGAGTGGAATTTGCATAAGATGTATATTTGTGGAGTCAAACACCTTTCTTGATACAAATTCTTCTCCTTTGAGATCAACTCCAAAATATTTGAAAATTCAAGTAGGTAAAACTCCATAATAAAGAGTGTTTTCTCTTGTAGACCTTTCTTTGGGCTTAAGTTCTTTTAGAATTATATCAGCCCAATTGATGTCATAAACACCAATGATAGCAAAGAGTCATTTTCGAACTTTGATGGTGGGGTTGTTGAAGTTTCTGAAACGAGGGTTGATGGTATGTTGAAGGAGGAGGTTGATGATTCTTGCTTTTGGGTGGAAAAAGTGATTTTTGAATTCCAAATGATCATCGCATTCAAATATGTGATGAAATGTTTCCAAATCCATTTCATTGGTTTCGAAATCCAAAAAAACCGAGCCCGTATTTTTACAATTCAAGATATTACCCAAAATTTCTCAATATAAAACAATTTGAGTGGTTTTTACGCTACTCCATATTTGATTTTCATCTCCTTCATTAAAGCCATGATTTAGAGTTGCATAGAACATTTTGACTAGATTAGAATAACAGAACTCATTGTTACTCCATGAATCTATTAGACTCAAAACTCCATTTTCTTCGAAGTGAGAATGAAGATTGTAATATGGAAAATCTTCAAAGACGGTGAGTGCGTCCATATTGACTTCCATTTGCTAGGTAATCAACATAGGCCTTTTTTGCTTCTCTATCATTATAAATATATCCTTTGATGGCTTTGGATAATCTCAATTTTTGAGGATTGCTTGAGGAAGTCATTAAAGATTTTTTTTTTTTTTTTTGAAGAGGATAGATATGGAGAAAGTTGTTTAGAAATTTGAATGAAATGTAGAGAGAATAAGATTGAATAGATATGTAAATAGGGATTGAATGGGCACAACTTTTCTGAAATCAATGACACCTTTTCAGACCTTGGAAGTTGGAGGGAAGTTTGAAAGTTTAAACTTTTGAAATTCAAAATTTGAATTTCATTTACAGGCCATTATGTCGACATACATGTTGAAATTCAAAAGGACATATGATTTTGACTTTTGGTTTAATTATATTATCGATTTATATTTCAGGTTTTACTATTTCCTGAAATAATATTAATCCTAACAAACATCTAAAATTTATTTTTTATTATTATATTTATTACTACATTATTATTTTGAATTTCAAAACTCAAAATTCAAACTTGAATTTTAAAGTTCAGGTTTGAATTTTAATTTTAAATTTCAAATTCAAACAATGCAAACAAAGCAAGCAAAAAATCCATTCATCCAAATCAACCAAAAAAATTTAAAAACTAATTAAGGCGTACCTGGTTTTTATTAGGTCCATTTCTTCGATATTCTCTGAATTCTGAATCACTATGTAACACATATTTGAATTTTCGGTTTCTGGCTCTTCATTACTTGATGATGAATCTGAATCGTCTAAAGTTGTTGCGCAAGCTCTCTTTCTTTTCTTTGACGAATTACTATTATCTATCTGTTGATTTGAGTTATCTGGATATGGACACATTCTCTTTATATGGTCTGGTTTGTTGTAGTTATAACATCGATCATCATTTTTTCCCGAACTTCCTTGATTGTTTCTCTAGAAATTATTTCTTCTTTTGCATCTCAGGAATTTTCTGAAATTCCTTGTCACTAAAGCAATTTCTTTATCGTCTTCATTGCTTGAGTCAGAACCATTCGTTGTTGCTTTAAATGCTATGGATTTCTTTTTCAATTGGCCTATTTTCATTTTTTTCTGTAATTGAACTTCAAAATACATCAAATTCCCAATTAACTCCTCAATCTTCATTTCACTGACATTATTGGCTTCTTCAATCGCCAATGTTTTATGATCCCATTCTGGAGTCAATGAACTCAATATTTTTCTGACTTGGTCTTCTTGTTACAACCCGTATTTTTAATAACCTGTTATAACGTAAATCGAGGCAGAAATTAATTCTAAAATCTAAATCAAGGGAAATGGGCTATGCCAATGCGTTCGTCTCGGAAAAATACGCGAAATAGAGTCCGAGTTTTCGAAAATCGGAGTCCGTATGACCCGATTAAGGCCCAACGAAGTTTTCAGAAAATTCAAAGTAAAAACAGATTTCAAATTCAAGTTTGAATTTGGAAAATTAGGGCAGACTGGGCCAGGCGGGAAAATTCTCGCCAGAGCACCCAAGTCGACAGCCCTGTCGACTTGGGAGTCGACTTGGTTGGACCCAAGTCGACAGCCCTGTCGACTTGGCTGTCGACTTGGTCCAGCCGGGCAGTTTTGCCTGGTGCACCATTTTGGGTTTGTGTTGAGTTTGGGGGCCAGATTCGGTTTTGAGGGCTGAGATTGGAATTAGGGTTTAATCCTAAGGCTAGAACTAATCCTAATCTCTATAAATAAGCCCCTAACCTAACCCTAAATCATCATTATTCATTCTAGTAACTAAACTATGGCAAAATCAATCCTCTCATGGCCTCCACTCTCTTCATAAAATTCTAAATAAATTTCTATGAGAGATTTTCCATGCATACAAGTGTTTTCAAGCTTGTATGAGCATCATTAGCTTGCATTCAAGTCAAGTTTCTATATTTGCATCATAAAGCAAGGGTTTTGATCATTTTGGCTCAAGGGATTTTCTATTAGAGCTTGCATTTTGGGTCTATTTGATTTCATAAGGGCTTTGTCATATTTTTTTTTTTTTGCCTTCATAAGCATTGTAAGCCCTATTCTACTTTCATACTTAAACTCTAAAGTTAAATGTATGATATGCAAGTTTGCCATGATATGCAAGTTTACTATGTCATGTTATGCAAGTTTGAGATGTTATGATATGCAAATTTACCATGTTATGCTATGCAAGTTTGCCATGTTATGATATGCAAGTTTATCATGTTATGTTATGCAAGTATGCCATGTTATGATATGCAAGTTTACCCTGTTATGCTATGCAAGTTTGCCATGTTATGATATGCAAGTTTATCATGTTATGTTATGCAAGTATGCCATGTTATGATATGCAAGTTTATCATGTTATGTTATGCAAGTTTGCCATGTTATGATATGCAAGTTTACCATGTTATGCTATGCAAGTTTACCATGTTATGCTATGCAAGTTTTCCATGTTATGATATGCAAGTTTATCATGTTATGTTATGCAAGTTTGAGATGCAAGTTCGTTAATATGATATGCAAGTATGTTATGCAAGTTTGGGGTGATTATTTTGTTCATGTTATCATGCTATGCAAGCTTATCTTGAGTATATGAACATAAAGCTTCAAGCTTTATGCTAAAGGTTGCATTTTGGCAACATGTAAGTTATCATATCCCTTATGATAACTTGCATGTGAGGCTAAATGCGAACTTATGGCCATTTCTACATGTCATTTATCACCATGTATCACCAATATGCTAAGTTTGGTTCTATGCATGCTTTTGAGGCCTAAAAATGTAATATGCAAGTATATGAACATATGTACATTTCATATGCCACCATGTTAAACTTGTGGCTTCAACACCTTTATGTCATGATTATGCCAAGTTCCCTCTTTCTATCCTTTATGCGCTATTGCGATATGTAAGCGATGGGATTGCGTTTGGGGTTGGGTAAACTTAAAAGACATAAAAACATAAGATTGGGAATTTACCTATTAAGTTAGGTCTACCCATTGGGAATTTACCTATTAAGTTAGGTCTACCCAAATTCTTGAAAACTTGTAATGTGTTTTGGAAACATGATGGACATGACACTTAGAAAATATAAGTGTGACCAACTCGAGGTTGGGTTGAGTTTGTAGCGTAAAACTACCCGGAACCGACCGGCTTAACTAGTTGCTACAAACAATAGGACCTAATGTGAGAAGTTGGTCATGTTGTACCTTGAACCCGAGGTTAGACCAAGTTGTGGTGTAAAGCTACCCGGACCCGCCCGGCTTAACTAGTAACCACAACAAGGTATGATGTGAGAGGTTAAGGCACATTAAATTAATTAATGCCTCATGATTAGGGTTAAGTCATGGTCCACTTAATACTTAACCAATTTGGGCTTGGTAGATTAATCAGGGTTAAGTCGTGAACTCATCGTTACACTTAACCAAGTTAATCCATGATTAGTAAAAGGGTTAAACCGTACTTAACCCACTAGAAAATCCTAGCAACGGGGGTCCACTCCAGCAGTAATCCCAAGTTTGTATCATCATGACCCTAGGGTCTAGGCTAGGGTGTGGTGCACGATTACTGGACTTGAGGTAAGCGACCAAAAACGACGGCAGATGAGTACGCCGGTGTAGTTCCGGGCGGACCATGGTCGTGCACATAGTCTGAAGCCGGGGAAAGCATGCACGGGTACCAGTAGATCGAGACTATGCACTCATGTTTATGGTGTCCAGGGGTTGCCACCCTAGGGCTTGATACACCCGACGGGAGACCCTGCACAGTCTGACTACAATTATGTTTGGGCCGCATTGACACCAACACGTGACGAGTTAGGCTTATAGGGAGTCGATCGACTAGACCGTTTGGTTGGACCGCGTATTAGGGTCACTTCATGTTATTGGGCCAAAGCTTGGGCCAAGGGATCAATACTTGTTTATTCAAGTCATGTTAGTTTGCTAGTACACCTGTGGTGCAAAACCTTAATCCTGATTATGCGATGACACCTTTATCTACCTGGTTAGTTAATCATCATGCTAGTATGTTATCCTTATGTTCATCCCTGCTTCTCATGTCAGTTAACTTTATCAGTTTACATTGATTGTAGTAGGGCTTACTCAGTCTTTTTGACTGACCTGTTTTTCTTTCGCCTCTTTTCTTCCGTTCCCCCCCCCCAGGTTCTCAGGGTGAGAATATTGGAGCTTAGCTTGGATTTCTGATCGCTGCTTGTGGGATTTTAGCTCATGTACGGTCTTGACATGAAGCTAGCTATGGTTATCACTTATTTTGGGGATAGTACCTATGTATTTCAATTTTTCAGTAATGTTGTTTTTATCTAGACTTGTATATTTGGAAAGTTGACATTATGTTGTACCAGACTTGTTTTGAAATGGTTTGAAATCTTCCGCTGTTTTATCTATGTTATTTACTCTGTTTACATATATACATATGTTCTTGTTCTGCCTTGATATATCATTATGCATGTTTACCTGATTCAAACGCCCCTCCAAAGTCAGAGTGCTTGCAAGAGCCACCCTGGCGGAGGTGGGGTGTTACATTTGGTATCAGAGCATATGGTTTACGAGAAGGAACAAAAAGGTTTTTAAAACTTTTGGAAAACTATTTTCAAAACCAAGTATAAAGTATTTTCCAAAGAAAAGTCTAGTTTATTTTAAAGGCTATTCCCCAAAAAGCCATTAGCAAAATTCCTTCGTTTTTCTCCATTCTGAATCTATCTTTTTCTTCGTTTTCAGTATGGCCAATAACTTTGCCATTCCGGAGGGAGTACACGTACCTGTTTGGTATAGGAGACTTTTGGAGGCTAGGGCGACCGAAGCCGGCCCCGCAAATGTTACTCCTCCTCCGGTAGTTAATGTTCCTCCTCCTCCTGTCACTGATGTTCCTCCTCCTGTCACTGATGTTCCTCCTCCTCCTGTCGCTGAGGTTCCTCTTCCTCCTCCCCCTCAGCATCCACAAGAGGATTTCGCGGAGATTTGCAAAGACTTTAAGACGATGGGTGGCAAGAATTTCATTGGAACCGAGACTTATGTAGAGGCAAGGAATTGGTTGAAAGAAACCGAAGATCTTTTTGCCTTCTTTGATATAGATGATCGTAGGAAGGTTTTATTGGCAGTGTGGTTGCTAAATGAAGAAGCTGCACGTTGGTGGGTGGTCACCACCGCTACTAGGCCAATTGAGACTTGGGATGACTTTCGGGGAAAGTTTGGACTAAGGTTCCTGTCACTAAAGCAAGGGGACATGACTATTAGGGAATACATAGATAAGTTTAATCAACTTGCTCGGTTCGGTTTAGACTTGGTCAACACAGCTCAGAAGAAGGCCCTATACTTTGCTCTAGGATTAAACGAGCCATTACATGGTTTAGCCATGACTCATATACCCTTGGGGGCAACTTTCGAGAGCTTGGTGAATATGGCCCTACCCAATGAAGAGAATAGGAGTGATAAGAAAGAGATCAAGACGAATGATACTCAAGCCAAGAAGACTGATTCCCAATGGAAAGGAAATCAGGGTAATCCAAGCGGTCAGAGCAGTTAAGGCAATAAGAACAAGAACAAGAGTCAAGGCAACAAGGGGAACAACAATAAGGCAATAACAAAAAGAGGAAGTGCCATTATTGCGGTTCAGTTGGGCATCTTATTAAGGATTGTAAGAAGAGGAAAAGGGAGAATGGTGAATGCTTTTTCTGCGGTGAGACTGGACATTTCAGTAAGGATTGCCCGAAGAAGCAAGGGCAAGGCCAGGGTCAGACTCAGCGTGCTAGACCTTCAGGAGGGCAAGTTCATGCTCTCAATGTCGCTCCAGTTCCCGATCGAGGTAGTATTTCTGTTGAAAGTCTTGTTTACATTTCTGATTTTCCTGTTCATACTTTGTTTGATTCTGGTGCATCGCATAGTTTATTTCATTTGGTTTAGTTAAAAGTTTGCACCTAAGTACTAGTCTAGTTAATGATCCCGTGTGTGTTTCAAATCCAATTGGGGTTTCCGCCCATTTGTCTATTATCTAAGTGGATTTGAAAATCTCTATCTTTAGTGTAGAGTTCTCGTGTGATTCTTATATTCTCGGTTTCATGGGGTATGGGTTGATTTTTGGGCATGGATGGGTTGTCCAGTTTTGGAGCCATCCTTGATTTTTGAGCATAGGGTTGTGAGGCTCATGACTCGCCTCGGTAATACCCTAAAAATTTCTAGTAACCCTATGAGTCCCGTCATGTTGTGTTATCTTGAATCCCTCAACTCGTCTATCGATAGTTTGTAATCGGTGAGGGTGGTCCGAGAATATCCTGATATCTTGGGTGAAGTGAAGGGGGGGTTACCCCTAAACGAGAGATAGATTTCCACATTTATCTGGTTGATAATGCCAAGATAGTTTCGTGGCCGGTTAGGCACATGGCCCCGCAAGATGAGAGTTAAGAAAGCAAGTCAAGGAGTTGCTTGAGAAGAACTTCATTAGACGAAGTATATCCGAATGGGGAGCGCCTGTAGTATTTACTACCAAGGCAGATGGTTCTCTTCGACTTTGTGTTGATTATCGTGAGTTA
Organism: Allium sativum; assembly: GCA_030737875.1. Classification (NCBI taxonomy): domain Eukaryota; kingdom Viridiplantae; phylum Streptophyta; class Magnoliopsida; order Asparagales; family Amaryllidaceae; genus Allium; species Allium sativum. The sequence goes on from CM060910.1 coordinate 513,974,777, forward strand.
AAGAGAATAGACAACCATTACCAAGGATCGATGATTTGTTCAGCTTGTAGGAACATATGTTTTCTCTTGATCTTGCTACTGGATTCCATCAGCTCAGGGTAGCTGAAGATAGTATAGACAAGACTGCGTTCAGAACTCCAGATGGATTCTTAAGAATGGCTGGTCATGCCATTCGGTTTGACTAATGCACCCGCCTACTTCGTGGACTTGATGAGTAGGGTGTCTAGGGAGTTCTTGAACAAGTTTGTGGTAATCTTTGTAGAAGATATCCTGACTTTCTTAAAGAACGAGGAAGAACATGCTAGACATCTCAAGGAGGTGATGGATACGCTTAGAGCGCATCAGTTGAAAGCCAAGTCCTCCAAATGTCATTTTGGAGAAAAAGGAGTTAGATTTCTTGGGCACATATTTACTAAGCAAGACTTAGCGGTGGATCCCGCTAAAGTGGTCGCGGTTCAAGACCGGAAAGCTCCGACGAGGATAATAGAAGTAAGAAGTTCTCTCAGTTTAATTAGTTAGTTAGCGTCCCTTGAGCTTAGACCTACCCTTCTGGATCAAGTAGGGACTTCGCAGAAAGAAGACCCGCAGTTAGTCGAGATCATGGACAAGTTGATTCGAGGCAAGATGATAAGTCACCTCGCTATAGATGACAAGGGATGGCTAAGACGTGATGAGAGATAGAAGGTTCTTGAAGATGCACATCACCCTAGGAGGTGGCCGAGTTTGACCCAAGGTGCATGTTGTGCCAACAGGTTAAAGGCCGAGTCATAGAAGCCCGGTGGGCTATTACATCCATTGGAGGTCCCCGCAATGGAAGTAGTAAAGCATCACGAAGGATTCCGTGGATGGACTGCCTAGGTCAAGGAAAGAGAATACGAGCATATGGGTCATAGTAGGTAGACTCACGAAGAGTGCTCATTTCACTCCGGTAAAGAGCGAAAGGACTGCATCATAGCTAGCGACAGTTTACTTTCAAGAAATAAAGCGGTTGCACGAGGTTCCCTAAAGGATAGTTAGTAACCATGACTCAGCCAGTCTTGGGAGAGTCTACGGAAAGTCATGGGCAAGCAACTGAATCTAAGTACGGCCTATCATTCACGGGCGGATGGTTCATTTCGTTCAAGCATGAGTTATAGAAAATCACGTTAGTAAGAGCAATTGGCAACGTGGATTGGTATTTTCAAGAAAAGTTCCGCTGCGTGGAATACTTTATAGTAAGTAAAACGAGATCTAGGATTCACTAGTGAATTTTGGAGAGCTTGCATGAAACCATGAGGTCATAGTTATGTTTAAGCCAAGAATGATAGAAGAGTAAGTGAAAGAGGAAGACGAGAGGCGACAATGAAATGGGTTCCAACTCATATTTGGAAATAAGAATTAAGAAGCCAAGAAATCATGAAGTAAAAGACGGTCAAAGCACAGTGGAGTTAAGCTCAAGGAAACGTGACTTAGAAGATTGAAGGCTAGATACGCGCATCGTATCTCTTTTTAAGAGCATATCCTTGATCCTTATTTTCTTGTGGAACTTACTTGCATGTTATCTTTTTACGTATATCCTCTCGGTCCCATTCTCGGTCCTATTTCTATCAGGAGGTATGACTCATCGGTTAGTAATACATGTCAGGGTTTGAAGGGGTCCGTTAGGTTGACTAAACCTTTTGGGCTTTTATAGGATTGGGGTTAAGTTAGGAAGGGATTTCTTGTAATCCAAAAGGAGTATATCCTGCTTATCTTCCCGATCTCTTTGTAGCATATCTTTTGCTATACATGTTAATCTTGTCATGAGAACCTTAGGTAGAAACCCTTTGGATGAAACATGTGTTTGAAACATGTTATGCTTGATGTTTGCAAGTGGTTGCAAGTGTTTGCAGGTGGTTACTCGTGGATGCATTATACACATTAGGCACTAGATCGGCTCACACACTCCTCATATTGCATATGCATGAGTGTTTACGCTTATTCATGGATGGAAATTTTTGTGTTATCACATGGATGTTGCATATGGATGTATGTTATGTGCACACATATAGATGTTATACATTATGTTAGGAATTGCATACATATGGATTCATTTCACTAACATAATTTGCATTGATGATATTTGCATTAGATAAGTACATATACACACACCTTTGCATATGTTCATACAACATTTAGAATCTTGTAAGGACAATGATTTCTCGTGGATGATGTTTTGAGTAGATGGATGTTGGATGGTAGGATACGTTCTTCCCAACTTGAAGATTTCTGGGACGAAATCCTTTAAGGAGGGGAGAATGTAACAACCCGTATTTTTAATAACCTGTTATAACGTAAATCGAGGCAGAATTTAATTCTAAAATCTGAATCAAGGGAAACGGGCTATGCCATTGCGTTCGTCTCGGAAAAATACGCGAAATAGAGTCCGAGTTTTCGAAAATCGGAGTCCGTATGACCCGATTAAGGCCCAACAAAGTTTTCAGAAAATTCAAAGTAAAAACAGATTTCAAATTCAAGTTTGAATTTGGAAAATTAGGGCAGATTGGGCCAGGCGGGAAAATTCCCGCCAGAGCACCCAAGTCGACAGCCCTATCGACTTGGGAGTCGACTTGGTTGGACCCAAGTCGACAGCCCTGTCGACTTGGCTGTCGACTTGGTCCAGCCAGGCAGTTTTGCCTGGTGCACCATTTTGGGTTTGTGTTGAGTTTGGGGGCCAGATTCAGTTTTGAGGGCTGAGATTGGAATTAGGGTTTAATCCTAAGGATAGAACTAATCCTAATATCTATAAATAAGCCCCTAACCTAACCCTAAATCATCATTATTCATTCTAGTAACTAAACTATGGCAAAATCAATCTTCTCATGGCCTCCACTCTCTTCATAAAATTCTAAATAAATTTCTATGAGAGATTTTCCATGCATACAAGTGTTTTCAAGCTTGTATGAGCATCATTAGCTTGCATTCAAGTCAAGTTTCTATATTTGCATCATAAAGCAAGGGTTTTGATCATTTTGGCTCAAGGGATTTTCTATTAGAGCTTGCATTTTGGGTCTATTTGATTTCATAAGGGTTTTGTCATTTTTTTTTTTTTTTGCCTTCATAAGCATTGTAAGCCCTATTCTACTTTCATACTTAAACTCTAAAGTTAAATGTATGATATGCAAGTTTGCCACGATATGCAAGTTTACTATGTCATGTTATGCAAGTTTGAGATGTTATGATATGCAAGTTTACCATGTTATGCTATGCAAGTTTGACATGTTATGATATGCAAGTTTATCATGTTATGTTATGCAAGTATGCCATGTTATGATATGCAAGTTTACCATGTTATGCTATGCAAGTTTGCCATGTTATGATATGCAAGTTTATCATGTTATGTTATGCAAGTATGCCATGTTATGATATGCAAGTTTATCATGTTATGTTATGCAAGTTTGCCATGTTATGATATGCAAGTTTACCATGTTATGCTATGCAAGTTTACCATGTTATGCTATGCAAGTTAGCCATGTTATGATATGCAAGTTTATCATGTTATGTTATGCAAGTTTGAGATGCAAGTTCGTCATATGATATGCAAGTATGTTATGCAAGTTTGGGGTGATCATTTTGTTCATGTTATCATGCTATGCAAGCTTATCTTGAGTATATGAACATAAAGCTTCAAGCTTTATGCTAAAGGTTGCATTTTGGCAACATGTAAGTTATCATATCCCTTATGATAACTTGCATGTGAGGCTAAATGCGAACTTATGGCCATTTCTACATGTCATTTATCACCATGTATCACCAATATGCTAAGTTTGGTTTTATGCATGCTTTTGAGGCCTAAAAATGTAATATGCAAGTATATGAACATATGTACATTTCATATGCCACCATGTTAAACTTGTGGCTTCAACACCTTTATGTCATGATTATGCCAAGTTCCCTCTTTCTATCCTTTATGCGCTATTGCGATATGTAAGCGATGGGATTGCGTTTGGGGTTGGGTAAACTTAAAAGACATAAAAACATAAGATTGGGAATTTACCTATTAAGTTAGGTCTACCTATTGGGAATTTACCTATTAAGTTAGGTCTACCCAAATTCTTGAAAACTTGTAATGTGTTTTGGGAACATGATGGACATGACACTTAGAAAATATAAGTGTGACCAACTCGAGGTTGGGTTGAGTTTGTAGCGTAAAACTACCCGGAACCGACCGGCTTAACTAGTTGCTACAAACAATAGGACCTAATGTGAGAAGTTGGTCATGTTGTACCTTGAACCCGAGGTTAGACCAAGTTGTGGTGTAAAGCTACCCAGACCCGCCCGGCTTAACTAGTAACCACAACAAGGTATGATGTGAGAGGTTAAGGCACATTAAATTAATTAATGCCTCATGATTAGGGTTAAGTCATGGTCCACATAATACTTAACCAATTTGGGCTTGGTAGATTAATCAGGGTTAAGTCGTGAACTCATCGTTACACTTAACCAAGTTAATCCATGATTAGTAAAAGGGTTAAACCGTACTTAACCCACTAGAAAATCCTAGCAACGGGGGTCCACTCCAGCAGTAATCCCAAGTTTGTATCATCATGACCCTAGGGTCTAGGCTAGGGTGTGGGGCACGATTACTGGACTTGAGGTAAGCGACCAAAAACGACGGCAGATGGGTACGCCGGTGTAGTTCCGGGCGGACCATGGTCGTGCACATAGTCCGAAGCCGGGGAAAGCATGCACGGGTACCAGTAGATCGGGACTGTGCACTCATGTTTATGGTGTCCAGGGGTTGCCACCCTAGGGCTTGATACGCCCGACGGGAGACCCTGCACAGTCTGACTACAATTATGTTTGGGCCGCATTGACACCAACACGTGACGAGTTAGGCTTATAGGGAGCCGATCGACTAGACCGTTTGGTTGGACCGCGTATTAGGGTCACTTCATGTTATTGGGCCAAAGCTTGGGCCAAGGGATCAATACTTGTTTATTCAAGTCATGTTAGTTTGCTAGTACACCTGTGGTGCAAAACCTTAATCCTGATTATGCGATGACACCTTTATCTACCTGGTTAGTTAATCATCATGCTAGTATGTTATCCTTATGTTCATCCCTGCTTCTCATGTCAGTTAACTTTATCAGTTTACATTGATTGTAGTAGGGCTTACTCAGTCTTTTTGACTGACCTGTTTTTCTTTCGCCTCTTTTCTTCCGTTCCCCCCCCCCCCCAGGTTCTCAGGGTGGGAATATTGGAGCTTAGCTTGGATTTTTGATCGCTGCTTGTGGGATTTTAGCTCATGTACGGTCTTGACATGAAGCTAGCTATGGTTATCACTTATTTTGGGGATAGTACCTATGTATTTCAGTTTTTCAGTAATGTTGTTTTTATCTAGACTTGTGTATTTGGAAAGTTGACATTATGTTGTACCTGACTTGTTTTGAAATGGTTTGAAATCTTCCGCTGTTTTATCTATGTTATTTACTCTGTTTACATATATACATATGTTCTTGTTCTGCCTTGATATATCATTATGCATGTTTACCTGATTCAAACGCCCTTCCAAAGTCAGAGTGCTTGCAAGAGCCACCCTGGCGGAGGTGGGGTGTTACACTTCTTCTGAATAAGTCTTTACCAATGCTATTAATGAATGCACTATCTCTTGAAATCTGCAATACATATCGGAGATAGATTCATTCTTGTTCATTTTGAATAAGTCAAACTGATTAGTTAGCATTGATATCTTTGTCTGTTTAACTTTATTGGTTCCTTCACGAGTAACATGTAATGTTCTCCATATTTCGTAAGCAGTTTAACAAACTGACACTCCATTAAATTCATTTGTATCTAATGAATAGAATAACATATTCATGGCTTTAGCATTGCTTTTTGCAGCAGCCTTTTGTTCATTAGTCCATTTTGTGCAAAATTAGCAGTAGGTTCAACATATTCAGTCTGTGTACTATTCCATGTGTCTAATCCTACCGACTGTAAATATGTTTTCATTCTACATGCCCAATATGAATAATTACTATCATTAAATAGTGGTGGTCTAATAATGGACTAACCCTCTACAAAAGAACAATTATTACCAGTGTTGGTTGCCATTTAATATTTTCAAAAATCAGATTATGAACTTTCTGAAAACCTATGGCTCCGATACCAATTGTTAGGGAATGCAAAAGGCGGATCTTAAGGCAAAATAAACACAAGAGGGGGTGAATAATGTTTTCAAAGAATTTATGAAAATCTTAAACTTATATGATCTACTATATGAATCACACACAACAGAATGATTAGAGACACAGAATCAAACACAAACACAGAAACAGATAAATATAAAATGCAGAAAAAAAGAAAGAAAACACCGGATTTTATACTGGTATGGATTACTCCTATGTCCAGTTCCATGCAATGCTGGATTGCATAGAGTTTTATTATTATAAATATCCAAGTACAATCCCCTTGATTTCACAACTGCAAGGTTAACATCGCACCAACCACCCTTGATTTCACGGCAACAAGGTTTACACTGCTCCCTTTCCTTCATTTCAGGGCTACAAGGAACACACGCTTTCTCAAACACTTCCCAAATGATTACAATAGCCTTATAACTCTTCATTAGCACTTCAATTCATAGAGTAGTGGATAGAGAGTGAGAAAAGAAGAAGTTCAATGTAATTAGAGTAGAAATCGGCAAAGTAGAAGTGTAGAAATCAATAAAATGATAAAGAATAACAGTGGGTCGAAGAAGGGTGAAGATGGAGAAGATGAAATATAAAAAAATTGAAATTAGTCCCTATTTATAAAATTTGAATGGTTGCAACGTTTCAGAACCATTACAAATAGTGAAAAGATACCTCCTTTGAAAATTGAATTTCTGACAGTTGTATGTCGACATATGCATATATGTATGTCGATATATATATATATATACATACATATTTATTATTTTTTAAACCTATTTTTCAAGTATTTAAACATATATATTATTCTGAAATTCTAGAATTAAAACTTAATGATATAAATGAATATTCTAAAGTGTAAAATCATATGAAAACATAATTATATATTATATAAACATATTTATAAAGTTATAAGGTTTAAAACTTATAAAACCATAAATTCATAAAACTATATATATATATATATAACTATAAACTTTTATTAAATTATATATATTAGAACTTTAAAACTTATATGTTTGAAATCATAAGTAAGATAAATAATATTGAAATCAAAAGTTTAAAAAATAGAATTTGAATTTGAACCTGGAGTGTTATTCAGAGTCTTACATATAAACTAGACTCTATTACTATATTTTTCTTGAACTCTTGGACTCTTGATATCTTGATAACTTGATTACTCATGAATCTTGAATATCCTTTGAATCTTGAATCTCTTGAAACTCTAAAACTGCATAGTCTTCAGTATTTAAGTCATGTATACAAATCCTGCATATACGTGTATATATATTCTAGGTAGAGATGTTAGTATATATTTTATAATAAATGATAATTGAAATAAGGTTTTTTTCATCAAAACTCCATTCTCCAACAACAACAGGCAATAATAGTGAAGCAGAATCGAGCAAAATCTTAAACTTTTTCATATCACCATGAAATATCCATACAAAATTGGGTAACACTGTAAGAGTCTGTACAAGGTGCCTCACTACAAGTCACTCAGAGAATACGTCAATGTAGCATCATAAAAACAACAAATAGTAGATAATAGAAAACTAATACGTAAGCCTCCAACTCGTCATCACTCAACAACTTCGTCCTTATCAAGATCAACTACCTGTCACCTACTACTCAGTCTGCCCATCAACCACATGGATGAACAACCCATGGTAATAAGAGGAAACATAAAACCTTGAGTCAGAGAACTGTCTTAATGAGCGATAAAACAACTATCTAACATCATCAATAAAGTATATGATAAATAATAGATCAATCGACTAATCTACCAACACATCACAGAAGAACGCAACCCGTCTTCCCCACATCCGACAGTGATAGCCTTTACAACAATCAGGTAGAAACAAATAGTACATTCATGGCAATCAGTTATCAAGCGTAGATCATCCTAATCGATATTGACATCACCCAAGCACAATCCTCGAAGCCTAAATCAACATCAGACAAGCAATCCAGAGATATCTCTTTCGATGTTGAATGATCTACACAAGACGATACAAGCAAAACAATCATCATCCATGACTCTGGCTATCACTGGCAATCCTTCTTTGAAACCATCATTGATCATATGACTAGTTCAACATCATGCCATCCTCAAGGGCTAATGGTAAACTCTGGTTCTAGCAAAAACTCCATACGCCATCGTGACTCGTATCTCTAAGCCCATCATGACTGCCCAGGGTACTCGACCATTTAACCGGTCTTTTAGGCGTCCCTATTATACTCCTGCTTTGAGTCCGCTAAAACCTACGACAACGATAATTTCTCGGCCTCCATAACTCTAATCATCATCACCGGCGACTATCTATAAGCTCAAAACACACTTGAGCAGCCATTGTACATGAACTCAAAACATACTTGAGTCGTCTGCATATTCGTTGCATTTCACCGATCAACGAACACTTTACAACACTTCAAACATTCCTCTTTGAATTCACTTCGAAGCCACGATCATCATCGATCCAAAAACTTATGTCATTTGGTCGATATTCGATTCATAGCATTTTAGCCTTTCTGCTATTAAAAGCATACCACAACGTTTAAATTCGCCATCCACAACATTTGTTAAACGATGTAGTATCTTATGTCTGATCCATAAGAAAAACAACCCGACTCATCAGGTCATGAACGACACGAAGCCACCAATGACCCAACTCAAAAAGACCCAATGCACCAACGACCCAACGCACCAATGACCCGAACAGTTGAGGCGACCATGTCAAATGACCTAACCTATCTGGCACCAACGACCCGACATCCAAACGACCCGAAGACTTGGCCGATCCATCATTTCTTGGGAAATAAGTCAAACGATCTGACTCCAAGTGACCCCACTCCAAACTTGAGCGAGCCATCTCTAACCAATCCATCATCAAATGACAACGATGCACATCACTCAGTTAAATCGATCAACTTCAACGATTCAATCAGCAACACTTTGTGAAATCATCAAACAACATTATCACAACTAGTATCATCATACATTCCTATAGAATTCACCAAATCATGACAAACAATGAATGAACAAAATAGTGGATCTAAATTTTGCATAAACATATGAATTAACATGAGAATTACTGATTTAAATTTCTAGATTAGATCCTATGGTGATTCGAATGGAAACATACTTACCATGTTGTAGATCTTGGTGAAAAATCTCGAAATGATGAAAAATAAGATCAAATAACCTACATACTTGATTGAATCCGTGTGAGAGATGCTTATCACTCACCAAATCTTCAAAATTGCTTTAAAATGACTAATCTCCAATCCAAACAGCGAAGAATAATCTTCAAATCTCTTAGTTTGATGTGATCTTCACTCTCTTGGTGTAGATCTAGCCTTTCTTGATGTAGACTTCAATCTTCCAATGTGATCTAAGATTTTAATGGTGGGGAGAGGTATTTGATTAAGAAGGGAGAATCATGAGATCAACCAAATGAGAAATGAAGAAAGTAACCCCTTGCCACTACCCCTTTATTTATAGCCAAACACTCGGCCTACTAATGGGTCTCGCTAACCAGCCCACTAATGACCAATTAGCCTGTCCAGAAATTGTGTAGAACTAGAACAACGATTCCTCCCAAACGCTGAACCAAATCTTTAATGTGACCACTCTACAGAATCAGAAACTTCATTTCCTTTCCAATGAAATCGATCTCAACACCTGATTTGATCCCAGTCAAAAGTTATGCCTTGTACAAAAATGGAAGAGGAAAAATGGTCAAAAATAAAATTGGTAAAAGTTATGGACATGTCTCACATCCCCATAAACAACATATCAAAATATGGGAACCCTCAGGGAATTAAATAAAAATATTTTATGATCATTCAATATATTAAATGCGGGTCGTTACATTCTCCCCCTATAGGAATTTCATCCCTGAAATTCCAAGCAAACATAAGCGACCTAAACAATCCCGCATGCCTATCATCCACAGGCAACCAATTTACCATCCAAACTAGCATCCATAAAGCCATGCATCTATAGCCTTAATCTAGCATGCAGAATTCTAACGAATAGCACAAGTTACAATGGTGTAAGGTGACAAGACATTAACAGGTCATACCAACGAAGAGTTCTGGATGGATCGTCTTCATACTCTCTTTGGTTTCCTTATGTACAATCGTCATCATCCTCACTCCATTGCACCTTGAATAGCTTAATTAATTGTCTTTCTCCTAAGTTGTTTCATGTCATTCCCCATAACAGGAAGTGGTTACGAGGTTTCGTAACTATGGAATCGACTTCTAGGTCTTCGTATTATTCCGTAGATACCACCACATTCAAATCATGACACACTTCTGTAGGAACGACACACGGAAAACATTATGCACACTTGACATCTTCTCGAGTAAATCCAATCTATACGCGAGCTTTCCAATCCGCTCGACTATCAAAAACGGTCAACAAACTTTGGGGCTAATTTTCTTTTACTTCCAAACTGAACAACATTCTTCAATGGCGAACTCTTCACGAAAACCATATCACCGACGTCCAATTCCAAATCCTTTAGACGATTATCCACGGAACTCTTCTGACGATCTTGGGTTGCTTTCATTCGTTGTCGAACGATTTGATACCATTTAATGTCTCTCTTGTCATCTCTGGCCCAAGTATCAAATTATCTTCAGTTTCTAACCAACATGCCAAAGAATTACACGGTCTACCATACAATGCCTCGTATGGTGCCATCCCAATGCTCGACTGGTAGCTGTTGTTATACGCAAACTCAACTAGATGTAGATGATCTTCCTATGATCCTCTGATGTCCAATACACAAGCTCTAAGGAAATCTTCCAAAACTCAGTTAACCCTCTCGGTTTGACCATCAGTCTGGGAATGATAATCCGAACTCAAATACAATTGGTTCCCAAAGTCTCTGGCAAACTTTTCCAAAATCGACTCATGAACAACAGATATCGATCACTCACTATGCTCTTCGGGATACCATGGAATCGAACTATTCACTTTATATATATCTTAGCCAACTTCGATGTTGTCCTAGTCGATTTGACAGGAATAAATGTTGCGCTCTTGGTCAAACGATTCACGATGACCCAAATGCCTTCGTTTCCTGCACTAGTTCTAGGTAGTCCATCAATAAAATCCATCGGGCCACTTCCACGTGGGAACTTCCAATGGCTGAAGCAATCAACTCGGCTTCTTCTATTCAGCTTTCACTAATTGACAGTTCATACACTTGGAAATGAATTTTCCAAGTACTCGAGGTGCTTTCATTCCGAAAACATCGCTCCCAAACTTGTGTGTCTCCGACTCAATGCATCTGCCACTGTGTTACCTTTACCAGGAATATAAGCTGTACCAAATCATAGGATGTTAGAAACTCGAACCACTGTTGCAGCCAAAGATTCAATCATTTTGGGAGAAAAGACACTACAATGACTTGCGATCCGTAAACAACTCGAGTCAAACTCCCAACGGGTAATGTCTCCATATCTTCAGAGCAAACACGATCGCTACCAACTCCAAATCATGAGTCAAATAATTCCTCTCATGCAGCTTCAGCTGCTAATTCGCGTAGGCCACAACTCTTTCCTTCTGCATTAGTACTGCTCCAAGTTCAGTATCACATGCATGGGTGTATACCACCATCTCTTTATTCCTATTCGGAATGGTTAAAATAGGAGCACTAATCAGTCTCTCTTTCAAGATTCCAAAAGCTTGCTCACACTTCGCATCCCATTTGGAACTTATTTTTTTCATCAATCCTATTAATGGTGCAACTATCTTGGAGAAATCCTTTATAAAACGGCGATAATATCCCGCTAACCCAAGGAAACTCTGAATATCCATCGCATTCTTAGGTCTATCCCAGTCCTGGATGGCTGCCACGTTAACGGGGTCAACTGCTATTCCATTTCTAGAAACCACATGACCTAAAAATCTCACTTCACTTTTCCAGAAGTGACACTTCGAAAACTTGGCTCTTAGCTAATGCTTTCGCAATATTTCCAAAACAACTCTCAAGCGCGTCTTATGCACTTCTTCATTCCGGGAGTAAACCAGAATATCGTCCACGAACACAAGCACGAACTTGTTCAACTGATCCTTGAATAACCTATTCATAAGAACCACGAAATACGTTGGCACGTTAGTCAAGCCAAATGGCATCACCAACCATTCGAAGAAATCAGGTAGTGTCCTAAAAGCAGTCTTCGGCACACTATCCTTTGCCACCTTCAACTGGTGGAATCTCGTTGTCAAATCCATCTAAGTAAACACCTTGGCCTCATGAAGCTGATCTAACAAGTCGTCTATCCTCGACAATGGATACTTGTTCTTCATTTTCACCTTATTCATCTCACGATAGTCCACACACAATCTCAAAGATCTATCTTCCTTGATTGCAAATACAACTGGTGCACCCCATTCCGATATGCTCCTCCAAATGAATCCTTTTCCCAAAAGGTCACGTACTTGCACCTCTAAATCCCGCTATTCCTTAGGTTCCATCTGCCTAAGAGGCATAACGATAGGTCTAGTACCTTCGACCAAATCGATTCTGAACTCGATTTTGCGATGCAGCGGCAAGCCTTTGACCTCGTCAAAGCTCCAAACCACTATAAAAATTCATGGTGTCATTTTTATTTACTACATTACTTATCTGTGATATCTTATATTATTTAATATTTACTTGCATAACTGTTGTATAAGATAAGTTATATTATCATATACACTTCCGCATATTCCATATAAGTCAATCCTACTCTAAGTCACTTGACTTTCTTCAATCTTCTCTCCAATAACACACACAAACACAAACAAATCAAACCAAACCCTCAAAAAGCCCTACTAGGAAAGAAAAAAAACCTCCTTCCCCATGCATGTGCATGTAGACTTATTTTCTCTTTTACTAAGCAGCAGTTCTGGGTACATGGATAGTGCATTTTTATGAGTTTTCCTAGGCACATGGGTGTTATTTTTTATTTACATTATAATTAAGATGAGAGTTTATTACTGTGTTGTTTGTTAAATCTGGTGAACGTACTCACTTACCTTTTCATTGCTAGCCAACAAGAGTAGTATTATTATTTTCCCTCTAGACTAGATCAAATAAAAATCTTTTCTCAAATGATAGGGAAATGGAACAAGAAGAAATTGTCCCAAATCCTATATTTTTCTGTATTATGTATCTAAACTATTTATTTGGTCTAGTAGATTTTTATTTGGATGCACCTTACTTTGGTAATGTTAGTTTATAGACTTGTTTTTGAACTATGCATTTTACCGATGATTATTGTACTTCAACTACTTATTTCATCATGCATTTATTCCTTTACATATTATTGTATCACGTAACTAAGTATGTATATTGCCTATTCATGTTGGAGAGAAAAAGACTGACTTTTGTGGCTGGATTTGCACTGCCGTACAACATGTTTAATTTAAACTAAAGAAATTTGACTATAAGAAAAAGATGGATAACAAGCTTGCTCTAGCAGATTCCATAACTTACTTAAAAATAGTCTGATTGTAGGTATTTGTAAGTTCCTTCATACCATTTTCATTTCTGGAATTGTTAGTCTTATTAATATTTACTATCTGTTTCCCATGATTATATTATATGAGTACTAGTAAAGTAGGTTCAATCTTCTATTAGAAGGATTCAGGTGGATTGAAATATGAAAATATATTAATTTAGTTCCTGTTAATTCCTATGTTGGGATTGTGTCGAAACATTCTAATACGATTGTTTTATCCATAATTATGTTGCTGCTAAAAGACTTTCACCAATTTATTTTTTCCATTCAGACATGATCACTTGCACCAAACAATCAATAATTTTGACAATAAACAATCATTGGCATATAATTTAATAATGATTTGAGAAGTTCTCCTTAATGGTTTTGCCTGAACAGTGGTTTTCTTAAAAATACTTTAGTTATGAGTAAAAATATTTAGCGGGTCAAATTGTCTAAAAAGTGGTTCCCTTATTATCAGTAGAATATTTATATCGCAAGTCCAATCTAAGATCACGGTAATATGTATTCCCTTGCTTAATTTCATGATTCTTCAGTCCAGCTAAATATGAGTTATTTGCAAGTTTGCTTAATTGCCTGATTATTACTGTAACGCCCCACCTCTATACGCGTGTCAGCCAAGGTCATTACAAGCAATGATTCAACCAACACGAAGAATACGACTGTTGAGGAGCAACCTTCTTATAATACCTTTGAACGAGTGTTAAACATACGGGATAATGTGGTCTTACTTTTTAAATCTCGTGAGGAAATCAAAAACATCTAATTCTAGTGCAAAACCACTGTACATCGGTTGTATATAATTCAGAATCAATATAAAATACATAACAATAAAATCAGATACAGATATTCACATCATTAAGGAGGAAATAAATATGAATATAAAACACAAGTATAAATACAAAGATAGTGGTCATAGTTGATTCAGTATATAATAAAAGAATAGGTACAAGTTATAGCCCAAAATAATACGTATACTGTAACAACCCGGAAAATGCGAGCCAGTTAAAATTTTTTATTTTGGCAATTTTAATGGAATTTTGAATATTTAAAATGAATTATTTTAAATAATATCGACGTAAATTTATTTTGAATAGAATTCGAACGTATATATTTTATACGTCGTCGTTAGAATATAAATAATTATATATAATTATAAAATAGAATTGAAAATGGCGAGGTAGTTCGATAATTCGATTTCAAACTTCAATTGAATGTACCGGGTGCAAAATAAACCGGATTTTAGCGAAACCAAAAATAATAGGATCTATTTGAGAATATCTTTCCAATGAATCCGAAAAATCAAAATTTCATAGTGGGGATAAAAAGATATGTCCAGTTGAAAATTCAGAATAGTCGCTATGGAATTTAGGCCCTTAAAAATGGGAATTTTGCAAACGACCTCGGATTTCGACGAAACCACTTTTGTTTGGTCCGCGATGTCAAATTATTGCTAGATTCCAAATTTCATAATTTTTCGTATCAATATGTGAGCGTGGCAAAAGAAAACGCGTTTGACCAATTTTAGTTGATTTTAATCAACTGGAAAATGGCCATTTTTCAAACGATCACAGAATTCGATGAAATTAGTTTTGTTAGGACCGTATCGTCAATACGAAGCTAGAAAATATTTTTCTGGAATTTATAGAGTTAGTACGTGACCCCGGCAAATTGAAATGTGCATTCAAATTCAATATATAGAGTTATATGTTGATTTTGACGAAAACTGATCGAAATGATCGAATCAGCCTGCGATACATATCCCATTGTGTTCGAAATGGGGGCAATACGCTAGGGGCGATAGTCGATGGGTGCGATTTTGAGTCCGTTGTAAAAAGTTACTTTATGAGGATTTTAAAATAAAATTAAATAAATTAAAAAATAAAATTCTCCCTCTAACCCCTCTACCCCGTTCTCTCTTTCCTCAGATCGAGATATAAAAAAAAAAGAGAGAGAGGAAGAGCGACGGAGGGAGCCGCCGCTCCTGGCACCGCTGGCCATCGCCACCGACCACGAGGCACCCATCCTCCACCGCCCTCCGCTCCACCCTCGATTCCCCTCCCCGTTCTCCCTCTCTTCTACTTCAAATCGCTCCGTCCCCTTTTAACCAAACTTCGCCGTACAGCCCCATCCTCCCCCGCGCCATCCTCCTCCTCTTTCCCCCTGTCTTCCAAAGGCCGACGCCCTCCTCTCGAACCCCCTCCTCCAGTTGGCACGCCAACCACCCCCCGAGACCCCCACCCAAATCGACAGCCGCGCCCTGGCCATTGGGACCCACCACCACCTGTTATGCCGCCGGCCGATGGACCCTCCCCCCTCTATGAGCAGCTGATGTGAGTTTTTATTATATATTCTAATATAAAAATTCAATTTTTGTTCGTTTATCTCTAGTATAAAAAGGCGATCGTTATTGGAATGAAATAAATAATAAAAGGCTATGATTATAAAACTGAAATTATATGATTTTTATTTGTTTAAAGTTTTGATTTTTATTAGGAAAGATTATATTTTTAGATTAGAAAAGCATAAGGAATAAAAAGATGATTTTGTTCATAGAAAAATGAAATCTTTATATATTAGTTAGCGATAGAAAAATATAATCTTTTATATTGTAGAAGGATAAAAATATAATCTTTTATATTGTAGAAGGAGAAAAATATAATTAGTATAAAGTAGAAGTATTAAAAATATGATTTTTATTCATGTAGAGTAATAAAAATATAATTTTTATTATATTGCTAGCAAGATAAAAATATAATTTTTATCATGGAAGTAGCGTTGTAAAGGAGTGGTTTTTACACATGTAGTCGTGATATAAAAATACGATTTTTATAATATAGTAAATGAATAAAGTTTAGATTTTTGTCATTCAAAGATATGATTTTTTATTATTATGCGTTGAAATAAAAATGTGATTTTTAAAGTGATGAAATAAAAAGGCAAAATCTTTAAATTTGAAAAGGTGAAATCTTTATATAGAGAATAGCGTGATAAAAATATAATCTTTATTATATGAACACCGTTGTAAAAATAGAATTTTTATCTATATAGTAGCGGTGTAAAAATAGAATTTTTATCTATATAGTAGCGATGTAAAAATAGAATTTTTATCTATATAGTAGCGATGTAAAAATAGAATTTTTATCTATATAGTAGCGATGTAAAAATAGAATATAAAAATATGATTTTTATCTATATAGTAACGATATAAAAATAGAATTTTTATCCATATGGAGTAATTATAAAAATATGATTTTTATGTACATAGCAACAATATAAAAATGTGTTTTTTATATATGTAGTGGCTACGGGCAACGAAAGTGACAAAAAGCGAGAACAGTGATGATTCCCTACATTTGAAGTGTCGTGGAGTTGGGATAGCTATTGCTGAGAGCTTCTCACTTTAAATTTACTTTTCTAGTTATAAATATATACTAGGATGCAGACGGTGCTTAGCAGCACCCGACACCCGTCGTCCACAGACCATGGATGGCTTGTATGTTTGATTGTTTGTTGTTGTGAAAATTGATTGTGTGATGTGAAATGAAATCAAATATTTATATAGTTAAAAATATTTTATCGTTAAAAATATAATTTTTAACGTGAATGTGAATAAATAATATTCAGTGTTTGTTGATTTGAAACCCCACACGGGTGTTGGGATGATATTTGGCGTACACTAATCTCAATCATTTAATTGTATGTCGATCGGTTGGTCGACATACTGTGTATTCGTTAATTATTTATATTTGATGCTTATGCAGTTGTGTGGTGCACTTTGGATGATGGTTGATTGTTTATCGTTGCTATTATATACATGTGTTGTATGGAATCCATATATTTAACGTTATATGGTAATTGATTGGGCATCATTCCAATCGGGAAATAATGAATATTATAAAAGAAAATTCATTTGTTGAATATAAAAATAGTCATGTGTTGACGATGTTCATGTGTTGAAATTATTCATGTGTTGAGTAAAATATTTTAACAATAAAATTTACATCTTTATCATATTCAAAATTAGAAACTACTTCACGGTGGAGTTTAATTAAAAATCAAACGATAGATACCATAATTTTATAAAATATTTTACATAACAAAAATAGTTGTGTGTTGACAGTACTCATGTGTTGAGATTAGTCAGGTGTTGGAAGAAATATATATATTCATGTGTTGAATGGAATAAATATTCATTTGTTGAATAGAATAACGGATTTATTGAAATATATAAAGCCGTGTTGATTAGAGTTGCGCTATTTTGACGTGAACGATATTTATATCGATTATATTCGTTCTTATAATGAATATAGAAAAGAAGTGATTTCAAAATATAACATTTTGAAAATATTATCATTTATATAGGAATGATATGAAATATTCAATTTTGATTAGAAATTGAATATAGAGTTGAAATGGTTTTGAAAACGAATTTAAAACGATTTATAAAATACGTTTTAAAAGGAAATCGACGAAATATATATAATATATTATATATATATATATAAGGGCCTGAATAGAACGCGCCGCGTCGCGGCAGTTCGTGAATTTCGACCATTGACTTCGAATTGACGTTGCGGGAGATCCGACCGTCGGATTCTCCTAAAATCGGAACCGTTGGGTTCGTATCGAAAAGAGCTTTCCAATGAATATTAGAAATTTGAAATTCAACTGTTGGATTTGGAATTATGTCCAAATCAAATTTGAAAAAGGTCGTTGTAAGTGCAGTTCGATGGCCATTGATGGAAATCGACTGTACGGGCCTTGATAAAATTATTAAAAATATTAATAATTTGTGTAAAATCATAATATGTGAATTGGAAAGAACTGGGATGAAAAACTCCATATTTGAAAGGATAAAATAGATTTTTAACGAAATGAACTGGTTTTGAACTAGAACTAAAACCAATTTATTTTTGAAATGAATAAATTGAATTTGAATCGGTTTTGACAATAACCAGAATTTCCAATATATATAAAGTGGAAGTGGATCTGAATCGAAATAGTCTTTGGAATATTTCGATATTGGATTTCGTGACTATACAGATATTGTTATGGGAATTTGAAAGATATATTTTATATCGTTATTTCCAATACGATATTTGTTGGTTTCAGAATTTGATATTGAATATAAGCCGGTATATTTTCTATTCAGAGCCTTGTATTTAATATCAAATGTGATTTGGGTTTATCGTGAATCGTGCTTTAGATGACACTGGTTCTTTAACACAGTTAAAGACAGGATATTGATTTTTTAGAAGATTAAAATTAAGTGGAGTTTTAATGAATCTTTAATTAGATTGAAATGTGAATTGATAATTTAAATTATCAAATCTGAAAGGTGATCGAGAATGGAGTACCACCAGTTTTGCTCCAAAGCGATAGTTAAATCGTTAATTAGATTTGAACGTGAAATGGTAATTAATTTTACCGATAATACTGTTGTGTTAGATATGGAGTATTACCAGTTTTGCTCCATGGGATGAATAGGTTGGGATTGGGAAATAAAATAAATAATTACTTCGGTGTGGTTCGCTAATCCCGACTAGTTTGGAAAACCATAATATGGTTTGAAATGATATCCCAAGGAAGATTAAAGAATAAATTTAGAAGAATTTATCTTGGATAAAATTAATGGGAACCTTTCCCTAAGAATGTGATTTTGTGAATAAAAGAATATTCTGAATTGGAATGAGGTGTTTGTTGTGTTTGCGTAACATTTGTTTATCATATACGTGGGTTATTCGGAAAGGCCTGGTTTATACCCATTCTGAATAACCGATTCGACGAGATGTCGAAGATGAAGACGGTGGTTGAAGACCGGAAGTCTTCACATCGTTTGGGTGATTACTGATGATCTCGATTGGGCTGTACACCCAAGATGAGGGAAACAGTTGGTAATCATCCAGACGTACTTGGAGATGGATGGATATGCGAGGAAAGTGCCTCCGGTTTCGTTCAGACCCAGAACGAACTTGTAAATGGATTGTGTGTCTGACATTGGATTTTATTCTGTGTTGATTGATCTCTATTAAATATACATCTGTTTGGTGGCGGAGAATTTATTCTCTTGCTTAACGCCCTTCTCTGAGACGTACGAGCTCAGAGGTTGTATATCGATGGACATCGGTCGCATGGAGTGAATTGCCAGTATGGCACGCGTAAGTGGCAATTGATCAAGGCTTCTGTTGAAAAGCAAAGTCTTGTGGTTGATAATCAAAGCACGGCCTGTGTGGCGTAGCTTTGTGTATAACGTGAATTCGCGAGCCTCACACCTCGGTATGAGTCAAAAATGGGAGATGGACCGTTGGGAGAGCACGACGTTTCTTTCTAGCTAGGGTGGTGTCAGTGACCTACCAGCCCTGACATTTATATACTTTTCACCGGTGTGGTTGTTGGAATGCGAGGCGCCTCGGATATAGGTCTGTAAGGACCGGGAAACGTGTGCTCAGGAATAACTAATCCTCCAAAGTTAGGTGAGGACCGGCCCTGTCGATTCCAAGGATCAAAGTGGGGTCCTAAGACATTTGCTAGAGTGTCTCGAACGGAGAGGAGCTTGCCCCTTGCCTCGACTCATGATGGAATCCAATTTCCAATATGTGTATTTCGGTTTTATTTGTAAAGCCTAGTATGGCGACATGATATATGGTACCCATGCCGTCTATGATTGATATTTATGATTGAAATTGTTTTGACACTATGCACTTATAATAGTATCAAATGATTTGTTTTAAACATACAAAGCATGTTTGGCTGTTATAAGGGAAAACCCTATCCTCCGGCTTGCGTTGCATTGTGTGATGGGACCTGGGTCTTATAATAGCTTCATTTTTCCAAAGAGCATTGCGCTGTTTTGTTATATGCACTGGTATTCTTGGGAGGAAACCCGTTCCGTGTTATACGGCGTGGTCCCTTGAATTACTATCTTTTAAAGTAAAGTTTTAAATAACTGTTTTAGTTCTCACACCAGTCACATGACTAACCTGGAGTTTATTTTTTTAACCTAAACTCTGGGTGCCCCTATTTTCCACACGGGCAGCTAGTAGTTTTGGTTTTGCAGATTTATATTCACAGGGTCCTGGTTTACAGCTGGAATGATATCCGGAAAGCTCTGTATCCGTGTATTACTTTCAGTTGTGTTTTATATTGTTTTTCCGATGCTATGTAATTTATTGTAATCTCTGATATTTATCGAATGTATAATATTCATTTATACTCTGTATATTCTTGTATCTGATGGAATTGTTGTAATATACAATGAAATGTTCTTCCGTTTGCATCCTTTTGTGTGTTGTTCTCAAAGAATTCGTGCTTTCCTTCACGGGAAAGTTACGGGTTCTTACAGTTGGTATCAGAGCTTTGATTTACAGAGCTCGAGAACAAGACACATTAGAACCAAACGAAAGAATTCATCAGATATTGGATTAGTAATATCCAATTAGAATTACTCGTTAGAGATAGGATCAGTAGTATCCTAGAACGAGTGTGAAGGGTATATTTTTCAAATGAAAACAAATTTTGTTTTGAAAATTTAATTCGTTTTATACGTATTTGAATATTTATTTATTTTGAATTTGGACAATCCAATATATAAAGATTTTGCGTATATGCGTCATGAACGTATATTCGAAGTTTTAATATACTGGGTAGATATAGAATCACATTCTAGACATCCAGGGATGATTCTGATGATGGTGCATCATCATCAGTATTCATATTCGAGTTTCGAAGGTGTGATACCAATATATTTCCATTAGACTGGTGTGAGAACCAAAATATAGATAGTCTATTGTTGTGATTTGGCATCAAAAACATGATTTTTTGTGTATGTATCAAAATTATGAATTTCAAACTCTAATTCACTAATTGATTGATGTTTGTGTTGTTTGTTTATTTGTTTGATAATTTTGAATTATTTAGCCTAATTGAATCGAATATTGTATTGTATTGAAAATTGGTCGCATTTGCTTGCATATATATGTACTTACATTGAACAGGTCATAGCAAGGAGGCTAGAGAAGAGAAATAAAATTGTTTTCCCGACAATTAGGTACATGTTTACCATAATTTACTGTTTTGTTTGGGTGATGATGATTTTATGAGCCGATTGGCTAGCCGCTTGGCTTTTTCTTTTTCTTTTTGAGATCAGAGGGCCTATATGGCAATTTCGGGATTCTCCCGGTGCAGGGGAGGTTATGGCGAAATTTTTCGGAAATTTAGGGTGTTAGCCAAATTTTTGAAAAATTTGAAAAGTTCTTAGAAACTGAAAAGTTGAAGAACTTAAGCCATAATCAAAATAATGGAAGTTGAGTTGATTTGTTAAACAACTTTCGGCTTCGTTCCTTTTCGGGGACGAAAAGTTTTAAATGGGGGAGAATGTAACAACCCGGAAAATGCGAGCCAGTTTAAAATTTTTATTTTGGCAATTTTAATGGAATTTTGAATATTTAAAATGAATTATTTTAAATAATATCGACGAAAATTTATTTTGAATAGAACTCGAACGTATATATTATATACGTCGTCGTTAGAATATAAATAATTATATATAATTATAAAATAGAATTGAAAATGGCGTGGTAGTTCGATAATTCGATTTCAAACTTCAATTGAATGTACCGGGTGCAAAATAAACCGGATTTTAGCGAAACCAAAAATAATAGGATCTATTTGAGAATATCTTTCCAACGAATCCAAAAAATCAAAATTTCATAGCGGGGATAAAAAGATATGTCCAGTTAAAATTCAGAATAGTCGCTATGGAATTCAGGCCCTTAAAAATGGGAATTTTGCAAACGACCTCGGATTTCGACAAAACCGCTTTTGTTGGGTCCGCGATGTCAAATTATTGCTAGATTCCAAATTTCATAATTTTTCGTGTCAATATGTGAGCGTGGCAAAAGAAAACGCGTTTGACCAGTTTCAGTTGATTTTAATCGACTGGAAAATGGCCATTTTTCAAACAGTCACAGAATTCGATGAAATTAGTTTTGTTAGGACCGTATCGTCAATACGAAGCTAGAAAATATTTTTCTGGGATTTATAGAGTTAGTACGTGACCCCGGTAAATTGAAATGTGCGTTCAAATTCAATATATAGAGTTATATGTTGATTTTGACGAAAACTGATCGAAACGATCGAATCAGCCTGCGATACATATCCCATTGTGTTCGGAATGGGGGCAATACGCTAGGGGCGATAGTCGGTGGGTGCGATTTTGAGTCCGTTGTAAAAAGTTAGTTTATGAGGATTTTAAAATAAAATTAAATAAATTAAAAAATAAAATTCTCCCTCTAACCCCTCTACCCCGTTCCCTCTTTCCTCAGATCGAGATATAAAAAAAAAAGAGAGAGGAAGAGCGACGGAGGGAGCCGCCGCTCCTGGCACCGCTGGCCATCGCCGCTGACCACGAGGCACCCATCCTCCACCGCCCTCCGCTCCACCCTCGATTCCCCTCCCCGTTCTCCCTCTCTTCTACTTCAAATCGCTCCCTCCCCTTTTAACCAAGCTTCGCCGTACAGCCCCATCCTCCCCCGCGCCGTCCTCCTCCTCTTTCCCCCTGTCTTCCAAAGGCCGACGCCCTCCTCTCGAACCCCCTCCTCCAGTTGGCACGCCAACCACCCCCCGAGACCCCCACCCAAATCGACAGCCGCGCCCTAGCCATTGGGACCCGCCACCACCTGTTCTGTCGCCGGCCGATGGACCCTCCTCCCCCTACGAGCAGCTGATGTGAGTTTTTATTATATATTCTAATATAAAAATTCAATTTTTGTTCGTTTATCTCTAGTATAAAAAGGCGATCTTTATTGGAATGAAATAAATAATAAAAGGCTATGATTATAAAACTGAAATTATATGATTTTTATTTGTTTAAAGTTTTGATTTTTATTAGGAAAGATTATATTTTTAGATTAGAAAAGCATAGAGAATAAAAAGATGATTTTGTTCATAGGAAAATGAAATCTTTATATATTGGTTAGCGATAGAAAAATATAATCTTTTATATTGTAGAAGGATAAAAATATAATCTTTTATATTGTAGAAGGAGAAAAATATAATTTTTATAAAGTAGAAGTATTAAAAATATGATTTTTATTCGTGTAGAGTAATAAAAATATAATTTTTATTATATTGCTAGCAAGATAAAAATATAATTTTTATCATGGAAGTAGCGTTGTAAAGGAGTGGTTTTTACACATGTAGCCATGATATAAAAATACGATTTTTATAATATAGTAAATGAATAAAGTTTAGATTTTTTCGTTCAAAGATATGATTTTTTATTATATATACGTTGAAATAAAAATGTGATTTTTAAAGTGATGAAATAAAAAGGAAAAATCTTTAAATTTGAAAAGGTGAAATCTTTATATAGAGAATAGCGTGATAAAAATATAATCTTTATTATATGAACACCGTTGTAAAAATAGAATTTTTATCTATATAGTAGCGGTGTAAAAATAGAATTTTTATCTATATAGTAGCGATGTAAAAATAGAATTTTTATCTATATAGTTGCGATGTAAAAATAGAATTTTTATCTATATAGTAGCGATGTAAAAATAGAATTTTTATCTATATAGTAACGATGTAAAAATAGAATTTTTATCCATATGGAGTAATTATAAAAATATGATTTTTTATATACATAGCAACAATATAAAAATGTGATTTTTATATATGTAGTGGCTACGGGCAACGAAAGTGACAAAAAGCGAGAACAGTGATGATTCCCTACATTTGAAGTGTCGTGGAGTTGGGATAGCTATTGCTGAGAGCTTCTCACTTTAAATTTACTTTTCTAGTTATAAATATATACTAGGATGCAGACGGTGCTTAGCAGCACCCGACACCCGTCGTCCACAGACCATGGATGACTTGTATGTTTGATTGTTTGTTGTTGTGAAAATTGATTGTGTGATGTGAAATGAAATCAAATATTTATATAGTTAAAAATATTTTATCGTTAAAAATATAATTTTTAACGTGAATGTGAATAAATAATATTCAGTGTTTGTTGATTTGAAACCCCACACGGGTGTTCAGATGATATTTGGCGTACGCTAATCCCAATCATTTAATTGTATGCCAATCGGTTGGTCGACATACTGTGTAAGCTTTAATTATTTATATTTGATGCTTATGCAGTTGTGTGGTGCACTTTGGATGATGATTGATTGTTTATCGTTGCTATTATATACATGCGTTGTATGGAATCCATATAATTAACGTTATATGGTAATTGATTGGGCCTCATTCCAATCGGGAAATAATGAATATTATAAAAGAAAATTCATTTGTTGAATATAAAAATAGTCATGTGTTGAAATTATTCATGTGTTGAGTAAATTATTTTAATAATAAAATTTACATCTTTATCATATTCAAAATTAGAAACTACTTCACGGTGGAGTTTAATTAAAAATCAAACGATAGATACCATAATTTTATAAAATATTTTACATAACAAAAATAGTTGTGTGTTGACAGTACTCATGTGTTGAGATTAGTCAGGTGTTGGAAGAAATATATATTCATGTGTTGAATGGAATAAATATTCATTTGTTGAATAGAATAATGGATTTATTGAAATATATAAAGCCGTGTTGATTAGAGTTGCGCTATTTTGACGTGAACGATATTTATATCGATTATATTCGTTTTTATAATGAATATAGAAAAGAAGTGATTTCAAAATATAACATTTTGAAAATATTATCATTTATTTAGGAATGATATGAAATATTCAATTTTGATTAGAAATTGAATATAGAGTTGAAATGGTTTTGAAAACGAATTTAAAACGATTTATAAAATACGTTTTAAAAGGAAATCGACGAAATATATAATATATATATATATATAATGGCCTGAATAGAACGCGCCGCGTCGCGGCAGTTCGTGAATTTCGACCATTGACTTCGAATTGACGTTGCGGGAGATCCGACCGTCGGATTCTCCTAAAACCGAAACCGTTGGGTTCGTATCGAAAAGAGCTTTCCAATGAATATTAGAAATTTGAAATCCAACGGTTGGATTTGGAATTATGTTCAAATCAAATTTGAAAAAGGTCGCTGTAAGTGCAGTTCGATGGCCATTGATGGAAATCGACTGTACGGGCCTTGATAAAATTATTAAAAATATTAATAATTTGTGTAAAATCATAATATGTGAATTGGAAAGAACTGGGATGAAAAACTCCATATGTGAAAGGATAAAATAGATTTTTATTGAAATGAACTGGTTTTGAACTAGAACTAAAACCAATTTATTTTTGAAATGAATAAATTGAATTTGAATCGGTTTTGAAAATAAACAGAATTTCCAATATATATAAAGTGGAAGTGGATCTGAATCGAAATTGTCTTTGAAATATTTCGATATTGGATTTCGTGACTATACAGATATTGTTATGGGAATTTGAAAGATATATTTTATATCGTTATTTCCAGTACGATATTTGTTGGTTTCAGAATTTGATATTGAATATAAGCCGGTATATTTTCTATTCAGAGCCTTGTATTTAATATCAAATGTGATTCGGGTTTATCGTGAATCGTGTTTTAGATGACACTTGTTCTTTAACCCAGTTAAAGACAGGATATTGATTTTTAAGAAGATTAAAACTAAGTGGAGTTTTAATGAATCTTTAATTAGATTGAAATGTGAATTGATAATTTAAATTATCAAATCTGAAAGGTGATCGAGAATGGAGTACAACCAGTTTTGCTCCAAAGCGATAGTTAAATCTTTAATTAGATTTGAACGTGAAATGGTAATTAATTTTACCGATAATACTGTGGTGTTAGATATGGAGTATTACCAGTTTTGCTCCATGGGATGAATAGGTTGGGATTGGGAAATAAAATAAATAATTACTTCGGTGTGGTTCGCTAATCCCGACTAGTTTGGAAAACCATAATATGGTTTGAAATGATATCCCAAGGAAGATTAAAGAATAAATTTAGAAGAATTTATCTTGGATAAAATTAATGGGAACCTTTCCCTAAGAATGTGATTTTGTGAATAAAAGAATATTCTGAATTGGAATGAGGTGTTTGTTGTGTTTGTGTAACATTTGTTTATCATATACGTGGGTTATTCGGAAAGGCCGGGTTTATACCCATTCTGAATAAACGATTCGACGAGATGTCGAAGATGAAGACGGTGGTTGAAGACCGGAAGTCTTCACATCGTTTGGGTGATTACTGATGATCTCGATTGGGCTGTACACCCAAGATGAGGGAAACAGTTGGTGATCATCTAGACGTACTTGGAGATGGATGGATATGCGAGGAAAGTGCCTCCGGTTTCGTTCAGACCCAGAACGAACTTGTAAATGGATTGTGTGTCTGACATTGGATTTTATTCTGTGTTGATTGATCTTTATTAAATATACATCTATTTGGTGGCAGAGAATTTATTCTCTTGCTTAACGCCCTTCTCCGAGACGTACGAGCTCAGAGGTTGTATATCGATGGACATCGGTCGCATGGAGTGAATTGCCAGTGTGGCACGCGTAAGTGGCAATTGATCAAGGCTTCTGTTGAAAAGCAAAGTCTTGTGGTTGATGATTAAAGCACGGCCTGTGTGGCGTAGCTTTGTGTATAACGTGAATTCATGAGCCTCACACCTCGGTATGAGTCAAAAACGGGAGACGGACCGCTGGGCGAGCACGACGTTTCTTTCTAGCTAGGGTGGTGTCAGTGACCTACCAGCCCTGACATTTATATACTTTTCACCTGTGTGGTTGTTGGAATGCGAGGCGCTTCAGATATAGGTCTGTAAGGACCGGGAAACGTGTGCTCAGGAATAACTAATCCTCCAAAGTTAGGTGAGGACCGGCCCAGCCGATTCCAAGGATCAAAGTGGGGTCCTGAGACATTTGCTAGAGTGTCTCGAACGGAGAGGAGCTTGCCCCTTGCCTAGACTCATGATGGAATCCAATTTCCAATACGTGTATTTCGGTTTTATTTGTAGAGCCTAGTATGGCGACATGATATATGGTGCCCATGCCGTCTATGATTGATATTTATGATTGAAATTGTTTTGACACTATGCACTTATTATAGTATCAAATGATTTGTTTTAAACGTACCAAGCATGTTTGGCTATTATAAGGGAAAACCCTATCCTCCGACTTGCGTTGCATTGTGTGATGGGACCTGGGTCTTATAATAGCTTCGTTTTTCCAGAGAGCATTGTGTTGTTTTGTTATATGCACTGGTATTCTTGGGAGGAAACCGTTCCGTGTTATACGGCATGGTCCCTTGAATTACTATCTTTTAAAGTAAAGTTTTAAATAACTGTTTTAGTTCTCACACCAGTCACATGACTGACCTGGAGTTTATTGTTTTAACCTAAACTCTGGGTGCCCCTATTTTCCACACGGGCAGCTAGTAGTTTTGGTTTTGCAGATTTATATTCACAGGGTCCTGGTTTACAGCTGGAATGATATCTGGAAAGCTCTGTATCCATGTATTACTTTCAGTTGTGTTTTATATTGTTTTTCCGCTGCTATGTAATTTATTGTAATCTCTGATATTTATCGAATGTATAATATTCATTTATACTCTGTATATTCTTGTATCTGATGGAATTGTTGTAATATACAATGAAATGTTCTTCCATTTGCGTCCTTTTGTGTGTTGTTCTCAAAGTATTCGTGCTTTCCTTCACGGGGAAGTTACGGGTTCTTACATATACATGAAACTCTAAGTTAAATATAAATCAAAACCTACAACTCTGATGTAAATGGCCAAGAAGCCAAGAGGTGGTCCCCGCTAGAAGTCATTAAAGCACCAGTAGTACCTCGATATGACCCGAGTATTATTTATAAGAAAATAAATAATAAACAGATCGGTTAGCTGTACTTTTGGTAATAAACTAAGATAGGATAAGAGACATAAACAGAAATGACATATAAGCAATAACAATAATGTTCACATGTAAAATGTGAAGGCTCGAAATGTCCATATGATATGTCAAGAAATCTCAGTGCTATACAAGGATATCTCATCCTAAATCATAAAACTACTCCTAAGATATGATATTGCATATCCCGTTAATACGAAATGATCCGAAGATCCTCAGGACGATCCGAAGATCATCGATATAAATAAATGAACTGAAGTTACTCAGGATGATTCAAAGATCATCAATATAATCAAATGAACTAAAGTTCCTCAAGATGATCCAAAGATCATCGATATAATCAAATGAACCGAAGTACCTCAAGATGATCCGAAGGTCATCGATATAATAAAATGAACCAAAGTTCCTCAAGATGATCCGAAGATCATCAGAGTAACCTGGAGGTTGGAATGATCCGAAGATCCTCGATGATCAAAATTGATCAAGTATAGTGTAAACTACGCCAAGCTAGTAAATATAAGACTCGAGCTACATGTCCCAGAACCACTTGCTCTAATCGAATATTTATGAACAAGTTGTATATTCTGCTAGGAACACGAAACGATCATTGCCACGGTTTTCAATCGAATGAGTCTAATAATTAACCGTTGAAGCAAACGCAAGGGTACGTTGTACTTGTTTTTACTAAGACGTTTAATTGGATTTCTCATACGAACGAGGAAAAAGTTTGCATAAATATATACTAGTAGATTTATAAAACAATTTATAAAACAACTTCATATAATGAAGTAGAATTAGAAACCATTTTAATAAAAGGATTGGTATCTAGTAATAATATAAAAACCCTTTTATATAGTTTCGAATGGCAAATCTCATGTAATAGCGATTGAAATAACGATAGAACTAAGAATTTATGTTTTAATAATGTAAATTAAATCTCACGACCATCGATTATAAATTCGTTCACTACGAATAAATCAAAAATCCATGAATCGAACTGCATAAATCTGTGAATTAGAGAAACTGAAAAGTCATAGAAAAAGGCCAAACGGGCCGAAACTCGGCCAGGAAAGAGCTTGGGAAAACCTAACTTGTTAACTATGGTCTCCATTGGTCAACAATAGAAAACAGGTTCAGTCGATTGAATCCAGAGGCCAGTCAACTAAATCTGTGTATTTCATATATATTTTTCTGTATATGTGCAGGTCAATCGACTGACCCCTGAATTCTGTCGACTGATCAATGGTCAGTCGATCGACTTGGTTCCTGGTCAGAATTCCAGGTCCTGGATCAGTCGACTAACATACTGAATCAGTCGAATAACCTGCTGCTAAAAGCAGCATATGGCTTAGCCTTATGGCCAAGTCAATGTCCTTGGATTTCGAGCGATCGATGGAGGCTGTGGACTTCATTAAAGTAAAAACAAGGCCTCGATGGTTCGTCGAAACACTTCATAATACAAGACTCAAACACCCCTAAAGATTTATACTCAAATTCATCGAAATGAAATCAAAACTCATGGACTGGGAAGTTCATACATAAACAACTCAATACACTCAATAAGCACACAACATATAAGTGCCAAAGGCATACTAGACAAGCTTATAGCTTGCGGCATAAATGTGATTTCCCCAAGAACTCACCTTTGATTACTAGAAGCCCAAAGAGACCCTAAAACCAAGCAAGATCGATATCTCTTCAACCAAATCTCTTGAATCACCCACCTAAGAGCATAAAAATAGAATTCCTAAGGGTTAGGTTATAGAAGATTTTAGAAATTGAAGAGGGAATAATATGGAGAAGATGAAGATGGACTTACCTAAGCTTCTCCCTTGATTTTGAACTTGATTCCTACAGGATTGGAGATCCTAGAATCAAAGTAGGTTTAGGGAATACTAATTTTTCTTTCCTTCCCCCGTTTTCTATTTTTGTTGAAGCAAGAATGAATGAAGAGGAGAAGGGGGCTATGGGGTTATAAGGTGGGCTAGCTTTGGCTAACACAAGCCCCACCCGAAGTCTCGATTTTCACAAACACTAAACATATCCATGTTTACAGTTTTTGTTGTCATAAATGGCATTTTGATCTCAAAGGAAGTGGTCTCGATTCCAAATTCATCCGTATGCAAAAAGTGACTTTTCGAACTTAACTCGACTACCAATGTTATACTTAAATAAAATATTTAAATATATTATCGTCAAATATGCGGGTTGTTACGGACTTACCCCTTAAAGAAATTGCATCCCCACATTTACTTAAGGAAAAACTCACAAAGTAACAACCAAGCATCAAATTTTTTTTGCACAAAATAGATCAACTCAAGAAATTCACTTTTTCTATATTTAGTATATCATTCTTATAATAAATCCACTTATGAATAATTTCATAGATTTTAACTTTGAATTATAAATCACTATATAACTTAAGTCTATACACATACAATGTTCCAATAAACAAAAATATATGTGCAAATAATTTATTTCAATCACAAGTGGTTTCAATAAATTAGGATTTTCCTTACTTAAATTCTAAACATTATAAACCTCGATTTCATTAATTATTAAAATTTAAACCGCGAGCTATCGCACCATAATTTTTTTGAAAATCTGGTTTAGGTGTATCTCAAAATTTACAAGACGAAATTCAAATCTTTTTCTTTCATTAGAAAACTATAATCCAATAGATCCGGATGACTATTGTTCCAAAGAATTCCGACTTGTATTGGATCCTATGTACTCATTTGAAGTTCAAATCAAAAATTATGAACTACCACTACACAATGAGCTCGTTTTAATAAAATTTAATTAATTCGTTTAACGTTCAATTAAGTTTATAAATTATAAACCTATTATTTAATGTTCTCAACATAAACTAATTAATGTTCAAATTCAAGTTGGAAGTATCAACTATCCAAAATCGTCGAACTTTCCTATCACATTTTAGCCAGAAATTTGTATCACTTAAAAATTCCTTAAAAGTTTTCTGGCTTACAAAATTTTATTATATTGAAAAAGATGTATATGATGATCATATATATCCCATTCACATGGATAAGCGATCCCGTTGCAGAAACACGATCACGAAATAAAAATATGGGTCATACACCCTAAACTGGTAATTAGCACGTTCTCTAATATTCCACAACAAATAAATTGGAACTTTAAACTTCCAAATTAATCCCTAGTATTTCAAATTCGATTATTAGTATGTCCTCAAATATTTCACGAACAACTTCTAAATCACGAGAACATGATAAATGATAGAAGTTGAAAGAATTCCATAAAACTTGAAAACTCTGGTTTTCAAATTCCCAACGACATCGTCAGCAAAGATGAGGTCAAACCAGTTAGGTTATAACCTCAAAATCTCTAGTTTTTCAGATTACCAAAATAGATTGGAATATTTGTTAACCCTAAATCACGGAAACCTGGAAATCTAGAATCGAAATCAGGAGACAAAGAAAAATAAACAAAATATAGCTTATTACTTTTCAAAAACAGATTCAAGATAAATTTTCAAGTAAAAACTTGAATCACCCAAATTCTAGGAATCACTCAAAAAGATCTAGAAGAACATAAAATGGAAAGGCGCTCGAACCATAACAAGTGAGAGCGCACAAATCTATAAACCACAATGTGACTCTCAACGTTCAACAAGGAAAGAGAAATTTTACATTAAATTAGTAAATAGGCGGGTTTAGCCAAAGGTTCCATAACCAGTGACATAACTCGAGAATTTACGAAAAAATTGCATATCCACTATAACTTATGAATGAGCGCACAACTCCATAGAGGAACATGTAATAAATATGTGTTAAAATACTCATGGAAACATATGTGTGGTCCATGAATGGTCACTTATCAAATAATGAGTTTGGACATCCATGGATTGCAATAATCGCCAAAAGAAAGAAATGGCTAATTCAAACTCGAGAATTACTGATTCAATTAGTTTTAAACTTGGTGAAGGGATAAGCAACTTTGTTCACCGCGAGGTTGCAAATTATCACATAGAGCTTTATGTCTTTCGACAAAGGGGTCTGACACCGAAAAAAAAATTGACTAAGCATTTCGTCAAACTGACGTGGTGGCTTCACACCGCAAATAGAATTAATTAAGCATTTCATCTCGCGACGAGGTGGTTTCACACCTTACTAAGTGTTTCATCTAACCGATGTGGAGCCTTCACACTGCAAAGAGAATTAACTAAGCATTTAGTCTTACGACGAGGTAGCTTCACACCTCACTAAGTGTTTCATCTAATCGGCTGGTGGCTTCACACCACAAAGAGGATTAACTAACCATTTCGTCTCTCGACGAGGTGGCTCCACACCTCATCAAGCATTTCGTCTAACCGACGTTGTGGCTTCACACCACAAAGAGAATTAACTAAGCATTTCTTCTTGCAATGAGGTGGCTTCAGACCTCACTAAGCATTTCGTCTAACCGACGTGGTGGCTTTAAAAGAATTAACTAAGCATTTCGTCTAACCGACGTGGTGGCTTCACACCTCACTAAGAATTTCGTCTCACGATGAGGTGCCTTTACACCTCACTAAAAATTTCATCTCACGACAAGGTTGCTTCACACCTCACTAAGCTTTTCATTTCACAACGACGTGGCTTCACACCTCAATAAGCATTTCGTCTAACTGGCGTGATGGATTCACACCGCAAAGAGAATGATCAACATCGATGTACAAAAGATATACAACACATGTGATCAAACGAAGATGATCAGCGAGGATGTATATAAAGATATACAGCACACGAGATCTCTCAAGGATGTATATAAATATACACAACACATGAGACAACCAAAGATGATCAACGAGAATATATATAAAGATATACAACACATGGGATCTCTCAAACGAAAATGATCAACACCGGTGTACATAAAGATATACAACTTATGTGATCTCTCATCGATGTATATAGAGGCATACAACACATGAGAAGCAACAAAATAACCATACATGATCCTGAGATTTCATCAAAAAATGAAATCAAATCTCAACTGACTAAGTCTAGAAATTAACCAAAGAAGTAAACGCAAGTGTGTTGACCCACTCATTTTCACCAAGACGTTCAATTGAATTCCTTATTTAATCAAAAAAGCGAAATTACTTGTTTAAAGCAAGCAATACTTCAAAGAAAATGAGAATACTCAATCATTACCCAAAGAAAGCTAAAATGTCGTATTAGCAAGATATACGGGAAAAGAAAAAGTCAAAGCATGTAAAAGTTTCCATAAAACATCGGCTTGAAAAAAAGACATACTGATATAAAACAAGCGCCCTATAACACTTAAGGACTTGTTTCCCCCAAGCTCAATGGACGCGAAAAAGGTGGATGATTACAATTCCAAAAATCTTGAATGGGATATCATGAAAATCATCATCATAATGAATAGAGAGAAGGGTACCTTGATATGCATTAGTTTCTTTACCAAAATAAGATATCCCAAACCTCATAGTTAAAAATTCAAATTATGAAAGGTATAAAGGATATGTATGATGGTCATTTATATCCCATTCTCAAATCATTATCTTATTAAAATCCCTAAGGTTGCAAATTAATAACCAAGCCTAATGATTTGCCTCGCCATTTATTTATATTGAATTTCTAATGATAAGGATCAATGGCGATGCACATCATTAATATTTAATACAAGTTTTTTGTTAGAATTGTCTCATTGAAGTGTTCAAAAGCTCCTATCGATATCGTGGCATCCCACCTCCCGATTATAATTCCTAATATACTCAATGGGAAACTCAATAAAATAAAACAAATTACATCCAAATAGGGGCAAAATTTTGTAAATAAATAATCAGAGATGCAACTGTTTATTCATGAACTAAAATTGTAATCATAAATAAATAAATAAAAATATTTCATAGTGGTTAGCGGAAATAATTTACCTGCTTTCGCCTTGGAAAGCTATTCTCAGACGGATTAGTATTTTACTTGGCCAAAATTATTTTATTAAACCATTTTATAAAATAATTTAGAAATCTTCACAATAAATCCCAAAAGTTATTTCAACACAAAAATTGGAAAAAAAATTGAATACCTACTCAAGAAAAGGACGGGACTCTAAGTTTGTCTAGGCCAAGATTTCACAAAGATGAATTCAAATAAATTTGATTGGTCTAACAAAGGATCATGACATAAGATAGGATATGACGTTTCCTAAGACTCAAATTAAATCCTAAAACACGACTTCCTAAGAGAGACTTAGGACAATGATCCTCTTCATAATATCTTATATTGTTCCGAACTTTGCTCTGATATCAAGTGTAACGCCCACCTCTATACTTGCGTTAGCCAAGGTCAAGCGATGATGTCAACCAACCGAAAGTATAAAGTTGTTAAGGAGAGACCATCTATATAATATCTTTGAACGAGTGTTAAACATGCCGAATAATGTCGTCTTACTTTTTAAATATCAAGAGGAAATCCAACACATCTAATTCAAGTGAAAAGCCACCATACAGTTGCTATATATAATTCGGAATCAATATAAAATACATAACAATAAAATAAGAGACAGACATAGATATTCACATCACTGAGATGGAAATAGATATGAATATAACACACAAGTATAAAAACAAAAATTGTAGTCCTGGTTAATCCACTATACAATAAAAGAATAGGCACAAGTTTAGCCCAAAAGAATATGTATATATGAAAGTCTAAGACACATATAAATCAGAAACTACAACTCTAATATAGATAGCCAAAAAGCTAAGAGGTGGTCGCTGCTAGAAATCATGAGAAGCACCTATAATACATCAATCTGACCCGATTATTATTTATAAGAAAATAAACAATAAACAAATCAGTCTAACTGTACTGATCATAACAAACTGAGATAGAATAACAGATATAAGCAAAAAATGACATATAAGCAATAACAACAATGTTCATATATAAAATGTGAAGGCTCGAAATGTCTATGCGATATGTTGAAGAAATCTCAGTACTATATAAGGATATTTCATCCTAAATCATAAAACTACCCCTAAGATATGATTACACATATCCCGTCAATATGAAATGATCTGAAGATCCTCAAGACGATCCAAAGATCATGATATAAAGAAATGAAGTGAGGTTCCTCGGGATGTTCCGAAGATCATCGGTATAAAGAAATGAACCGTAGTTCCTCAAAATGATTTGAAGATCATCAATATAATCAAATGAAGCGAAGTTCCTTAAGATGATCCAAAAATCATCAGAGTGAACCGAAGGTCAAATGATCCGAAGATCCTCGATGATCAAAATTGATCGAGTATAGAGTAAATTATGCCAAGCGCGTAACTTCAGTCACTATGTTTGTCTAAAAAAATGTAAAGACCCGTAACTTCCCCGGTAGGGAAAGAGCGGACACTTTGAGAACAACACACAAAAGAACGCAAACAGAAGAACATTTCGTTGTTTATTACAACAATGCATCAGAATACAAGAATATACAGAGTATCAATAAATATTACATTCGATAAATATCAGAGATTACAATAAATTACATAGCAGAGGAAAATAATACAATACACAACTGAAAGGAATACGCGGATACAGAGCTTTCCGAGTATAATTCCAGCTGTAAATCAGGATCCTGCGAATATAAATCTGCCAAACCGAAACTACTTGTTGCCCGTGTCAAAAATAAGGGCACCCAGAGTTTAGGTTAAAACAATAAACATCAGGTCAGTCATGGGACTGGTGTGAGAACTAAAACAGTTATTAATCTTTATTTTAAAGTTAGGTAAATCAAGGGACCACGCCGTATAACACGGAACAGGTTTCCTCCCAAGAATACCAGTGCATAAAACAAACAGCGCTATGCTAAATAAGGAAAAATGAAGCTATTATAAGACCCAGGTCCTATCACACAATGCAACGCAAGCCGGGGGATAGGGTTTTCCCTTATAATAGCCAAACATGCTTGGTACGTTTTAAAACAAATCATTTGATACTATTATAAGTGTATAGTGTCAAAACAATTTCAAATCATAAGTATCAATCATAGGCGGCATGGGTACCATATATCATGTTGCCAATACTAGGCTCTACAAATAAAACCGCAAAGTCACGTATTTGGAAATTGGATTTCCATCTGTGAACCGAGGCAAAAGATAGTCCTCTACCGATTCGAGACTCTCTAGCCCGAGCCTCCGGACAAGAACTCAGTCAAGCCCTTGGATCATTAGGGCCGGTCCACCGATGTGGATTAAAATGCATGAACACTGCGTTTCCCCACCCTTTGGGGCGTAAATGAGCCAACGAATGACTCCATCGGTCCCGGATCGACCGATATAACCGAGGCGTCTCGCAACAGCAACAACCACATAAGTCAAACTCGTCAGGGCGTGTAAAACCACTGATGCCACTTCTAACTAGAAGGAAACGCATGCCCTCCCTGAGGTCCTCTCCCGTTTCTGGTCCACTACCGGGGTGTGAGGCTCGCGAATAAATGCTATACAAAGCTAGGTCACACAGGCCGTGCTTTGATCATCCACCACATAACTTTGCTTTTCAATAGAAGCCTTGATCATATTGCCACTTAGGCATACCACACAGGCAATTCACTCTATGCGTTTGATATCCATCAATATATAACCCCTGAGCTCGTACGTCTCAGAGAAGGGCGTTAAGCAAGAGAATAAATTCTCTGCCGCCAAACAGATATATATTTAATAGAAATCAATCACACAGAATAAAATCCAATGTCAGACACACAGTCCATTTACAAGTTCGTTCTGGATTCGAACGAAACCGGAGGCACCTAGTACCCCGCATATCCATCGATCTCCAAGTACGTCTGGGCGATCACTAACTGATTCCCTCCTCTTGGGTGTACGGCCCAATCAAGATCATCAGTAATTATCCAAACGACGTGAAGACCTTCGGTCTTCAACCACCGTCTTCATCTTCGATTATCGTCGTATCAGTTATTCAGAATGGGATAAACCCGATCTTTCTGAATAACTCGCGTATATAATAAACAAGTGTTACACAAACACAATATACGCCTCATTCCAATTCATCAGTCACTAACCGTAAATTAGTAAGGGAACAATTCCCCAAATATTAACCCCGAAGGCCGAGACCAACATCAGATCAATACCCAGGAAACCATTCATCTTAACTAATCTTCAGTTAGTTGCTAAATTTCACATTCTTAGGGATAGGTTCCCATTAATTTTATCAAAGATAAATTCTTTAAATTTATTCTTTAATCTTCTTTGAATATCAATTCAAACTAGTCGGGATTAGCGAACCACACCGAAGTAATCATTTATTTTATTTCCCAATCCCAACCTATTCATCCCATGAAGTAAAACTGGTCATACTTCATATCTAACACCACGGTGTTATCGGTAAATTCAATTACCATTTCACGTTCAAATCTAATTAAAAATTTAACTATCGCCTGGAGCAAAACTGGTGATACTCCATTCTCGATCATTTCAATCTAATTAAAGATTCATTAAAACTCCACTTGGTTTTAATCTTCCTATCTTTAACTGGGTTAAAAAATCAATGTCATTTAAAACACGGTCCACGATAAACCAAAAATCACATTCCATTCTATCAGCCTTTAACCGTAAAATAGCAGGTGAGTAATTCCCTAAGTATTAACCCCGAAGGCCGAAACCAACATCAGATCAATACCCAAGAAACCATTCAACTTAACTAATCTCCAGTTAGTTTCTGATTTTCTTAACTCCGTTGGGTCTAAGAAAAGTATTATTGAAGATACCGTTCACAACAACCCAAAATCACATTTGATATTAAATACAAGGCTCTGAATAGAAAATATATCGGCTTATATTCAATATCAAATTCTACGACCAACAAATATCGTATTGGAAATAACGATATAGATCTATCTATCAAATTTCCATAACGCTATCTGTATAATCACGAAATCCAACATCAAAATATTCCAAAGACAATTTCGATTCAAATCCATTCCAATTCAATTATTGGAAATTCTGGTTACTTTTAAAAACCTTTTCAAATTCAATTTATTTATTTCAAAAATAAATTGATTTTAA
The DNA here is from genome assembly GCA_030737875.1 of Allium sativum. Taxonomy (NCBI): domain Eukaryota; kingdom Viridiplantae; phylum Streptophyta; class Magnoliopsida; order Asparagales; family Amaryllidaceae; genus Allium; species Allium sativum. Next base: position 514,013,393 of record CM060910.1, read on the forward strand.
TTCCAGTTCCAAACTAGTTCATTTCGATAAAAATCTATTTTTATCTTTTCAAATATGGAGATTTTCATCCCAATTCTTCACAAATCATTTCTTATGATTTTACACAAATTATAACTATTTTTAATAATTTTATCAAGGCCCGTACAGTCGATTTCCATCAACTGCCATCGAACTGCACTTACAGCGACCTTTTCCAAATTTGATTTGGACATAATTCCAAATCCAACTGTTAGATTTCTAATTTCTAATATTCGTTAGAAAGCTCTTTTCGATACGAACCCAAGGTTTCGGTTTTAGGAGAATCCGACGGTCGGATCTCCCGCAATGTCCATTCGAAGTCAACGGTCGAAATTCACGAACAGCCGCGGCGCGGCGCGTTCTATTCAGGCCATTCTATATGTATAATATATATTATATATATATTTCATTGATTTCCCTTCAACACGTATTTTATAAATCATTTTAAATTCGTTTTCACAACGATTTCAACTTCCATCTCAAATTCAAATCAAAATTGAATCTTTCCAATATAAATTCGTTTTAAATTCATTTCAACTTGATTTCCATTCAAATCCATTTCAATTCAAATCGGTTTCAATTCAAATTAATTTCAATCCAAATCGGTTTCAAATCGAATTCAGTTTAATTTCAATACGTTTTAAATTCAATTCAAAACAATTTCAATTCTATTTCAATCTAATTCGAATTTCAATTCTTTTCAATTTAATTCGAATTTCAATTTATTTCAATTTAATTCGAATTTCAATTTATTTCAATTTAATTCGAATTTCAATTCAATTTAATTTAATTTGAATTTCAATTCATTTCAATTTAATCTGAATTTCAATTCATTTCAATTTAATCAGAATTTCAATTCATTTCAATTTAATTCGAATTTCAATTCAATTTAATTTGAATTTCAATTCATTTCAATTTAATTTGAATTTCAATTCATTTCAATTTAATTCGAATTTCAATTCATTTCAATTTAATTCAAATTTCAAATCATTTTCAATATTCATTGAAAAATGAATAAAATCGATATAAATATCGTTCACGTCAAAATGGCGTCAATCTAATCAACATGGCTTTTTTTCAACACATGAATATTTATTCTATTCAACACATGAATTTATTTTCTATTCAACACATGAATATATATTTTCAATTCAACACACGAATTTATTTTCTAAATTGGAATGAGGCCCAATCAATTACCATATAATGTTAATTAAATGGATTTTCTACAACACATGTATGTAATTGCAACGATAAATAATCAACCATCATCCACAGTGCACCACACAACTGCATAAGCATTAAATATAAATAATTAACGCTTACACAGTCTGTCAACCCATCGATTGACATACAACTAAACAATCAGGATTAGTGTACGTCAAATATCATCCCAATACCCATATGGGGTTTCAAATCAACAAACGCATATTTTATTTGTGCAGTTGGGCGATGTGTAAAATTTATCGTCCCAATCAATATCCGTCAAATCAGTGTATATAAACAAATCGTCCGATTTGTTTATAAATATTTATTTTATATACACGTTAAGAGTCATATTTTTAACTATAAAATATTTTCCACTATAAAATATTTTATTTCATTTCACATCACACGATCAAATTTCACAACACAGCAATCAAACAAACAAGCCATCCATGGTCTGTGGACGACGGGTGTCGGGTGCTACTAAACACCGTCTGCATCCTAGTATATATTTCAAACTAGAAAATAAAAATAAAAGTGAGGAATTCTCACCGACTACCTAAACCAAACGTCATGACTCTTCATATGTAGAAAATTTTCGTCGCTCGCCTTTTTTTCACTTTCGTTGTCCGTAGCCACTACATATGTAAAAATCACACCTTTATATTGTTGCTATGTATATAAAAATCACATTTTTATACCGCTATTATATATATAAAAATTCTATTTTTATACCGCTACTATATTATAAAGATCACATTTTTATTCTTCTCACTATATAAAAATTATATTTTTGATTCACTACTTATATAAAAATCATATTTTTATACTTTATATAATATAAAATTCATATTTTTATTCTTTACATTATATAAAAATTATGTTTTCATACTCTACATACAATAAAAATTATATTTTTACTATCATACATATATAAATATTATATTTTCGTACTCTACATACAATAAAAATTATATTTTTACTATCATACATATATAAAAATTATATTTTTATAGTCGTTACTTCACTATATTTAAAAATCAAATCTTTTTGAAGTTATATACATATAAAAGATCCTATCTTTATAATGCTATTCATACAATCAAAAATTCCATCCTTTCATGATAAAAATCAATTCTTTGTTCACTAACATCATAGGAAAAACTGGTTTTTTCTTTTATAGGACTAATTAATTTATATAAGTAAAGAAATAAAAATAAACTAATTAAAACTTACAGTGGAAATCGAGGGGGGGTTTCTTCACGTTGAAGGGGGAGAAGAGGGATCAGAGGGGGCTGGGGGGGCTCGGCGGCGCTGGAGGTCTCGGTTTTAGGGCTTGGGTTCGGACTTGGGGGGGGGTTCCAGCGGAACGACGGGGGAGGGGTTCGACGAGGAGAGAGAACGCGAGAGGAGGGGGAGTTGGTCAGGCAGGGCGGGGGGTTCCAGCGCCTTGCGTCAACGGTGGGCGGCATGCTCGAGGGATGCGGCGACGGGATTTTCCACGAGCCCCTTTTCGCTTTTTTTTTTCTTTTTCTTCTATTGAAAATGAAATCAGGGGGGATGAGAGGAAATAAGGGACAGGAGAGAGAGTTTTATTATTTATTTAATTTATTTTAATCCACTAAAAGTAACTTTTTCTTTCGAACTCAGAATCGAACCCACCGCCTGTCGTTCATAGCTAATTACCCCCATTCCGAACACAATGGGACATGTTTCGTAAGCCAGTTCGGCCGTTTCGATCAGTTTTCATCAAAATCAAAATATAAATTTATATATTGAATTTGAATGCACATTTCAATTCACTAGGGTCACATACGGACCCTAAAAATTACTGAAAAATATTTTTTAACTTCGTATTGACGAAACGGTCCTAACAAAACTAATTTTGTCGAATTCTGAGACCGTTTGAAAAATGGCCATTTTCCAGTCGATTAAAATCAACTGAAACTGGTCAAACGCGTTTTCCTTTGCCACGCTCACATATTGATTCGAAAAATTATGAATTTTGGAACCTAGCAATAACTTGACATCAAGGATCCGACAAAAGTGGTTTCGTCGAAAACCGAGGTCGTTTGCAAAATTTCCATTTTTTAAGGGCCAGAATTCCATAGCGACTATTCTGAATTTTCAACTGGGCATAACTTTTTATCCTCACTATGAAATTTCAATTTTTAGGATTCGTTGGAAAGATATTATCAATTAGATTCTAATATTTTTGGTTTCGTTAAAATCCGGTTTATTTTGAATCCTGTACATTCATTTGAACTTTGAAATCGAATTATCGAACTACCGCGCCATTTTCAATTCCTTATATAATTAAAATAAATTATTTATATTCTAACGACGATCTATATAAATATATACGTTCAAATTCTATTCAAAATAAATTTCTCATCGTTATTATTTAAAATAATTCATTTTAAATAATCAAAATTCATCAAAATTGCCAAAATAAAAAAATTTAATTGGCTCAGATTTCCGGGTTATTACAAAAAATGTTTCCAAATCATTATTGATTTACATTTCATAATATTTTTAAAAGAAGAATCATTATTTCATAATATTTTGAAATAGATACAATTTAGTTATTAATCATGTTTTAATACTAATAATTATGTATTTAAAAGTTTTTTTTAATTATTTTATAATATTGTTTAAAGTTAATTGATTTTTTATTCAAACAAAGATTAAATTGTCAATAACTATTTATTTAAAAGCTAGATTATTTCTTTGTTAATAAGATTTAAAGTTAAATAATTATCTTGTTAACAATGTTTAAATTTTAATATTTAGTTATCAACAATGATTTTTTAAATTAATTATTTATATTATTAAAAGAAAATCAATTACCATGTACCTTATAAGGTTTTAATGAATTAGTATCATTATTTAAAGTAACAATTGTTTATCTAATTTGTTTAAATGTGATAACCATTTACTTATAATATTTTGAAGAATTTTCAATTATCCATTAAGGATGTTTTGAAATAAAGTAATTAATTTTTATTAGTATTAGTTTAATATAAGAAATCAGTTCTCTATAAGTTTTAAAAATCGATTTTATTACCTGATAATATTAGGTTACTCTTTTGATACGGTTTTAAGCATTCATTTCTTACTTATATATATTGAGAGCGATAAATCATTTAAGCAAAGTTTTTATATATATTATTTTTTATATAAAAGATTTATTTATGAAGGTCTTTACAAATATGAATATCTTTTTAATATGATATTTAATAAAAGGATTTATCGAAGACATTTATAAAAGGAATGGAGATTTGATTCTCCCAAATTTGGTCTTCTTAAATATGGTGGAATGAACATTTGTTCAACACTTAACACCAAAGGAATCATGTTTGGGTTTATTCTTGTATCTTTTTCTTAAATCATATTGTTTTGTCCTTCAAATATGATTTGGAAAAAAAACAGAATGCTCTCTGAATATACTTATTAACAATAAAAGTTGTGTATATATTTTCTAAGTACTGGAAATATAATATTTTGCAAATATACTTAGGTCATGAGATAAGTATATGAATATTTTAAATAAATATTCTAAAAATAAGTTTTTTATAAATGAAAGATTCATTTTAAAGAGGCTTGGTTATTATCATGGGAAATCAAATCCTTGGATGTTGTTTAATTATGTGATAGTCAAATAACCAACTACCAAATTTGGGTGCAAATTTCGATTTTCATTATGAAGAGATCAGGTTCGGACCTAATTGTCTACAACTACTTCGATCTTGTTGAATAATTTTGAATTAAAAATGTTATGAAGATTATTGAAGACGGAGTTATTCGGTTTCGCTCAGGCCCATAACGAACTTGTATGAATGAATGTTAGCATTGCATAGATCCTTAGAAGGAAATGTTAGCATTCCAAGATATTCTGCTATTTATTAGATAATCAGATAACCTTTAGCCTCATCACCATTAAATGACTAAAGCAGGGACATGAGGTAGAGCTATGTAGGTTGCCCCCATTAGGATACGGTCAATCCATATCTAGGGCCGTTTTTCATTGTATGCTTCAGTGCCTTTATATGGTTGTTTATCAAACGGGGTGATCAAATTCGGCAATATCCAGTAAGGGATGTTGTCGGTTCTGAGCAGCTGAGGTGCAAATTAATGCAACCTCACTTACATTTTGTCTAGAGATGTACGGATTCGGTGGGTTGACTCTTACTCTTTCATAGTTGGAACACATTCTCCAATACGAAGCTGACTTGATTGTATACTATTATGTTGGAACGTGAGATGAAGCATTCTAGATATTTTAATATATTTATTTATGGATTATAGATATTATTATAGTATTACTGGATTTATAATAAAAAATGTTCTAGATATCGTAAGATAAAAACCCGTCCGTGTTTATGTGCAGCGTGGTATTATGAGATACCTATGATTTCAAAGGTTTACAAGTTAAAGAATAAATTACCTATGATATGAGTTTTCTCATGTCGGTTTATCAAACTGATCCAGTCGTTATTTTATTATAATACTCAGGTCAAACTGAATGTATCTCAGATTAGATTCTACTTGTTTCAAAGCTTGATTCTATGCACTATACCAAAACATCAAATTTGGCACACTAGGATGTGGAGATTTGATGCAGCTTTAAGTCGTATCAAATTTGATAGAGCTCATAGTTGTATCAAATTTTTTTTTTGTGGTCCGCATCACCCCAACACCTAAAATATGACCCTACATATTCAAAGCTCCAGATTTGTTCATTTGGTACGGCTTTGAGCCATATCAAATTCACATCATATTTTCGCTCCTTCAGTTCACTTGCTGTGTTTCATTTCTCACAATCCCTAAATTATACAATCCCTACATCAAAATTCAATCCACTCTAATTTTCTCATCAAACCACAGTCAATTTCAATTTTATAATGGCGACCAATTTGGAGATCTGGTAATTTTCCTCTGGCTTCACCGTCCTTACGCCTCTCACCTTAACAACCCACTTCGTCTTTTCAGTTCATCAACTGTCACCCCATGTCATCTCCCTCTTCTCAACTACACGAGCCGTCGTTAACCCTCTCTGTTCGAGCTTTATCCAAATCGAACCCTAATTCGCCAGTGTGATTATACCGCGACAACGGCCTAGGACAATAAATCAATGAATCATATTGGGGCAATAGAAAAAAATTACATCATAAATGTTCTAGCGTGATCGATTCTTTTATGCTCGAATTCCAATCCATTCAAATGCAGCTACACCTGCTATTCAACTTTGTGCTTTGGTCAGTGTTGTATCCTCAACCTTCTCTACAACTTAATATTATTATTTGAAACTAGCATGAGTAATTAATTTTGTAGTGTATATATTAAAGTTACCTTAATATATAATTAGATTATGAGATTTTGTATATTTGAATATGATATTTCCTTTTCCTTTTATATTAAGTGTAAGTATGAATTAATTAATGCGTGAGTTATAAAATTGTAAATATTATTGCTTGTGCTTTATGATTTAACAAAGTTTAACCACATCTGAACATTAACATGTAGTATGAAAATTATGCCTATATAAGTAGAATGCTTGAAGCAATTTCTTTTGTTATCTTTTGTGTAAAATGCATAATTAGCCTCGAACCATCTTTGAGTTATGAATTTAAAGGTTGTAGTCCAACATCTGCCTTTAATCCCACTCATGCAATGAGCTGCTATTGTAAGTCCATATTTTCCCTATTTCCTCTAATCTCATGGAGAGTCCGAAGCATGAAACATGGTAAGGAAATAGACGGAATAAAATAATGATACACTCTAATGATAGTGCGCTAATAATAATAATATCAATATCACAATCAGAGACTATTATTGCTGCAAAGCCAAAAAAAATCTTAATGGGTGTATTACATGTGTATGTACCAAGTCTTTTTACATTTAGATGCAATGATGCATGTATTATACTTGAACACATTCAGAACTGTGTATCCAGTTTGTGGCTGATGTGCTCATGTATATCCAGTTTTGCTTTGGCTGGGTAATTGGCAAGTCTGCTTCGTAGTGTATCTGTAACGCCCTACCCCAAGACGCACCCTAATAAGAGTATTTCTAAGAATATTGTTTATTAGAGTAGAGAATAGAGCTGGTTAAGGGCGACCATCCATAAGTCTTGTATCAACTAAACACTAAGAGAATCAATAAGTGCAACATTTTTTTCTGAATGGATCGACCCTATTAAACTTTAATCAATACAATATTATGGGGGCCAAATATGTATAATTCAAAACCCAAGCGATTAACTTAAACATCATTGGTATCAGAACAAATAACCCAGCAAAGTCATACATATGCAATTAACATAGACCATACAGTGTCTCAAACAGTGGTATATAACCACAATATAGATACAACGGGTCAATATAGTAGAGTACAATGCCAAAATACATAGATATAATACACATGTCAATAACAAAAGTATAAACTACAACCCCAAAAGCAATGGTAGAGAGATCCACAGCAGAAGCTAATCTGTCAACAGCAGCTGGAGAGTACCTAAAAAGCTCAGTCTGGCCCGAGCATTAACACACATGGGTCAGTCTAGTTAAGAGTGAGTAATAACATGATTAATGATATGTAATAGCATGATGAGCAACTCTTTATCAGAAGAGCTAGGAAAGTGACAATTACAATAAGTTATGCTACGGTTCACATGTCATACACAAAGGGATATTCACTAAGTGAAGCAATAAGCTAAGTACACTTAGCGCTAAGCTAAGTACACTTACCGCTAAGCTAAGTACACTTAGCGCTAAGCTAAGTACATCACTAGGCTATGGCAAAAAAGGTGTTCATAACACCCACAATCACCAAAACACCGAAGGCAACCCAATATACGGATACAAATCCAAATGTATCATATATAAGGTGTGACCATTAAGATCAGTTCAACGCCTAATAATTAACAATCAACAATATGGATACATCCTTGATAATGTATAAAAGGACCCTGTAATAACCCGGAAAATCTGGGCCAGTTTAAAAATTTTATTTTGGCAATTTTAATGAATTTTGAACATTTAAAATAGATTATTTTAAATAATATTGACGAGAAATTTATTTTGAATAGAATTCGACGTATATATTATAAGCGTCGTCGTTAGAATATAAATAATTATATATAATTATAAATAGAATTGAAAATGGCGCGGTAGTTCGATAATTCGATTTCAAACTTCAATTGGATGTACCGGGCGCAAAACAATCCGGATTTTAGTGAAACCAAAAACATTAGGATCTAATTGATGATATCTTTCCAACGAATCTGAAAAATCAAAATTTCATAGCGGGAATCAAAAGAAATGTCCAGTTGAAAATTCTGAATAGTCGCTATGGAATTCAGGCCCTTAAAAATGGAAATTTTGCAAACGACCTCGGATTTCGACGAAACCACTTTTGTTGGGTCCGTGATGTTAAATTATTGCTAGGTTTCAAATTTCATAATTTTTCGAATCAATATGTGAGCGTGGAAAAGGAAAACGCGTTTGACCAGTTTCAGTTGATTTTAATCGACTGGAAAATGGCCATTTTTCTAACGGTCTCAGAATTCGATGAACTAGTTTTGTTAGGACCGTATCGTCAATACGAAGCTAGAAAATATTTTTATGGAATTTTTCGAGTTAGTATGTGACCCCGGTAAATTGAAATGCACGTTCAAATTCAATATATAGAGTTATATGTTGATTTTAACGGAAACTGATTCAAACGATCGAATCAACCTACGATACATATCCCATTGTGTTCGAAATGGGGGTGAAACGCTATGGACGACAGGCGGTGGGCCTCGTTTCGAGTTCATTTGTAAAAGTCAACATTTTAAATTAAATAAATAAATAAAAAAAATATATCCTCCCCTTATAACCGATGCCCCCCCCCCTTTTCCCTTCATTTTCGATTACAATAGAAAAAAAAGGAAAAAAGGAGAAAAAGAGGCGGAGGAGCCGTCGCTCCTCCGATGGTGCCGCCGCCGCCTCTGGCTAGCCCCCCCCCCCCAGGCCGTCGCAACCCTCCTGCCTCACTCCACCTCGTCCTCCTCTTCCCCTTACCTCGCGCACCCCCCCTCCAGCGCTAGTACCCAGACCCGAACCCGCACCCCCTCGTCAACCTCCGCCTCCCCCGAGCCTCGCCCCCCTCTCGATTTCCGTCCAGAGCCCCTCCCCCCCCCCCCTGCGAGCAACCTCCGACGTGCAGCTACTCTCCCCCCCCCCCTCCTTAAAGCAAGGTAAGTTTTTCCAATTTTCTTTTATGTTTTATTTTATTTTATTTAACATTTAAAACTGAATTTAGTTATAAAACTATTTATTTAAAAGTTAGGATTTTGTTTTATGAAAGGAATAATTTTTATTTAAGAGAAGTAGTGTTTTTAAAATAAAAAGATTCGATTTTTGCATTAGCAAAGACGAGATTTTTTATAATGTAAAGATATGATTTTTGTTTATGTAGAGAATTAAAAATATAATTTTTACATGATGGGAATATTAGAAATATCATCTTTATATGTGTGGAAAAATAAAAATGTGATTTTTATAATGATATACTTGAAAAAGCGAAATCTTTATTTTTATAAAGGCGAAATCTATATTTTTGAAATGGAATTTTTATCTATATGACATCGTAGTAAAAATTCGATTTTTATATATTGAATAGCAAGAAAAAAATTCGATTTTTATATATTGAATAAAAAGGTAAAAATTCGATTTTCATATATTGTATAGCGAAGTAAAAATTCGATTTTTACATATGTAGAGAATACGGGCAACGAAGATGACTAAAAGGCGAAAACGACGAAGACTTCTACATTTGAAGTGGCGTGAAGTTGGAATAGCTATTGGTGAGAATTTCTCACCTTTCAATTTCATTTTCTAGTTATATATATATATATATATATATATATATACTAGGATGCAGACGGTGCTTAGTAGCACCCGACACAATCGTCCACAGACCATGGACTTGTTTGTTTGGTTGTGTAGTTGACTAGTTTATTTGGTTTGAATTGAATTGTTTGGTGAAATGAAATTGATTTGATTGATGTGTGAATGGCGTGGGCCTTCACTAGACCGGGGATAAGGCTAGGCCTCGTCCCGTTTCTAGTATCGTGCCGTTATGCCGTCGAAATTTTATAAAATAAGTTAGAAAAATAAAAATATCATTTTATTTAAAGAATGAACTGTATAGAAATCATATGTTGAAATAAAATATTTTATCGTTAAAAATATAATTTTTAACATGAAAGTGAATAAAATAAAATATTCATTCACAGACCAGACGGTTTGTTTATGTACACCTATTTGAAGGACATTGATTGGGTCGATAAATTTTACACATCGCCCAACTGCACAACTAAAATCTGTGTTTGATTGTTTGAAACCCCACACGGGTGTTGGGATGAAATTTGAAGTTCACTCATCCTGATTAATTGAATATGTCGATCGATTGATTGACAGGCTGTTATAAGCATTAGATATCTAAATTTGATGCTTATACAGTGTAGTGCACTTTGGATGATGGTTAACCATGTATCGTTGCTATTATACACATGTGTTGAATGGAATCCATATAAATAACTTTATATGGTGATTGATTGGGCCTCATTCCAATTTAGAAAATAAAGAATATTATAATATAAAGGTTCATGTGTTGACTGTACTCATCCGTTGAGATTAGTCATGTGTTGAATGAAATATTTTAATAATAAAATTTACATCTTTATCAATATAAAATAAAGGTTCATGTGTTGACAGTACTCATCCGTTGAGATTAGTCATGTGTTGAACGAAATATTTTGATAATAAGAAATATTTGAAATAGAATATTTGAAAATAGAAATATATGAAGCCGTGTTGATTAGATTGACGCCATTTTGGCGTGAACGATATTTATATCGATTTTATTCATTTAAAAACGAATTTGATTTCAATTGAATATATAACGAATTTGATTTGAATAGAAAACGAATTTGATTTCAATTGAATATATAACGAATTTGAATCAAATAGAAAACCAATTTGAAGTGAATCAAATAGAAAACCAATTTGAATTGAATCGAATAGGAAACCACTTTGAATTAAATCGAATAGAAAACGAATTCGAATTGAATTTAAAATGAAGTGAAATGAATTCAAATTGAATTGAAACTTGAATTGAATAGAAATGAATTTTAAAACGAATTTATAAGGAAAGATTCAATTTTGATTTGAATTGAAATGGAAGTTGAAATTGTTTTTGAAACGAAATTAAAACTATTTATATAATTCTTTTTGAATGGTAATCGACGAAATATATATTATATATATTATATAATGGCCTGAATAGAACGCGCCGCGCCGCGGTAGTTCGTGAATTTCGACCATTTATTTCAAACGGACATTACGGGAGATCCGACCGTCGGATTCTCCTAAATCCGGAACTGTTGGGTTCGTATCGAAAAGTGTTTTCTAACGAATATTAGAAATTCAAAATCTAACGGTTGGATTTGGAGATACGTCCAAATCAAATTTGGAAAAGGTCGCTATAAGTGCAGTTCGATGGCTGTTGATGGAAATCGACTGTACGGGCCTTGATAAAATTATTAAAAATATCAATAATTTGTGTAAAATCATAAGAAATGATTTGGGAAAAATTGGAGTGAAAACTCCATATTTGAAAAGATAAAAATGGATTTTTATCGAAATGAACTAGTTTTGAACTAAATTTAAAACCCAATTATTTTTAAATAAATAAATTAGATTTAAAAAGGGGTTTTAAATAATCGGAATTTCTAATATATTTGATTGGATTTGAAATGGGTTTATCGTGAATGGTGTTTTAAATAACACTAGCTCTTTAACCCGATAATAAATAGAATGTGATTTGGGTTTGTCGTGAACTGTGTTTTAAATAACACCTAGTTCTTTAACCCAGTAAAAGGAGTTTTAATGAATCTGTAATTAGATTGAAATGTGAATCTATAATCTAAATTATCAAATTTAGAAATGAGCGAGAATGGAGTATCGCCAGTTTTGCTCCAAAGCGATAGTTAAATCTTTAATTAGATTTGAACGTGAAATGGTAATTAATTTTACCGATAACACCATGGTGTTAGATATGGAGTATCACCAGTTTTGCTTCATGGAATGAATAGGTTGGGATTGGGAAATAAAATAAATAATTACTTCGGTGTGGTTCGCTAATCTCGACTAGTTCAGAAAACCATAATTTGGTTTGAAACGACATCAAAAGGAAGATTAAAGGATAAATTTTAAAGAATTTATCTTGGATAAAATTAATGGAAACCTTTCCCTAAAAATGTGATTTTATGAATAAAAGAATATTCTGAATTGGAATGAGGCGTATGTTGAGTTTGTGTAACATTGGTTTTTAATATACGTGGGTTGTTCGGAAAGGCCGGGTTTATACCCATTCTGAATAACCGATTCGACGAGAAGTCGAAGATGAAGACGGTGGTCGAAGACCGGAAGTCTTCACATCGTTTGGATAATTATCGACGATCCTGATTGGGCTGTACACCCAAGAGGATGGAAATAGTTGGTGGTCGTCCAGACGTACTTGGAGATGGATGGATATGCGAGGAAAGTGCCTCTGGTTTCGTTCAGACCCAGAACGGACTTGTAAATGGATTGTGTGTCTGACATTGGATTTTATTCTGTGTTGATTGATTTCTATTAAATATACATCTGTTTGGCGGCGGAGAATTTATTCTTTTGCTTAACGCCCTTCTCTGAGACGTACGAGCTCAGAGGTTGTATATCGATGGACATCAGTCGCATGGCATGAATTGCCTATGTGGCACGCTAAGATGCAATGATCAAGGCTTTTGTTAAAAAGCAAAGGCTTGTGGTTAATGATCAAAGCATGCCTACGTGGCAGCTTTGTGTATAACGTGAATTCGCGAGCCTCACACCTCGGTATGAGTTAAAAACAGGATACGGGCCGTTGAGAGAACACGACATTTCTTTCTAGCTTTGGTGGTGTCAGTGACTTACCAACCCTGACATTTATATACTTTTCACCTTTGTGGTTGTTGGAATGAGGCGCCTCGATCATAGGACTGTAAGGACCGGGAAACGTGTGTTCAGGAATTGCCAATCCTCTAACGTAAGTGAGGACCGGCCCAACCGATCCAAGTGGCTGCCCAGAGTGTGTAGTCCTGAGCATTTGCTAGAGTGTCTCGAAGAGGAGAGGAGCTTGCCCCTTGCCTCGACTCATGACGGAAATCCAATTTCCAATACGTGTATTTCAGCTTTATTTGTAGAGCCTAGTATGGCGACATAGTGGGATGGGGCACTCATGCTGTCTATGATTTATATTTATGATTGAAATTGTTTTGACACTATACACTTATTATAGTATCAAATGATTTGTTTTAAACGTACCAAGCATGTTTGGCTATTATAAGGGAAAACCATATCCTCCGGCTTGCGTTGCATTGTGTGATGGGACCTGGGTCTTATAATAGCTTCATTTTTCGAAAAAGCATTGCGCTGTTTATTAATATGCACAGGTATTCTTGGGAGGAAACCCGTTCCGTGTTATACGGCGTGGTCCCTTGAATTACTATCTTTAAAATAAAGTTTTAATAACTGTTTTAGTTCTCACACCAGTCACATGACTGACCTGGAGTTTATTGTTTTAACCTAAACTCTGGATGCCTCTATTTTTCGACACGGGCAGCTAGTAGTTTTGGTTTTGCAGATTTATATCCACAGGATCCTGGTTTGCAGCTGGAATGATATCCGGAAAGCTCTGTATTCGTATATCACCTTCAGTTGTGCTTTGTATTATTTTCCGCTGCTATGTATTTATTGTAATCTCTGATATTTATCGTACGTAATTTATTCATTTTTACTCTGTATATTCTTGTATTCTGATGGAATTGTTGTAATAACAATGAAATGTTCTCCTGTTTGTGTTCTGATTTGTCCTGTTCTCAAACGATCAGAGGTTTCGAACGGTCTAGATCGGTTTAACGACTTATTCGGATCGAGCGAAATTCCTTGTCGTCACAGTTGGTGTCAGAGCTTTGGTTTACAGAGCTCGAGAACAAGACACATTAGAACCATACGAAAGAATTCATCAGATATTGGATTAGTAATATCCAATTAGAATGACTCGTTAGAGATAGGATCAGTAGTATCCTAGAACGAGTGTGAAGAGTATATTTTTCAAATGAAAACAATTTTGTTTTAAAATTTAAATCGTTTTAAACGTATTTGATTATTTATTTATTTTGAATATGGACAATCCAATATATAAAGATTTTGCATATATGCGTCATGAACGTATATTCGAAGTTTTAATATACTGGATAGATATAGAATCATATTCTAGACACCCGGAGATGATTCTAATGATTGATATATCATCATCAGAATTTGTGTTCGTGTTTCAAAGGTGCGATTTCCTATATATTTCCATTAGACTGGTGTGAGAACCAGAACTTATATAGCTAGAACACATTGTTGTGAATTGGCATCAAAAACATGATTTTCTGTATATATATCAAAGTTATGAATTTGAAACTCTAATTCACTAATTGATTGTTGTTTGTTTAGTTGTTTGCTAATTTTGAACCACTATGCCTAATTGAACCAAATATTGAATTGTATTGAAATTGGTCGCATTTGATTGCATATACATATACTTACAGTGAACAGGTCATAGCAAGGAGGCTAGAGCCGAAGAATAAAATTTGTTTGCCCGACAAATAGGTACATGTTTACTATAATTTACAGTTTTGTTTGGGTGATGATGATTTTATGAGCCTATTGGCTAGCCGCTTGGCTTTTTCTTTTTCTTTTTGAGATCAGAAGGCCTATATGGCAATTTCGGGATTTTCCCGTGGCTCCCGGTGCAGGGGAGGTTATGGCGAAATTTTTTGAAAATTTATGGTGTTAGCCAAATTTTTGAAAATTTGAAAATTATCAGAAACTGAAAAGTTGGAGAATGGAAGCCAGATCGAACGTAGAGTTGATTAATCAAACCACTTTCGACCTTGTTCCTTTTCGGGGACGAAAAGTTTTAAGTGGGGGAGATTGTAATAACCCGGAAAATCTGGGCCAGTTTAAAATTTTTATTTTGGCAATTTTAATGAATTTTGAACATTTAAAATAGATTATTTTAAATAATATTGACGAGAAATTTATTTTGAATAGAATTCGACGTATATATTATACGCGTCGTCGTTAGAATATAAATAATTATATATAATTATAAATAGAATTGAAAATGGCGCGGTAGTTCGATAATTCGATTTCAAACTTCAATTGGATGTACCGGGTGCAAAACAATCCGGATTTTAGTGAAACCAAAAACATTAGGATCTAATTGATGATATCTTTCCAACGAATCTGAAAAATCAAAATTTCATAGCGGGAATCAAAAGATATGTCCAGTTGAAAATTCTGAATAGTCGCTATGGAATTCAGGCCCTTAAAAATGGAAATTTTGCAAACGACCTCGGATTTCGACGAAACCACTTTTGTTGGGTCCGTGATGTTAAATTATTTCTAGGTTTCAAATTTCATAATTTTTCAAATCAATATGTGAGCGTGGCAAAGGAAAACGCGTTTGACCAGTTTCAGTTGATTTTAATCGACTGGAAAATGGCCATTTTTCTAACGGTCTCAGAATTCGACGAAACTAGTTTTTTTAGGACCGTATCGTCAATACGAAGCTAGAAAATATTTTTATGGAATTTTTCGAGTTAGTATGTGACCCCGGTAAATTGAAATGCGCGTTCAAATTCAATATATAGAGTTATATGTTGATTTTAACGGAAACTGATTCAAACGATCGAATCAACCTACGATACATATCCCATTGTGTTCGGAATGGGGGTGAAACGCTATGGACGACAGGCGGTGGGCCTCGTTTCGAGTTCGTTTGTAAAAGTCAACTTTTTTAAATTAAATAAATAAAAAAAATATCCTCCCCTTATAACTGATGCCCCCCCTTTTCCCTTCATTTTCGATTACAACAGAAAAAAAAAGGGAAAAAGGAGAAAAAGAGGCAGAGGAGCCGTCGCTCCTCCGATGGTGCCGCCGCCGCCTCTGGCTAGCCCCCCCAGGCCGTCGCAACCCTCCTGCCTCACCCCACCTCGTCCTCCTCTTCCCCTTACCTCGCGCACCCCCCCTCCAGCGCTAGCACCCAGACCCGAACCTGCCCCCCCTCGTCAACCTCCGCCTCCCCCGAGCCTCGCCCCCCCCCCTCGATTTCCGTCCAGAGCCCCTCCCCCCCTGCGAGCAACCTCCGACGCGCAGCTACTCTTCCCCCCCCCCCTCCTTAAAGCAAGGTAAGTTTTTCCAATTTTCTTTTATGTTTTATTTTATTTAACATTTAAAACTGAATTTAGTTATAAAACTATTTATTTAAAAGTTAGGATTTTGTTTTATGAAAGGAATAATTTTTATTTAAGAAAAGTAGTGTTTTTAAAATAAAAAGATTCGATTTTTGCATTAGCAAAGATTCGATTTTTGCATTAGCAAAGACGAGATTTTTTACAATGTAAAGATATGATTTTTGTTTATGTAGAGAATTAAAAATATAATTTTTACATGATGGGAATATTAGAAATATCATCTTTATATGTGTGGAAAAATAAAAATGTGATTTTTATAATGATATACTTGAAAAAGCGAAATTTTTATTTTTATAAAGGCGAAATCTATATTTTTGAAATGGAATTTTTATCTATATGACATCGTAGTAAAAATTCGATTTTTATATATTGAATAGCAAGATAAAAATTCGATTTTTATATATTGAATAACAAGGTAAAAATTCGATTTTCATATATTGTATAGCGAAGTAAAAATTCGATTTTTACATATGTAGAGAATACGGGCAACGAAGATGACTAAAAGGCGAAAACGACGAAGACTTCTACATTTGAAGTGGCGTGAAGTTGGAATAGCTATTGGTGAGAATTTCTCACCTTTCAATTTCATTTTCTAGTTATATATATACTAGGATGCAGACGGTGCTTAGTAGCACCCGACACAATCGTCCACAGACCATGGACTTGTTTGTTTGGTTGTGTAGTTGACTAGTTTATTTGGTTTGAATTGAATTGTTTGGTGAAATGAAATTGATTTGATTGATGTGTGAATGGCGTGGGCCTTTATTAGACCGGGGATAAGGCTAGGCCTCGTCCCGTTTCTAGTATCGTGTCGTTATGCCGCCGAAATTTTATAAAATAAGTTAGAAAAATAAAAATATCATTTTATTTAAAGAATGAACTGTATAGAAATCATATGTTGAAATAAAATATTTTATCGTTAAAAATATAATTTTTAACGTGAAAGTGAATAAAATAAAATATTCATTCACAGACCAGATGGTTTGTTTATGTACACCTATTTGAAGGACATTGATTGGGTCGATAAATTTTACACATCGCCCAACTGCACAACTAAAATCTATGTTTGATTGTTTGAAACCCCACACGGGTGTTGGGATGAAATTTGAAGTTCACTCATCCTGATTGATTGAATATGTCGATCGATTGATTGACAGGCTGTTATAAGCGTTAGATATCTAAATTTGATGCTTATACAGTGTAGTGCACTTTGGATGATGGTTAACCATGTATTGTAACACCCCACTCCCGCTATGGTCACTCTCTAAGGGAATGCCATAGCATCGGTGGAGTATTTTAGTGAATATAGAACAGAAAAATTACAACAAGACAGATATAAATAGTACTTGAAATTTAAAACATCATCTCATAACAGCGGAAGTAAACATGTCTGGTTACATCATAAAACCAAAATAAAAGTCAAGTACAATATCCATCAAAATAAAGAAGTACATAATCCCACTCTCTCATACAATAGCCAGGACAAAAGAAAAGATAACTGGGTAACTGGAGCTTTACATCTATCCAAGCTCCTAAAGACTGGTACAGCAATCCGATCAAGCTCCACTACTGCTAGGATCCACCGTAGGACCTGAGGGTTGGGAAAAAGATAAAAACAACGGGGTCAGACATAAGTCTGAGCGAGTCCTATAACTTTAACAATACAATCATTAAAGTAACCAGAGAAGACATAAACTTGACCTACGGTAATGTCTGGGGATGAATGGCTACACTAAGCAGCTTGGTAGACTTAGGATAAACTAAGATAACTGTAAAGACGCATCTACCCACCCAAGGATAATTACTAACTGCACCACACCAGTCATTCCTACTTAAAGGTTGATCCCTCCCAAGGACTTAGAAAATTTCCCCAGTAGTTTCGTTTACCCCTAGCCCACTACATAGGTGCTGTCTGCCCCTATCTCCACTAGGTGTACTTAGTAATTTTACCCAGTAGTTTCGTGTACCCCTACATAGGTGCCGTCTGCCCCTATCTTTATTAGGTGTACCCACTACTCCCCAGCGATCGGCTCCCTACCGTAGATACCCGTGCTGGTCCCACAATGGGGTGTATCATTCCCCAAAGTGGCCACCTGATAATATCAACGGTGCACGGCTTTATATCTACACGATGCAACAACGGCTTATCTACCAGCCCGGGCCCACACACGCATATGAAACCCGTTGGACTTGCGTTGCCACCGCTAACCCGTTTTGGCCTCTTATAGTCAAGCCCAATATGCGTGTCCCGTCACTCGACTAGAGTCGAGCCCACAAAGATACGTTTGGGATATTGGTTGAAATGGGCCCCCACAAGCTACCCACCTAAGCTTGTCACTTATCTAGTGTATCCCACTTAACCCTTTAATCATGTTTAATTACATGTTTCCACTTGGTTAAGTATTCTAATCGTATTTTCTATTGCCACCCAAGGCAACCACTAGATTTCCACATGCCACCCAAGGCACCCACTTAACCCCTCATGTCCCTCTACATGCTAATATGGTTAAGTGTTTCTTAATTAATTAATTAAGATCATGACCTCATAAAGACCTCTCACATTAGACCGTCTTTTATGACTGCTGGATATGCCGGTCGGTTCCGGGCAGACTTCTGTCATCAAAAGGGTCTAACCTCGTGTCTTTACTTTAATCATGTATTTAATTTATGACTAAGACCTCTCACATTGGGCCAATCATTTGTAGCCGCTGGATGGCCGGTCGGTTCCGGGCAGACTTCCGCTACAAAAGGGTCCAACCTCGTGTCTTAGTTGATTAATTACACCTAATTAATCACCCCCATATTAATTATCCCTAATTAATATCAAGTTTTTCATAACATGGGTAGACCTAACTCAATAGGTAAATTCCCATGGGGTAGACCTAACTCAATAGGTAAATTCCCACTTATGTTAATTTATTTTTATGGTATGCTTAATCATACCCAATCATACTTTTCTTAACATATTTATTAACCCCATCGTTCCCCACGCAAATCGTCCTCATTTCATAATAAAGGGAAGATCCATCACAAATATCATGGGTTTAACCAAATCTTAACATATAACTTTGTCATGGGTTAAGAGGATGTCAACTTGCATATATGAGCATATATTAACCCAACTACATTTAAACCAAACTTGCATATTATCATACACATGACTTGCATAACATGTTGCATATGAACTTGCATATTATCATACACATATCTTGCATAACATGTTGAACTTGCATATAAGCATTCTCATAACTTGCATAACATGCATTTAAGCATACACATAACTTGCATAAGCATTCACATTCTTGCATAAGCATCCACATACTTGCATAAGCATGCATAACTTGCATATCATGTTAAACTTGCATTTAGGCATACACATAACTTGCATAAGCATTCACATACTTGCATAAGCATGCATAACTTGCATATCATGTTAAACTTGCATTTAAGCATACACATAACTTACATAACATCATACACATAACTTGCATATGAACTTGCATAACTCACTTGTTAAACATGCATAAACCCACTTATTAAATATGCATAAACCCACTTATTAAACATGCATAAACCCACTTGTTAAACATGCATAAACCAACTTATTAAACATGCATAAACCCCCTTATTAAATATGCATAAACATAGGAAAACATAGAGTAGCATATCATTACAAATGATTCAAACTCACTAATCCGCATTTAAGACCATAAGTCTCATTACACCCAATCTACTTACTTTAGCAATTGATGTTAAAGTGATAGAAACTCACCAAACCCAAGATTAGCAAACTTATGAAGTGGAATTAGTTGCTAAATATGAAGATGGTGATGATTAGAGATTGATTAGAGAGTGATTAGCTTGCAACTTCCTTCATAAACTAGTGGAGGCTCTCTCAAGTTTTATTTTGGCGGCATGAGGCCATCATTACTATTTTTAGTATGAATTAGGGTAGGTTTAGGGTGTATTTATAGATTAGGTGAGTGTTTTAGGCCCTTAGATTAACCCTAGGTTAGATTAGGTCCGTTAGATTTAGGAAATCTCTAGAACCCAGCCCAAGACTCAACCAAAAACCAGATCTGGTGCACCCAGATCAACAGGGCCGACACCCTGTGTCGACACCCCTGTCGACAGGGCTGTCGACACCCCTGTCGACATGCCTGTCGACACCCCTGTCGACAAGCCTGTCGACACGGGGCTAGGCGGGAACTTTCCCGCCACCTCCGCTTTTGGCTCCAATTATGTTTTAAAACTGAATTTCAAATCTGTTTTTAATTTTGAATTTTCTGAAAACTTCTTTGGGCCTTAACTGGGTCATACGGACTCCAATTTACAAAATTTCGGACTCTATTCTGCGTATTTTTCCGAGACGAACGAAATGACGCAGCCCGTTTCCCCCAATTCTCACATCTGAGATTATTTATCTTGAAATTAGTGAATTTTAGCATTAACCGAAATTCGGGGTGTTACATTCTCCCCTCCTTAAAGGATTTCGTCCCCGAAATCTCTAAGCTAAGGAGAATGCATATCCTACCATCCAAACAACCATCTACTCAATCCATCAAACACGGGCATCCATTGTCCTTAAAACAATTTCTAATGATGTATGAGCATATGCAAAAAGTGTGTGTATATGTTCCCTATCTAATGTATGAACATATGCAAACCGTGATAGTGCCATGCATCCATTATGTATGCGAGAGAACCCTATCGACACATACAATATCTACATGAGTGCACAATCATTCACCAAAATGCATCATCCATATGATAACACAATCATTATACATCCATAAATATAGCTTCCTACACACAATTTTATGCTATATGCAATATGAAGTGACTGAGCCGATCTAGTGCCTAGAGTGTGTGTATATGCATCCACGAGCAACCACTAGCAAACACTTGCATCCACTTGCATCCATAAACCATAACATGTCTCAAACACATGTTTCAACCATAGGTTTACCCTATCTAAAGGTCAAACAGTACTAACGAGAGGTCATACTAAAGATAAGATAAGTACTAGACAAGCGATGAAGGAGAAGTTAAAAGACATACTCTCAAAAAGAAATGGATACAAAGAACGCATCTTCGCTTCCGTCTCCCAAGTAGCATTGCTTTCGTCATCTCCCCATTGCACTTTCTAGCTGAACCTCTCTGTTCCTCAACTTCCTAGTTTCTGACCCAAGGATGCGAGTAGGAGCTCGTCGAACAGTCGCATCACGCTCTACTTCCACTTCTTTAAGCAAGCTCGGCTCTACCACCTCTGCCGTCTCATGTAAGCACTTCCTCAAATGGGACACATGGAATACATCATGTACACCACTAAGTCTGTCGGGCAACTCCACTCTATATGCCATCCGTCCGATCCTTTCCTTAATAGGAAACGGCCCCACGAACCTTGGTGCTAGCTTCCCAACAGATCCAAAGCGAACCACATTTCGCAATGGAGACACTTTGACAAAGACCATGTCCCCAACTTCAAACTCAAGATCCGTCCTCCTCTTGTCCGCATAAGATTTTTGCCTATCCTGCGCTGCTTTCATCCTTCTTCGAATCAAGTCAATCTTCTCAGAAGTCTCCCTAACCATATCAGGCCCAAGAAAGATCTTATCCGTAGATTCCCACCAACATGCAGGTGATCGACAAGGCCTTCCATAAAGAGCTTCGAAAGGAGCCATACCAATACTGGACTGAAAGCTGTTATTATATGCGAACTCCACCAATGGAAGATGCTCTTCCCATGTACCTCCAAAATCTAAGATACAAAGCCTCAAAAGGTCTTCTAGAACACGATTCACCCTCTCAGTCTGGCCGTCCGTCTGAGGATGATATGCGGTGCTCAGACACAATTGAGTCCCCACTGCTTCTTGCAAACTTCTCCAGAACTCGCTAGTGAAGATAGGATCTCGATCACTCACTATGCTAGAGGGTACCCCATGCAATCGAACTATCTCTCGAAGATATACAGAAGCTAGCCATGGAGCGGTCCTCTTGCTCTTCACAGGTATAAAATGGGCGCTCTTAGTAAGTCTGTCTACCACCACCCAAATTCCCGTATTACCCTTTCTTGATCTGGGTAACCCGTCAATAAAATCCATCGAGACGCTATCCCACTTCCATTGCGGAACTTCCAATGGGTGAAGCAACCCACCTGGTTTCTTTTGCTCCGCCTTCACTTGTTGGCACACCAAGCATCGAGCGACATACTCGGCCACATCTTTCTTCATACCGGCCCAGAAGAAAACCCTCTTCATGTCTTGGTACATCTTGTCCCCACCGGGATGAATAGTCATCCTAGAACGGTGTGCATCATCAAGAATAACCTTCCTCAAACCCTCGTCTTGCGGTACACACAGTCTACCGTCTCTACGCAAGCACCCCCTATCGTCTAGGGTGTACCTACTCAAATGGCTGGATGACTCCCCCCTTATGAGCTTCTCCACCAACTCAACCAACTGTGGGTCGTCCCTCTGTGCTTCTCCAATCCGCCCCAAAAGAGTAGGTCTAACCTCCAAGGAAGCTAGCAAACTGGGTACATAATTAACGGAAGGTCCGAAATCAAACATCGAGATAAATTCCAAGCTTCGTTGTTCCACGAACAATGGACTCAAGGACAACCTCTTTCTGCTCAAGGCGTCCGCCACCACGTTACCCTTGCCAGGGGTATACGCTATCTCGAAATCATAGGATGCTAAGAATTCCATCCACCTTTGCTGTCTCAGATTCAAATCCTTCTGAGAAAAAAAGTACTTCAATGATTTGTGGTCAGTGAACAATTCGAATCTCTCACCAAGAAGATAATGGCGCCAAATCTTAAGCGCAAAAACAATAGCGGCCAACTCTAGATCATGGGTAGGGTAATTTTTCTCATGCACTCTCAACTGCCTTCCACCATAGGCTATCACCGTTCCCTCTTGCATTAAGACTGCGCCTAGTCCTGTCCCACAAGCATCGGTATAAACAACAAATGGCTTACTCCCATCTGGCAACACTAAAACTGGAGCAGTGGTTAAAGCTCTCTTTAACCGTCGGAACGCATCATCACAATCTACGTCCCATGCGAAAACAAGATTCTTCTTCGTTAAGCGGGTTAATGGGGCTGATATCTTCGCGAAGTCTTTGATAAACTTCCTATAGTAACCCGCCAACCCCAAGAAACTTCTTACTTCGGTAGCATTCTTCGGAACCTTCCAATCCTGAATTGATACTACCTTCGCGGGATCCACAGCTATCCCTTCCTTGGAGACCACGTGCCCCAAGAACCGCACCTCCTTCCTCCAGAAGTGACATTTAGAGAATTTAGCCTTAAGGCTATGTGCTCGAAGAGTCTTCAATACCTCCCCAAGATGTAGGGCATGCTCTTCTTCACTCTTAGAAAATACTAAGATATCATCCACAAAGACCACCACGAATTTATTAAGGAACTCCCTGAACACCCTACTCATCAAATCAACAAAGTATGCAGGGGCATTCGTCAACCCAAATGGCATCACCATCCACTCATAGAAACCATCCGGAGTCCTAAAGGCAGTCTTGTCTATGCTATCCTCAGCCACCCTCAATTGATGAAACCCCGAGGCTAAGTCCAACTGAGAAAATACTGAAGCGCCAACCAACTGATCGAAAAGATCATCAATCCTCGGCAATGGGTGTCTATTCTTCTTTGTGAGCTTGTTGAGTTCTCTATAGTTTACACAAAGTCTGAGGGACCCATCCGCCTTTGTAGCAAATACTACTGGAGCACCCCACTCCGATATACTTCGTCTTATGAACCCCTTCTCAAGCAACTCCCCTACTTGCTTATGGAGTTCCCTCCTCTCACGAGGAGCCATGTGGCGCACTGGTAAAGATACAGGTTTAGCATTATCCACCAGATATATTCGGAAGTCAATCTTCCGCTTCGGAGGTAAGCCCTTCACCTCCTCAAACACATCCGGATATTCCCGGACCACTCTAACAGATTGCAAACTCTCGACCGAAGCGTCAAGCGATTCAAGATAACTTAGCATAACAGAGTCCATGGGATTACAAGAAATCTCGAGAGTGTTACCCAAGCGGGTCATGAGTCTAACAACTCTCCTTTCGCAATCAAGAACGGCACCATTACTGGATAACCAGTCCATGCCCAAAATCAACCCATAGCCCGTGAAGCCCAACACAAAAGCATCACATCTAAACTCAATGCTAAGTATAGAAATCTTCAAACCCAAACATATCATGGACAAATAAGTGGAGCCCCCAATTGGGTTTGAAACAACCAAGGGATCATCTACCAGACTGGTGTCTAAGTGCAGTGACTCAACTAATGATGATGAGATAAACGAATGCGATGCGCCTGAATCAAACAATGTATGGACAGGATGATCAAATAGAAAAACTAGACTTTCAACGGAAATAGTTCTACCTCTCTCCTGAATCGGTGGGACTGCGAGAGCCTGTACTTGCCCCCTAGCCTGACCTGGTGCCATAAGAGCTTGCACCTGTCCTCCTGAGGTAGACCCCGTCCTTTGCCCCTTCTTAGGGCAATCCTTCACTAAATGCCCTGCTTCGCCACAGTGGAAGCAGCCAGTCTTCTTCTTCTTGCGACAATCCTTGCTTAGGTGGCCAGGTGTCCCACAATTGAAACACTTCTTCTTCTTGCCCTTGCCACCGTTGCCTTTCCCACCTTTATTTTGATGTTGTTGCTGAGGTCTCTTTTGATCTCCCTTCTTCTCGGGTCCCCTATTAGCATTGGGACCCTTCTCTTCTTCATGCATGAGTGCCATGTCAACTAACTTCTCAAAGGTGGCCCCCATAGGGATATGAGTCATAGCCAACCCATGCATCAGTTCATTCAAGCCTTTCACGAACCTCAAAGCCTTCTTCTCCGGTGTATTCACCATGTCTAGGCCAAACCTTGCCAATTGATTAAACTTGTTGACATATTCCTTCACTGAGAGATTTCCTTGCTTTAAAGTCAAGAATCTTTCCATATACAAGTTTTCCTCCGCCCTTGAGAGAAACTTTGCCACAAATCTTTGTCTAAAATCCGCCCAAGAGTCAATGGGGCGTTCTCCATTAGTGACCTCCCACCAGAATGAGGCCTCTCCCTTCATTAACCAAGCAGCTAACTTGACTTTCTTTCCTTCTTCCATCTCAAAGATATCTATCAACTCTTCCACCTCCTTAAGCCAATCCCTAGCCTCCACAAAAGTTTCCGATCCTTGAAAAGGTTTCCCTCCCATAGCTTTAAATTCCTTGCAAGTCTTAGCAAAAGTATCCGTGCGAGGAGGAGGGGGAGGAGGAAGATCGGGTGCTACGGTTGGTGGAGGAACATTTGCTGGACCTGCAGTGGTGGCCCTAGCCTCCATCAATCTCCTATACCATACTGGTACCGTCACACCCTCCGGAAAGTTAAGATCTTCAGCCATGCTGAAACGAAAAAGGAAAGATTCAAAACGGAGAATTCGAAGGATATAGATATGGCTATTGGGGATTATGCTTTTCTTTCAAAAACTTTTCTCTTTAAAGACATGTTTTTGAAAATATCTCTTCCAAAAATGTTTTTATAAAAATAGTTTTCTAAAAATTTTATCTGTTCCAGTAACCTTTGCTCTGATACCACGTGTAACACCCCACTCCCGCTATGGTCACTCTCTAAGGGAATGCCATAGCATCGGTGGAGTATTTTAGTGAATATAGAACAGAAAAATTACAACAAGACAGATATAAATAGTACTTGAAATTTAAAACATCATCTCATAACAGCGGAAGTAAACATGTATGGTTACATCATAAAACCAAAATAAAAGTCAAGTACAATATCCATCAAAATAAAGAAGTACATAATCCCACTCTCTCATACAATAGCCAGGACAAAAGAAAAGATAACTGGGTAACTGGAGCTTTACATCTATCCAAGCTCCTAAAGACTGGTACAGCAATCCGATCAAGCTCCACTACTGCTAGGATCCACCGTAGGACCTGAGGGTTGGGAAAAAGATAAAAACAACGGGGTCAGACATAAGTCTGAGCGAGTCCTATAACTTTAACAATACAATCATTAAAGTAACCAGAGAAGACATAAACTTGACCTACGGTAATGTCTGGGGATGAATGGCTACACTAAGCAGCTTGGTAGACTTAGGATAAACTAAGATAACTGTAAAGACGCATCTACCCACCCAAGGATAATTACTAACTGCACCACACCAGTCATTCCTACTTAAAGGTTGATCCCTCCCAAGGACTTAGAAAATTTCCCCAGTAGTTTCGTTTACCCCTAGCCCACTACATAGGTGTCGTCTGCCCCTATCTCCACTAGGTGTACTTAGTAATTTTACCCAGTAGTTTCGTGTACCCCTACATAGGTGCCGTCTGCCCCTATCTTTATTAGGTGTACCCACTACTCCCCAGCGATCGGCTCCCTACCGTAGATACCCGTGCTGGTCCCACAATGGGGTGTATCATTCCCCAAAGTGGCCACCTGATAATATCAACGGTGCACGGCTTTATATCTACACGATGCAACAACGGCTTATCTACCAGCCCGGGCCCACACACGCATATGAAACCCGTTGGACTTGTGTTGCCACCGCTAACCCGTTTTGGCCTCTTATAGTCAAGCCCAATATGCGTGTCCCGTCACTCGACTAGAGTCGAGCCCACAAAGATACGTTTGGGATATTGGTTGAAATGGGCCCCCACAAGCTACCCACCTAAGCTTGTCACTTATCTAGTGTATCCCACTTAACCCTTTAATCATGTTTAATTACATGTTTCCACTTGGTTAAGTATTCTAATCGTATTTTCTATTGCCACCCAAGGCAACCACTAGATTTCCACATGCCACCCAAGGCACCCACTTAACCCCTCATGTCCCTCTACATGCTAATATGGTTAAGTGTTTCTTAATTAATTAATTAAGATCATGACCTCATAAAGACCTCTCACATTAGACCGTCTTTTATGACTGCTGGATATGCCGGTCGGTTCCGGGCAGACTTCTGTCATCAAAAGGGTCTAACCTCGTGTCTTTACTTTAATCATGTATTTAATTTATGACTAAGACCTCTCACATTGGGCCAATCATTTGTAGCCGCTGGATGGCCGGTCGGTTCCGGGCAGACTTCCGCTACAAAAGGGTCCAACCTCGTGTCTTAGTTGATTAATTACACCTAATTAATCACCCCCGTATTAATTATCCCTAATTAATATCAAGTTTTTCATAACATGGGTAGACCTAACTCAATAGGTAAATTCCCATGGGGTAGACCTAACTCAATAGGTAAATTCCCACTTATGTTAATTTATTTTTATGGTATGCTTAATCATACCCAATCATACTTTTCTTAACATATTTATTAACCCCATCGTTCCCCACGCAAATCGTCCTCATTTCATAATAAAGGGAAGATCCATCACAAATATCATGGGTTTAACCAAATCTTAACATATAACTTTGTCATGGGTTAAGAGGATGTCAACTTGCATATATGAGCATATATTAACCCAACTACATTTAAACCAAACTTGCATATTATCATACACATGACTTGCATAACATGTTGCATATGAACTTGCATATTATCATACACATATCTTGCATAACATGTTGAACTTGCATATAAGCATTCTCATAACTTGCATAACATGCATTTAAGCATACACATAACTTGCATAAGCATTCACATTCTTGCATAAGCATCCACATACTTGCATAAGCATGCATAAATTGCATATCATGTTAAACTTGCATTTAGGCATACACATAACTTGCATAAGCATTCACATACTTGCATAAGCATGCATAACTTGCATATCATGTTAAACTTGCATTTAAGCATACACATAACTTACATAACATCATACACATAACTTGCATATGAACTTGCATAACTCACTTGTTAAACATGCATAAACCCACTTATTAAATATGCATAAACCCACTTATTAAACATGCATAAACCCACTTGTTAAACATGCATAAACCAACTTATTAAACATGCATAAACCCCCTTATTAAATATGCATAAACATAGGAAAACATAGAGTAGCATATCATTACAAATGATTCAAACTCACTAATCCGCATTTAAGACCATAAGTCTCATTACACCCAATCTACTTACTTTAGCAATTGATGTTAAAGTGATAGAAACTCACCAAACCCAAGATTAGCAAACTTATGAAGTGGAATTAGTTGCTAAATATGAAGATGGTGATGATTAGAGATTGATTAGAGAGTGATTAGCTTGCAACTTCCTTCATAAACTAGTGGAGGCTCTCTCAAGTTTGATTTTGGCGGCATGAGGCCATCATTACTATTTTTAGTATGGATTAGGGTAGGTTTAGGGTGTATTTATAGATTAGGTGAGTGTTTTAGGCCCTTAGATTAACCCTAGGTTAGATTAGGTCCGTTAGATTTAGGAAATCTCTAGAACCCAGCCCAAGACTCAACCAAAAACCAGATCTGGTGCACCCAGATCAACAGGGCCGACACCCTGTGTCGACATCCCTGTCGACAGGGCTGTCGACACCCCTATCGACATGCCTGTCGACACCCCTGTCGACAAGCCTGTCGACACGGGGCTAGGCGGGAACTTTCCCGCCACCTCCGCTTTTGGCTCCAATTATGTTTTAAAACTGAATTTCAAATCTGTTTTTAATTTTGAATTTTCTGAAAACTTCTTTGGGCCTTAACTGGGTCATACGGACTCCGATTTACAAAATTTCGGACTCTATTCTGCGTATTTTTCCGAGACGAACGAGATGACGCAGCCCGTTTCCCCCAATTCTCACATCTGAGATTATTTATCTTGCAATTAGTGAATTTTAGCATTAACCGAAATTCGGGGTGTTACATGTATCGTTGCTATTATACACATGTGTTGAATGGAATCCATATAAATAACTTTATATGGTGATTGATTGGGCCTCATTCCAATTTAGAAAATAAAGAATATTATAATATAAAGGTTCATGTGTTGACTGTACTCATCCGTTGAGATTAGTCATGTGTTGAACGAAATATTTTAATAATAAAATTTACATCTTTATCAATATAAAATAAAGGTTCATGTGTTGACAGTACTCATCCGTTGAGATTAGTCATGTGTTGAACGAAATATTTTGATAATAAGAAATATTTGAAATAGAATATTTGAAAATAGAAATATATGAAGCCGTGTTGATTAGATTGACGCCATTTTGACGTGAACGATATTTATATCGATTTTATTCATTTAAAAACGAATTTGATTTCAATTGAATATATAACGAATTTGATTTGAATAGAAAACGAATTTGATTTCAATTGAATATATAACGAATTTGAATCAAATAGAAAACCAATTTGAATTGAATCAAATAGAAAACCAATTTGAATTGAATCGAATAGGAAACCACTTTGAATTGAATCGAATTGAAAACGAATTCGAATTGAATTTAAAATGAAGTGAAATGAATTCAAATTGAATTGAAACTTGAATTGAATAGAAATGAATTTTAAAACGAATTTATAAGGAAAGATTCAATTTTGATTTGAATTGAAATGGAAGTTGAAATTGTTTTTGAAACGAAATTAAAACTATTTATATAATTCTTTTTGAATGGTAATCGACGAAATATATATTATATATATTATATATATAATATAATGGCCTGAATAGAACGCGCCGCGCTGCGGTAGTTCGTGAATTTCGACCATTTATTTCAAACGGACATTACGGGAGATCCGACCGTCGGATTCTCCTAAAACCGGAACTGTTGGGTTCGTATCGAAAAGTGTTTTCTAACGAATATTAGAAATTCAAAATCTAACGGTTGGATTTGGAGATACGTCCAAATCAAATTTGGAAAAGATCGCTATAAGTACAGTTCGATGACCGTTGATGGAAATCGACTGTACGGGCCTTGATAAAATTATTAAAAATATCAATAATTTGTGTAAAATCATAAGAAATGATTTGGGAAAAATTGGAGTGAAAACTCCATATTTGAAAAGATAAAAATGGATTTTTATCGAAATGAACTAGTTTTGAACTAAATTTAAAACCCAATTATTTTTAAATAAATAAATTAGATTTAAAAAGGGGTTTTAAATAATCGGAATTTCTAATATATTTGATTGGATTTGAAATGGGTTTATCGTGAACGGTGTTTTAAATAACGCTAGCTCTTTAACCCGATAATAAATAGAATGTGATTTGGGTTTGTCGTGAACTGTGTTTTAAATAACACCTAGTTCTTTAACCCAGTAAAAGGAGTTTTAATGAATCTGTAATTAGATTGAAATGTAAATCTATAATCTAAATTATCAAATTTAGAAATGAGCGAGAATGGAGTATCGCCAGTTTTGCTCCAAAGTGATAGTTAAATCTTTAATTAGATTTGAACGTGAAATGGTAATTAATTTTACCGATAACACCATGGTGTTAGATATGGAGTATCACCAGTTTTGCTTCATGGGATGAATAGGTTGGGATTGGGAAATAAAATAAATAATTACTTCGGTGTGGTTCGCTAATCTCGACTAGTTCAGAAAACCATAATTTGGTTTGAAACGATATCAAAAGGAAGATTAAAGGATAAATTTTAAAGAATTTATCTTGGATAAAATTAATGGGAACCTTTCCCTAAAAATGTGATTTTATGAATAAAAGAATATTCTGAATTGGAATGAGGCGTATGTTGAGTTTGTGTAACATTTTTTTTTAATATACGCGGGTTGTTCGGAAAGGCCGGGTTTATACCCATTCTGAATAACCGATTCGATGAGAAGTCGAAGATGAAGACGGTGGTCGAACACCGGAAGTCTTCACATCATTTGGATAATTACCGACGATCCTGATTGGGCTGTACACCTAAGAGGATGGAAATAGTTGGTGTTCGTCCAGACGTACTTGGAGATGGATGGATATGCGAGGAAAGTGCCTCCGGTTTCGTTCAGACCCAGAACGGACTTGTAAATGGATTGTGTGTCTGACATTGGATTTTATTCTGTGATGATTGATTTCTATTAAATATACATCTATATGGCGGCGGAGAATTTATTCTTTTACTTAACGCCCTTCTCTGGGACGTACGAGCTCAGAGGTTGTATATCGATGGACATCAGTCGCATGGCATGAATTGCCTATGTGGCACGCTAAGATGCAATGATCAAGGCTTTTGTTGAAAAGCAAAGTCTTGTGGTTAATGATCAAAGCATGCCTACGTGGCAGCTTTGTGTATAACGTGAATTCGCGAGCCTCACACCTCGGTATGAGTTAAAAACGGGATACGGGCCGTTGGGAGAACACGACGTTTCTTTCTAGCTTTGATGGTGTCAGTGACTTACCAGCCCTGACATTTATATACTTTTCACCTTTGTGGTTGTTGGAATGAGGCGCCTCGATTATAGGTCTGTAAGGACCGGGAAACGTGTGTTCAGGAATTGTCAATCCTCTAACGTAAGTGAGGACCGGCCCAACCGATCCAAGTGGCTGCCCAGAGTGTGTAGTCCTGAGCATTTGCTAGAGTGTCTCAAGGCGGAGAGGAGCTTACCCCTTGCCTTGACTCATGACGGAAATCCAATTTCCAATACGTGTATTTCGGCTTTATTTGTAGAGCCTAGTATGGCGACATAGTGGGATGGGGCACTCATGCCGTCTATGATTGAAATTGTTTTGACACTATACACTTATTATAGTATCAAATGATTTGTTTTAAACGTACCAAGCATGTTTGGCTATTATAAGGGAAAACCCTATCCTCCGGCTTGCGTTGCATTGTGTGATGGGACCTGGGTCTTATAATAGCTTCATTTTTCGAAAAAGCATTGCGCTGTTTATTAATATGCACAGGTATTCTTGGGAGGAAACCCGTTCCGTGTTATACGGCGTGGTCCCTTGAATTACTATCTTTAAAATAAAGTTTTAATAACTGTTTTAGTTCTCACACCAGTCACATGACTGACCTGGAGTTTATTGTTTTAACCTAAACTCTGGATGCCTCTATTTTTCGACACGGGCAGCTAGTAGTTTTGGTTTTGCAGATTTATATCCACAGGATCCTGGTTTGCAGCTGGAATGATATCCGGAAAGCTCTGTATTCGTATATCACCTTCAGTTGTGCTTTGTATTATTTTCCGCTGCTATGTATTTATTGTAATCTCTGATATTTATCGTACGTAATTTATTCATTTTTACTCTGTATATTCTTGTATTCTGATGGAATTGTTGTAATAACAATGAAATGTTCTCCTGTTTGTGTTCTGATTTGTCCTGTTCTCAAACGATCAGGGGTTTCGAACGGTCTAGATCGGTTTAACGACTGATTCGGATCGAGCGAAATTCCCGGCCGTCACAGACCCAAAGTCAACAAATCTTCGATGTGTCACTCTAAGGTCTAAATCATTGAAGCAACAAAGTCAAACACCTACAATGAAACAACAAGATTTGGATCCAACCAAATATAGCAAAATGTGGGTCTACCAAAATCACAACACTTGGATCTACCAAGAAAATAAACATATGAATCTACCTCGAATTCCACATTATATCTACCCAGAGTTTTGCATGTGCAACGACAGAATGGCACGAGGCCATAGCCAGTATTTATGATAATATAGGTGTCCCCTAAACATAGATTTCGATCTACCTAAACAAAAAATATGGATCTACCCAGATTCACAACATGATTTGGATCTACCAAGATTGAGCTGAAGGTCTAGTACTGGTTTAAACACAAAATGTGCCACAAACCCACCGATAGTGACACAAAAATTGGTAATCGTGCATCCCGTACCACACATTTCCACTTAACAGTTCACACACTTCACATTAGAAAACTTAGAAATTCACAAGAAATCACCGAAAACATTGAACGTCACCGAGGATTACTAAATCACTGAAGATCACTGAGATTCTTTACTTCGATTGGACGGAATCGGGGTTAAATAAAATCGTATACCACCACGTCCCATACCAAGGGATAGGCGACAATATTTGATCACTAACACATCTTCATGAAGCGTGAAAATTATGTGCGGTTTTTAATTAAAAACATACTTTAGAAAATGGTATGAAAATTAGCTTCCTATAAAATGTTTGAAAAACGTTAATTTCCAAAACTCTTATATATAATAATACAATTATATATAAATTTATAAAATTTTGTTAAAGTACTAGTTCCTTTCAAAAGCATACTACTTTACTCAAAACATTTCAAAAAAAGCAATTAAAATCAGTGTGTGTACTCGGAAAACGCATGGAAAATTTCATAAGAATTGCATACCAAAATATCAAAAAAACCACTTAGATTTCATGGTATATAAGACTTCATTACTATTGAAGCCACTATTTCAACTCTCACAAATATCGCCCGAGATCTCCCCTGAGATCTCGTTTTGGGCTCCTTCCGAAACGAAATAGCAAATATCACTCTAAATCTCCTTTCGAATATATCACCCGAGATATTGCAATATCGAACGATATATCGACCGAGATGAAATACTGGAATATTGTCCGAGATCTTAGTTTTTTTGGTTAAAATTAAATTTGTGCCTGAACTAGAACTATAATTAAAAAACTAAAATCTAGCCATATCAATCTTTTGTTATTTTACATTTTGTATGTTCTACCAAGATTGAGCTAAAGGTCTAGTACTGGTTTAAACACAGAATGTGCCACAAACCCACCGATAGTAACACGAAAATTGGTAATCGTGCATCCCGTACCACACATTTCCACTTAACAGTTCACATACTTCACATTAGAAAACTTAGAAATTCACAAGAAATCACCGAAAACACTGAATGTCACAGAGGATTACTAAGGCACTGAAGATCACTGAGATTCTTTACTTCGATTGGACGGATCCGGGATTAAATAAAATCGTATACCACCACGTCCCATACCGAGGGATAGGAGACAATATTTAATCACCAACACATCTTCATGTAGCGTGCAAATTATGTGGGGTTTTTAATTAAAAACATACTTTAGAAAATGGTATGAAAATTAGCTTCCTATAAAATGTTTGAAATAATACAATTATTTATAAATTTATACAATTTTGTTAAAATACTAGTTCCTTTCGAAAGCATACTACTTTACTCAAAACATTTCAAAAAAAAGGATTAAAATCAGTGTGTGTACTCGGAAAACGCATGGAAAATGTCATAAGAATTGCATACCAAAATATCAACCATTTAGATTTCATGGTGTATAAGACTTCATTACTATTGAAGCAAACCATAAAATTATCACGAGAACACACAAAAATATCACTTAGTCATAGAGTGTGAATTATTATCACTTTAATTGGGGTTACAACAATTCAAATATCACAACGGAACCAAGGTATACTGTTATGGAACTCATTAGAATGCTTCAGGAACGCATTCTGGGCATTTCAGCCCAGATGGGTCGACCCACTTGAGGCTTGGGTCGACCCATTAGTCGACCCAGCTCCAGTCTGGGTCAACCCAGGCAACGAAAAGTTGTCCAGGACAAATCATGACGAATTACCAACTTTGAGGTCGATTTCCACAAAAAAAAATCAACTTGGAATCATATGAAAATTGACATGCAACAGCTAGAATACATTGTGAACCCACAGGAAAAATAATTTCTCCATTCCGTTAAGAATTGAAGAACTTATTCACCTCCGAACATGAGGTTTCAGCTAGATTTACACTACTAAGTTTGAGGTCGATTTTCAGCAACCAAAACAACTTGGATTTGCATGAAAATCGGCAGATAGACTCACCAAACATTATACATTAACATGCAAAATGATATACTCAAAAAAATTCAAAGACCAGAAAGATACAATGGACCAAAGTTGGACATTGGCTATGATTTCAGCACAGAACAATAAGATGAACAAACAAAGAAAAAAGCAACGTATTTTTGTACAGAAAGCTTCAAATTGCTCAAGTTACTACTGTTAACTAGAAAATTGTGAGGATCACTCACTTAGTAGCAACTATAGTGAATGTAGCAAGAATCTGAAGCAAATCGAAGCCTTATTATTGAGAAAATGAGCTTCTTTTCCCTGTAGAGACACAAGCTGAGACTTGCAGAGAAAGCCTTACTGTAAAGATGATATCCTCAACAAATAATAGGAAAATATGGATTATATTTGAGTTTAGAGTGTATTACCTGCTTCTAAAGGATCTAAACACTGAATTCTAGAGTTCGGTTGTGGTTTTGAGGTAGTAGAAATTTATATTAAGTGGGTTTTTCCTTTCTTTATTTTAGTCTACTAGAGAAGAAGAAAGGTAAGGAGAAGTGTACTTACTTCCTATTGTCTCCATACAATTCACTATATTAGGAAGGTAATTAGGCCCACTAATAATCAATTAAGCCAAGCTAATTAGTTTAACCACTTAACATTTGTTTTAGGCTATTAAACACCAATTTAAGCTATGTCAACATGGTTTAACCAATGTTTAAACTATTATCAACCAAAAATTTAAAAGTTTCAACATAACTTGATAAACTAAAAATTATTACAATAATAATAAAACATCCTTGAGGATTTTAACACCAATCTTTCAAGTTTACAACAAACTGACAAAAATTGCACAAATATGAACATTTCACTTATATTTGTGTAATATTTACAATACATCCAAATAAATTATTTCAATTGTCTTACTTTCAACAAAATAAATTATCAAAACTTAGAAAAATACATATTTTCACATATTACACAAATGCTAGCATTTCGCCCATATTTGTACAACATTTACAATTGTGGTAACTTAAATATTTTGTAAATCCTAGCTTTTAACAAAACAAATTATCAAAGTATGGAAAAACACATTTTTTCTATATTTATTATCAATACACAAATTTTTACATGTTTATCATTTCGCATTCTCATTATATCATTATCAACATAAATATTCAAGTATTGGGTTTTAAACCCCAAAAGTCACATCGTTAACACAAAATATATTTCTTATGAATTTGACGCTATTAATTGCCCACAAGAGAATATTTTAACCTTTTATGTCTATTTTACAACATATATAAACACTTGTTAATATTTTTAGTTGTCAAAGTATCAAATTTCACCTAAAACCAATATTTCATAATTTATCACTAAATCAACCTTTAATTAACCCAAACCCCAAATTAATCACTTGAACAGATTTAACTCCACAATCAAACCTCAAATCATCAGTTAATTAATTCCACAAATAATTAAGTCAAATAATCAGGTTAATGATATATTCAACTTAATTATTACCCAATTATTCACATTTCAAAGATTATTAAAATAGCAGGTAATCACCAAAACCTGGATTGTTACAGACTTCCCCCTTTCAAAAATTGCATTATCGCAATTTCCTTGGGAATAAGTCATGTACAACCTAACCCATGCCCATCAACACACGAAATTCACAATGATTAAGATGAGCTCATATAGGTTTTCTTACCTTAAGCTTAGAAAAGAGGAGAAACTAACATTCAACAAACTCGATAGATTAGAAAATGGATATAAGCACGGGCATCAATCTTATCGGATCACCAAAAATTTACTTCGAAGGCATTTATATTTTGAAGCTAAACGATAATGGGAAAGCTAAAGACTGACTTCACAGGATGACTTGAAGTATAACGACGAATATAAGCACCAATTAGAAATATGACAAACACTTTCTTATGAAAGACGTAGTGCACATTGTGTACTTTCAAAATTAATAAGGATAGATTTCGATGAAACCTCCAAGGTTAATACTTAATGTAAAGATGATGGTCTTTGCAGGACCTATAATCAACAATGAAGCAACGATTAAGCTTATCACAACAAGACTTAAGAGTACACACAAACGCGTAACTATAGAGAAAGAGGTTAAAGAAAATCAATCCTCTGCATCCAAAACTTCTTGGGATTATGCCATCATTCACATACGACTAGCGCATCTCAACACTATCGTCACAAGGTCGGATAAAGCATATGCTCTTGCCATAATCCCAAAGAATCAACACAATGAATGAGAGAACACAAGGGAGCCTCCAATTGTCAATACTATTAATTCAACTCTTTTGTTTGTCAAAACTATACTTGGGTTAAACTCATAACCACTACTTAAAAGCATTTATATTTTCACATTGATTAAGATACGCATTTTAGTTTAAAACATCCAACGATTATTTATCCACATTTATTAGATGTAACCAAGTTATAAAAACTTCAGTTTACATACTTCTTACATCCTGATTCAGTTGGGTCTTCCTTTTCCTTATATATATATATATATATATTAAAAAGAATCTCGATTATTCCTAAAATTCATCGACTTGGGTTAATATGAAAAAGGCTTAAAATTTAACTAATATCATTCTTTGTCCTAACATCATACTCATACATATAAATAAGGAAACCATAATAAAGGAAAGCTTCTTTTCAAAATTACATCTTTATCACCCCAAATTTCAAACTTATTGTACATATATATATATAACTAATTTCCAAAATTTCATAATTACACCTTTTAAAGTTTTAAATTCAAGTTCTACCCAACCTAACAATACAAATTAGACAACTCAAAAGTTATTGAACTCCATTTTCAAAACTTTATTAAAGCTCGAATATTACTCGATTTATTGCACTCTTAAAATCAATAAACTAAAAGGTTATAAAATTATTTTGCAATTGTTAAACTTTTATACCGATTATTACTCTTGCCAACAATGTCTCATACGTTATTTTGGAATCCCTAACGACCCAAGGTGTCCCTTGTCTCGACCAGAATTCTTAAACCACGTCTAGACACCTCAACACAATCAATAAACACAACCAAATACTTCAATATTTCCCTCTTTAAATAAATCCACTTTAATGTCCTTACCTTAAATACTCCTGAAATTTAAGAAAATATTTCTTAATAGTCCACAAGTTATATTAATTATTGTGCTCAACCAAAATAATCACCTCATTTCCGCTGCGCCACTCTAAAGAATTGGATTATCTACACTTTGATATTCAACTAATGTTTAAATCACATTTTAGCTCCCCAGGAAAGGGTACGTGGGATAAGGTTGGGACACAACGGCCCAATAAAAGGAGTCGAGTGTTTACATTTCATTACACAAGCGGACAAAATATAAAAAGAAGTTATAATTATTCTAATTAGGCCAAGGATAACGATCCCACCATGCATTTCCAAGTTCAGTAAGAATATAAGGGTAGTTTAAAACCCTTACTCAAAGTCTTGAGATACAAAATACTACAGAGTGATCCAAATGAAATTTTAGCAACAATTATAAACATAGGATCAATTCAGGGTAAGACACGCAATTCAAGTGATAGGCAATTACATGGAAAGTTCCACACTTACCCATGTCACACTAATCAACAAAACACTCTAGGGTACACGATCATTATGGAAAACCACTTTTGCCAATTAACCCAAATGCCTAATCACAACAACCTCAACAATCTTAGAAGTATCCCCTAACCCAACCATAGGGTTTCCTCTAATATGGAGGAGTACAAAACTCCTTGAATCAAGATGGACAAAAATAATGATAATTCCCAAAAAAAATATACCTCAAGGATTAGATGGACCACCAGAAACTCTTTCCACCCAAAGATTTACCGAATTAGACCCATTGGGCCTTTTAGGACATGAAGATTTCTCATGACCTTCCTCCCTACAATATCTACAATGAGGTCTAGGACAAGCATGAGTGAAATGATCAGTTGATACTCAACTGAAACATCCCATTGCAAAAGACAAAGGAGGTGCTACACGAGGTTGAGAACTTGAACCACTGCATTCCTTATTCTTGGGAAAAGGCTTAGATTTGGAGAAGGCGAAGTGCCTCTTGTTTGGATTACCCTTAACATTGGCATCATCATAACTTTCTTTCTCATTCTCGACAATCTCGAGAAGGAGAGGTGCATCAACAAGACCTTCAAAGGTACGTTTAAGCCGCAACAGAAGGGTTCTCTTAAGATACTTCTTTAAGTCCGTTCATGAACTTAAGATTTTTCTTATAAGGTGTAGAAATATACTCCACGCCGTACAACGACAAGGCCTAGAAAAAGGCGACATATTCAGAAATAGTCAACTTCCCTTGCTTAAGCTTTAGGAAGCGAAAAGCCAAACTCTCCTTTTCTGACTCTGGATTTTGGCCTCCTTTGTACTTAAAACATGATTTCAGCCTGGGCTGAAATTACTTCCAGGTCCAACTTTATGACCAGATTTGAATGACTAAATTGCCTCGGATTGGCCTAAAAATTTACAGGCATAAAGACAAGAATCCAGGCTTCAAAACACAAAAATAATTACCAAAATATTATCAATATCGAGGAAGATACAGCTTCCAGAAGTTGGACTTGGAAGCTGTTTCAACACAATCATCAAAAAAATTAGACTTATAGCCCAGGACCACTCAGGAAAGCATTCCTGACATTTTAGCTAGGTGGGTCGACCCACTCGAGGCTTGGGTTGACCCATGGATTGACCCAACTGCAGTTTGGGTCAACCCAGGCAATGGAAATTGCCTAGGTCAAAACATGATGAACTGCCTACTTTGAGGCAACATTTCCCCAACCAAACTAGCTCGGATTCACTTGAAAATTTGCAAATATAGTCATAAGATGATGGAAATGAAAAATACTCAAAAATCAGAAAGTTATTTAGGATCAAAGTCCGGGTTTTACTGTGATTTTAGAACAGAACAAAATGATCAATATAACACAGAAAAGTTACGTATTTTATATCACAAAGCTACAGACTACTGCCAGAAACTTGTAAACTAGAAAGTGTGAGTGAATACTCACCTTGATTGGATTTAAGGAGGACTTTACTGACATAAGCTTGCAAAAAATGGCTTTAGGCTCTCTACGCTAAAAGAAGAAGGAAGCAGCCACATTGTTAACCCTGCTAAAGCACTGGATCAGCCTCAATCATTTGGGTCGGTTGCAAATATGGTTCGGCCTCAACAAAGCGGATCGGACCGTTCAGATAGCAGCAGGTCGGCCAAATATTGGATTAGTTCACTCAAGATGGATCGGCTCGGGAAGTCGCAAAGCACCGGTTCGGTCATGAATATGGGTCGGCGTCAATAACGCGGATCGGGTCAGTCAGCGCCACAAAGTCGGTTCGATCAGATCCAATATGTTACAACGTGTCGGCATGCTTCGGAAAATGGTCCAGCATGACAATAGAATTCATGGACATATGAGACTACATGGTGCATAACACACATAATATGGCATGCATGAACAAAGCTTCAAGCAAATATGTTAGGCAAATACGTATGATATGATGAAGTCATAGTGCTCATTATACAAAAGCCACATGACCGCATAAGACAATTTGCATGCATGGAATGGAATAAAGTACGTTGCATGACAAAGTGGTGATTAGTTGAATGGACTTTATGCACTTGTAACGTAAGTCCATGGTTTGCTTTGAAAACCTTATTATCTGTTAATGCTAATTCATAGAAAGAATTCAAGACAATACAGCAAGGTGGCGGCATCGGCTAAATAAAGCAGGTATATGGATCGGGGCATTCAAAGGTACACGTGGTCGGGCATGTTATATGCGATAGTATTTATGTAATTAAATCAAACTGGATCAGATCATGTAATAGCAGCTAAAGCAAATACTAGTTCAGGTCGAGACATTTAATACACGTGGAAGCATATATGGCGGCTATAGCAAATGTTTGGATCAGAATATGGACACATGGATCGGGATTGGAACAACAAATGGGTCAGTGTAGGAAAAACATGCGGTGGCATATTGGTAAATGTTTGAATCGGGGTCCTGTTTACTTGAAGCTGGATCAGGGCAATAATAAGAAAAGCTGAACCGGTGCATAACAGAAAGTGGATCGGGGAAATTCAATTCAAAAGGTGGATCGGTATGTTAGGAAATAAATTGGATCGGCACTACCTCGATCCAAGTCTACCCGGTCCAGATTTATGCCCGATCTAAACTTACGCCTGAGCCAAACTTACGCTCGAGCCAAACTTACGCTCGAGCCAAACTTACATCCGATCCAACTCCAGTCCGATCCAAGTTAACAACCGATCCAAGTTACTACCCGATCCAAACTTTTCACCATGTAATTATGAAACTGCCACTACCTTCAAACTTCTCCTATAAATAGCCCCTTGTTCCACAAATCAAGGGACAGATTTCTTGACCCCGAAGGGCTGCCTAAACCATTCCTACACCTCTCTAAAAGCTTCAAAAACATCATTAATGGCTTCCTAACTTACTCCATCATTCTTCAACATGAAGATCAAATAAATCCAATTCTCCATCCAAAGTTGCTCTAACTCAATTCAAATGCTCATTAATCGCTATCAGTTCTCTCTAAAAATCCGGATCTAGCTCAAATTTCATCATGAAATCAAGGAGAAGCATCTACATGCTAAAGTGATCAACGATCCACACATCCTCCGTCATAAAGCTAAAAATCTCAACAATTTCTTGCCAAGTTCAAGCATAATTAGATAATGAAAAATGAGAGAAGTGAGAAATGAATGTATGAAAGATTTCATGTGTGTTGTAAAACAAAATTCCGTAATGAGAAGTGATTGAAAAGTGGACGTAGATTCATATTCAATCGAACCACTATAAAAATCCTGTGTCCTTTACTTGTTTTTCTTCATTTATTTTGTAATTGTGTCCCTTTTATTTTATAACCATAATTAGTGAAGTGTGATTTCACACCCTTGGTGTTGATTCCAATTTTGAGATCAACATTTGGCGCCCACCATGGGGCCATGTTCGCATCTCCTTTCATATTGAAGTTTTAAGCCTACTTCTACCATAGATTCCGCAAATCTAAGATCTAGGCCAATTGATGAATTATCATCAAAATTCAAGGACTTATCCGAGATCATGGCGAAGTCTAATAATACCACTAGCAATGTCATTGAAGAAAACGACAATGTTGCTAATCACGAAACTACTCCACTCACCAACCGATTTGAAGGTGGGGAAAATTCAATATCCGGGGCAGGAGTGACTAAAGCTGAATTAGACGTCGTCGTCGCTAACTTGAGTCAATGCATGGAAGCCTCCAATAAAGCTTTAATAGATGCTAATAAAACTCTTGTTGATGCTAATCAAGCCTTGATGGATAAAGTGAGCGCTCTGCTAAACGCTCAAGCAAATCCCGCTCCTCTTCCAAAGATCCATGTCAACCTTGAAGAAAATGCAAATTCATCGGCCTGTAATCCTCATAATGATAACATGGAAGGATTTGTTGGCGAAGACGATGCCAATGTCGAAGACTCAAAAATGAAAGCTAAAAACCACTCAGATCGAAATAACCGACGAGTTGCAAGTCCCGTTAAGGGAGTACCTTCGCATAGTGGAAGTAAAAGACCTAGATCATCTAAACGCGATCGCTCTCCACGATGAGCATCCGGAAAAGAGATCGAGGTCCGCTCTCCGGAACAACACAACTCGAAGGAATATATCATGGATGTGGTAAAGCAAATCATGAAAGACAACATGCCTCGCAAGGATAGTGAAAGGGAATAGGAATTCTCTCTCGATAAGAACCCATTTACAAAGAGGATTTGCAAGGCCGAATTCCCCAAAAAATCCACTCATCCTACTTTACCTTCGTATAATGGAAATTCTGATCCGAATCACTTCCTATACAAATACGAATGGTATATGAATGGAGCTAAAGTAATGGACGAGATCATATGTCTGTGCTTCCCTCTCTCTATCTAGAAGGCGTCGCATCGTTATGGTTCACAAGGCTCCCGTCCAAATCCATCAACCAATTTGATGATTTGATCATGAAATTCAAAGAGCAGTTCAGGATGCAAGCTACGAAAGCGAAGGACGTTATTTCTCTTACATCAATGAAACAGAAACCGGGAGAATTTGTCAAAGCTTTCCTCAAAAGATTCGATGTTGTTGTATCTGAAGTAGGGAATCTCGAACCTCGAATGATCTTAATGTCTCTAATCGACGCTATAGACGAGAAGAGCAAGTTTGGTAAATGGATTAAAATGAAAGAGCCAAGCACGCTCGAGAAATTCTATAAAAAAAGCCGAGGAGTACATGAGATTCGAAACCGGTCCAGTACCTCTTCAGATTATTGATGCTAACCTGCTCCTTGAAGCTCCCAAAAATGCTACTGCTCGGAATAAT
Source organism: Allium sativum (assembly GCA_030737875.1). Classification (NCBI taxonomy): domain Eukaryota; kingdom Viridiplantae; phylum Streptophyta; class Magnoliopsida; order Asparagales; family Amaryllidaceae; genus Allium; species Allium sativum. Next base: position 514,057,123 of record CM060910.1, read on the forward strand.
CAGAATAACACTCAAGGGCAGAAGCGCGCCAATGATGGGAACGATAACAAAGCTAATAAGAGGTCTCGCCTTTTCAACTCATCAGAGCCGACGCCTTTGAATGACACTCCTGAAAATATCTATCTTGCAACAAAGAATTTTGAAGAGTATGTTGAGCCAGATCCGATAAGGATAAGCGATAAAGCAGCAAACTCAGGGAAATTCTGCAGATTTCACAACCAGCCTGGTCATAACATTAATGAGTGTCGACACCTAAAGAACCTCATTGAGGAGTTGATCAGGAAAAACAGGCTACAACAGTATGTAAAGAATCCGCAAGCCATGAATCCTTCTGCAACTCCTCAGAGACAAGGGGCATCAAATGATCAGTCTGGTCCAAGCAACGTAGCTTCTGCTCAAATCATGCCGAGGCTTATCATCAACTAGTAACCGTTGATTGGGCTTCAAACTCAATGGCTCAGAATAAGCGATCAATATCGCTACTGCTTTACTTCATGCTTTAGTTAATGCTTTACTTCGTATTATACTTTCTGCTATATTCAAAACTTCTTGTAAACAGTCTGTAATAATGTGCAAGTGATACACTGGACATTAGCTTTACGATTAAGAGCATATTTGTCTGAATGAATTTCTTGCTTGCAAAATTATATGTAAAATCAAAACTTTCTTAAAAGATGATCTCATATTGTAGGCCATCTGTCGAGCGCTTGTTCCTGTAACATCGCTGTAATGACCCGCATTTGCAGAGGTATTATAATTAATTTATTTAATTATATATATAGTGATATAGTGAATTAAATGGTCGTGGGACTAGATAATGATGAATATTTAAATAAAATAATAAATTAAATAATATATTTAATTTTGAAATAATCAGAATTGGCTGAAATGACGATATGGTGTGAACCGGATCATCTGTGATATTTAATTCAGCTTAGAATTTAATTTGAATAACGAATATATTATATAAATGACAGTTTGAACATAGAATTATAATATAATTAAAATCGAGCTTGAAATGGCGCTGCAGTTCGTAAATTGGCGATTCGAACTTCAATTGAATGTACAGGATTCATTTTAAGCTGGATTTCTGTGAAACAAGAAACGTGTGGAGCTGGTGGAGTATATCTTTCTAGTGGAAGAGAAAAATCGGGATTTCGTCGTGTAGATTTTGATTTACGTCCAAATCAAATTTTAGAAAAGTTGCTGTGGAATTCCTTTATAATTTATGAAGGAATTATTTATATTTTAAAAAGGAATTTCAATATAAATCGAATATCGGGTTGACCTAGAAGTGAATATCGAGTTAGAAATTCATATAGGAATATTCTAGAGCTGTATGGTATTCCACTGTGAATATAGACGATAATATTTATTTTTAAATATTGAGTTTAATTATATTTAAATATATTTATATATTTAAATAGGGTCATTAAGAGCTTTAAAAATAGCCAGTTTTGCAAATGACCTCAGAATTCGACGAAACTAATTTTGTTGGATCCGCAATGTCAAATTATTGTTGTATGTCAAGTTTCATGATGTTTAGAGACACTGTGTGGTCGCACGGATTTTCAAAGTGAGAAACAGTCAGTATTTTGACGGTTAAAAATACGTTGTGTGAGCATACGAAGTCGGAATTCGACGAAACCTGTTTCGTTGGGACCATAATGTCGAGCTGCAGCTGCATGTCCAGTCTTGTGATTTTTAGGTACTGTGTGTGATCACACAGATTTTTAGAGTGCAAAAACGAATATAAAATAATAAAAGAAAATATCTAAAAATATCCTAAACAAATATCTAGGTATTTGTTAACACTATATAAACACCTTAACTTCTCTAAACCTAGAAATTTCCATTTCACGGTCAAATGAATTTTCCGCCGTAACCTTTTTCATCTCAGGAAAGGGTTCGATCTTTTTAAAATCATAGAAAAGGGAAATAAAATTCTTTAAATCTCAAAACAAATATGGTAGAATTCTTCTTTGGATTCTCTTCTAGTTCATGTGAGTTTTGCTTCGTTCGATCAGTTTTCTCGTCACTGGAAAAGCACGCGTGAGCTAGGGTTCTAAGTTCTAGCGATTTGAGGCATCGATTCACACTATTGATAGTGGATTTGGGTTTGTGGCTCAGTGCGGTTTCATCTGTGTGAATTTTGAGCAGTTCCGTTCCATTGGAGTTCGGTGGTTTTAGGCTAGATTTGGGTTTCGAACTAAAGACCGCGCTGAGCAGTTGGACGTCGAGTTCATCATTTTTGCGATGGTGATGTTGGGGGTTCGAAGAGAAATAGCGTGGTGGTCTCCGTTTTGTTAACGATGGTGTATGGGAAGGAGTATTGTGTTTGAAATTGGAGATGAAGTGGCTGTAACGGTGCTGAGCTCGTATAAAACTGTAGCAGTATTTTTGGGGAAGAAGAGGCTTATACGGGTTGGGTTTTATGATGGGGAAGTTGGGCCGAGATAGAAGGTTAAGCCCATTAAAAAGTTTAAAGTTTTATTTTAATTTAATTTAAATAAGGTTCAAACTTGTTAATGCAATATCTGGATCATACGACATCAGAATTGAGCGAAACAAGATCCGATGGGATCGTATGAACGGACACTACCCAATGGAACTGACTAGGAGCGGAGTGGAGCTCGTATGAAATTATGGTGAAATAAACTGTTTGATTCAAATCAAACAACAGTTTATCATTCTTTAACGATGAACTGCCAATGTGAGTAAATCTCACTAACTCTGAACAATTAATAATTTCATGTTGTACTTTTAGAACTGTTAAATATTGGCTGATTGACTGTGTGTTGACTGTTTGATTGAACTGCTAGTCAGTTAGTTGAATTTCTATATTTATTCTGTTTAACAGAATATATCATATGGAACTGAAAGTGATGTTATCTATATTGTTTAACATCTGTGATGCAGGGAAACAGGTTGGAGGAATCCAACTGGATTCCTCAACATTTATTTTATTGTGATTCATATATTGTGATATATGATGTGATATATAATCTGTTGTTGATTATGTGTGTTTGGACGATATTTATCGTTGTTATATGGTAATACCATAAGAAATACTAGTTGTGGGAAAGGGGATTTTCAAAGTGTATTTTGAAAATGAATTATTTATATAAAATCGATGGATTTTATATCGAAAAGGAAAAGAATTTTTATAAAAGAGAATAATTATAAAATCGAAGGATAATTTATAATAAAGGAAATATTATTGGTTATAATAAATACGATAGATAAAAGAAATATTTATTTGTTAAATAAATAGAATTATTAAAAGGGAGAATTTATTCAGGGAATAAATTAATCAAATGAGTTAGTTAAACCAGATTTGTCAAATGAGTTAGTTAAACCAGATTGTCAAATGAGTTAGTCAAACCAAGTTAAATGAGTTGATCAAACCAAGTTGATCGAGTTAGTTAAACTAGTTAACCCAAAGGAGTTAGTCGAAGTGAGTTAAATCCAGAGGAGTTAGTCGAAGTAGTTAATCCAAAGGAGTTATCGAATATTGGTTATTCGAAGTGAGTTAAATCCAAAGGAGTTAGTCGAAGTTAGTAATTCCGCAGGAGTTAGTCGAAGTTAGTAAATCCAAAGGAGTTAGTCGAAGTGAGTTAAATCTAAAGGAGTTAGTCGGAATTAGTTAATCCAAAGGAGTTAGTCGAAGTGAGTTAATCTAAAGGAGTTAGTCGAATCGAGTTGGTCGAACCAAGTTAGTCGAGCCTAGTTAATCGAATCGAGTTGAGTTAATCAAGTTGAGTTAGTCAAGATGAGTTAATCAAACCGAGGTAATCCAAATGAGATAATCGAATATGAGTTATTCGAAGTGCGATATCGAATATGGTATATTTGAAAGGAGATATCGAATATAGTTTATTCGAAATGAGTTATTCGAATATAGTTTAATCGAAAAGAATTAATCGAAAAGGATTACTCGAGAAGAATTTATCAAATAAAGTAAATCGGTTAAAGTGAATGCAATAGGGTAAATCGAATAGAGTAAATCAAATAGAGTTAATCAAATAGAGCTAATAAAAAAAAGGAGCTAATCGAATATAGTTATTCGAAAAGAAAGGTTAAGTAAGGAAGTTAGTTAAAGAAATATAAAGTGAACTTTTCCTATTTCAAAGTTAGAAATGTTGTTCAGTTAAGGTCTGAGAGGTAGTTCTACCCCAACTTGATTGGCTTCGTATTTAACTAAGGAATGGTTAAGGTTCGGCAGTAAAGGATGGTTAAGTGAATTTAGTAATTAAAGGAAATGGATTGAGTTGGCATAGCGATGTTTTATCTAAACATCTGTTTAATCCAAACGTAGGAGTTTTGGAAATGTTTTTCCCAAACAAGAATCAGAAATGTTTTCTAATATAGAAAACAAGAAATGGAAATGTTTTCCAATGGTAATAACATATATTTTCAAAATTTAGAAAATAAGAAATGTTGAATATAGGGAAACAGGAGATGAAAAATGAACTAAGGAGATAAATGTTAAATGATGTTTGATCGATATAAATTTCCATCTGGAAATAATATCGTTGTTTGCACACCTGTTTTTCTTTGATGGTTAAATCACAGACTATCGAAGTTTTGACCATTTTAACGTTGTTAATATGGAGAGACCAGTTGGATTATTATCCAAAGAACCACTCTGTATTGGTGAGACGACCCGATTTCCCGTTCTCACGGAAACAAGGTTATCTTTTGGAATATAACACAGAAACATATAATAGCAGAACAGAATTAAATAAATACACCAGAATGAACAACAAAATATACTGGATAAAAGTAATCATCAGAGTTACACAGTATACAGGATCTTACTTAGTACAAATACAGTTCAGCTATACATAAATGTCTACAGCGGAAATAAACAAAATATGTACAATAGGAGCTGAACAGCATAAAAAGAAATAAATGATAGAATCCATCTTCAGCTCCAGCTATCCAGAAAGAACCAGCTAAACCTGAATACAAGGCTGCCCGTGTAGAAAAAGGGGCACCCGAGTTTGAGAGTGAAACAAACTACGAGTCAGTCATGGGACTGGTATGAGAAATCTACTCAACACATATATAATATGGCTAATCACAGGACCACGCCACTTTCGTGGAACGGGTTTACTCCATTGGATTGCCAGTGCTTTAAAACAAATCTTTCTTTTAAACATTGCTATGCTTTTTATAAAAATGAAGCCGTTATAAGACTCAGTTCCCATCACACAATGCAACGCAAACCGGAGGATAGAGTTTTTACCTTATAACGGCCAAAATATGCTTGATACGAATAAAACAAAGGCATTTGATATTATTGCTAGTGTTTATATGTTTTGAAAACAATTTCAAATCATAACTATCAATCATAGACGACATGAGCGTCCCATGCCACTATGTCGCCAAATGTATATATACAATCGAAACCGCATCGTCTCGTATTTGGAAATTGGATTTCCGTCATGAACCAAGGCAAAAGATAGTCCTTACCGAATTCGAGACGCTCTAGCCCGCCCCTCAGGTACAGCCGCAACCGTACCTTGGATCGTCAGGGCCGGTCCACACGAAGTGGATTATAATGCCTGAACAATGCGTTTCTCCACCCTTTGGGGTGTAAATGAGCCAACGAATGACTCCATCGGACCCGGATCGTCCGATCAAACCGAGGCGCCTCGCAACAGCAACAACCACATAGGTGAAAAGTATATAAATGTCAGGGCTGGTAGGTCACTGACACCACCCTAGCTAGAAAGAAAACGCACGTCCCCCCTGAGGTCCTTCTCCCGTTTTAGGTTCATACCGGGATGTGAGGCTCGCGAATTCACGTTATACACAAAGCTACGCCACACAGGCGGTGCTTTGATCATCTCCACAAGACTTTGCTTTTCAACAGAAGCCCTGATCACTGCATCTTAGCATGCCACACAGAATAAATCCTATGTCGGACACACAGTCCATTTACAAGTCCGTTCTGGGTCTGAACGAAACCGGAGGCACTAAATGCCTCGCAAACCCATCGACCAACACGTACGTCTGAACGATCACCACTCATTATCCATATTTCGGGATGCCTCCCAATCAGGACCTCGGTTACCATCCAAACGAGGTGAAGATCTTCGGTCTTCGACCATCGTCTTCATCTTCGAATTTCAATCGTCGGTCGATTATTCGAAATGAGAATTAACTCGGCCTTTTCAAATAATTCACGTATATTTAGAATTTCAAATCGATTTATTTCAATGGTTAAATTATTCGACAACACCAATTGTGTTCTTTTTATAGTTTTCACACCAAACACATTCAACCATCAAACATCACATAAATCAAGCAAATTCAGTTTATTTCCATTCCATATCGCTTACGATATTTTATAACTATTTATCGCTATTTTTATTTATTTTAAAATAGCCATTTTATTCAAAACGACGCTTCGGGCCATAAGGCGGCCGTGGCGCTGTTTTTCTTCAGATTTGATTTACACATATCTGAAAATCTAACCGTTGGATCTTCACAAAATTTACATCATTAGAAAGGTCTTTTCAAAACGAATCCAACGGTTCCAGTTTCGGGAAATTCCGACGGTCGGATCTCCCGGTACAATCGTTTGAATTTTCGATTTCAAAATACGAACTGCCGCGTCGTTATTCGATTAAATATAATTTTATTTATATATATAAATAAATATAATCGTTTCTGGCGCTGTTTTTCTTCAGATTTGAATTAAACATTCCAGACAATCCAACCGTTGGATTTTTACAAGGTTGGTGCCGTTGGAAAGATTATTCCAAGGCGAACCCGACGGTTGAGGTTTCGGGAAAATCCAATGGTCGGATTTCCCGTACTAGTCGTTTGAAATCACGGTTTCGAAATACGAACTGCACGGCCTCGTTTCGTTTTAATTTTATTTATATTTATATAGTTATATAAATATAGTTCATTCAAGGATTTCTATATCGTTTTCACTTCAAAAAATTTTCTAACACCTTAAATTTTGGAAAAATTTCGCCATAACCTCCCCTGTACCGGGAGCGTCGGGAAATCGCAAATAGTGTCCCGGTCCTTCTAATCTCAAAAAGAAAAAGAAAAAGCCAAGCGGCTAGCCAATAGGCTCAAAATCATCACCCAAACAAATCAGTAAATGTGTACCTATTTGTCGGGCACAAAATTTTATTCCTCTTCTCTAGCCCCTTTGCTATAACCTGTTCAATGAATATGCATATACATATATATATACAGTTCTTATCATTTACTCTTTTCTATTCAACTTCATATTTGATTTCTATTTGGTTTAAAAACGCCATTCATTCTAATGCTACATAAATAGGTGCAAATCATTTCATTAGCTAATTAATGAATATTTCAACTCGTATATGTTTATTTTGAACAAGTGGCTATTTTTAACACTTCATATTTTAACGATTTATGCATACAATAAAAATGTGATTTTTATTGTAAAACAACTCATTTCAAAACACTATTTTTTTTCTATATAGTTCATGTAGGTGATAAAATAGAATTTTTATCATAAAACAATTTATTTCAAAATATGAATACCATTCAACACATGAATTTCTAAACAACGAATGAATATCAATTCAACACATGAATGTTTTCAATAGTTTTTATATATAGATAAAAATGTGATTTTTATTATCTAACAGTTTATTTCAAAATATGAATACCATTCAACACATGAATTTCTAAACAACGAATGAATATCAATTCAACACATGAATGTTTTCAATAGTTTTTAGATATAGATAAAAATGTGATTTTTATTATCTAACAGTTTATTTCAAAATATGAATACCATTCAACACATGAATTTCTAAACAACGAATGAATATCAATTCAACACATGAATGTTTTCCATAGTTTTTAGATATAGATAAAAATGTGATTTTTATTATCTAACAGTTTATTTCAAAATATGAATACCATTCAACACATGAATTTCTAAACAACGAATGAATATCAATTCAACACATGAATGTTTTCAATAGTTTAAGCATATGAAATTAATTCAAACACACAAATATTATTCAAAATTTCGGCAGCATAACGGCAGGGTAGTTACACCGGCACCGTCCCTAGTACGGCTCCTCGCTCTACCTTAAAACCTCGCGGTTTTTGACAATGGGAAACATGCATCTAGTTCGCACGCAGGCGGCATGTATATATATTTATTTCAATTCCACAAACTAATCCTATGTGGTTTCAACCAAATATTTCACAACCACAAATGGGTATTTTTCAACCACAATCAACCAATATCAATCACAAACAATCCCAAACAATCATTCAATTTTCACCACAATTTCAACCAATAAATATCGTCCATGGTTTGTGGACGAGGGGCGTATATATATATATATATATATATATATATATATTTATATATAGCAATTTATATATAGCTACTCACATTCAATTTCAACACATATATATATAATTTTTAAATCAGAAATCTCACCAATAGCTATCCAACTTCACGACTCTTCTTAATAGAAATCTTCGCCTATTTGTCGCTTTCACCCGTATTCTCTGCATAAGTAAAAATAGAATTTTTACTATGCTATTCAATATATAAAAATATGATTTTTACTTTTGCTTTCAACAAATAAAAATATGATTCTTTTTACTTTTCTTTTAAAAATTTCTGTTTTTAAAATCTTTTTAAAAATTCTGTTTTAAAATCCTTTTTTAAAAATTCTGTTTTTAAAATTCTTTTAAAAATTTCTGTTTTTAAAATCTTTTAAAAATTTCTGTTTTTAAAATCTTTTAAAAATTTCTGTTTTTAAAATCTTTTTTAAAAATTCTGTTCTGTTTTTTTTTAAATTGCAGTTTTAACTTTTCTTTAAAACAAATCAGTTTTACTTTATTTTAAAAACAAAAATCAGTCTTAATTTTCTTTAAAACAAATCTGTTTTTACTTTATTTTAAAAACAAAAATCAATACGGTTTTTATACTTTTTTTAAAAAAAATCAGGCTTCATTTCCTTTTAAAATTCAGGCTTTATACCTTTTAAAAAAAACAGTTTAAAAATCATTTTCAAAATCAGTTCTTAAATGTTTTAAAATCAGAACTTAAAACAAAAATAAACTAAATAAATAAAATGAAAGAAAACGTACCGAGGGGGGGGGGTTTCTCGCAGATCGGCGGCGGCAAGGCTTCTCGAGGGCGGCGGCTGGGGGTTTCAGCGAGGTGGCGATGGCTTCGAGGGGCTGCGGTGGGGTTCGTCGGCGTCAACTTCGAGGTGGCGACTGCTTCGCGAGGGGGAGGGCTTCTTCGCAGTTCGTCTGCGACTCCTCGAAGGCGGCGGCTTCGCTTCAGGGGGGGGCTTCGGAGGGCGGTGGGCTGTCAGGGGGTTCGATCGCCTGTTTAGGTTTTTTTTTTCTTTTTTTTTTTGTTTTCTAGATTGTGAATCGGGGGGGGGGGCCTTCGCAGGAGATAAGGAGGGAAGGGGGGGATTAAAATATTTTTTTTTTTTTTTATTATTTATTTAATTATTTAATTTCGCAAATAGGTTGACTTTTACATATGACCTCAAAACGAGGCCCACCGTCTGTCGTCCATAGCGTTTTACCCCCATTCCGAACACAATGGGATATGTATCGCAAGCTGGTTTGATCGTTACAGCCAGTTTCCTTTTGAATTTTCTTTTAAATCATTATATTGAATTTTAAACGTACATTTCAAATTACCGGGGCCACATACTAACTAGAAAAATTCCAGAAAAATATTTTCTAGCTTCGTATTGACGATACGGTCCTAACAAAACTAGTTTCGTCGAATTCTGAGACCGTTTGCAAAATGGCCAATTTCCATTCGATTAAAATCAACAGAAACTGGTCAAACGCGTTTTCCTTTGCCACGCTCACATATTGATTCGAAAAATTATGAAATTTGAAATCTAGCAATAACTTGACACTGCGGATCCAACAAAAGTGGTTTCGTCGAAATCCGAGGTTATCTGCAAAATGTCCATTTTTAAGGGCCTGAATTCCATAGCGACTATTCAGAATTTTCAACTGGACATATCTTTTGATTCCCGCTATCAAACTTCGATTGGTCGGATTCGTTAGAAAGATATCATCAATTAGATTCCATTATTTTTGGTTTCACTAAAATCCAGATTGTTTTGCACCCGGTATATTCAATTGAAGTTTGAAATCGAATTATCGAACTACCGCGCCATTTTCAATTCTATATATAATTATAATTAATTATATTGGTTTTCAAATGTCGATTCAAACCGGTTTTCATCGCCATTGTTTAAAATATTTATTTTAAATATTTAAAATCCATTATTTTAGCCAATTTAAAAATTTTAAATTGGTTCAGATTTTCTGGGTCGTTACAATTGGCATAAGCGTTACGAATCATATATGCCAAAGATAATTAAAGACGGAGTAAAGTGCAAGGGCTATTGTATAAGTCTTAGATAACAGTGCCTAAGATGGATGTACTGAATAGTGTCTTCGGTTCATCCTGTTCCTGGATGACTTGTATGCACGGATGTCTGACAGAGTATTTCCAGACAATCACATATATTGATTTCTCCAACCGTACCAAGAGTGGAAGCGGAGAAGGAAACTTCTTTTAGCTAACACATAATGTATTGTTGAGGACGTCAATCGGTGATTTGATGGATTTGACGATGTGGCATTCGAAGTGAATCTGGTGTGATGATAAAGCGTAGCTTCTAGCCTCACATCCGGTAAATGACAGAAATCGGGCAGGCAGCATGGCTAAGTCGGTCGCTCCGAAGTAGGGTGTATAATCACCTGATCTAGAGTTTCATTTATTTCTAAAAATATATTGTTGATGCTGCCCATTCGGGAAACGGTTGCTGATCCCAACCGTTGGTGATATACATTCGATACACTCAAGCGAAATGAGTGGTCGGTCATGTGTGGCCAGGTTGCAAGATGTTCTTGTTGAACCCAGTGTATTCCTCTCTAGAGGTACACTAGCGAAAGGTGGTTCCATACCTTGTCATAGTTGGAAATCCATTACCCAATACGTTCTTGGGGGTTTTATTGTATACTATATATGTAGAACGTGAGATGAAAACATTTCTGCTAGATGATTATTATAGTTGTGGTTGATAGACATTATTATAATATCAAAAGGTTTTTGATATAAAGATTTTTTTGATTCTCATGAGGGAAAAACCCGTTCTGTTATACGGCGTGGTCTTATAAGATATCGTTTACTTGTTCAAACTGTTTAAAACTGTTTTTACTCACACCAGTCCCATGACTGACCCGGAGTTTATTTTGTTTTGTTTTCCCTAAACTCTTGGGTGCCCAATTTTGTACGGGCAGTCAAGTAGTCGGGATTTACAGATATACTGGAAGAGCTTGGAGCAGGAGGCTTTAGGATTATATAGCTATAGTTTATTTCTGCTGTGTTGTAAGTGTTGTACTCTGATAATGTTATTGTATACATATACTGATTTTATTTCAAGGATATGTTATCTATTATATGTTATTCGTTCCGCTGTGAGGTTCGTGTTACTCTGATGTTGTGTTCTTCTTCTTCTTCTATTCTAAGTTTCTGTCTTATCTTTCCTCACCCTCTAATTTCTTTCATTAATCATCCGATATTTTTCGATGTTTGGTTAGTCGTCATTGAGTTTATGGCGATAACCAAGGTCGACAAAAAAGTCGGGTCATTACAGTTGGTATCAGAGCTTAAGTTAAGAATTACCTTGGCTCTGTGGCGTGACTCGGTAGAGATGGGGTTAGCAATACCCTATATTGAGTTGAGTGTATATATACGAGTGAGCGTATTTGTTATTGATATAAAAATTGTTTTATATTGTGGTGATTTATTGGTTGAGTTGTTTATGAGTTCTGGTCGATCAGTTTGATCCACTGTATCGGTTGGAATTTGAAACAACCCGAATTTTTAATAACATGTTAAAACAAGAAATCAGGGCAGAATTAAATCATAAGTTAAGAATCAATGGGAACGGGTTATGCCATTGCGTTCGTCTCGAAATTCTGCTTGAAAACGAGTCCGAAATTTCGTAAATCGGAGTCCGTATGACCAAGTTATGGCCCATAGAAGATTTCAGAAAATTCAAAATTCAGCCCGAAATTCAAATTCAGCCAGAAGAAGATTGGGCGGGAAAATTTCCCGCCCTACCCCAGGTCGACTGGGGGGTCGAATGGTGTGTCGACCTGCCCCCCCCCCCCCCAAGTCGACTGGGGAGTCGACCTGGGTGTCGACCTGGGGGTCGACCTCCCTGGTCGGACCCTGTTGGTCAGGTGCACCAGTTTGCTCCTTTGGTCTGTTTACTTAGCTTGTTACGGGATTTGATGGTTCAGATCTAAACTAGGGTTAATCCTATGGCCTAAACTAGTCTCTACACCTATAAAAACACCCTAATACCTAGCCTAAACCGTCACAAATCATCCTAACAACTAAATTCTGCCAAAATGCTCCCTAATCATGGCCTCCATCTTCATCTTGGGAGCTTCTAAGGCAAAATGGTCTTTCTTCATCAAATCAAAGAAGCTACTTATTCTCAAGGCTTCTAGTGTTGCTATATCATTCCTATAGCTTCTACAATGTCTCTATCTTGTTCTATTTGGTTTCTAGTTCTCATAGCCACGCTTTGTAAGCCCCACTCTACTCTTAGATTTAAACTATGAAATTAATATGAACATGTAGCAAGTTGAAATGAGATTTTTGGTGTAATACTTGTCTTGGGGCTATATTTGTATGCATAGATCCATTTATGACTCTTTTGATCTATGATTGTGGGACTATCATGAACCTAGTATCATTCACCTTGATTTGTGGGTAGAAAGCTATGAGCTTTATTTGGGGATTATGCATAATGCAACATAGAACCACTCATAACCTTGATGTTAACTTGCATATGATGTTGAACTACATGCTACCCACAAGTTTATCACCCTATGTCAACTATTATCATGTTATCACCTTTGCCTATGATGTTGAACTACATGCCACCCACAAGTCTATTTTCTAAGTTTGATGTCATGCATGTTTTTTAGGCCAATAATCCTATATGCTAGTTGTGATGAACACCTTTGCCTCAAATATCCTCATGTTTAACTTATGACCAACTTTACCACCTTATGCCCATCTTGGTCATATTGTTATGTTCATTGATTCACTTGTGTTGATGCTAATTTACGTGCGAATGGGAATACGTTATGGGTAGTTAGGCAAACTTGAAATGACATGTAAAACATGACTTGAAATGTGACATGAAACTTGATCATGCTTGAAAACTTGAATGTGGTCATGACATGTAGAAAACCATAAAGTGGCCAACTCGAGGTTGGGTTGAGTTTGTAGCGTAAATCTGCCTGGAACCGCCCGGCAAATCCAGTGGCTACAAACAATAGGATCCAATGTGTGAAGTTGGTCATATCGCGCTAGAAACCCGAGGTTAGACTAGGTTGTGGTGTAAATCTGCCCGGACCCGCCCGGCATATCCAGTAACCACAACAAAGTCTAATGTGAGAGGTTGGGTGCATTAAATTAATTAATGCCACATGTTAGGGTTAAGTCGTGAACCACTTGGATACACTTAACCAACTTGATACATGATTGGATAGGGTTAACCACACTTAACCCATTAGAAACCCTAGTTACGTGGTCCTTTTCAGCAGTAACCCTCTTGGATGTATCACGATACCCTAGGGACTAGGCTAGGTTGGGGCACGATTACTGGGCTGATTGTAAGCGACCAGAACGACGGCTGAGTTGGTGCGCCGGTGTTGGTTCAAGCGGACTATGGTCGTGCACATAGTCCGTAATTGAAAAAGCAGGCACGGGCACTAGTAGGTTCAGACTGTGCGTGCTTGATTTGTGTCAGTGGTTGGCACCTTAGGACTTGATACACCCTAAGGTGGACCTAGCACAGTTGACTACATTCCGTGATTGGGCCGTATGACACCGACACTCGACGAGTTAGGCTTATAGGGAGTCGATCGACTAGACCGTGTAGTTGGACCTTGATTTGGGTCATCTCATGATATTGGGCCAAGGGATCATTTCTTGTTTATACTTGACATGGGCCAGGATACTAGTACTTTTGGTGCAAAACTAAACCTTGTATATGCGATGCCACACTTGATCTACCTTGTTATCTATTTATCATGCCAGTTAGTGTAACAGCCCGCATTTTACGTATCGGAAGATCGTAAAATATTTTTATTTTATTCCCTGAGGGTTGGATCATTCTCATCTTTTGATATGTTGCTTATGGGGATGTGTAACATGTCCATAATTTTTACCGATTTTGTTTGTGACCATTTTGCCCCTGTCAGTCTTGTACTGGGCATAACTTTTGACTCAGGTCGAATCAGAGGGTGAGACCTGTGCCATTGGAAAGGAATTGATGATTCCCTTTCCGTAGAGTGGTTACATTAAGGATTTGGTTCAGCGGTTTGGGAGAAATCGCTGTTTTAAGGTTTTTCATTTGGCTGTTCAGGTTTTGGAAGGCTAATGGGCTGATTTGGAGAAGGCCCATTAGAGGGTTGGTGGAGACTATAAATAGGGGGTAAGGGGTATGGAGAAAGGTTGGCATTTTCCATTCTCTTATGGGGAGGCTTTGATCTCCTCCTTCCTCTAACATCTTTCCACCATTAAAATTCCAAAATCCAAGGAGGGAAATCGAAGATCTACACCATAAGAGGCTAGATCTACATCGTCTCAAGGGCGAATTCATCGGATTGAAGAGTTTGATTCGAAGTGTTCGCTGTCCGGATTGCGTTTTCATTGCTTTTGCTTAGATTTGGATAATTGGTGAGTGATTTACATCTCTCATTCGGATTCATGCAAGTATATGGGTTTTAGGATGTTAATTTCATCATTTCCATGTTACTTTCCTTAGATCCACACCATGCTAAGTCCATTTTATATATGAATCACCTTAGGATCTGATCTAGATAATTTAAATGGTTAATTTTATGATTTTTCTCAAGATTATGCAAGTAAGATCCGTTTTTATGTTCATATGATTCACTTATCATGTTTTGGGAAATTTATGTGTTTTGATGGAAATTGTTAGATTGATGATATTGTTGGTTGCATAACATGTTTGTGATTGCGTTTGGATGAATCGGATAAGCTGGTTTCGTCGGATTCGTCGTTTGGCGAAGTTTTGGTCGAAATCGGAGTCGAATTGGAGATGTGCAGGTTTCTGGTTGTCCTGGGGTTGGTCGGGTCGGTCTGGAATGAGGTGGTCGGTCATAGTATGGCTTGGGAAGCAAGTCAGGGAGCTGGTCGGTTTAAGCTGGTCGGTCCAGAGGAGCAGAAGTATTTCTGGTCGGTCCAGAAGGAGCAGAAGTGTTTCTGGTCGGTTTCAGATGGTGGCATTCTGGTCGGTTTCAGATGGTGGCATTCTGGTCGGTTTCAGATGGTGGCATTCTGGTTGGTTTTTACTGGAAGCAAATCCTGGTCGCTCTGAAGGAGCTGGTCGGTCAGGTGGAGCAAAATCTGGTCGGTCTTGACGGGGTCGATCCAAAGCTGGTCGGTTCCAAGGAGGTCGAGTCGATCCAAAGCTGCATGGAGGCGGGTCGTTCTGGAGCAAGGCTGGTCGGTTTTTGGCTGGTCATTCTGGAGCAAGGTTCTGGTCGGTTTTGGCAGCGCAGTGATGTGTTTTGTTTCGGTGATGGCGTGACTTCGAGGTGATTCAAGTAGGAAGACTCGAAGTGATGAATGTGTTCGTTGATCAAGGTGGAACAACGAATGCGGAGACAGCTCAAAGGTCGTGAGTCGGTGGATAATGGCCGCTCGAGAAGGTTGCTTGAGCTATGAAACATCGTCAAGGTTGGACGATTAGAGATGCGAAGGCCGAGAAGTCATCGTTGTCGTAAGTTCTAGCAGGCTCAAAGCAGGGGTACGATGGGTATCGTTGAAAGGCCCAAAAGACCGGTAGTTGGTCGAGTACCCTGGGTCTTTCTGGTTGGGGAAAGGCCTAGTGTCAAGGTTGGACATTGCCAAGGTTGGGCATATGGAGTTCATGCTAGAACTGGGGTTATCATTAGCCCTTGACATATGGCAAGGTTGGCCGTCATACGATAATGATGGTTTCGAAGCAGGATTGGCAGTGATAGCCAGAGTCAGTCATGGATGATTGGTTGTTCTGTTTGTACTATCTCACATAGATTATCCAAAGTCGAGGGAGATGTTCTTTGAGTGCTTAAGTGATATTGGTTTAGGCCTCTGGCGAGGGTACTTGAGGAATGATAAACTCGATTAGGGTTGTCTGTGTGAGACTTATATAATCTGGATGTTATGTGTGTTCTCTATGATTGAATGGGTGTTCTGGTTTCTATGGATGAATGGTTGAAATGCTTGGTGTAAAGGCTATCACTGTCCGATGTGGGGAAGATAAGGTTGAGTTCTTCTCTGGTGATGTGGGTAGATAAGTTGTTCATTTACCCATTCTCATATGCTTTCTTGTTGAAGTTTGTTAGCTGTATTATCTCTCACTAAGACTATTGTCTGACTCAAGGTTTTATGTCTCCTCTTATTACCTTGGGCTGTTCATCCGGTTGTGGATGGGCAGACTAAGTAGCAGGTTACAGGTAATGGAGCTTAGTGATACGAGGAAGCTGAGCGATGACGAGCAGGAGGCTAGCGTACCAGTTTTATTCTATCTAGTATTTCTGTTTCCACTGTTTGAGTTGCTTGAGAGTTGTAGTGAGGCCTTATGTACAAACTTGGATATCAGTTGGATAATCTTTCTGGATGTTGAAAGAGTTTCAAAAGTTTGCTATATGATACCTCATTACTATCACCTGTTGTATATGTTCTATTATATTTTATCCTTGCGCTGTGAGTTCTACGACAGGTTTCGATGTGTTCACTTACTATGATGATCGTCCATAGCAGCCTGGCACGCCTTTCAGCGCATTATTCCTCTTGTTTAGTGGGGGGGTTATGGGCGGTCGTCACAGTTAGTTACCATCTTTATGTTTCATCTCAGTTTCTCATGTTTAGTTAACTTCATTATTATTTATACTAATAGTAGGTAGGACTTCCAAGTCTTTATGACTGACCCTTTTTCTTTCGCCTCTTTTCTTCCGTTCCCCCCCCCCCCCCAGGTTCTCAGGGAGGGAATACTAGTGCTTAGCTTGGACAGTTGGCTTGCTTTCTTGACAGCTCACGTACGGTTTGGACTTGAGCTTGCTATGGCTTCACCACATCTATCTTGGGGATAGTTTACTTTATGTTATTTTCAGTTTATGTTTTCTAGACTTGTGGTAGTTGGAAAATAATGACTAAGTACTTTGATGTAAGTTGACTATTTGGTTTTGAAATGATGGTTTTTAAACTTCTACCGCTGCTTTACTTATTTATTTATCTATGTTCTGTCTTGTGATATCTCTGTGCATGTTTACCTAGACAACACCCCTCCAAAGCTAGTGCATTCTCTCGTGAATGGCCCTGGCGGAGGTGGGGTGTTACATTTGGTATCAGGGCATGAGGTTTTACTAGACCGAACAAAAGTTTTAAAAACCCTTTTTGAAAAACTATTTTCAAAACCAATTAAGTATTTTTCCAAGGAAAGTCTAGTTTATTTTAAAAGGCTATCCCCCAAAAAGCCATTAGCACTATCCTTTATCTCCTCGTTCTAAATCTATCTTTTCTTTTTTCAGCATGGCCGATCTTAACCTTCCCGAGGGAGTACCCATACCTGGATGGTTCCGAAGGTACTTGGAAGCTAGGGCCAACGATGCGGGCCCAGCAAACACTCCCACTCCTCCTCCCGTACCTGAGGTTCCTCCTCCTCCTCAGCGTCCACAAGCGGATTTCGCAAAGATTTGCAAGGACTTTAAGGCGATGGGTGGAAAGAATTTTGTTAGGACAGAGACTTATGTTGAGGCAAGAAACTGGTTAAAGGAAACTGAAGATCTTTTTGCTATCTTTGAGGTGGAAGACCGTAGGAAAGTTCTGTTGGCAGTATGGCTATTGAAAGAGGAAGCTGCTTACTAGTGGGAAGTCACCAACGCTACTAGGCCTATAGAGACTTGGGCCGACTTTAGGATGAGGTTTGGGCTTAAGTTTCTATCATCTACTGAAGAGAATCTGCAAATGGAGAAGTTTATATCTTTGAAGCAAGGGGACATGACTGTGAGGGAGTATGTGAATAAGTTTAACCAGCTTGCTCGATTCGGTTTAGACATGGTTAACACACCTCAGAAGAAGGCTCTACGCTTTGCTCGAGGATTGAATGAGCCATTACAAGGTTTGGCCATGTCTCATATACCCATGGGGCCACTTTTGAGAGCTTAGTGGATATGGCCTTACTTCAAGGAGATAATAAGAATGGCAAGAAAGAAGTTAAGCTTAATGAGACTCAAACCAAGAAGGCGTACTCCAAGTGGGGAGGCAACCAGAACAACCAGAGCAACCAGAACATCAAGAACAATAAGAACAACAAGGGTAACAAGGCCAACAACAACAAGGCAAGGGAGACAAGGAAGTGCAACTTCTGTGGGATCACTGGACACATAGCCAAAGATTGTAGGAAGAAGAAGAGGAAGTTCGGAGAATGCTTTCATTGCGAAGAGTCTGGACACTTCAGTAAGGATTGCCCAAAGAAGCAAGGACAGGGGCAAGGACAGACTCAGCGAGCAGGACCTTCTGGAGGGCAGATGCATGCTCTCAACACTACTCCAGCTCCGGACCGAGGTAGTATTTCTATAGAAAGCCTTGTTTACATTTCTGGTTTTCCTGTTCGAACTTTATTTGATTCTGGCGCATCGCATACCTTTATTTCTTCTGACATTGTTGAAAGTTTGCACCTAAGTACTAGTCTAGTTGAGGATCCCGTTAGTGTTTCAAATCCAATTGGGGGTTCCGACCATCTATCTACGATTTGTATGGATTTGAGGATTTCTATCTTGACCGTAGAATTCACATGTAATGCTTATGTTCTCGGGTTCATGGGATACGGGTTGATTTTGGGCATGGATTGGTTGTCCAGTTATGGAGCCATTCTCGATTGTGAGCATAGGGTAGTGAGGCTTATGACTCGCCTTGGCAATACCCTAGATATTTCTTGTAACCCTCGGGATCCCGTCATGTTATGTTATCTTGAATCCCTCGACTCGTCTATTGAGAATCTTCAATCTGTGAGGGTGGTCCGAGAATATCCTGATGTTTTTGATGAGGTGAAGGGGTTACCCCCTAAACGCAAGATAGACTTCTGTATTTATCTTGTTGATAATGCCAAGCCAGTTTCATTGCCTGTTAGGCACATGGCCCCACGAGAAAGAAGAGAGCTTAGCAAGCAAATCAAGGAGTTTCTTGAGAAAAATTTCATTAGGCGAAGCATTTCTGAATGGGGTGCTCCTGTGGTATTCGCTACTAAGGCGGATGGTTCGCTTCGTCTATGTGTTGATTATCGTGAGTTAAACAAGCTGACAAAGAAGAATAGGCACCCGTTACCGAGGATTGATGATCTCTTTGACCAGCTTGTGGGTGCTTCTGTTTTCTCTCAACTCGATCTAGCCACCGGATTCCATCAGCTTAGAGTGGCTGAGGATAGTATTGATAAGACTACGTTTAGGACTCCAGATGGATTCTTTGAATGGCTTGTCATGCCGTTCGGTTTGACTAATGCACCCGCATACTTCGTTGATTTGATGAGTAGGGTGTTTAGGGAGTTCCTTAACAAGTTTGTGGTTGTCTTCGTGGATGATATTCTGATCTTCTCTAAGGACGAGGAAGAGCATGCTATACATCTCAAGGAGGTTATGGATACGCTTAGAGCTCATCAGTTAAAAGCCAAGTTCTCCAAATGCCATTTCTGGAGAAGTGAAGTTCGTTTCCTTGGGCATATAGTTTCCAAGCAAGGCATAGTTGTGGATCCCGCTAAAGTAGTGGCGGTACAAGACTGGAAAGTTCCGAAGAATGCAACTGAAGTGAGAAGCTTTCTCGGTCTGGCAGGATTTTATAGGAAGTTCATTAAGGACTTCGCTAAGATTTCAGCCCCTCTTACTAAGTTAACCAAGAAAAACTTAGTCTTTGCATGGGACTTAGAGTGTGAGCTTGCTTTTCAAAGGCTCAAGAAAGCCCTCACCACAGCTCCAGTTCTAGCATTACCCGATGGAGGGAAGTTGTTTACCGTGTACACCGATGCATGTGGCATGGGGTTAGGCGCTGTCCTGATGCAAGAAGGGAGAGTGATATGCTTTGGGGGTAGGCAACTCAAAGTTCATGAGAAGAACTATCCCACTCATGATTTGGAATTGGCAGAGATCGTCTGTGCACTCAAATCTTGGCGCCATTATCTTCTAGGTGAAAGGTTTGAGTTATATACTGATCACAAGTCGCTCAAGTACCTCTTCTCGCAGAAAGATTTGAATCTAAGGCAGCAGAGGTGGATGGAATTCTTGACATCATATGACTTCGATATAGCTTATACCCCTGGCAAGGGTAATGTTGTGGCGGATGCGCTAAGTAGAAGAAGGTTGACTTTGAGTCCCTTGTTTGTTAAGATGAGGAGCCTAGATGTAACAGCCCGCACCTCCGATCACGTAAGATATTGTCCCCAACTTAGCCACCATATAGGTGTGGGGTTTTGTTCCTCAAAAGGCCTCGGCGTTAGTAAGAGATAGACTCTACAATATAAGTACCCACTTTATACAGGCTTCCACGATGTGGGACTTAGGGGTGTTACATTCTCCCCTCCTACAGAGCCCAACGTCCCCGTTGGCTCACAAACACCTCACCCAAGCGTTGTGGTCCACACAGGAGCCACAATTCCGGCTGGGTATTGGCTTTGATACCAACTGTAACAGCCCGCACCTCCGATCACGTAAGATATTGTCCCCAACTTAGCCACCATATAGGTGTGGGGTTTTGTTCCTCAAAAGGCCTCGGCGTTAGTAAGAGATAGAATCTACTATATAAGTACCCACTTTATACAGGCTTCCACGATGTGGGACTTAGGGGTGTTACACTAGAGTTGTTGGCAACCTTTGATTTTACACCTGCTGTTGAGTCGATGACTGGTTCGTTAGCATCCCTTGAGCTTAGACCTACACTTCTTGATCAAGTTGGGGCTTCACAGAAGGAACACCCGCAGATAGTCGAGATCATGGACAAGTTGATTCATGGTGAGACGTCAAGTCACCTCGCTAGATATACTATTGATGACAAGGGATGGCTAAGGCGTGATGGAAGACTATGTGTCCCACAAGTGGGAGACTTAGTAAATAAAGTTCTTGGGAAGGCGCATCACTCGAGGATGACCATACATCCCGGAGGGGATAAGATGTACCGGGACATGAAGCGCATTTTCTTCTGGGAGGGGATGAAAAAGGATGTTGCAGAGTATGTTTCTAGATGCATTGTTTTCCAACAATTAAAGGCCGAGTCGAAGAAGCCCGGTGGGCTACTGCATCCATTGGAGGTCCCGCAATGGAAGTAGGAAAGCATCTCTATGGATTTTGTGGATGGATTGCCGAGATCAAGGAAGGGGAATACTAGCATATAGGTCATAGTGGATAGACTCACGAAGAGCACTCATTTCATTCCAGTAAAGAGCAAGAGGACCGCATCATGGCTAGCATCTGTTTATCTTCGAGAGATAGTGTGATTGCATGGGGTTCCCTCTAGCATAGTTAGCGATCGTGACCCAATCTTCACTAGCCAATTTTGGAATAGCTTGCAAGAAGCGATGGGTACGCGATTGAATCTAAGTACAGCCTATCACCCATAGATGGATGGTCAGACCGAAAGGGTGAACAGGGTACTAGAAGATCTGTTGAGGCTGTGCATTCTTGACTTTGGTGGCACTTGGGAAGACCACCTTCCTCTCGTAGAGTTTGCTTATAATAACAGCTACCAAGCAAGCATAGGGATGGCACCATTTGAAGCTTTGTATGGGAGGCCGTGCAATTCACCAACATGTTGGTGGGAGACGACGGATAAGCTTATACTTGGGCCCGACATGATAAGGGACACATCCGAGAAGGTTGAGTTGATTCGAAGGCGGATGAAAGCGGCCCAAGACAGACATAAATCTTATGCAGACAAGCGAAGGACATACTTAGAGTTTGAAGTTGGAGATATGGTCTTTGTGAAGGTTTCTCCTTTGCGAAATGTGGTTCGTTTTGGAGCAGTTGGAAAGCTAGCACCAAGGTTCGTAGGACCCTTCCCTATCATCGAGAAGATTGGGCAAATGGCTTATAGGGTGGAATTGCCCGAGAAGCTGGCTGGAGTGCACAATGTCTTTCATGTCTCGCATCTCCGAAAATGCCTACATGAATCAGTCGAAGTAGTTGAGCCTAGCATTCTTGAAGACGTGGAGGTAGAGAAAGAGGCAACCCTGAGGCGAGCTCCGATTCGTATCTTGGGAACGGAGATCAAGAAGCTGAGGAATCGGGAAGTCAAGTTAGTAAAGGTTCAGTGGAGTGAAGCCGATGAAGATGCAACTTGGGAAACCGAGGAGAAGATGCATGGGCTTTATCCATTCCTTTTTGATGGTACATTCTCAATCTCTTCTCCCAGTTAGCATATCTTTCTTTTGCTATCCATGTTTATCTTGTTATCTCGTTAATCTTGTCATGAGAACCTTAGGTAGAAACCCTTTGGATGAAACATGTATTTGAAACATGTTATGCTTGATGGTTGCAAATGGTTGCAAGTGTTTGCAAGTGGTTACTCGTGGATGCATGATACACGTTAGGCACTAAGATTGGCTCACACACTTTCATATTGCATATGCATGAGTGTTTATGCTTATTCATGGATGAAACTTGTTATGTTATCACGTGGATGTTGCATATGGATGAATGTTATGTGCACTCATTTAGAGATTATAAACTATCCTAGGAATTTGCATACATTTGGACTCATTGCACTAACATATTCTGCAGTAAGGAGGTTTACTGAGTCAGTAACCGCCTGATTTTCGCATTAGATAGGTGCATATACACACACTTTTGCATATGTTCATACAGCATTAGAAATCTTTTAAGGACAATGATTTCTTGTGGATGATGTTGGAGTAGATGGATGATGGATGGTAGGATACGTTCTTCCTAACTTGGAGATTTCGGGGACGAAATCCTTTAAGGTGGGGAGAATGTAACAACCCGAATTTTTAATAACATGTTAAAACAAGAAATCAGGGCAGAATTAAATCATAAGTTAAGAATCAATGCAAACGGGTTACGCCATTGCGTTCGTCTCGAAATTCTGCTTGAAAACGAGTCCAAAATTTCGTAAATCGGAGTCCGTATGACCAAGTTATGGCCCATAGAAGATTTTAGAAAATTCAAAATTCAGTCCGAAATTCAAATTCAGCCAGAAGAAGATTAGGCGGGAAAATTTCCCGCCCTACCCCAGGTCGACTGGGGGGTCGACTGGGGTGTCGACCTGGGGGTCGACCTCCCTGGTCGGACCCTGTTGGTCAGGTGCACAAGTTTGCTCCTTTGGTCTGTTTACTTAGCCTGTGACGGGATTTGATGGTTCAGATCTAAACTAGGGTTAATCCTATGGCCTAAACTAGTCTCTACACCTATAAAAACACCCTAATACCTAGCCTAAACCATCACAAATCATCCTCACAACTAAATTCTGCCAAAATGCTCCCTAATCATGGCTTCCATCTTCATCTTGAGAGCTTCTAAGGCAAAAAGGAGTCATCTTTCTTCATCAAATCAAAGGAGCTACTTATTCTCAAGGCTTCTAGTGTTGCTACATCATTCCTAGAGCTTCTACAACATCTCTATCTTGTTCTATTTGGTTTCTAGTTCTCATAGCCATGCTTTGTAAGCCTCACTCTACTCATAGATTTAAACTATGAAATTAATATGAACATGTAGCAAGTTGAAATGAGATTTTTGGTGTAATACTTGTCTTGGGGCTATATTTGTATGCATAGATCCATTTATGACTCTTTTGATCTATGATTGTGGGACTATCATGAACCTAGTATCATTCACCTTGATTTGTGGGTAGAAAGCTATGAGCTTTAATTGGGGATTATGCATAATGCAACATAGAACCCCTCATAACCTTGATGTTAACTTGCATATGATGTTGAACTACATGCTACCCACAAGTTTATCACCCTATGTCAACTATTATCATGTTATCACCTTTGCCTATGATGTTGAACTACATGCCACCCACAAGTCTATTTGCTAAGTTTGATGTCATGCATGTTTTTGAGGCCAATAATCCTATATGCTAGTTGTGATGAACACCTTTGCCTCAAATATCCTCATGTTTAACTTATGACCAACTTTACCACCTTATGCCCATCTTGGTCATATTGTTATGTTCATTGATTCACTTGTATTGATGCGAATTTACGTGCGAACGGGAATACGTTATGGGTAGTTAGGCAAACTTGAAATGACATGTAAAACATGACTTGAAATGTGACATGAAACTTGATCATGCTTGAAAACTTGAATGTGGTCATGACATGTAGAAAACCATAAAGTGGCCAACTCGAGGTTGGGTTGAGTTTGTAGCATAAATCTGCCCGGAACCGCCCGGTAAATCCAGTGGCTACAAACAATAGGATCCAATGTGAGAAGTTGGTCATATCGCGCTTGAAACCCGAGGTTAGACTAGGTTGTGGTGTAAATCTTCCCGGACCCGCCCGGCATATCCAGTAACCACAACAAAGTCTAATGTGAGAGGTTGGGTGCATTAAATTAATTAATGCCACATGTTAGGGTTAAGTCATGAACCACTTGGATACACTTAACCAACTTGATACATGATTGGATAGGGTTAACCACACTTAACCCGTTAGAAACCCTATTTACGTGGTCCTTTTCAGCAGTAACCCTCTTGGATGTATCACGATACCCTAGGGACTAGGCTAGGGTGGGGCACGCTTACTGGGCTGATTGTAAGCGACCAGAATGACGGCTGAGTTGGTGCGCCGGTGTAGGTTCAGGCAGACTATGGTCGTGCACATAGTCCGGAGTTGAAAAAGCAGGCACGGGCACTAGTAGGTTCAGACTGTGCGTGCTTGATTTGTGTCAGTGGTTGGCACCTTAGGACTTGATACACCCTAAGGTGGACCTAGCACAGTTGACTACATTCCGTGATTGGGCCGTATGACACCGACACTCGACGAGTTAGGCTTATAGGGAGCCGATCGACTAGACCGTGTAGTTGGACCTTGATTTGGGTCATCTCATGATATTGGGCCAAGGGATCATTTCTTGTTTATACTTGACATGGGCCAGGATACTAGTACTTCTGGTGCAAAACTAAACCTTGTATATGCGATGCCACACTTGATCTACCTTGTTATCTATTTATCATGCCAGTTAGTTACCATCTTTATGTTTCATCTCAGTTTCTCATGTTTAGTTAACTTCATTAGTTTTTATACTAATAGTAGGTAGGACTTACCAGTCTTTATGACTGACCCTTTTTCTTTCGCCTCTTTTCTTCCGTCCCCCCCCCCCCCAGGTTCTCAGGGAGGGAATACTAGTGCTTAGCTTGGACAGTTGGCTTGCTTTCTTGACAGCGCATGTACGGTTTGGACTTGAGCTTGCTATGGCTTCACCACATCTATCTTGGGGATAGTTTACTTTATGTTATTTTCAGTTTATGTTTTCTAGACTTGTGGTAGTTGGAAAATAATGACTAAGTACTTTGATGTAAGTTGACTATTTGGTTTTGAAATGATGGTTTTTAAACTTCTACCGCTGCTTTACTTATTTATTTATCTATGTTCTATCTTGTGATATCTCTGTGCATGTTTACCTAGACAACACCCCTCCAAAGCTAGTGCATTCTCTCGTGAATGGCCTTGGCGGAGGTGGGGTGTTACAGAATTTATAAACACTCGAATACGATGGGTCGACACGATATGTTTTGAAAAGTGGGTAAATTAAAATAGGTTTACCCAAGGTATATCTTGATATAGAGAAGATATATATATCGAAATTATAATATAGTGGATATATATTGGTTGTTATTATAATCAAGTAAGATTATAAATTAAATGGTTATGTAAATAACCAATCAGAATTCATATAAGTGAAATACGTGAAATCAGATGGGTTAAATCTGAAATTTAAACCAGAAATTGAATTAAAATTCAGGAAAATTGGATAAGTGTTTGTAAATGGATTTGGATTAAGAATAAGGAAAATTTAAGATCCTGGCAGATTTTAAATTGTTTTACAAGCAGTGTGAATTATATTTTGAAATGAATTTCAAAGTGGAAATGTTTAGAAATGGTTTTATGGTATTGAACTCACTTCGATCGCTGGAAAATAGATTCTGATGATGACAGCTGCATCATCAATATTCATTTTTGAGTTGTAAGTGACGAATTACTACCAGAGGTACTGTTTTGAATTATTTTTTGGGAAAGACAAGTTGTGTTGAATTTCAAAATGGGATTTATAATATATAATTTGAATATAGAAATTCAAATGGGATTTATAATATAGAATTTGAATAATAGAATTTGAATATATAGAATTTGAATATAGAAATTCAAATGGGATTTATAATATAGAATTTGAATAGAATTTGATATATAGAATTTGTATAATAGAATTTGATATATAGATTAGAATAATAGAAGTGATATAAAATTTAAATAGAATTAACTAAGTCGAATAGGAATTAGTTAATCGAGTTTTGAATTTGAAGTTGAACTTTGAAAGGTGAATTGGATTTGTAAATGGATATTCGAAATCGAATATAGAACTTAAATTTGAAATTTGGATTCAAATTAGTTAATAAGAAAGTTAAAATATATTTGAACATGTCATGTTCAAATATAAAAGTGAAATAGACTAAAGAGTTAATTAACAAATTAATTAACGAATTGAGTTAAAACGATCAGGTATAGTTAAAATAGATTGGGCAGGTATAAATATACATGAGATAGGTATGGATAAGGTATGAAGGTATATAAATAGAATGCTTGACGAAAAGGTATGTATCAAATTCATATATGAGATTTTATGCGCCGTATCGGCTAGTCGCTTGGTTTTTTTCTTTTTCTTTTGGATTGGTGAGGGCCATGGGAGGCTATTTGAAATATCCCGATGCTCCTAGTACAAAGGAGGTTATGGCGAATTTTTTCGGGAATTTAAGGAGTTAGAATATTTTTAAGATAATTGATAGTTAGAAATCAACGTATCGATATATATATAGAAGTCGATAAGAAAACGAACTTAGAAATAGAATAGTAAAATCAAAAAGGAAGACTAAGAATAAAATCTAGTAAGAATAGAAAGAGGAAGCGTATACGTGTTTAAAAGTGAATAAGTAGTTGTATGGTATTGATTATTCGAGTAAGTAGTCATATCTGTTTTGACGTTATAAATGTTATTCAGTCAAGGTCTGAGAGGTAGTTATACCCCAACTTGATTGATTTCATTATTAACAAATAAATAGTAAGATTTCAGGCTCGAAGATCAATGTTGAATAAGAGTTAGTTGAATATAGTATTTGGGTTGTCGTAACGATGTTTTACACAACATCCGTTTTAACCCAAATAAGTGTAAGCTTGGAAATATAATAAAGAATATTTCCTAAGTATAGAAATAAACGAGATCGGAAAAGAGATAAGTAATTGGAATATTTTCCCATTATAAATAGCGTATATTTTCTAAAGTTTAGAAAATAAAGGAAGGCGATATTCGGAAATGTTTTCCAAATAACATAAAAGGCCAATATGGTTATTGAAAATATTTGGTTAAAAAATATTGATAAAGAAATAGAGAAGTGATTTAACTAATGGAATATTAATTAAGGGCTCAGTGACATGTTCAAAAGGAAAATTTGATTTTTGAAAAGAGTAAACTGTTTAAAAACTCCCAGGGAAAGACTGTTTGAATTATAAACAAATTTAACAGAAATTTGTGAAAGCAAATTTGAATTGAAGTAAATCTAGTAAAGTGGTAACTGAGATTGAATTAGAATGTTATCAAGACAAATTGGATTGTGATATTCAAATTTGAAGTGTAATGTGATAATCAAGTTAAGAGTTAGGAATCGAGAAGAAACTCGAGTTGAAATGATATTTGGCTCGGATATAAGCGAATGTTTGTGTTGTGGATAAAAGCAGATCAGAATTTGATTGGGATAACATTGGTATATGCTGAGTTGATAGCATATGGAAGTAATAGAGTTGATATGCCTGACAAAAGGTACAAGTTTATATTTCATATGGTATGAGATTTTGATGAGCCGAATTGGCAAGCCGCTTGGCTGTTTGATTTTCTTCTGGGTTGGAGATGGCCCAGAGAGGCGAGTTGGAGTTTGACCTATTGACCAGTACAAAGGAGGTGCTAGCGAAATTTTTCGAAAAGTTAAGGCGTTAGAAAATTTTCAGGATTTTTGAAAATTTTCATTGATAAGAATTAATTAATATTTAATTGAAATTAAATTGGTTCAGTTGAAAACTGAAGTTAAAAAGTGAACAAATAAGTCTAACCAGTCGATAGGGTCGTCCTCTACCTTAGCAATTTCGAGGACGAAATTTTTTAAGTGGGGAAGAATGTAATGACCCGCATTTGCAGAGGTATTATAGTTAATTTATTTAATTATATAAATAGTGATATAGTGAATTAAATGGTCGTGGAATTAATTAATGATGAATATTTAATTAAAATAATAAATTAAATAATATATTTAATTCTAAAATAATCAGAATTGGCTGAAATGACGATATGGTGTGAACCGGATCATCTGTGATATTTAATTCAGCTTAGAATTTAATTTGAATAACGAATATATTATATAAACGACAGTTTGAACATAGAATTATAATATAATTAAAATCGAGCTTGAAATGGCGCTGCAGTTCGTAAATTGGTGATTCGAACTTCAACTGAATGTACAGGATTCGTTTTAAGCCGGATTTCTGTGAAACAAGAAACGTGTGGAGCTGGTGGAGTATATCTTTCTAGTGGAAGAGAAAAATCGGGATTTCGTCGTGTAGATTTTGATTTACGTCCAAATCAAATTTTAGAAAAGTCGCTGTGGAATTCCTTTATAATTTATAAAGGAATTATTTATATTTTAAAAAGGAATTTCAATATAAATCGAATATCGGGTTAACCTAGAAGTGAATATCAAGTTAGAAATTCATATAGGAATATTCTAGAGCTGTATGGTATTCCACTGTGAATATAGATGATAATATTTATTTTTAAATATTGAATTTAATTATATTTAAATATATTTATATATTTAAATAGGGTCATTCAGAGCTTTAAAAATAGCCAGTTTTGCAAACGACCTCAGAATTCGACGAAACTAATTTTGTTGGATCTGAAATGTCAAATTATTGTTGGATGTCAAGTTTCGTGATTTTTAGAGTCACTGTGTGGTCGCACGGATTTTTAGAGTGATAAATAGTCAGTATTTTGACGATTAAAAATACGCTGTGTGAGCATACGAATTCGACGAAACCAGTTTCGTTGGGACCGTAATGTCGAGCTGCAGCTGCATGTCCAGTCTTGTGATTTTTAGGTACGGTGTGTGATCACATGGATTTTTAGAGTGCAAAAGCGAATATAAAATAATAAAAGAAAATATCTAAAAATATCCTAAACAAATATCTAGGTATTTGTTAACACTATATAAACACCTTAACTTCTCTAAACCTAGAAATTTCCATTTCATAGTCAAATGAATTTTCCGTCGTAACCTTTTTCATCTCAGGAAAGGGTTCGATCTTTTTAAAATCATAGAAAAGGGAAATAAAATTCTTTAAATCTCAAAACAAATATGGTTGAATTCTTCTTTGGATTCTCTTCTAGTTCGTGTGAGTTTTGCTTCGTTCGATCAGTTTTCTCGTCACTGGAAAAGCACGCATGAGCTAGGGTTCTAAGTTCTAGCGATTTGAGGCATCGATTCACACTATTGATAGTGGATTTGGGTTTGTGGCTCAGTGAGGTTTCATCTGTGTGAATTTTGAGCAGTTCTGTTCCATTGGAGTTCGGTGGTTTTAGGCTAGATTTGGGTTTCGAACTAAAGACCGCGCTGAGCAGTTAGACGTCGAGTTCATCATTTTTGCGATGGTGATGTTGGGGGTTCAAAGAGAAATAGCGTGGTGGTCTCCGTTTTGTGAACGATGGTGTATGGGAAGGAGTATGGTGTTTGAAATTGGATATGAAGTGGCTGTAACGGTGCTGAGCTCATATAAAACTGGAGCAATATTTTTGGGGAAGAAGAGGCTTATACGGGTTGGGTTTTATGATGGGGAAGTTGGGCCGAGATAGAAGGTTAAGCCCATTAAAAAGTTTAAAGTTTTATTTTAATTTAATTTAAATAAGGTTCAAACTTGTTAATGCAATATCTGGATCATACGACATCAGAATTGAGCGAAACAAGATCTGATGGGATCGTATGAACGGACACTACCCAATGGAACTGACTAGGAGTGGAGTGGAGCTCGTATGAATTTATGGTGAAATAAACTGTTTGATTCAAATCAAACAATAGTTTATCGTTCTTTAACGATGAACTGCCAATGTGAGTAAATCTCACTAACTCTGAACAGTTTATAATTTCATGTTGTATTTTTAGAACTGTTAAATATTGGCTGATTGACTGTGTGTTGACTGTTTGATTGAACTGCTAGTCAGTTAGTTGAATTTCTATATTGATTCTGTTTAACAGAATATATCATATGGAACTGAAAGTGATGTTATCTATATTGTTTAACATCTGTGATGCAGGGAAACAGGTTGGAGGAATCCAACTGGATTCCTCAACATTTATTTTATTGTGATTCATATATTGTGATATATGATGTGATATATAATCTGTTGTTGATTATGTGTGTTTGGACGATATTTATCGTTGTTATATGGTATGTTAAATACCAAAAGAAATACTGGATGTGGGAAAGGGGATTTTCAAAGTGTATTTTGAATATGAATTATTTATATAAAATCGATGGATTTTATATAGAAAAGGAAAAGGATTTTCATAAAAGAGAATAATTATAAAATCGAAGGATAAGTTATAATAAAGGAAATATTATTGGTTAGAATAAATAGAATAGATAAAAGAAATATTTATTTGTTAAATAAATAGAATTATTAAAAGGGAGAATTTATTCAGGGAATAAATTAATCAAATGAGTTAGTTAAACCAGATTTGTCAAATGAGTTAGTTAAACCAGATTTGTCAAATGTGTTAGTTAAACCAGATTGTCAAATGAGTTAGTCAAACCAAGTTAAATGAGTTGATCAAACCAAGTTGATCGAGTTAGTTAAACTAGTTAACCCAAAGGAGTTAGTCGAAGTGAGTTAAATCCAGAGGAGTTAGTCGAAGTAGTTAATCCAAAGGAGTTATCGGATATTGGTTATTCGAAGTGAGTTAAATCCAAAGGAGTTAGTCGAAGTTAGTAAATCCAAAGGAGTTAGTCGAAGTGAGTTAAATCCAAAGGAGATAGTCGGAGTTAGTTAATCCAAAGGAGTTAGTCGAAGTGAGTTAATCTAAAGGAGTTAGTCGAATCGAGTTGGTCGAACCAAGTTAGTCGAGCCTAGTTAATCGAATCGAGTTGAGTTAATCAAGTAAGTAAATCAAGTTGAGTTAGTCAAGATGAGTTAATCAAACCGAGGTAATCCAAATGAGATAATCAAATATGAGTTATTCGAAGTACGATATCGAATATGGTTTATTCGAAAGGAGATATCGAATATAGTTTATTCGAAATGAGTTATTCGAATATAGTTTAATCGAAAAGAATTAATCGAAAAGGATTACTCAAGAAGAATTTATCAAATAAAGTAAATCGGTTAAAGTGAATGCAATAGGGTAAATCGAATAGAGTAAATCAAATAGAGCTAATCAAAAAAAGGAGCTAATTGAATATAGTTATTCGAAAAGAAAGGTTAAGTAAGGAAGTTAGTTAAAGAAATATAAAGTGAACTTTGCCTATTTCGAAGTTAGAAATGTTGTTCAGTTAAGGTCTGAGAGGTAGTTCTACCCTAACTTGATTGGCTTCGTATTTAACTAAGTAATGGTTAAGGTTCGGCAGTAAAGGATGGTTAAGTGAATTTAGTAATTAAAGGAAATGGATTGAGTTGGCATAGCGATGTTTTATCTAAACATCTGTTTAATCCAAACGTAGGAGTTTTGGAAATGTTTTTCCCAAACAAGAATCAGAAATGTTTTCTAATATAGAAAACAAGAAATGGAAATGTTTTCCAATGGTAATAACATATATTTTCAAAATTTAGAAAATAAGAAATGTTGAATATAGGGAAACAGGAGATGAAAAATGAACTAAGGAGATAAATGTTAAATGATGTTTGATCGATATAAATTTCCATCTGGAAATAATATCGTTGTTTGCACACCTGTTTTTCATTGATGGTTAAATCACAGACTATCGAAGTTTTGACCATTTTAACGTTGTTAATATGGAGAGACTGGTTGGATTATTATCCTAAGAACCACTCTGTATTGGCATAAGCGTTGCGAATCATTTATGCCAAAGATAATTAAAGACGGAGTAAAGTGTAAGGGCTATTGTATAAGTCTTAGATAACAGTGCCCAAGATGGATGTACTGAATAGTGTCTTCGGTTCATCCTATTTCTAGATGACATGTATGGATGGATGTCTGACAGAGTATTTCCAGATGATCACGTATATTGATTTCTCCAACCGTACCAAGAGTGGAAGCGGA
Organism: Allium sativum; assembly: GCA_030737875.1. Taxonomy (NCBI): domain Eukaryota; kingdom Viridiplantae; phylum Streptophyta; class Magnoliopsida; order Asparagales; family Amaryllidaceae; genus Allium; species Allium sativum. Next base: position 514,089,773 of record CM060910.1, read on the forward strand.
GAAGGAAACTTCTTTTAGCTAACACATAATGTATTGTTGAGGACGTCAATCGGTGATTTGATGGATTTGACGATGTGGCATTCGAAGTGAATCTGGTGAGATGATAAAGCGTAGCTTCTAGCCTCACATCCGGTAAATGACAAAAATCGGGCAGGCAGCATGGCTAAGTCGGTCACTCCGAAGTAGGGTGTATAATCACCTGATCTAGAGTTTCAATTATTTCTAAAAATCTATTGTTGATGCTGCCCATTCGGGAAACGGTTGTTGATCCCAACCTTTGGTGATATGTAACACCCCACCTCCGTTAAGGTCACTCACAAAGGGAATGCCTTAACTTCAGTGGAGCGTTTTTGGTAAACAGACACAGAATATCACAAGACAGATATAAAAAATTTGCAGTGGAAACAAATAACTTTATTAAATCTCCAAAATACTTTGTTACATAATACCATGAGTCATAAAACTATTACAACAAAACACTTCTGTCTTATATCATCAGAGTACATTGGTTTTTACAAGAAAATCATCATTCCCCAGATTAAAGAGCAAGCCATATAAGAAACAAAGACTCGAGTCATACTTCAGAAGTAGCTCCTAGAAGAAGATATCCGAATCCTGACTAAACCTGGGTGTTTCCTCCCTGAGAACCTGGGGGGAAACGGAAGAAAAGAGGCGAAACAAACTAGGTCAGACATACGTCCGGTGAGTCTAATAACTTTTACCCCGTAAATAAATAAAGGTAAACATGACAGACATACAAAGTGGATAGGAGGATCATGGTATAGATGACAGGTATGACAGGACAAATAAGGTAAGGTGTATGCATGATTCACTACTAACTACTTTGCACTATTACTAGTATAACAGGATTAGGTGTTACCCTAATGTCTAAACAGAAACAGAATAATGGGCCTTTACCACCCTAACAGAAGGTACAGAAACATAATGCTAATAATGGGCCTTTACCACCCGAACAGAAAGTACCGAAACAGAATGCTAGTAATGGGCCTTTACCACCCGAACAGAGACAGAAACGGAAACAGAATAATCCCTATGGAAACAGAATGTTAGAATTAGGTGTACACTAGTAGATGGGCCTTTACCACCCTAACAGACGGTACCACGCAGAAACAGACAGGTGTTACCACCCAACAGAAACAGACGGTACCCCACAGAACAGACAGAACTAAGTGTACCCAAAATCCTACCTCACGCGATCGGCTCCCTAATACATAAATACCCTGTGTCAGCCCCACAAAAGGGTGTATCATTCCCTAAAGTGGCAACCTTTGAATGACACAGACCTATTTATAGATGTCACGGCGTCTTACATCCTCAGAGGCAGACCGGGATCCATGCACGCACATGACCCGGTTGGAACGCACCATCAACACCCCTCGCCATTATCAGAATGAACCGCTTATAATTAGTTCAGTAAGCGTGCCCGGACCCTACCTACTGTTGGGTCATAGTTTTGATACCAGAAAGGGTTACTGACTAATATGGGTCCCACACAACAGATGACACAAGTAATTACCCATCCTAACCTTGTGTCCCCAGACTAACAGATTTCGGACTAACTTGTTTACAAGTTTCAGACATACAAAGTTCAGATTTACGAGTTCATAGATCAGACAATCAAGTTAACAACAGATTAACGGATCAGATGTACAGATTTAACAGACTTACAGAATGTCTAACTTTGTATTGGGCCTGCAGATTCATGAAATGGGTTTGTTAAATTCATCAGTCCAGTTGGTTTAACCCTATCCCCCCAACACGTTTTAGACATCATATTTATCTCAGGTTTGCATTGATTAATTATTGAAATATCTAATCGTATTTCACATGCCACCCCAGGCACCCACTTAATTCCATATGCCACCCAAGGCACCCACTTAACCCCCTCATGTCCCACTACATGCTTATCTGGTTAAGTGTTTCTTAATTCATTAAGGTCGTAACCTTATAAAGACCTCTCACATTAGACTGTCGTTTGTGGCAACTGGATTTACCGGGCGGGTCCGGGCAGTCTTACACCACAAAAGAGCCTAACCTCGTGTCATTACAACTATTACGTATTTAATTTATTCCTAAGACCTCCCACATTAGACTAGCGTTTGTGGCAGCTGGATTTGCCAGGCGGGTCCGTGCAGTCTTACACCACAAAAGAGCCTAATCTCGTGTCTTAGACGATTAATTACTCCTAATTAATCTTTCCCCAATTTGAATTTCTTTCCCTATTCAAATTATCAATCAATTCCAAATTTAACGATGTCCATAATTGACTCAATTATGTCCATCCATTTATGGTATGTAAAATCATACCAATTTTCACCACAATTATATTTTATGCCTTTTAAGGCATTTATGCCAATTAAATCTTTTTAAATCTTTAGACTTTAATTGCTTAAAGATTCCTCTTTTGATTAATTAAGTTAATTAATCAATCCTTTCCTCTTCATAGGTGTCAATACCTATCTTTTTAACAATTTGGATTTCTTATCCATAAATGGTTATAGTCAAATTATACCATTTTTACCCACTTTTACCCATGTCATAATAGGTAATTATTTATATGTTTCCCTACTAGAATCATGTGTCCAATTTACATAATCACTATGTAAATTATGCCTATTACAAATTCCCCTTTTCCCCGTTTCTTAACTAGCGTAACCGTTTGCGTTTTTGGCGTCATTGAGGCTACAAAATAGCCTCGCCAAAACAATAAAATAAAGGGAATGATAAGGTGATTGTTTCAGTACAATTTTTGGCATAAGCATGACAACTAGGGAAAATGACATGATAACTTCGCATATAATTATGATTCACCACATAATTAACAACTTGCATAGATTCATAACAACTTGCATAGGTTTATGAATTAACAACATAATTAACAACCAACATAGGTTCATGATTCTCAACATAATCAACAACTCATATGGGTTCATGATTCACAATATAACAACTAGCATAGGTTCATGAATTAACAACGCAACAACTTGCATAGGTAACTTGCATAGGTTCATGATTCATAACATAACAACTAGCATAGGTTCATGAATTCTTCACACAATAACTTGCATAGGTAACTTGCATGATCTCATAACAATTTACATAAATTCATGATAACAACTTGCATAATAACGACTTGCATAGATTCATCATAACGACTTGCATAGATTTATCATAACGACTTGCATAGATTCATAGTTTCTCAACATAATAACTTGCATAACTTCATGATTCACAACGATAATGAACTTGCATCATTTCATGATTCACAACAATAATAAACTTGCATCATATCATGATTTACAACAATAAACTTGCATACTACAAACAACATATACCCAAATCGTAGTCTACCACGATTCACTTTTATTTATTTAAACCTAAAAGTGACTAGAACTCACTGAATAAGCGGTCTTGAGTTCTGGGTTCTGAATTCTATAATTGATTAGCGTTCCCTTGTAGTAGACAATTTCGTTGTTGTAGTTTTACGCTTGATTTGAATAAAATTGTTGTCTTTAATTTGCTTCTAGTTGGTGGCGGCTACTCTAGGGTTTTGAGTGACAACATGACGGCTACTGATCTAATTTTTTTGATTTGATTCTAGGGTTTGGGTCTACACATGTTTATATAGAATTTCAATTTAATTATAGCCATCGGATGATCTTAGGGTTAATCAAAACCACTCAGTCTAGATCAGAACTATCCAGAAACCCTAATGACTCATTAACTAGTCAGAAATGACTCAGCACTGACTCACCGTTCGAACCAGAAGGCTGTGCAGGTTTTCCCTCGGCCTGGGCGCACTTGGGAAGTTCGCCAATGCAAATTTGTACTTGTAACAACCCGAAAATCTGGGCCAGTTTAAAATTTTTATTTTGGCAATTTTAGCGAATTTTGATTATTTAAAATGAATTATTTTAAATAATATCGACGAGAAATTTATTTTGAATAGAATTCGAACGTATATATTATATACATCGTCGTTAGAATATAAATAATTATTTATAATTATAAAAGGAATTGAAAATGGCGCGGTAGTTCGATAATTCGATTTCTAACTTCAATTGAATGTACCGGGTGCAAAACAAACCGGATTTTAGTGAAACCAAAAACATTAGGATCTAATTGGGAATATCTTTCCAACAAATCCGAAAAATCAAATTTTCATAGCGGGAATCAAAAGATATGTCCAGTTGAAAATTCTGGATAGTCGCTATGGAATTCAGGCCCTTAAAAATTGACATTTTGCAAACGACCTCGGATTACGACGAAACCACTTTTGTTGGGTCCGTGATGTCAAATTATTGCTAGGTTTCAAATTTCATAATTTTTCGAATCAATATGTGAGCGTGGCAAAGGAAAACGCATTTGACCATTTTCAGTTGATTTTAATCGACTGGAAAATGGCCATTTTTCAAACGGTCTCAGAATTCGACGAAATTAGTTTTGTTAGGACCGTATCGTCAATACGAAGCTAGAAAATATTTTTCGGGAATTTTTAGTATCTGTATGTGGGCCCAGTAAATTGAAATGTGCGTTCAAATTCAACATATAGAGTTATATTTTGATTTTGACAAAAACTGATCAAACCAGCTTACGATGCATATCCCATTGTGTTCGGAATGGGGGTATTTAGCTGGGGTCGACAGTCGTTGGGTTTGATTTAGAGTTCGTTGTGTTAAACATGTAAATTTGGAAATTAATTTATTAAATAATAATAAATTAATAATATATAAACATCAAAACCCTAGGCTACCCCCCCCCCCCCCCGATAACTCAGCGCGCCTCCAATTAAAAAAATCAAGGGCGATTATCGCTTCCCCGTTCTCCCTCAAAATTCCTCCAATCTAAGAAGTAATTCACGAAGGTTATTAAGAGAATGTTGTGGAGATTTTTATAAGCTTTTAATCCATACGGTTTAGATGATTCATCGCCACCTGGAGCGTTCGATTTTCGAGCTCCAACCCATCGCGTTTGAACAGTTTTCCACGTCGCTGGGGGAAGTCGAGTGCCTCGCCGTCGCTAGCGAAGGTCAAGGGCAGAATGGCGAACGACGAGGGGGGGTTGGATAGGGTTCCGGTGGGCCCTAGGCGTGGCGGAGGAGGGATTTCAAAGTGAGGATGTGGGTGCTACGGTTACAGTTAGAACGTGGAGGAGGATGGCTTGAATGTAATTAAGAGATGGGTTTCAGACAATGAGGAAGCGTCTTCGATTTCCTGGAACAATGTGATTTCGGGGTTCCGGTATCTCAACGTGCTGAATGAAGAAGAAAGGTTTTAAATTTTTATTTATTTTTATTTACATTAGCATTTCTTTTAAAATCTGAAATGTATATAAAGATCATTGTTTTAAAATCTGAAAACTTTATATATTATAGTTTTAAAAGAAAGAGGGAAAAAAATGAAATATACCTTGTTTTTGAATATATAACATACTTTGTTTTTGAATATATAACATACTTTGTTTTTGAATATATAACATACTTTGTTTTTGAATATATAACATACTTTGTTTTTTGAATATATAACATACTTTGTTTTTGAATATATAACATACTTTGTTTTTGAATATATAACATACTTTGTTTTTGAATATATAATATACTTTGTTTTTAGAAATAGAAAAATATATGTTTTAGAAATAGAAAAGTATTGTTTTTAGAAATAGAAAAGTATTGTTTTTAGAAATAGAAAAATATGATCTTTATATGAACTTGTTCTAGTTTGAAAACGTGACTTCGATATATAAATAACATTGATGTTAAAAATGTGTTTTTTTATGTATTCACTATTATAAAATTTTTGATTTTTACACATATGTTAGAGCGGTAAAAAGATTTAATCTTTATATTTGAAAAGGTTCGGCCTTTTTAGATAAAAAGATATGAAATTGAATAGCAAAGTAAAAATTCGATTTTTATATATTGAATAGCAAAGTAAAAATTCGATTTTTATATATATTGAATAGCATAGTAAAAATTCGATTTTTATATATTGAATAGCAAAGTAAAAATTCGATTCTTATATATGTAGTGGCTACGGGCAACGAAAGTGAAGAAAGGCGAGCACGGTGGAGATGTTCTACATAGGAAGTGCCGTGGAGTTGGATAGCTATTGGTGAGAATTTCTCACCTTTCAATTTCATTTCTGTTTATATATATACACTAGGATGCAGACGGTGCTTAGTAGCACCCGACACAATCGTCCACAGACCATGGACTTGTTTGTTTGGTTGCATAAATTAGTTAGATGATTTGATTTGAAATTTGAATTGTTTGGTGAAATGAATTGATTTGATTGATGTGTGAATGGCGTGGGCCTTCACTAGACCGGGGATAAGGCTAGGCCTCGTCCCGTTTCTAGTATCGTGCCGTTATGCCGCCGAAATTTTCTAAAATATGTTAGAAAAATAAAAATATCATTTTATTTAAAGAATGAACTGAATAGAAATTCATGTGTTAAAATAAAATGTTTTATCGTTAAAAATATAATTTTTAACGTGAAAGTGAATAAATAAATATTTATAAACAAATCGGCCGATTTGTTTATATACACTGATTTGACTGATATTGATTGGGTCGATAAATTTTACACATCGCCCAACTGCACAAATAAAAATCTGTGTTTGATTGTTTGAAACCCCACACGGGTATTGGGATGAAATTTGAAGTTCACTCATCCTGATTGATTTAAATATGTCGATCGATTGATTGACAGGCTGTTATAAGCGTTAGATATCTATATTTGATGCTTATACAGTGTAGTGCACTTTAGTTGATGGTTGATTATTTTTCGTTACTACTATATGCGTGTGATGTATGAAAATCCATATAATTAATATTATATGGTGATTGATTGGGCCTCTTTCCAATTTAGAAAATAAAGAATATTATAAAACAAAGGTTCATGTGTTGACTGTACTCATCCGTTGAGATTAGTCATGTGTTGAACGAAATATTTTTATAATAAAATTTACATCTTTATCAATATAAAATAAAGGTTAATGTGTTGACTGTACTCATCCATTGAGATTAGTCATGTGTTGAACGAAATATTTTTATAATAAAATTTACATCTTTATCAATATAAAACAAAGGTTCATGTGTTGACTGTACTCATCCGTTGAGATTAGTCATGTGTTGAACGATATATTTGAAATAGAAATATTTGAAATAGAAATATTTGAATAGGAAATATTTGAAAAAGAAATATTTGAAATAGAATATTTGAAAATAGAATTATATGAAGCCGTGTTGATTAGAGATGCGCCATTTTGACGTGAACGATGTTTATATCGATTTTATTCATTTTAAAATGAATATTGAAAAGTGATTTCGAAATCGCATATTTTGAAATGAAATTCGAAATGAATTGAATATGAAACGATTTCGAAATGATTTGAATATAAAATGATTTCGAAATGAATTGAATATAAAACGATTTCGAATTGATTTGAATATAAAACAATTTCGAAATGAATTGAATATATAATGAATTCGAATTGAATGGAAAACGAATTTGATTTCAATTGAATAGCAAACGAAACGAATTCGAATTGAATTGAATAGATAACGAATTTGAATCGAATCGAATAGAAAACCAATTTGAATTGAATCGAATAGAAAACGACTTTGGAATTGAATTGAATTGAAAACGAATTCAAATTGAATTGAAAGCGAATTGAAATGAATTCAAATTGAATTAAAATTTGAATTGGATAGAAATGAATTTTAAAACGAATTTATAAGAAAAAAAAATTAATTTTGATTTGAATTGAAATGGAAGTGGAAATGTTTTTGAAACGAATTCAAAACCATTTATAAAATTCGTTTTAAATAGAAATCGTCGAAATATATATTATATATATTATATATATAATATAATGGCCTGAATAGAACGCGCCGCGCCGCGGCAGTTCGCGAATTTCGACCATTAACTTCGAACGAATATTACGGGAGATCCGACCGTCGGATTCTCCTGAAACCGGAACCGTTGGGTTCGTATCGAAAAGAGATTTCTAACGAATATTAGAAATTTGAAATCTAACGGTTGGATTTGGAATTATGTCCAAATCAAATTTGAAAAAGGTCGCCATAAGTGCAGTTCGATGACCGTTGATGGAAATCGACTGTACGGGCCTTGATAAAATTATTAAAAATAGTAATAATTTGTGTAAAATCATAAGAAATGATTTAGAAAGAATTGGGATGAAAAACTCCATACTTGAAAAGATAAAAATAGATTTTTATCGAAATAAACTAGTTTTGAACTAGAATTATAATTCTATTTATTTTCAAGTAAATAAATTGAATTTGAAAAGGGTTTTAAAAATAACCAGAATTTCCAATGATTGCATTGGAGTGGATTTGAATCGAAATTGTCTTCGGAATATTTCGATGTTGGAATTCGTGATTATACGGATGTTGTTATGGAAATTTGAAAGATATATATTTATATCGTTATTTCCAATACGACATTTGTTAATCGTAGAATTTGATATTGAATATAAGCCGATATATTTTCTATTCAGAGCCTTGTATTGAATATCAAATGTGATTTGGGTCTGTCGTGAATGGTGTCTTCATTAACACTGTTCTTGAACCCAGTTGAGAAAAGATTAAATCTTTTTATTTAGATTTAATGAAGTGTACCAATTAAATAATATTTAATTGAATTGATATTGATTTTTGGGTTTATCGTGGACAGTGTTTTAAATAACACTCGTTCTTTAACCCGATAATTAATGGAATGTGATTTTAGGTTTATCGTGAACCGTGTTTTAAATGACACTAATTCTTTAACCCAGTCAAAGATTAAAACTAAGTGGAGTTTTAATGAATCTTTAATTAGATTGAAAAGATCGAAAATGGAGTACCACCAGTTTTGCTCCAGGCGATAGTTAAATCTTTAATTAGATTTGAACGTGAAATGGTAATTGAATTTACCGATAACACCGTGGTGTTAGATATGAAGTATAACCAGTTTTACTTCATGGGATGAATAGGTTGGGATTGGGAAATTAAAACAAATGATTACTTCGGTAAGGTTCGCTAATCCCGACTAGTTTGAACTGATATTCAAAAATAGATTAAAGAATAAATTTAAGAAATTTATCTTGGATAAAATTAATGGGAACCTTTCCCTATGAATGTGAAATTTAGAAACTAACTGTCGGTTAGCTAAGCAGAATGGTTTTCTGGATATTGATCTGATGTTGGTTTCGGCCTTCGGGGTTAATATTTGGGGAATTATTCTCTTGATTAATTTACGGTTAGTGACTGATGAATTGGAATGAGGCGTATGTTGTGTTTGTGTAACATTTATTCTTAATATACGCGGGTTGTTCGGAAAGGCCGGGTTTATACCCATTCTGAATAATCAATTCGACGATATGTCGAAGATGAAGACGGTGGTTGAAGACCGGAAGTCTTCACATCGTTGGGATAATTACTGACGATCCTGATTGGGCTGTACACCCAAGAGGATGGAAATAGTTGGTGGTCGTCCAAACGTACTTGGAGATGGATGGATATGCGAGGAAAGTTCCTCCGGTTTCGTTCAGACCCAGAACGGTCTTGTAAATCGATAGTGTGTCTAACGTTGTATTCCTTTATACTGTATTTGGTGATCTCTGCTAAATATATATCTGTTTGGTGTCAGAGAATTTATTCTCTTGCTATACACCCTTCTCTGAGACGTACGAGCCTAGAGGTTATATATTGGCAGAAAACAGTGGTACAGTATGAACTGACAATGTGGCATGCTGAGTTGCATGGATCAAGGCTTTTGTTGAAAAGCAAAGTCTTGTGGTTGATGATCAAAGCACGGCCTTGTGTGGCGTAGCTTTGTGTAACGTTGATTCGCGAGTATCACACCCGGTATGAACCAAAAACGGGAGACGGACATCAGGGAGGACATGCGTTTCTTTCTAGTTAGGAGTGGCGTCAGTGCTTGAACTGGCTGACGAATTTGACTCATGTGGATGTTGCTTATTATTACTTGCTGAAAAGCGAGGCGCCTCGTGATATCGGTTTCGGCCGATGCTTCTGGTCGGCTGACGGGCCAGGCTTACGCCCCAAAGGGCGGGGAAACGCAGTGTTCAGGCATAATAATCCACATCGGTGGACCGACCCTGACGATCCAAGGCTTGCCTGCACGCTTTCCTATGGCTCGGGCTAGAGAGTCACAAATCGGTAGAGGATCTTGCCCCTAGCCTCGGTTCATACCATAAATGATAACCCAACTTCCAATACGACATTGCGGTTTTGATTGTAAACTTATATATGGCGACATAGTGGTATGGGTCATTCATGCCGTCTATGCTTGATACTTATGATTTGAAGTTGTTTTATACACTATGCACTTATAATAGTATCAAATAATTTGTTTTAAACGTATCAAGCATTCTTTGGCTGTTTTAAGGGAAAACCCTATCCCCCGGCTTGCGTTGCATTGTGTGAAAGGACCTGGGTCTTATAACAGCTTCATTTTTCTTTATTTAGCATTGCGCTGTTGTTTTATGCACTGGTATTCTTGGGAGGAAACCCGTTCCGTGTTATACGGCGTGGTCCCTTGATTTACCTAACTTTGAGAATAAAGATAATAACTGTTTTCGTTCTCACACCAGTCACATGACTGACCTGGAGTTTATTGTTTTAACCTAAACTCTGGGTGCCCTTATTTTGACACGGGCAGCTAGTAGTTTTGGTTTTGCAGATTTATATTCACAGGATCCTGGTTTACGGCTGGAACGATATCCGGAAAGCTTTGTATCCGTATATCTCTTCTACTTGTGTATTGTATTATTTTCCGCTGCGATGTATTTAATTGTAATTTAAATCTCTGATATTTCTGTGTAATATTCATTTATACTCTGTATATTCTTGTAATCTGATGCATTTTTGTAATATACAATGAAATGTTCTTTTGTCTGCGTTCTGTTGTGGCTTGTTCTCGAACTATCCGCCGCTTTCCTTTACGGGGAAGTTACGGGTTCTTACAGTACTGGCGCACTTCCCAAGTGCGCCAATGCATTTTTTTTCAAACTTTGTTCATCCATATCTTCTTCATACGGCATCCGTTTTACGCAAACTCAAACATTATCTCAAGCAGAATTCCGAGACGAACGCAATGGAATGACCCGTTTCCCTTAATTCCCACATTTGAAATTAAGTATTTTTAAATTTAGTTAATCTGATTATTCGAAAATTCGGGGTGTTACATTCTCCCCTACTTAAAGGATTTTGTCCCCGAAATCTTCAAGTTAAAAAGAATGTGTCCTACCATCCAATCACCCATCTACTCAACCATCATCCACAAGCATCCATTGTCCTTAGAAAACTTCTAATGCCGTATGAACATATGCAAAAAGTGTGTGTATATGTTCCTTATCTAATGCAAAATCAGGCGGTCTACTGATTCAGTTGACCTTATTAATGCAAACCATGATAGTGCCATGCGTCCATTATGTATGCGAAAGAATCCTATCGATACATATTATTTCTACTTGTGTGCTCAACCATTCATCAAAATGCAACATCCATATGATAACACAACCATTGTTCATCCGTTAACCTAAATATGCACACACATTTATATGCAATATGAAAGTGATTTGAGCCGATCTAGTGCCTAATGTGTGTGTAAATGCATCCACGAGCAACCACTAGCAAACACTTGCATCCACTTGTAACCATCAAACATAACATGTCCCAAGCACATGTTTACATCCATGGATTTCCTATCTAAAGGTCGAAGATTCGGTTGATGGAATACAAACAAATGATATAACTAAAACAAAAGCTCTATTCCCATTTGACATCGGTTAAGAGAATAATTCCCTAAGTCTCAGCCCCGAAGACCGAAATCAACATCAGACTGACACCCAAAGAATTACCCCCATTAAACAATGTCATAACTGGAGATCTACTTCATGCTTCGAGTAGAAACCTGTATCCTTCAGAAATATATAGATACTTATAGACTGCTGGTACAGATCAGATTACAGAATGATTCTCCGAAAGCTAAGCATAAAACACCCTTGCGGGTCACAAGAAACTTTGGGGTCTTCCCATGACAAGTTAGAAACTTAACAACCCTCCTCTCAAAATCTAGAACGACCCTCTACATAGAAAGTTGGTCCATTTAGAACCAACCCATAGCCCATAAACTTGAGCACACAAATGTTACATTCAAATTTTTGATGCCTAACACAGATAATTTCAAACCCCTACGAATCACTAACAATTGAGCCGAACCACAAATGGGGTTTGAAACAACTACGGGATCAGAAACAAGACTAATACTAAAGTGCAGAGTCTCAATGCCAGAATCCAAAAGAGTCTTAACTTCATAACCAGATAAGGAAATTAAACCTTCTACATAAATTTTCCTGTCCCTATCCATCAGCCGCGAGAGCATTCGCCTATCCTATCAAAGGAAGAGATTTTAGACAAAGGACCGAAGGATACTACATATGGCTTTTCGGGGAATGTTTGTCAAAACATGCTTTCCTTTTCGAAAATACTTTCTTTTAAAACCTTTCTGAAAAATGTTTTCAAAACTTTTATCTTATCTAGTAACCTTCAGCTCTGATACCAAGTGTAACACCCCACCTCCGTTAATGTCACTCACAAAGGGAATGCCTTAACTTCAGTGGAGCGTTTTTGGTAAACAGACACAGAATATCACAAGACAGATATAAAAATTTTGTAGTGGAAACAAATAACTTTATTAAATCTCCAAAATACTTTGTTACATAATACCATGAGTCATAAAACTATTACAACAAAACACTTCTGTCTTATATCATCAGAGTACATAGGTTTTTACAACAAAATCATCATTCCCCAGATTAAAGAGCAAGCTATATAAGAAACAAAGACTCGAGTCATACTTCAGAAGTAGCTCCTAGAAGATGATATCTGAATCCTGACTAAACCTGGGTGTTTCCTCCCTGAGAACCTGGGGGGAAACGGAAGAAAATAGGCGAAACAAACTAGGTCAGACATACGTCTGTTGAGTCCAGTAACTTTTAGCCAGTAAATAAATAAAGGTAAACACGACAGACATACAAAGTGGATAGGAGGATCATGGTACAGATGACAGGTATGACATGACAAATAAGGTATGGTGTATGCATGATTCACTACTAACTACTCTACACTATTACTAGTATAACAGGATTAGGTGTTACCTTAATGTATAAACAGAAACAGAAACAGAATAATGGGCCTTTACCACCCTAACAGAAGGTACAGAAACATAATGCTAATAATGGGCCTTTACCACCCGAACAGAAAGTACCGAAACAGAATGCTAGTAATGGGCCTCTACCACCCGAACAGAGACAGAAACGGAAACAGAATAATCCCTACGGAAACAGAATGTTAGAATTAGGTGTACAGTAGTAGACGGGCCTTTAGCACCCCCAACAGACGGTACCACGCAGAAACAGACAGGTGTTACCAGCCAACAGAAACAGACGGTACCCCATAGAACAGACAGAACTAAGTGTACCCTAAATCCTACCCCACGCGATCGGCTCCCTAATACATAAATACCCTGTGCCAGCCCCACAAAAGGGTGTATCATTCCCTAAAGTGGCAACCTTTGAATGACACAAACCTATTTATAGATGTCACGGCGTCTTACATCCTCAGAGGCAGACCGGGATCCATGCACGCACATGACTCGGTTGGAACGCACCATCAACACCCCTCGCCATTATCAGAATGAACCGCTTATAATTAGTTCAGTAAGCGTGCCCGGACCCTACCTACTGTTGGGTCATAGTTTTGATACCAGAAAGGGTTACTGACTAATATGGGTCCCACACAACAGATGACACAAGTAATTACCCATCCTAACCTTGTGTCCCCAGACTAACAGATTTCGGACTAACTTGTTTACAAGTTTCAGACATACAGAGTTCAGATTTACTAGTTCATAGATCAGACAATCAAGTTAACAACAGATTAACGGATCAGATGTACAGATTTAACAGACTTACAGAATGTCTAACTTTGTATTGGGCCTGCAGATTCACGAAATGGGTTTGTTAAATTCATCAGTCCAGTTGGTTTAACCCTATCCCCCCAACACGTTTTAGACATCATATTTATCTCAGATTTGCATTAATTAATTATTGAAATATCTAATCGTATTTCACATGCCACCCCAGGCACCCACTTAATTCCACATGCCACCCAAGGCACCCACTTAACCCCCTCATGTCCCACTACATGCTTATCTGGTTAAGTGTTTCTTAATTCATTAAGGCCGTAACCTTATAAAGACCTCACACATTAGACTGGCGTTTGTGGCAGCTGGATTTGCCAGGCGGGTCCGGGCAGTCTTACACCACAAAAGAGCCTAACCGCGTGTCTTTACAATGGTTACGTATTTAATTTATGCCTAAGACCTCCCACATTAGACTGGCATTTGTGGCAGCTGGATTTGCCGGGCGGGTCCGGGCAGTCTTACACCACAAAAGAGCCTAACCTCGTGTCTTAGACGATTAATTACTCCTAATTAATCTTTCCCCAATTTGAATTTCTTAACCTATTCAAATTATCAATCAATTCCAAATTTAACGATGTCCATAATTGACTCAATTATGTCCATCCATTTATGGTATGTAAAATCATACCAATTTTCACCACAATTATATTTTATGCCTTTTAAGGCATTTATGCCAATTAAATCTTTTTAAATCTTTAGACTTTAATTGCTTAAAGATTCCTCTTTTGATTAATTAAGTTAATTAATCAATCCTTTCCTCTTCATAGGTGTCAATACCTATCTTATTAACAATTTGGATTTCTTATCCATAAATGGTTATAGTCAAATTATACCATTTTTACCCACTTTTACCCATGTCATAATAGGTTATTATTTATATGTTTCCCTACTAGAATCATGTGTCCAATTTACATAATCACTATGTAAATTATGCCTATTACAAATTCCCCTTTTCCCCGTTTCTTAACTAGCGTAACCGTTTGC
Organism: Allium sativum; assembly: GCA_030737875.1. Classification (NCBI taxonomy): domain Eukaryota; kingdom Viridiplantae; phylum Streptophyta; class Magnoliopsida; order Asparagales; family Amaryllidaceae; genus Allium; species Allium sativum. The sequence goes on from CM060910.1 coordinate 514,104,796, forward strand.
GTTTTTGGCGTCATTGAGGCTACAAAATAGCCTCGCCAAAACAATAAAATAAAGGGAATGACAAGGTGATTGTTTCAGTACAATTTTTGGCATAAGCATGACAACTAGGGAAAATGACATGATAACTTCACATATAATTATGATTCACCACATAATTAACAACTTGCATAGATTCATAACAACTTGCATAGGTTTATGAATTAACAACATAATTAACAACCAACATAGGTTCATGATTCTTAACATAATCAACAACTCATATGGGTTCATGATTCACAATATAACAACTAGCATAGGTTCATGAATTAACAACGCAACAACTTGCATAGGTAACTTGCATAGGTTCATGATTCATAACATAACAACTAGCATAGGTTCATGAATTCTTCACACAATAACTTGCATAGGTAACTTGCATGATCTCATAACAATTTACATAAATTCATGATAACAACTTGCATAATAACGACTTGCATAGATTCATCATAACGACTTGCATAGATTTATCATAACGACTTGCATAGATTCATAGTTTCTCAATATAATAACTTGCATAACTTCATGATTCACAACGATAATGAACTTGCATCATTTCATGATTCACAACAATAATAAACTTGCATCATATCATGATTTACAACAATAAACTTGCATACTACAAACAACATATACCCAAATCATAGTCTACCACGATTCACTTTTATTTATTTAAACCTAAAAGTGACTAGAACTCACTGAATAAGCGGTCTTGAGTTCTGGGTTCTGAATTCTATAATTGATTAGCGTTCCATTGTAGTAGACAATTTCGTTGTTGTAGTTTTACGCTTGATTTGAATTGAATTGTTGTCTTTAATTTGCTTCTAGTTGGTGGCGGCTACTCTAGGGTTTAGAGTGACAACATGATGGCTACTGATCTAATTTTTTTGATTTGATTCTAGGGTTTGGGTCTACACATGTTTATATAGAATTTCAATTTAATTATAGCCGTCGGATGATCTTAGGGTTAATCAAAACCACTCAGTCCAGATCAGAACTATCCAGAAACCCTAATGACTCATTAACTAGTCAGAAATGACTCAGCACTGACTCACCGTTCGAACCAGAAGGCTGTGCAGGTTTTCCCTCGGCCTGGGCGCACTTGGGAAGTGTGCCAATACAAATTTTTACTGGCGCACTTCCCAAGTGCGCCAGTGCATTTTTTTTTCAAACTTCGTTCGTCCATATCTTCTTCATACGGCATCCATTTTACGCAAACTCGGACTCTATCTCAAGCAGAATTCCGAGACGAACGCAATGGAATGACCCGTTTCCCTTAATTCCCACATTTGAAATTAAGTATTCTTAAATTTAGTTAATCTGATTATTCGAAAATTCGGGGTGTTACATGATATACATTCGATACACTCAAGCGAAATGAGTGGTCGGTCATGTGTGGCCGGGTTGCAAGATGTTCTTGTTGAACCTAGTGTATTCCTCTCTAGAGGTACACTAGCGAAAGGTGGTTCCATACCTTGTCATAGTTGGAAATCCATTACCCAATACGTGCTTGCGGTTTTGATTGTATACTATATATGTAGAACGTGAGATGAAAGCGTTTCTGCTAGATGATTATTATAGTTGTGGTTGATAGACATTATTATAATATCAAAAGGTTTTTGATATAAAGATTTTTTTGATTCTCATAAGGGAAAACCCGTTGCATTATACGGCGTGGTCTTATGAGATATCGTTTACTTGTTCAAACTGTTTTTACTCACACCAGTCCCATGACTGACCCGGAGTTTATTTTGTTTTGTTTTCCCTAAACTCTTGGGTGCCCAATTTTGTACGGGCAGTCAAGTAGTCGGGATTTACAGATATACTGGAAGAGCTTGGAGCAGGAGCTTTCAGGATTATATAGCTATAGTTTATTTCCGCTGTGTTGTAAGTGTTGTACTCTGATAATTTTATTGTATACATATACTGATTTTATTTCAAGGATATGTTATCTATTATATGTTATTCGTTCCGCTTTGAGGTTCGTGTTACTCTGATGTTGTGTTCTTCTTCTTCTTCTATTCTAAGTTTCTATCTTATCTTTCCTCACCCTCTAATTTCTTTCATTAATCATCCGGTATTTTTCGATGTTTGGTTAGTCGTCATTGAGTTTATGGCGATAACCAAGGTCGACAAAAAACCCGGGTCATTACAATGGCGACCCCAACAACGCTATTTCAAGGGCCAAATGCTATAGATATCGACATGCCCAATTACAAAGATAAGAAAACAATGCCTTGAAAAGTGAATGGGAAAGTTGCAAAAATCCAAACAACGAACAAGCGCCATGACAAACGAACACAAGGGCTGTAGCTTTTATCGAAGGGGCACTTCCCTAAGTGAGAAGTTCATAGAACCAGTTTCTAAATAGGAATATCTGCCAAGTCGAAAATCTGACTAAGAAACTGATAGTTGTCCCATGAAACGATATAACATCGCTTAAAACCACTTGTGTAGCATCTGAAATCTCAAATGTGAAGAGTGTCAATCCATTTGCGTAGCATCTGGAATCCCCAGATGTGAAGAATGATCTGAAATCTCAGATGTGAAGAGTGCCAATCCATTTGCATAGCATCTGGAATCACCAGATGTGAAGAGTGAAATCCACTTGCGTAGCATCTGAAATCTCAGATGTGAAGAGTGCCAATCCATTTGCATAGCATCTGGAATCCACAGATGTGAAGAATGAAATCCACTTGCATAGCATCTGAAATCTCAGATGGAAGAGTGCCAATCCATTTGTGTAGCATCTGGAATCCCCATATGTGAAGAATGAAATCCACTTGCATAGCATCTGAAATCTCAGATGTGAAGAGTGCCAATCCATTTGCATAGCATCTAGAATCCCCAGATGTGAAGAATGAAATCCACTTGCGTAGCATCTGAAATCTCAGATGTGAAGAGTGCCAATCCATTTGCGTAGCATTTGGAATCCCCCAGATGTGAAGAATAAAATCTATTCACGTGACATCTAATCATTTCAGACATGACGGATTGTTGGGCATTAAACCCGAAGTCCACCCTTAGCGAGGGCATAGCATGTAAAGTCCTCCCCGGGGGCAACCGATTGATCATCGGAATCATGAAGCATCTGATGCGATAACGACAATCATTGGGTTTAAACCGGAGTCCTTCCTAGACTCCATCCAAAAAAATTGGACTAATCAGTACAATTAAGTGACGAAAGTCTCCAATATCTGAATTAGCCAAGGCGGATTACAGATGGAATTCAGAATTAACCAATTAACTTGCATTGTGTCTAAATATCTCAGACACGACAAGTGTCGGATTTTAGCTCATGCAAGGAAATAAATCCAAAATACTTCCCTAGAGGAAGCATGATAATGATCTCCTAAACCAAGGGCAAAATTTCCCAGCCTTCTCCAAAGTGGAGCAAGGAATAGATCATGGATATGCATTCTAGAAATATGAAAAGCTCTCCACCATCACATAACATTAAAATGTTTGGAATCCATAGCCGAATTGAGTCGATTAGTTGATTTCAAGCATTAATGTGAATTCGAATTCGAATATCGTATGAGTACAGACAATATTCAGTGGGTTGTAAAACGCTGAGCAGAACAATTCTATGCAAACACTTTATTCAATCCAGGATAAGATTCACTGTATATCATTTTTAATGATTATCTAATCCACTATCGATATCGACAATCGATGGTGAGTATAAGTCCAAAATTGTGCAACTGCTTGTTTTGATTACAGAAAAGGTGGCGCAAGGCATATGAATTCGAAGAATAGTGTGCCATAACAAATGGAAAAGCTATAACTGGACCTCAATATAGAGTATATCAACAACAGTGTTTATTTCGAAGCCCGCATTTCTTGCAAACAAAAAATACAAGCTTCGAGGGGCAAATGTTAACCCTGCTAAAGCACTGGATCGGCCTCAATCATTTGGGTCAATTGCAAATAAGGTTCGGCCTCAACAAAGAGGATCAGACCGTTCAGATAGCAGCAGGTCGGCCAAATATCAGATCAGTTCACTCAAGATGGATCGGCTCGGTCAGTCGCAAAGCACCGATTCGGTCACGAATATGGGTCGGCGTCAATAACGTGGATCGGGTCGGTCAGCGCCACAAAGTCGGTTCGATCAGATCCAATATGTTACAACGGGTCAGCATGCTTCGGAAAATGGTCCAGCATGACAATAGAATTCATGGACATACGAGACTGGATGGTGCATAACACAGATAATATGGCATGCATAAACAAAGCTCCAAGCAAATATGTTAGGCAAATACATATGATATAATGAAGTCATAGTGTTCATTATACAAAAGCCACGTGACCGCATAAGACAATTTGCATGCATGGAATGGAATAAAATATGTTGCATGACAAAGTGGTGATTAGTTGAATGGACTTTATGCACTTGTAATGTAAGTCCATGGTTTGCTTTGAAAACCTTATTATCTGTTAATGCTAATTCATAGAAAGAATTCAAGACAATACAACAAGGTGGCGGAATCATCAAAATAAAGCAGGTATATGGATCGGGGCATTCAAAGGAACATGTGGTCGGGCATGTTATATGCGATAGTATTTATGTAATTAAATCAAACTGGATCGGATCATGTAATAGCAGCTAAAGAAAATACTGGGTCGGGTCGAGACATTTAATACACGCGGAAGCATATATGGCGGCTATAGCAAATGTTTGGATCAGCATTTGGACACGTGGACCGGGATTCGAAGAACAAATGGGTCGGTGTAGGAAGAACATGCAGTGGCATATTGGTAAATGTTTGAATCGGGGTCCTATTTACTTGAAGCTGGATCGGGGCAATAATACGAAAAGTTGAACCGGTGCATAACAGAAAGTGGATCGGGGCAATTCAATGCAAAAGGTGGATCAGTATGTTAGGAAATAAAGTGGATCGGTACTACCCCGATCCAAGTCTACCCGATCCAGATTTATGCTCGATCCAAACTTACGCCCGAGCCAAACTTACGCACGAGCCAAACTTACGTCCAATCCAACTCCAGTCCGATCCAAGTTAACACCTGATCCAAGTTACTAGCCGATCCAAACTTTGCACCCTGTAATTACGAAACTGCCACTACCTTCAAACTTCTCCTATAAATAGCCCCTTGTTCCACAAATCAAGGGACATATTTCTTGACCCCGAAGGGCTGCCTAAACCATTCCTACCTCTCTAAAAGCTTCAAAAACATCACTAATGGCTTCCTAAATTTACTCCATCATTCTTCAACATGAAGATCAAATTAATCCAATTCTCCATCCAAAGTTGATCTAACTCAATTAAAATGCTCATTAATTGCTATCAATTCTCTCTAAAAATCCGGATCTAGCTCAAACTTCTTCCTGAAATCAAGGAGAAGCATCTACATGCTAAAGTGATCAACGATCCACACATCCTCCGTCATAAAGTTAAAAATCTCAACAATTTCTTGCCAAGTTCAAGCATAATTAGATCATGAAAAATGAGAGAAGTGAGAAATGAATGTATGAAAGATTTCATGTGTGTTGTAAAGCAAAATTCCGTAATGAGAAGTGATTGAAAAGTGGACGTAGATTCACATTGAATCGAACCACTATAGAAATACCGTGTCCTTTACTTGTTTTTCTTCATTTATTTTGTGATTATGGCCCTTTTATTTTCTAACCATAATTGGTGAAGTGTGATTTCACACCCTTGGTGTTGATTCCAATTTTGAGATCAACACACATGCAAATCGTCTGAGAAGAATATAGTAACCTTCCTTCTCTCTAATTCCAAAAGCAACAACTTGGATCTGAGGATTTGCTTGAGAGAATAGTTGGTTCAATCTTCTCTTTTGATATCAAAAGATTTGTGTGTGTTTTGGTGGATTAAAATATTAGCCATGGGTTGTTTTGCTATCCAGAAGAAGAAGAAGGACTGGTGAGGGAAAAAAATGTCGTACTTTGGTTTTCTCCAGAAATAATTAGAAGGGAAAAGTATGCTAAAGACCCCCATAAATCCCAAACAGAGCTAATCAATCCAAATACATCATGTTAAGGATCAAAATACAAAATAAACAACTCAACTATGCTAATTACGCCTTTTTGTTACAAAATTACAAAGGCTACAACCGTTATTAGTTTATTAATGCATACACACACAAAACACTAATCAAATTGTGTTAAATTCCAAACCCAACATAGAAATTACACACCAACATATTTACACCATGTTTAAAACATTATGTACTAACATAAATGTGTTTTAACAAATAATTATCTTTATTTATATATGGACAATCTCTAACACACAAACGATTATCATTAGTGACTTATTTTAAACAAAATAAGTCGCTAACATGTCAAAATCCATATTCTTATTAATTTTATTACTATTACTAAATACATTAATTAAAGTTTAAACAATAATATATATATCATAACCCAAAATTACAATGATTGTTTTTTATAATCAAATATTTACAATCATTGTCACTAACCCATCATAGAAGGTTTTAACTTGATAATAATCTCATAAAAACACTTTTAATCTTTTATTTAAATTCTATATATATATATATAAGTATTGTTGGCATTTAAACACAAATTTTCCCTGGCTTTAATTGTTGTTAAGGCAGTCTTTAATCATGGTGCACCAATCATGCCTACTTTTATACTCACTCTTGGATCAGGAAAGTTTGAGTTAACCAGGTGAACAATCATCCCATTCGCCTCGGCATTTCATCTACACTCTATTTCCAATATTGGGATTCCGCTGGTTCTAGTGTCATTCTTGCACTCGATCTTAATTTGTACTTCACGTTTCACACTAGCGTATGGAGATTGTCGGGTAAGCAGTCGTATCACACTTGCCAAGGTGCTACCTCTAAACCAAATCATAGCTGTGACGGCCCGCCCCGCACCAACCGACATTTACTCCAAAAGTGCGATGTACACATGTCCAGTTAGCACAGGACAGTCGTCAGAAGGAAAGGAAAGAAGGAAATGAACTAACAAGGAACCTGTAGAATGTCTCACAGTGCATGGAACAAAATGTAATAACAACATACTTGACATAAAACAGGTGAGACAGTGCATAAGCTGAAAACAAACTAACATAGCAGCGGAAAATCCAAGTACAGCTTATGATCCAAAGCCGACATTATTACAACTTTTAAAACTGTCTCAAAAAGCAAAAGCAAGATAAGGGAGGTACACTACTAATGCCCAAGTAGCGACCACCAACGACACAGGGAGAATATCTATATATCATACGTGGAAGCCTCCTGCTCGCCTCCGAATCAGCTACTCGCGCATCACCAGCTAACTTGTCTCTAGTCTGCTCGTGTGAGCACCCAGAGTAATAAGAAGAGACATAAAACTCTGGGTCAGACAAAAAGTCTGGTATGAGCGATAAGCATCTAAACAAAACAATAACAGGTATACTAAACCATACCTGAACCTGGACCTGCAACCAAAGAGTTAGCACTACATACTGTACAACACTCTAAGGTGCCATTTCAAATGGTGTAAAGATAACGGGGGTGGGGGTGTGCATGTCATAGTGATGGCAAACAATCAAGCATAACAACCATCCTCACATCTCTCACTCAGTGCGTAAAGCATATGATATCCACCACTTCGATCACCCAATATACTTTGCTATAATCACTTTGCCCCATGAAGTCACAATGACTTCACTGCACTGATCCATAGCCGCTAATCCTTCGCTATGTCCACTTTGCCCCCATGGAGTCGCAATGATCCCACTGCACTAGCTCATAGCCTTACTAATCCTTTACTATGTCCACTCTGCCCCATGGAGTCACAATGACCCCACTGCACTGGCTCATAGTCTTACTACGATCACTTTGCCCCTCGAGTCATAATTACTCTACTGCACTGATACGTAGTTCTGCTACGATAACTTTGCCCCTCGAGTCATAATGACTCTACTGCACTGATACGTAGCCCATCATTCCTTTCAGTGGTGAATCGAAGTTATGAACGTAGATGTAACACCCCACACCCGCTATGGTCACTCTCTAAGGGAATGCCATAACATCGGTGGAGTATTTTAAGTGAATATAGAACAGAAAAATTACAGCAAGACAGATATAAGTAATACTTGAAAATTTCAAAACGTCATTTCATTACAGCAGAAAGTAAAACATGTTTGGTTACATCACAAAACCATAATAAGAGTCAAGTACAAAATATCCATCCTAATAAATAAAAGTACATAATCCCAATACATGAACAGATAGCCATAAAAGAAAGGGTAAGCTGAGCTCTACACCTATGGTCCAAGCTCCAAAAGAGAATAAAGCAGCCTGATCAAAGCCCACTCGTACTGGGCCCACTCTGATAACCTGAGGGTTGGAAAAAAAAAGATAAAAACAACGGGGTCAGACATAAGTCTGAGCGAGTCCTATAACTTTAACAATACAATCATTAAAGTAACCAGAGAAGACATAAGCTTGATATACGGTAACGTCTGGGGATGAATGGCTACACTAAGCAGCTTGGCAGACTTAGGACAAACTAAGATAACCGTAAAGACGCATTTTCCCACTCAAGGATAATTCCTAGATTTCACCACCCCAGATCTACCCTCCCAAGGGTAATTCCTACACTGCACCACACCAGTTCTACCCACCCAAGGGTAATTCCTACTTAAAGGTTGATCCCACTAAGTGTACTTAGAAATTTCACCTAGTAGATTCGTGTACCCCTACATAGGTGCCGTCTGCCCCGATCTTTACTAGGTGTACCCACTACTCCCAAGCGATCGGCTCCCTAGCGTAGATACCCGTGCTGGTCCCACAATGGGGTGTATCATTCCCCAAAGTGGCCACCTGATAATATCAACGGTGCACGGCTTTATATCTACACGATGCAACAACGACTTACCAACCAGCCCGGGTCCACACACGCATATGAAGCCCGTTGATCCTGCGTTGCCACCGCTAACCCGTTTGGCCTCTTATAGTCAAGCCCAATATGCGTGTCCCGTCACTCGACTAGAGTCGAGCCTACTAAGATATGTTTGGGATATTGGTTGAAATGGGCCCCCACAAGCTACCACCTAAGCTTGTTATTTCTAGTGAATCCCACTTAACCCTTTAACCATGTCCACTTACATGTTATAAATTTTGGTTAAGTCATTAATCATATTTTAATTGCCATTCAAGGCACCCACTAGATCTCTACATGCCACCCAAAAGCACTTACTTAACCCTTTAACCATGTTTTAATTACATGTTCCACTTTGGTTAAGTATTCTAATCGTATTTTCTATTGCCACCTAAGGCAACCACTAGATTTCCTCATGCCACCCAAGGCACCCACTTAACCCCTCATGTCCCACTACATGCTAATAAGGTTAAGTGTTTCTTAATTAATTAAGACCGTGATCTCCCATAAAGACCTCCCATATTAGACTGGCTGTTATGTCCGCCTGGTTAAGCCGGTAGGGTCCGGGCAGTCTTACGTCATAACAGAGTCTAACCTCGTGTCTTTACTTTAATCACGTATTTAATTTATGGCTAAGACCTCTCACATTGGGCTGACATTTGTAGCAACTGGTTAAGCCGGTAGGGTCCGGGCAGTTTTACACTACAAATGAGTCCAACCTCGTGTCTTAGTCGATTAATTACACCTAATTAATCACCCCCATATTAATTATCCCTAATTAATATCAAGTTTTTCATAACATGGGTAGACCTAACTCAATAGGTAAATTCCCATGGGGTAGACCTAACTCAATAGGTAAATTCCCACTTATGTTAATTTATTTTTATGGTATGCTTAATCATACCCAATCATACTTTTATTAACATATTTGTTAACCCCATCGTTCCCCACGTAAATCATTCTCAATTCATGACATAATAAAGGGAAGATCCATCACAAATATCATGGGTTTCACCAAATCTTAGCATATAACTTTGTCATGGGTTAAGAGGAGGTCAACTTGCATATATGAGCGTATATTAACCCAACTACATTTAACCCAAACTTGCATATTATCATACACATGACTTGCATAACATGTTGCATATGAACTTGCATATTATCATACATATGACTTGCATAACATGTTGCATATGAACTTGCATATTATCATACACATATCTTGCATAACATGTTGAACTTGCATATAAGCATTCTCATAACTTGCATAACATGTTAAACATACATTTAAGCATGCACATAACTTGCATAAGCATTCACATTCTTGCATAAGCATTCACATACTTGCATAAGCATGCATAACTTGCATATCATGTTAAACTTGCATTTAAGCATACACATAACTTGCATAAGCATTCACATTCTTGCATATATATATGCATCACATTTAAGAGGGTAAACTTGCATGTCATGATTTATGCATAATACCAAACACTTAGCATGCATAAAACCACATACTTAGCATGCATAGAATCAATTACTTATTATGCATAAACCCACTACTTAACTTGCATAAACCCACATACTTAACTTGCATAAACATAGGATTAATATTAAACATAGATTAGCATATTCACATCATATCATATGACTTGAAAACCCATTAATCCTCATGCAAAACCATAGATCTCATCATATCTCATCTACTTAATTTAACAATTGATCATCAAAGTGATAGAAACTCACCAAAACCTAGATTAGCAAACTTATGAAGTGGAATTAGTTGCTTTAGTTGAAGAAGATGTTGATTAGAGGTTGATTAGCTTGCAACTCTCTTCATTGATTTGTGGAGGCCATGATCAAGTTTCGTTTTGCCATAGTTTAGTTACAAGATCTAATTATGAATAAGTTAGGGTAGGGTTGGGGTCTTATTTATAGGATTAGGTAGTGTTTTAGGCCCTTAGATTAACCCTAAATTAGATTAGGACCCTTAGATTTCGGCACCTTCCAGAAACCAGCCCTAAGACCAAGCCCAAACCCCAAACTGGTGCACCCAACCACAGAACTCTCTAGAAACTGTGCAGGTTTCCTGGCTCGGCACGGGCGCACTTCCCAAGTGCGCCAGTGTATTTTTGTACTGGCGCACTTCACAAGTGCGCCAGTGCATTTTTGTACTGGCGCACTTCACAAGTGCGCCAGTGCATTTCTGGCCTGTTTCGGGTTTTTCTGCCTAACTTCTTTCGTCCATATCTCTTTCATACGGTACCCGTTTTACGCAAACTCGGACTCTATTTCGCGTATTTTTCCGAGACGAACGCAATGACGCAGCCCGTTTCCCCTAATTCCCACATCTGAGATTAATTATACTTTAATTTGTGAATTTTAGCATTAACCGAAATTCGGGGTGTTACATTCTCCCCTCCTTAAAGGATTTCGTCCCCGAAATCTCTAAGCTAAGGAGAATGCATATCCTACCATCCAAACAACCATCTACTCAATCCATCAAACACGGGCATCCATTGTCCTTAAAACAATTTCTAATGATGTATGAGCATATGCAAAGAGTGTGTGTATATGTTCCCTATCTAATGTATGAACATATGCAAACCATGATAGTGCCATGCATCCATTATGTATGCGAGATAACCCTATCGACACATACAGTATCTATATGAGTGCACAATCATTCACCAAAATGCATCATCCATATGATAACACAATCTTTATACATCCATAAATATAGCTATCTACACACAATTATATGCAATATGCAATATGAAGTGATTGAGCCGATCTAGTGCCTAGAGTGTGTATATATGCATCCACGAGCAACCACTAGCAACCACTTGCATCCACATGCATCCATCAAACATAACATGTCTCAAACACATGTTTCAACCATAGATTTACCCTATCTAAAGGTCATAGGTACTAGCGAGAGGATATACTAAAGATAAGATAAGTACTAGACAAGCGATAAAGGAGAAGTTAAAAGACATACTCTCAAAAAGAAATGGGTACAAAGAACGCATCTTCGCTTCCGTCTCCCAAGTAGCATTGCCCTCGTCTTCTCCCCATTGCACTTTAACTAGCTGAACTTCTCTGTTCCTCAACTTCCTAGTTTCTGACCCAAGGATGCGAGTAGGAGCTCGTCGAATCGTCGCATCACGCTCTACCTCTACATCTCTAAGTAAGCTCGGCTCTACGACCTCTGCGGTCTCATGTAAGCACTTCCTTAAATGTGATACATGGAATACATCATGAACACCACTAAGTCTGTCGGGCAACTCCACCCTATATGCCATCCGTCCAATCCTTTCCTTAATAGGAAACGGCCCAACAAACCTCGGTGTTAACTTCCCAACGGACCCAAAGCGAACAACATTTCTCAACGGAGATACTTTGACAAAAACCATGTCCCCAACCTCAAACTCAAGATCCGTCCTTCTCCGATCCGCATAAGATTTCTGTCTACCTTGCGCTGCCTTCATCCTTCTTCGAATCAAATCAATCTTCTCTGAAGTCTCTCTAACCATATCTGGCCCAAGCAAGATCTTATCCGTAGATTCCCACCAACATGTAGGAGATCGACAAGTCCTTCCATAAAGAGCTTCGAAAGGTGCCATGCCAATACTAGACTGAAAGCTGTTATTGTATGCGAACTCCACCAAAGGAAGATGTTCTTCCCATGTACCTCCAAAATCCAAGATACAAAGCCTCAAGAGATCTTCTAAGATACGGTTCACCCTCTCGGTCTGACCGTCCGTCTGAGGATGATATGCGGTGCTCAAACACAACTGAGTCCCTACCGCCTCTTGCAAACTTCTCCAAAACTCACTAGTGAAGATAGGATCTCGATCACTCACAATGCTGGATGGTACGCCATGCAATCTAACAATCTCTCTAACATAGACTGAAGCAAGCCATGGAGCGGTCCTCTTACTCTTCACGGGTATAAAATGGGCACTCTTGGTAAGTCTGTCTACCACAACCCAAATTCCCGTATTGCCCTTCCTCGATCTCGGTAATCCATCGAGACACTATCCCACTTCCATAGCGGAACTTCCAAGTGGGTGAAGCAACCCATCGGGTTTCTTCTGCTCTGCTTTCATTTGCTAGAACACCAAGCATCTAGCGACATACTCGGCCACATCTTTCTCCATACCGGCCCAGAAGAAAACTCTCTTCATGTCTTGGTACATCTTGTCCCTACCAGGATGAATGGTCATCTTCGACCGATGTGCATCATCAAGTATAGCCTTCCTCAGACCCTCGTCTTGCGGTACACAAAGTCTACCATCTCTATGCAACCACCCCTTACCATCTAGGGTGTACCTACTCAAATGGCCGGACGACTCCCCCCCTTATGAGCTTCTCTACTAACTCAACCTACTGTGGGTCGTCTCGCTGTGCCTCGTCAATCCGCCCCAAAAGAGTAGGCCTAACCTCCAAGGAGGCTAGCAAACTGGGTACAAAGTCAATGGAAGGTCTAAAGTCAATCATAGAATTAAACTCCAAGCTTCGTCATCCCACGAACTATGGACTCAAAGACAGCCTTTTTCTGCTTAAGGCGTCTGCCACCACGTTACCCTTGCCAGGGTATACGCTATCTCAAACTCATAGGATGCTAAGAATTCCATCCACCTTTGTTGTCTTAAGACAATGCGCTCAAAGAGTCTCCAACACTTCCCTAAGATGTAGGGCATGCTTTTCTCCACTTCTAGAGAAAATCAGGATATTCTCCCATGCAAAATCGTCACAACTATCCATCTCTCACGCAGACCACCCTAGTCGAGCTCGACATCCCCCAAATGCAAGCCCCAAAGGCCTAAACCAATATCAGACAAACACCCAAGGGATACCTCCTTCGAATTCAGACGACCTACGTGAGATGATACTAGTAAAAACGGCTAAATAATTAAGCCCTTGTCCAACTCTGGATGTCCTTGCCAGTCTTACTCCAAAACCACCATTTATCCCATAACGGGCTTTGCTCAACCTATTGAGCACACACGAAGACTTATTTTGCTCCTAGAAAAGACCAAGATGTCATCCACCAAGATCATCACGAACTTATTTAGGTACTCCTTGAACACCCTTCTCATCAAATCAACAAAGTATGCGGAGGCGTTCGTCTAACCAAATGGCATCGCCAGCTACTCATAAAACCATCCGGAGTCCTAAAGGCAATCTTCTCTATACTATCCTCAGCCACCTTCGACTGACGAAACCCCGTGGCTGAGTCCAACTTGCGAAAATACTGAGGCGCCAACCAACTGATCAAAGAGATCATCCATCCTCGGCAATGGGTGTCTATTCTTCTTTATGAGTTTATTTAGTTCTCTTTAGCCTACACAAAGTCTGAGGGACCCATCCGCCTTTGTAGCAAAAACTACTGGAGCACCCCACTTCGATATACTTTGTCTTATGGACCCCTTCTCAAGCAAATCACCTACTTGCTTATGGAGTTCCCTCCTCTCGCGAGGAGCCATGTGGCGCACTGGTAAAGATACCGGTTTAGCATTGTCTACCAGATATATTCGGAAGTCAATCTCCCGCTCCGGAGGTAAGCCCTTCACCTCCTCAAACACATCCGAGTATTCCCGGACCACTCTAACAGATCGCAAACTCTCGACCGACGTGTCAAGCGATTCTAGATAACTTAGCATAACAGATTCCATGGGATTACAAGAGATTTCGAGAGTGTTACCCAAGCGGGTCATAAGCCTAACAACTCTCCCTTCAAAATCAAGAACGGCACCCCTACTGGATAACCAGTCCATGCCCAAACTAACCCATAGCTCGTGAAGCCCAAAAAGCATCACATCTAAACTCAATGCTAAGTATAGAAACTTTCAAACCCAAACACTTCATGGAGCCCCAATTGGGTTTGAAACAACTAAGGGATCATCTACCAAACTGGTGTCTAAGTGCAGTGACTCAACTAACAATGATGATATAAACGAACTCGATGCGTCAGAATCCAATAAAGTTCGAACCGTATAATAAAGAAATCCTAATTCCAACCTAGACGGTCCTATCCCCATCTGGTACACTAGCCGCGAGGGAATACAACTACCCTCCAGGAGATTCCATACCTTGCCCATGCCTCTTTGGACAATCCTAATAAGGTGTCCTATTCCTCTCAAAAGGATAACTACTCGCCTTCTTCTTCCCATTCTCCACACGTAACCTCCCACCAATGAGGTTTCATCCTTCATTAACCAAACAACTATTTGAGCCTTCCGCCCTTCATCTATCCAATAGATACCTACCAGTCCTCCTCCTTCTTGAACCAACTTCTAATCTGACTAACGTCTAAGTCCCTTAAAGTGGTTTTCCGTTCTTATCTATCTTAGAAAGGTCATCTATACGCGGAGGGGAAACTCAAAACGAGAGAGGAAGAGATTCAAAACGGAGAATTCGAAAGATATAGATATGGCTATTGGGGATTATGCTTTTCTTTCAAAAACTTTTCTCTTAAAAGACATGTTTTTGAAAATACTCCTTTCAAAAATATTCTTAGAAAATAGTTTTTCTAAAAATTTTATCTGTTCTGGTAACCTTAAGCTCTGATACCACGTGTAACACCCCACACCCGCTATGGTCACTCTCTAAGGGAATGCCATAACATCGGTGGAGTATTTTAAGTGAATATAGAACAGAAAAATTACAGCAAGACAGATATAAGTAATACTTGAAAATTTCAAAACGTCATTTCATTACAGCAGAAAGTAAAACATGTTTGGTTACATCACAAAACCATAATAAGAGTCAAGTACAAAATATCCATCCTGATAAATAAAAGTACATAATCCTAATACATGAACTGATAGCCATAAAAGAAAGGGTAAGCTGAGCTCTACACCTATGGTCCATGCTCCAAAAGAGAATAAAGCAGCCTGATCAAAGCCCACTCGTACTGGGCCCACTCTGATAACCTGAGGGTTGGAAAAAAAAAAGATAAAAACAACGGGGTCAGACATAAGTCTGAGCGAGTCCTATAACTTTAACAATACAATCATTAAAGTAACCAGAGAAGACATAAGCTTGATATACGGTAACGTCTGGGGATGAATGGCTACACTAAGCAGCTTGGCAGACTTAGGACAAACTAAGATAACCGTAAAGACGCATTTTCCCACTCAAGGATAATTCCTAGATTTCACCACCCCAGATCTACCCTCCCAAGGGTAATTCCTACACTGCACCACACCAGTTCTACCCACCCAAGGGTAATTCCTACTTAAAGGTTGATCCCACTAAGTGTACTTAGAAATTTCACCCAGTAGATTCGTGTACCCCTACATAGGTGTCGTCTGCCCCTATCTTTACTAGGTGTACCCACTACTCCCAAGCGATCGGCTCCCTAGCGTAGATACCCGTGCTGGTCCCACAATGGGGTGTATCATTCCCCAAAGTGGCCACCTGATAATATCAACGGTGCACGGCTTTATATCTACACGATGCAACAACGACTTACCAACCAGCCCGGGTCCACACACGCATATGAAACCCGTTGATCCTGCGTTGCCACCGCTAACCCGTTTGGCCTCTTATAGTCAAGCCCAATATGCGTGTCCCGTCACTCGACTAGAGTCGAGCCTACTAAGATACGTTTGGGATATTGGTTGAAATGGGCCCCCACAAGCTACCACCTAAGCTTGTTATTTCTAGTGAATCCCACTTAACCCTTTAACCATGTCCACTTACATGTTATAAATTTTGGTTAAGTCATTAATCATATTTTAATTGCCATTCAAGGCACCCACTAGATCTCTACATGCCACCCAAAAGCACTTACTTAACCCTTTAACCATGTTTTAATTACATGTTCCACTTTGGTTAAGTATTCTAATCGTATTTTCTATTGCCACCTAAGGCAACCACTAGATTTCCTCATGCCACCCAAGGCACCCACTTAACCCCTCATGTCCCACTACATGCTAATAAGGTTAAGTGTTTCTTAATTAATTAAGACTGTGATCTCCCATAAAGACCTCCCACATTAGACTGGCTGTTATGTCCGCCTGGTTAAGCCGGTAGGGTCCGGGCAGTCTTACGTCATAACAGAGTCTAACCTCGTGTCTTTACTTTAATCACGTATTTAATTTATGGCTAAGACCTCTCACATTGGGCTGACATTTGTAGCAACTGGTTAAGCCGGTAGGGTCCGGGCAGTTTTACACTACAAATGAGTCCAACCTCGTGTCTTAGTCGATTAATTACACCTAATTAATCACCCCCATATTAATTATCCCTAATTAATATCAAGTTTTTCATAACATGGGTAGACCTAACTCAATAGGTAAATTCCCATGGGGTAGACCTAACTCAATAGGTAAATTCCCACTTATGTTAATTTATTTTTATGGTATGCTTAATCATACCCAATCATACTTTTATTAACATATTTATTAACCCCATCGTTCCCCACGTAAATCATTCTCAATTCATGACATAATAAAGGGAAGATCCATCACAAATATCATGGGTTTCACCAAATCTTAGCATATAACTTTGTCATGGGTTAAGAGGAGGTCAACTTGCATATATGAGCGTATATTAACCCAACTACATTTAACCCAAACTTGCATATTATCATACACATGACTTGCATAACATGTTGCATATGAACTTGCATATTATCATACATATGACTTGCATAACATGTTGCATATGAACTTGCATATTATCATACACATATCTTGCATAACATGTTGAACTTGCATATAAGCATTCTCATAACTTGCATAACATGTTAAACATACATTTAAGCATGCACATAACTTGCATAAGCATTCACATTCTTGCATAAGCATTCACATACTTGCATAAGCATGCATAACTTGCATATCATGTTAAACTTGCATTTAAGCATATACATAACTTGCATAAGCATTCACATTCTTGCATATATATGCATCACATTTAAGAGGGTAAACTTGCATGTCATGATTTATGCATAATACCAAACACTTAGCATGCATAAAACCACATACTTAGCATGCATAGAATCAATTACTTATTATGCATAAACCCACCACTTAACTTGCATAAACCCACATACTTAACTTGCATAAACATAGGATTAATATTAAACATAGATTAGCATATTCACATCATATCATATAACTTGAAAACCCATTAATCCTCATGCAAAACCATAGATCTCATCATATCTCATCTACTTAATTTAACAATTGATCATCAAAGTGATAGAAACTCACCAAAACCTAGATTAGCAAACTTATGAAGTGGAATTAGTTGCTTTAGTTGAAGAAGATGTTGATTAGAGGTTGATTAGCTTGCAACTCTCTTCATTGATTTGTGGAGGCCATGATCATGTTTCGTTTTGCCATAGTTTAGTTACAAGATCTAATTATGAATAAATTAGGGTAGGGTTGGGGTCTTATTTATAGGATTAGGTAGTGTTTTAGGCCCTTAGATTAACCCTAAATTAGATTAGGACCCTTAGATTTCGGCACCTTCCAGAAACCAGCCCTAAGACCAAGCCCAAACCCCAAACTGGTGCACCCAACCACAGAACTCTCTAGAAACTGTGCAGGTTTCCTGGCTCGGCACGGGCGCACTTCCCAAGTGCGCCAGTGTATTTTTGTATTGGCGCACTTCACAAGTGCGCCAGTGCATTTTTGTACTGGCGCACTTCACAAGTGCGCCAGTGCATTTCTGGCCTGTTTCGGGTTTTTCTGCCTAACTTCATTCGTCCATATCTCTTTCATACGGTACCCGTTTTACGCAAACTCGGACTCTATTTCGCGTATTTTTCCGAGACGAACGCAATGACGCAGCCCGTTTCCCCTAATTCCCACATCTGAGATTAATTATACTTTAATTTGTGAATTTTAGCATTAACCGAAATTCGGGGTGTTACAGTAGACAACTCCTTAGCACACGTCCCGCAGCAAAGCCCAACCATGAAGTGAACTCATTGGTTCCATTTGGACTACCTTTGCATCTCAGGTTATTGGTCATCACCGGATCGGTTCGGATCTCCCTCTAATCATCAGTTCGGTTCGGATCGGAATGCTCCTTCTTCACTGGATCGAATCGACAGACATCACCCCTGGTAAGCTTCTTCGGATCGGATCAGAATGTGCATCGGTTCGGGTCAGAGCACAGGCTTCCCCTTTTTCTTCATACGTCAGATCGGATGGGAAGTCCTCACAAGATGTTGGATCGAATCGGCCTCCTTCATAGCACACCGGTTCGGGTCGGAGTCTCCAAGTCGCGTTGCCATATAATGCTATGGATCGGATCGGAGTTTCTTCATACGATAAAAGGGTCGGAGCTTCTGAACTCGCATGGGAGGTGGTTCGGATCGGGTCCTTTCCTCCGTTCTGATCCGGATCGGCCAATTTTCTGCACTTTCTCCAACAAGCAGTTTACGCCACTTGACGGCGTTTTCGACCATTCCAACTATTCTAATCAATCACAGAGCATACCATACAGTCATAGCAACATGTATAATCAACCACAAACACCAAAACAACAATATGATAGGTTAAAATGGATCAAACATAGCCAAAACCCTATATTTTCCCTTAAGCATGTTTAGGTGAAACTAATGATATGATTAGCAAAACTTAACCAAATTAACCCAAACTCATATCAGAGGTCTAAAACATCATTTAAGAATTTATAAATATTTTTCCAGAATTTTATCATGTTTAAATTCGCTAATTAACACTAATTACCCTTAATTAGCCATAATTAGTGAGGAACTATGCAAATCACTCACCTTAGCCACAAATAAACCTTAGATCTGAAATAAATCTCGGATTTGGCGCGGATACTTATGCTAAACAGCAGCTCTAATCTTGATTTGGTGAAGATCTCCCTTGATTTGATGTTGCTAAGCTTAATCCTTGATTAGAAGGTGATTTGGAGGTGATTTAGAGGTTGGAGGCCATTTCTAGGGTTTCTAAGAGGTAAGTGGAGGCTAGAAAACTAAAATAGAATGCAAACCTAACTCATTTCAGCCTCCCCTTAACCCTAATCCCGAAATGGGTTATGGGCCCATTTGCTAATCACCTCATTTGGCCCGGTTAAGCTGTTTTTCACCTTCCAAACCTTATTTCAGCCATATCTCCCAAACGGTATGTCCGTTTTTCGCATGTGACCACTCTACGGAAAGGTAAACCATCAAACGAATCTAATGGAAGTTGTTTCAGGTCAAAATTCCTTTCCAAACAAAAGTTATGGCCGAAACAAGATCAGCTAGGGGCAAAACGGTCATTTAAAAATCGGCAAAAATCATGAACATGGAAAATGGCTCTAATGGTTGTTTCCCAAAAGTTACATGACCATACGACTTCATATGAGAAAGTAATAAATATTCTACGATCCTCCGATGCGTAAAATGCGGGTTCTAGTGTCATTCTTGCACTCGATCTTAATCTGTACTTCACGTTTCCCACTAGCGTATGGAGATTGTTGGGTAAGCGGTCGTATCACACTTGCCAAGGTGCTACCTCTAAACCAAATCATAGCCTAAGTCCACTTTATATTCTTTTGTTTATATCAACTAGGCTGTTCTAAGCAAGTCGTGCCTTTTTACATAGTTTATAAAACAAAAGATTCAATACAATCACAAGTCAAGTAGTGCCGCAGATGTTGGGCATTCCTTGCTTTGAGAATTTCATCGCCATCTACGGTCGTTAGCTTGAAAGCTCCTTTATCAAGTTTCCATTGGATGACATATGGTCCTTCCCATTTCGGGTCTAGAAAAACAGGGTTCGGGAAGACACGCTTCAAAACCAGCTTTCCAGGTTCGAGGTTGAACCTTCCTAGCGTCTTTGTCGCGAGGCACGTAATTCTGTTTCATCTCTCCTTTCTTCAATCAGGTCCAAGAACTCAAGGATAAGCGCTTTGTTCTTCATCGGATCATAGTTTGTTGTTCTGTGAGAGAGGACTTCCAATTCCACTGGGATGTCTGCTTCTGATCTGAATGAAAGTGAGAAGGGAGAGTGGCCTGTCGCCGATTTGTAGGTCGTTCTGTAAGCCCATAATGTTAAGGGCAATTTGTTGACCCACATGGCTTTCGCTTCTTCAGTTGCTTCTTTAAAATGGACTTAACGATTTTTTTTACTGCTTCCACTTGCCCATTCGATTGCGGGTGTGCTACACCGGCATATTTCTTCTCGACGTTGTACTTTTGGAAGAAATATCTGAATTCTGTGCCGTGGTATTGGGTTCCGTTGTCGGTTATAATGACTTTGGGGATCAAGGATCAGCAAATGATGTTTTTGACAACGAAGTTAATCACCCACTTTGTCGTGATCGTGGTCAGTGGCTCATCTTCTACCCATTTTGTAAAGTAATCCACGGCTAGGATTGCGTACTTTGTTCCGCCTTTGGCTATCGAAAGGCTTCCAATGATGTTAATTCCCCAGACGACGAACGACCACGGGCTTACCATCGAATTGAGTTGGCTGGGAGGTGCTCTGGGAATCTTCACAAATTTCTGGCACCTGTCGCAGCGTTGTGAATAATCAGTAGCATCCCGATTTATACTAGGACAGAACTAGCTGTACCGCAATATCTTCTTTGCCAACGTCTGTCCTTCTGTGTGATCTCCATATTCGCCTTCGTGTACTTCTCTCAACACACGTTTGACATCATCATGTGCTATGCACCAGAGTAAAGGTACTGAAAATCCTTGTCGGTAAAAAACTTCACCCTGCATTACATATCTTGAAGCTTTGCGAACGATGGCACGTCTCTCACTCTTTTTTGTCGGAAGCGTTCCGTTCTATAGGAATTTTTTTATTGGCATCATCCATGACTCTCTCTGGTTCGGTCTCCAGCACCAGATCAACTTCTATTTGATCAATGCTCGCAGCTTCAAGCGTCTCGATTGGTACCATCTCTGTTTCTTATGAATTATAAGAGCTTTCTAACTTAGCCAACTTATCCGCTTTCTGATTCTCTGTTTGTGGAATGTGGGATATGCTGTAATGCTCTAGTCTTTCCAATAACTCCTCTACCCCCTCCAGGTAAGATGTAACTCGTGGTCCCTTTGTCTGAAAGTCCTTTCGATCCAGAAAAACAACAATTTGAGAGACAAAAGATGTTCAGCACTGCTACTCCTAACTCCTTAGCGAGTTTCAACCCGGCAATCAGGGCCTAATATTCAGAATCATTGTTAGTAGCGGAAAATTCCAAATCGTAGAGCATAGTAAATCAACTGTCCTTCAGGAGTTATCGGTACAACTTCGGTGCCAGACCATCGATCATTCTTAGCACCGTCTGTATATAGCTTCTAGGTGCCAGATTCCAGCTTTTGTTCTGAGGGACCTGATTCTTCATCTAACACATCTTCTATGGGAATTGTGATTTCAACGATGAAGTCGGCTAATGCTTTCCCCTTATGGACTTTCTAGGGAGGAAATTGAAGTCAGACTGGCTCAGCTCGATGTTCCATTTGAGCAGTCTTCCAGATGCCTCAGGTCGCTGCAGGACCTGTTGGAGTGGTTGATTGGTGTATATAATAATCGGATGAGCTTGGAATAGTGCTGAAGCTTCCTGGAGGCAATCAACAAGTTATAGGCAAGCTTTTCTATCTTTGGGTAGTTGCGTTCTGCTAGTGCCAATTTCTTACTTACATAGTACACCTGTCTCTGAATTTTATCCTATTCGTGAACTAATTGTAACACCCCGAAAATTCTATAACTGTGAATTTAACAAATTAAAGTATAATTAATTTCAAATCAAAGAACTAAGGGAAACGGGATACGCCATTGCGTTCGTCTCGGAAAAATACGCGAAATAGAGTCCGAGTTTTCGAAAAACGGAGTCCGTATGAAGAAGATATGGCCTTCGGAAGTTTCTGAATTAAATTTAAATTTCAAACAGAATAAAACAGTTTAAAAAAAAAAAGTGGGGCCCAATGGGCCAGGGCGGAAGAACACCCGCCTCACGCACCCAGGTCGACTGGGCTGTCGACCTGGTCTAACCAGGTCGACAGGCCTGTCGACAGGGCTGTCGACAGGGGTGTCGACCTGGTCCAGACCAGGTCGAACCCAGTCTAACCCGGCTGGCCTATTCTCTGTTGGTCGATTTTCTGTGGTCTGCTTTGTCATTAGGGCTAGGTGGCAAGCTCTAATTGGTCTCTCCTTAGGATGAATGGCTACGATCAATCCAAGCAACATCAATGGTTCTAATCAGTTCATTACCCCTATAAAAAGCACCCTAGACTCTACCTAAGTTTCTTGTACAATTCTCTAGCCTCCATTGCTCTCTTCTTCTAATAAAAAAATAAAAATGGCGTCTCTGCTCTGCTGGAATTAAAACTAGAAGATAATCAACATCAGCCTAAGCAACTCAATTCAAACTAGAGATTAAAATTTCTGCAAAGATTCGACAACAAGTTCTTTCTTAAATCCAATCAAGGCAAGTACAGTTATTCTCCACTATAAACGTTAATTATAATTTTGATATGCATTTAAATCTGAGTTTGAGGTTGTATTCTCTTCTGTTAGATCTGTTTTCTGTGACTGTTCTATATTCCTTTCTTCTTTTCTGTTTCTATAGCCAGGCTACCACGAGCCTGTGCCTAATCTCATAAGAGATGAACGTATGAACGCAAGTTTTGGGATGAATGATGAGAAATTTGACAAAACCAAATTGAATGTATGACTTTAGGTCTGAGGCATAAAATATATTGGACATATGACTTGGGAATGGATGCATAAATTTGACTATGAACATATAATTTATGCATGTTGTATGCATAGTTATGTTGTAATTTAGACCTGTAATTAATTAGAAAAAAAATAGCATATGTTATAAACTAGTTTCAGACCTATGCATATTTTGTGATAAAAGAAGAAGAGGAACCACTGTAAAGATTGCATATGATTTGAGACTTTGGACAAAATGCATATAAAAAGGCAAGATCTGATTTTTAGAAGATATGGTTTAAAGATTTATATTATTGGGGATAGTTTGCATAATAATTCATGACATGAAAAGAAGGAAGATATGGAAACTTAAGATTTACATTAATTAGGATATCTAGTATTGTAATTACACCTAAATAGGGATTTTTGGATATATGGCATGCATTGGAATTAATGGTTATATTTGGTATAATTTATATGTGAATCTGCTGTAAAATGCTAGTTTAACAAAAATTGGAACATATGTTATAGGGTAAATTATGTCCATATTCTGCGCTATGTAAATGTATGCAAACATGGAAGTATATGATCATATTGTGAATCATGACATTATTTAGGCATATGAACTTAGGCCTAATTTATGTTTAGGCAAGGCATGTAAATAGAACCTTTAGAAATATTAAATTTGCTAAATCTGTTAATTTGCCAAGTTGCCTAAACTGCTAGTTTTGTTATATTGCCTAGACTGCTAATTAGATTGAAATGCCTAATCTGTTAAATTTGTCGGTTGAAATGCCTAACCTGTTATATGCCAAAATCTGCTAAGTTGCTAAATCTGTTAAATCCGTTAAGTCATATAAAATCTGTTATCTGCTATGTTGATATAATCATCCTGTTATTGATATAATCTGAATTGGCATATTTATTGGGCGTGCGCATAAACGGTAAATTATTAATTAATTGGCCGCAAAGATAAACATGGCTAACTCGAGGTTAGAATGAGTTTGCGGCGTAAATCTGCCCGGAACCGCCCGGCACATCCAGTGGCCGCAAACAATAGGTTCTAATGTGAGAAGTTAGTCATAACATGCGTAAGACACGAGGTTAGGTCTGGCTTGTGGCAGAAGTCTGCCCGGAACCGCCCGGCATATCCAGCGGCCACAAGCTACCGACCTAATGTGAGAGGTCTGTGCATTAATAATTAATTAATGCAAAATCTAAGATAAGAATGACGTCTAAAACGTATTGGGGAAAATAGGGTTAAACCAAAGGGATTAATAGATGTAGTAAAACCCGTCCATGAATCTGTAGGCCCAATACAAAGTTAGACAAATCTGAAAAATCTGTACATCTGACCTGTTAGTCTGGAAACTTGTTAACTTAATTTGTGAATTAGTAAACCTGAATTCTGTATGTCTGAACTTGTAAACAAGTTAATCTGAAAACTGTTAGTCTGGGGACACAAGGTTAGGAGGGGAATTACTTGTGTCATCTGTTGTTTGGGACCCATATTAGTCAGTAACCCTTTCTGGTATCAAAACTTTGACCCAACAGTAAGTAGGGTCCGGGCACGCTTACTGAACTAATTATAAGTGGTTCATTCTGATAATGGCGAGGGGTGTTGATGGTGCGTTCCAACCGGGTCATGTGCGTGCATGGATCCCGGTCTGCCTCTGAGGATGTAAGACGCCGTGACATCTGTAAATAGGTCTGTGCCAATTGGTTGTCACTTTAGGGAGTGATACACCCTACTGTGGGGCCGACACAGGATATTTATGTATTAGGGAGCCGATCGCTTGGGGGTAGGGTTTTAGGGTACGCTTAGTTCTGTCTGTTTCTGTTGGTACCGTCTGTTTCTGTTGGGTGGTAACACCTGTCTGTTTCTGTGTGGTACCGTCTGTTCGGGTGGTAAAGGCCCATTACTAGTGTACATCTAATTCCACATTCTGTCTCCATAGGGATAAATCTGTTTCTTCTTCTGTCTGTTTCTGATCGGGTAGTAAAGGCCCATTATTAGCATTCTGTTTCTGTTAAAAGTATTTTGTACCCGTTCCTGCTTCAATTTAGACATTAGGGTGACACCTAATTCTGCTATACTAGTATTAGTGCAGAGAAGTGTAAAACAATAGTTTATATCATTCTGTTTTTCTGTTATATCTGCTACACCTGTTATAGTTATCTCACATCCAGTTTTATGTTCATATCATATTATTATTATCTGTTCATATGCTGAAAGTCACTGGACTTGCCAGACTTTTTGTCTGACCCTTGTTGTTTCGCCTCCTTTCTTCCGTTTCCCCCCCCCCCCCAGGTTATCCAAGGAGGGAAATACTTTAGCTTGATCCGGATTTCTCTTTGCTTGAAGTGCTTAAAGTATGGCTTGGCTCTGTATGGCTTCCGTTCCATGGGGATTATGATTTTAAACTATGCATTTTGAAGGCTTTTGTACAAGACTGATATTTTGTACTTGAATTCTGAACTTGAAAGGATGTAACCATTTTAATTTTCTGTTTCCGCTGTAATAAAGTTAAAATTTTTCAAGTACTGTTTTTATCTGTCTTGTAAGTTTGTGTTCTGTTTACTAAAATGCTCCACCAAAGTTAAGGCATTCCCTTTGTGAGTGACCTTAACGGAGGTGGGGTGTTACACTTGGTATCAGAGCTAAAGGTTACCAGATTAGATAAAAGTTTTTGAAAACTATTTTCAAAAAGGTTTTAAAATGAAGTATTTTCAAAATTAAAGCTTATTTTGAAAAACATGATCCCCAAGAGCCATATATCTTTCTTTCAGTCCTTTTTATATTGAACCTTTCCTTTTTCGTTTTAGCATGTCTGAAGCATCTGAGATACCAGAGGGTGTCCATGTACCCGGTTGGTTTCGTCAATATCTTGAGGCTAGGACCGCCGCTGCAGGTCCAGCAAATGATCCCCCTCCTCCACCCCCTCCTCGTGCTATTGCTTTCTCAAAAATCTATAGAGATTTTAGGGCCATGGGTGGGAAGGATTTCAAAGGAACTGAATCATTCGTAGAAGCAAGGAATTGGCTCAAAGAAACTGAGGATCTGTTCGTTATCTTCGAGGTGGACGATAGGCAGAAGGTACAGTTGGCAGTATGGCTGCTCAAAGACGAAGCTTCCTACTGGTGGGAAGTCACTAACGCCGAGAGACCAATTGAGACTTGGATGGATTTCAGAACAAGGTTTGATACAAAATTCCTCTCGCAAGCTGAACGAAGTTTACAATTGGAAAAGTTCTTGTCTCTTAAGCAAGGAAGTATGACGGTCAAGGAATACGTCAACCAGTTCAACCAACTAGCAAGATTCGGATTGGATTTAGTCAACACTCAGCATAAAAAGGCTCTCCGCTTTGTTAAAGGATTGAATGAGCCACTGCACAGCCTAGCCATGACCCATGTACCCATGGGAGCAACTTACGAGAAATTGGTGGATATGGCACTACTGCACGAGGAAGACAAGGGCCCGAAAGAGACAAAGAAGGAAGAAACACAGAATAAGAAGGCGGGGCCCAAAAAGGAAACACAAAAGAAGGATGAGAAGTCTGAAGATAAGAAGGGGAAAAAGTGCTTTACTTGTGGGAGCTCAACTCATCTGAACAAGGATTGCAGAAAAAGGAAGGGCGCTTGCTTCAACTGTGGGGAGATGGGACACTTCACTAGGGACTGCCCGAAGAGACGAGGACAAGGAGGGCAGGCGAACACTCTTGAGGCTAGTGGCTAGGATAGAAATAGGAAAGTTTCTATAGTAGGTTTAATTTCTTTATCTGATTATGGAGTTAAGACTTTTTCTGATTCTGGTATTTTGATTTTGTAATCGATACTCTGCACTTTAATACTAGTATTATTTCTGAATTCCGCTATAGACTCAGACCCATAAGGGTTATGGATCATCTGTTTGAGATTAGGGTTTTGAGGGATATCTGTGTTAGGCGTCAAGTATGACGCATACATTCTGAGTTTTCGTGGGGTATGATTTTATCATGCTTGGCTTCCTAAGAATCATTAGGGAACCTGATCTGTACCAGTAGTCTGTAAATATCTAAATACTTTTTATAGGATTTCCAGTCTTGACATTTCCTCTGGGTGTCAATTTGATGTTGGTTTCGGTCTTTGGGGCCGATACTTAGGACCCATGCCTAATGGGAACCAAATTTTCGTTCTATCCGTACTCGCTTCCATCATTCGACTGTATCCTATCGATCGAATATTTGAACTTTAGGTAGAAACTAATGGGTGTAAACATGTGTTTGAGACATGTTATGTTTGATGGTTGCAAGTGGATGCAAGTGGTTGCTAGTGGTTGCTCGTGGATGCATATACACACACTAGGCACTAGATCGGCTCGAAAACACTCTCATACTGCATATGGATGTGTGAGCATTTTTAAATTTTTATGGATGCAAAATGGTTGAATCAGCATATGGATGTTGCATATGAATGAGCAGTTGTGCACTCATATAGAAATGATATGTCTCAAGTAGGAAAATTTGCATACATATTGGACTCATGGCACTAACATGATTCGCATTAAGGAGGTCGACTGAATCAGTGGGCCGCCTGATTTTGCATTAGATACGGACATGAACACACACTGTGCATTTAAACATGAAAGCATTAGAAGTCTATAAGGATAATGGATGCCTGTGGTTGATGATTGAGTAGATGGATGATTGGATGGTAGGACACATTCTTCTTAACTTGAAGATTTCGGGGACGAAATCCTTTTAAGTGGGGGAGAATGTAACACCCCGAAAATTCTATAACTGTGAAATTAACAAATTAAAGTATAATTAATTTCAAATCAAAGAACTAAGGGAAACGGGATACGCCATTGCGTTCGTCTCGGAAAAATACGCGAAATAGAGTCCGAGTTTTCGAAAAACGGAGTCCGTATGAAGAAGATATGGCCTTCGGAAGTTTCTGAATTAAATTTAAATTTCAAACAGAATAAAACAGTTTAAAAAAAAAATTAAAAGTGGGGCCCAATGGGCCAGGGCGGAAGAACACCCGCCTCACGCACCCAGGTCGACTGGGCTGTCGACCTGGTCTAACCAGGTTGACAGGCCTGTCGACAGGGCTGTCGACAGGGGTGTCGACCTGGTCCAGACCAGGTCGAACCCAGTCTAACCCGGCTGGCCTATTCTCTATTGGTCGATTTTCTGTGGTCTGCTTTGTCATTAGGGCTAGGTGGCAAGCTCTAATTGGTCTCTCCTTAGGATGAATGGCTACGATCAATCCAAGCAACATCAATGGTTCTAATCAGTTCATTACCCCTATAAAAAGGACCCTAGACTCTACCTAGGTTTCTTGTACAATTCTCTAGCCTCCATTGCTCTCTTCTTCTAATAAAAAAATAAAAATGGCGTCTCTGCTCTGCTGGAATTAAAACTAGAAGATAATCAACATCAGCCTAAGCAACTCAATTCAAACTAGAGATTAAAATTTCTGCAAAGATTCGACAACAAGTTCTTTCTTAAATCCAATCAAGGCAAGTACAGTTATTCTCCGCTATAAACGTTAATTATAATTTTGATATGCATTTAAATCTGAGTTTGAGGTTGTATTCTCTTCTGTTAGATCTGTTTTCTGTGACTGTTCTATATTCCTTTCTTCTTTTCTGTTTCTATAGCCAGGCTACCACGAGCCTGTGCCTAATCTCATAAGAGATGAACGTATGAACGCAAGTTTTGGGATGAATGATGAGAAATTTGACAAAACCAAATTGAATGTATGACTTTAGGTCTGAGGCATAAAATATATTGGACATATGACTTGGGAATGGATGCATAAATTTGACTATGAACATATAATTTATGCATGTTGTATGCATAGTTATGTTGTAATTTAGACCTGTAATTAATTAGAAAAAAAATAGCATATGTTATAAACTAGTTTCAGACCTATGCATATTTTGTGATAAAAGAAGAAGAGGAACCACTGTAAAGATTGCATATGATTTGAGACTTTGGACAAAATGCATATAAAAAGGCAAGATCTGATTTTTAGAAGATATGGTTTAAAGATTTATATTATTGGGGATAGTTTGCATAATAATTCATGACATGAAAAGAAGGAAGATATGGAAACTTAAGATTTACATTAATTAGGATATCTAGTATTGTAATTACACCTAAATAGGGATTTTTGGATATATGGCATGCATTGGAATTAATGGTTATATTTGGTATAATTTATATGTGAATCTGCTGTAAAATGCTAGTTTAACAAAAATTGGAACATATGTTATAGGGTAAATTATGTCCATATTCTGCGCTATGTAAATGTATGCAAACATGGAAGTATATGATCATATTGTGAATCATGACATTATTTAGGCATATGAACTTAGGCCTAATTTATGTTTAGGCAAGGCATGTAAATAGAACCTTTAGAAATATTAAATTTGCTAAATCTGTTAATTTGCCAAGTTGCCTAAACTGCTAGTTTTGTTATATTGCCTAGACTGCTAATTAGATTGAAATGCCTAATCTGTTAAATTTGTCGGTTGAAATGCCTAACCTGTTATATGCCAAAATCTGCTAAGTTGCTAAATCTGTTAAATCCGTTAAGTCATATTAAATCTGTTATCTGCTATGTTGATATAATCATCCTGTTATTGATATAATCTGAATTGGCATATTTATTGGGCGTGCGCATAAACGGTAAATTATTAATTAATTGGCCGCAAAGATAAACATGGCTAACTCGAGGTTAGAATGAGTTTGCGGCGTAAATCTGCCCGGAACCGCCCGGCACATCCAGTGGCCGCAAACAATAGGTTCTAATGTGAGAAGTTAGTCATAACATGCGTAAGACACGAGGTTAGGTCTGGCTTGTGGCAGAAGTCTGCCCGGAACCGCCCGGCATATCCAGCGGCCACAAGCTACCGACCTAATGTGAGAGGTCTGTGCATTAATAATTAATTAATGCAAAATCTAAGATAAGAATGACGTCTAAAACGTATTGGGGAAAATAGGGTTAAACCAAAGGGATTAATAGATGTAGTAAAACCCGTCCATGAATCTGTAGGCCCAATACAAAGTTAGACAAATCTGAAAAATCTGTACATCTGACCTGTTAGTCTGGAAACTTGTTAACTTAATTTGTGAATTAGTAAACCTGAATTCTGTATGTCTGAACTTGTAAACAAGTTAATCTGAAAACTGTTAGTCTGGGGACACAAGGTTAGGAGGGGAATTACTTGTGTCATCTGTTGTTTGGGACCCATATTAGTCAGTAACCCTTTCTGGTATCAAAACTTTGACCCAACAGTAAGTAGGGTCCGGGCACGCTTACTGAACTAATTATAAGTGGTTCATTCTGATAATGGCGAGGGGTGTTGATGGTGCGTTCCAACCGGGTCATGTGCGTGCATGGATCCCGGTCTGCCTCTGAGGATGTAAGACGCCGTGACATCTGTAAATAGGTCTGTGCCAATTGGTTGTCACTTTAGGGAGTGATACACCCTACTGTGGGGCCGACACAGGATATTTATGTATTAGGGAGCCGATCGCTTGGGGGTAGGGTTTTAGGGTACGCTTAGTTCTGTCTGTTTCTGTTGGTACCGTCTGTTTCTGTTGGGTGGTAACACCTGTCTGTTTCTGTGTGGTACCGTCTGTTCGGGTGGTAAAGGCCCATTACTAGTGTACATCTAATTCCACATTCTGTCTCCATAGGGATAAATCTGTTTCTTCTTCTGTCTGTTTCTGATCGGGTAGTAAAGGCCCATTATTAGCATTCTGTTTCTGTTAAAAGTATTCTGTACCCGTTCCTGCTTCAATTTAGACATTAGGGTGACACCTAATTCTGCTATACTAGTATTAGTGCAGAGAAGTGTAAAACAATAGTTTATATCATTCTGTTTTTCTGTTATATCTGCTACACCTGTTATAGTTATCTCACATCCAGTTTTATGTTCATATCATATTATTATTATCTGTTCATATGCTGAAAGTCACTGGACTTGCCAGACTTTTTGTCTGACCCTTGTTGTTTCGCCTCCTTTCTTCCGTTCCCCCCCCCAGGTTATCCAAGGAGGGAAATACTTTAGCTTGATCCGGATTTCTCTTTGCTTGAAGTGCTTAAAGTATGGCTTGGCTCTGTATGGCTTCCGTTCCATGGGGATTATGATTTTAAACTATGCATTTTGAAGGCTTTTGTACAAGACTGATATTTTGTACTTGAATTCTGAACTTGAAAGGATGTAACCATTTTAATTTTCTGTTTCCGCTGTAATAAAGTTAAAATTTTTCAAGTACTGTTTTTATCTGTCTTGTAAGTTTCTGTTCTGTTTACTAAAATGCTCCACCAAAGTTAAGGCATTCCCTTTGTGAGTGACCTTAACGGAGGTGGGGTGTTACACTAATGCTGAGCTAATTGCATGTGATGATACTGCAAAGTATACGTATAAATCTTTATGATCCACTGGATTAGACAATATTGGGGGCTTTTCTAAGTGATTCAGCAAGTTCTGGAAGGCTTCAACGCAATCCTGATTCCACTCGAAATTTTGTTTTCCTTGTTTTATCAAATCGAAGGAAGGGATGCACTTATCAGTAGCCCTGGAGATAAATCTGCTCAATGCGGTGACCTTTTCTACTAAGCTCTATACATCCCTGATCTTTCACGGCTCACTAATGTTCTTGATCGCTGCAATCTGATCAAGATTGATCTCAATTCCGTGTAAGCTGACGATAAAGTCGAGGAACTTTCCTAATGCAACCCTGAAAGGGCACTTCAAAGAATTCGGTTTCATCCCATAGCGACTAAAGATACCAAACATCTCATCCAAATCTGTTGTATGGTCGGATGATTGCTTGGACTTAACAAGCGTATCATTCACATCAACTTCCATAGATCTCCCAATTTGATTGTAGAACATACGGTTTACCAAGCACTAGTATGTTGCTCCAGCATTCTTCAATTCGAAAGGCATTACCACGTAGCAATACAATTCGAGGTCAATGATAAAACTTGTATGCTCTTGATCTGGTACGTGCATAGGAATTTAATTGTAACCCGAATATGCATCCATGAAAGAGAGGAGTTTGCGCCTTGTCGTTGAATCCACAAGTTGATCGATTCTGGGTAGTGGGAAGCTGTCTTTTGGGCAGGCTTTATTTAAGTCTGAAATATCAATGCATGTGCACCACTTCCCATTGGCCTTCTTGAGAAGGACGGGGTTCGATATCCAGTCGGGATATGTAGCATCTTTGATGAATCCATTATCTCTCAACTTCTCTACTTCCTCTTTCAAGGAAGCCGACCTCTCCGGGCCCAGCATACACCTTTTTACTTCACAGGAGGATACTTAGGGTTTATGCTTAGCGAATGACTCATAATTAATGGTGAAATCCCGCACATGTCGGCATGGGTCCAAGCGAATATATCTAGATTCACTTGTAGAAAATTAGTCAGTTCCCTCATCTGGAGGGGGTCTAAGTGAGATCCAATCTTCAAGACCTTGGTCAGGTCATCGTCATCGATCGGGATATCCACGGTTGTTTCATTAGGCGTCGCTCTTCTACATCCCGAATCTTCATCCTCTCTAGGATCTATGTCTTCGGGTAGATCATCGGGCGACTCCTTTTGTGATATTTTCTTTATTTTCTATGCCGACGCCTCCTTCGTAGGAGGAGAAGTATTCTTTGGTTTTGTGTTGTCTCTATTTCGTAGCATCTTCCATCCTACCATATAG
The DNA here is from genome assembly GCA_030737875.1 of Allium sativum. Classification (NCBI taxonomy): domain Eukaryota; kingdom Viridiplantae; phylum Streptophyta; class Magnoliopsida; order Asparagales; family Amaryllidaceae; genus Allium; species Allium sativum. The sequence goes on from CM060910.1 coordinate 514,138,070, forward strand.
CAGGCTCTTCCATTAACTTGGTCAACACGGATCATCCCTACTCTGGCTTCAGTTAGGAACTTTAGCCATAGACACCAGGGGCGATGTAGGATCTGGATTCTGCGAGAGCCGGTCGAACCAGAAAGGCATTATATGGCGAATCAATATTCATGACAACAAACGGAACGATTCGTACTTTCCTGTGATCTCCTTTCCCAAGCTCCACAGACAAGTCCACCACTCCCATCGGGATTGTTGTTGAGCCGTTAAAGCCACGTATCCATCCATTGCATGGCTTCGAATCCTTGTCTTCCAATTTCATCTGGTTGAATGCTTTTCTAAACAGAATATTAACGGAACTCCTGCAATCATCAACAAGGACTTTCCGTACAAGGGTTGGAACAATGGTAGTAGTATTACCAATAGGTCGATACCCAGAGTCTCTACTCCCACACTTTCTCTATCTCTGAAGATAACGTCGTCTGCCATCATCTTCTACTACTTCGCAGGAGTAGTATCCTCGAGGGAACTACACTCTCCCACTTCTGGATGTTTAGAGGCATTGACGTACTACTCCATGGCTCTATTGTTGAATCCGGTTGGATGCAGTCCTTCGACTACAGTATTAATAACTATACTATTTCCTTTCTACTGGGCAGTAGGTATAGGGGCAGGTTGCTCCAGATTCAGAGTCGATCCTCCTTGCCACCTATCTCTAGGGGAAAATTTATACTCATCCAACTTCCCTGCTCGAAGCAGATTTCCCACAACATCTTTTAAGTGGCGATACTTATTCGTAGAGTGGTCGTAAGTTTCAGGGAATAAACATAACTTCCCGGTCTCGCGCTCCTTTTAAGTCGAGTCTCTCGGTGGAGGCTTCTTGTATTGAATAACATTGAAGGTGTCCAAATATATGTTCTCCAAGGTGTCGTTCATTGGCGTGTAATTCTCGAAGGGCTAGAATCGATGTCTCTTTTTGGGATCATTTCTCCGATTCCGGCTTCTCTTGTTGTCATTTATACCTTGGCGGCCATTTCTTATACTCTTGTTGCTGACATTCACTTCAATTTTCCCTGCACTGTCGCTGGATTGCTTAATGGTGACATTGCTTTGGATATATTCTCTTGGGGTGTCATCGGATTTTTTTCTAGTTAGCATATACCTCTTCTTGTCATAGGCGGATGTTAGCCTTCTCATAAAATAGCTCTCTAGTTAATAGTGGCTTTCTGGCCAGGTATTTCCCGAATTCACTTTCTTTATCGACTCCGTCTATTAGCGCCATCAAAATGGTCTATTTGTTGGGGTTATTCACTTCCGTAACCACCAGATGAAATGGTCCAAATACGATTTCAGGGTTTCCCCAGGAGCTTGTTTGATTACAGAAAGTTCGATGATGTCCTTGGACTTCCTGGCGCGAAGTCGAAACTGATTCATGAAACTCTCGCTTAGCTCTTTGAAATTGGAAATTGATCAAGGCGAAAGTTGAGTGAACCACATTATTGCCACATCTTCAAGGTATATTGGAAAAGCTTTGCACTTCACGACATCAGGGGCCGCCGCGATGTTCATATACCAGGAGTATCTCATCAAATGTTGCCTTGGATATGTTCTTCCTCCATATCGGTCCATGGTGAGCAGATTGAATCGCCTCGGGAAGTGGACATCCAATATGTCATCGGTGAAAGGCGTGTGACTGCGATCGATGCCCCAATCTTCGTTAGTGTAACCTCTGCTATCAGCCATACTTTGACGTACCACAGCTTCCACTTTAGCATTGGTCAGTATAGGCTCAGGTCCAGCACTTCTCTCTCTTCTAGCACTTTCAACTCCTACGTCGGGAGGCGTCCTTCGATTTCTTGCAGGAGTAGAGTTTCCTTGCCCTCTGCAATCCCGGTCATTCACGGGACGATTGGCTGAAGGAGTTGGCCTTGGTAGGATTGGTAATGTTTGGATCCCAAGGTAAGACGTGAGATCCATGCATTGGCAATAACATGGGCTTTGCTAGGCTAGGATCATTAGGACTCAAACGACGGGCTGCATCTTCACGAGATCCCAATGATCCAAACATTATTTGTTCAAGGTTTTTAGGCCTTTCAAGAGGTCTTTGTGGAGATCTTACATTCTCTTCTGAGGAAAATGAGTAGTCTGCTACAAGGCGATGAGTTGGGGAAGGCATACTCTACCTACAAAGTTCGTCCATCTGCTTATTCATTGCATTTGTGTTCTCGTAGATTGCGGCACTATCACGTCTTTGGGCTTCTATAGCCTCGTTGGTTTTCTACATTATGGCAATCAAACATGCAAAGTCCATCTGTGAAACAGGGGCAGACTTAGGAAGTTGGTTGTTGTTAGATGTTGCCGGAGTTGGAGCACTTAGATCAGGTTGAATTGGGACATCAATCTCAACAAGGTGGTTTGGGTCGCCTCTAGCGGATCGGGTTGCGGTTAGGTAATCAGATGGATTTAGTGTACTGCTACCAGCTCGGGTCGCAGTGGAAGCTTAAGCAACCACAAGGTTCCAGGATCAGGTTGCGACCCCTACACAGGGTTAGATCGTGGAGGCATCTGCGGGTTGGGTCAGACCTGTGTCGGTCCTCTGAGAGCCGCTATTGACGAGAGCCCGTTCATCAGTTCGCTAATCTTCGCTTGTTTCATTTTCTTAGGAGGCTTGCAGTTCCTTACCTTTCCTTAGAGCGATGGAATCTAAACTCGTTGAAATCAATGAAAACTTCAAATACAATAGAAATGCGGAATATCTCTTCGGACGTGAAGATCCAAATAGTAGAATGACAAACCGAAAAGATGAGAATTCGACTTTCTCGGTGAAAGCACTAAATGTTAGACCAAAAAGTGGTTCTAACACCTAATTGACTAGAAATTGTAGAGAATTATAATCTAAGAACAGATAAAAAGAAGTCAACACACAAGATTTATATTGGTTCGGTGTTAACGAGCGTACATCGACTTTAAAGTTCTCCGATTGATAAATGATTTCAAGTACAATGTCGCTAGTTCAATTAACCTCGCAAGTACAATTGATAATCTCTCAAAATCTATGGAGTTATACTCAAGAATCCAGAGTACACTCTGAATATAAGTGAGACATGTTGTTAATGGTGAAGTTTGAGTCTCAGGAGTGCCAAAAGACCCTTTAAATGTCCATTTATGGTGTATTTATAAGCATGAAGGACATGTGGGTTGCGTGATGACATGGCATTCATCCCTGAAATTTTGAGCAGATCTTGGGTTAGTGGAGGGAACATCCCTGGAGCGGGTCGTGCCACGTGTTCCCTGGTCCGCCTTCATAGGCTTAAGAACCGATCATGTTTTGATTTACCCAACAAAGCAGCTGTGCGGGGAGGGGATCGAATCGCCTTCTATCCGACCCTAAGTGTCCAGCGTAGATGTGGTTTCATGCGGCGAGAGGTTCGGGTCGCGATTTTCACGAGCCGAGCTAGGCGAGGAAGTTCTGGAATTGGTTTCTTCTCGTGTGTGAACAGGTTGCCCACGAGCCGCTTGCCTCGACCTGAACCGCCTGCCTTGTGATCGAGGAGATGCAAATCCTTTATTCGATTTGAGGTTTATTCATTTATCTAACTCGACTCTCTCATTTGTTCATTCTTGCTTTATTATGGTACCAAAGTAGTTCTCATGGGTTAATATTTTATTTTTTAAATTAGCTACGACTTAAGGCTGTATCTAATGATGAATTAGATACGGCTTAAGATCGTATCTCATTAACGAATCAGATATGGCTCATGGATGTAACTAATTTTAAATTAGATACGGCTCATGGTCGTTTCCAATTCATCATTAGATACGGCTTAAGGCTGTATCTAATTGATAAGCACGCAACAAATTGATACGACCCAAAGCACTGCCTAATGACATTAGATACGGCCCAAAACACTGCCTAATCACATTAGATATGGCCCAAAGCACTACCTAATTGGCATTTCTGGTGTAGTGATGATGTATGTATTAAGTTTACAATCTTTATTTATGTAAAGATTATTGTTATATTATAGATTTTATTTCGTTGTTAGATTCTTTTCTGTATCTTCCTTCTTTTACCCTAAATGAACGATCTTTCGAACGACTGAATAATCGGCACATGAATACTGGGGATTTATTAAGTTATCTTTAGTGGTAAGTCGGTCCATTACAGTTATGCTTAACGCCTTAAAGCTATTTTCAATATTATGCTTTACTGATGAATTAGATACGGCTCATAGCCGTAGCTAATTGAAAATTAGATACGACTCATGGCCGTATCTAATTGATAAGCATGCAACAAATTGATACGGCCCAAGCACTGCCTATCAAATTAGATACGGCCAAAAACACTACCTAATTGGCATTTTTGGTGTTGTGATGATGTATGTATTAAGTTTACAGTCTTTATTTATGTAAAGATTATTGTTATATTATAGTTTTTTTTATTCCGTTGTGAGATTCTTTTCTGTAACTTCCTTCTTTTACCCTAAATGAACTATCTTTCGAACGACTGAATGATCGGCTTATGAATACCGAGGATGTATTAAGTGTTGTCTTTAGTGGTAAGCCGGTTCATTACAGTTATGGTTAACGCCTTAAAGCTATTTTCAATATTATGCTTTACTGATAGATATTACTTATATAGCACACACACACACACACACACACACACACACACACACACATATATATATATATATATATATATATATATATATATAGTTTAACTGATCCTTTGGAGATGGAAGATCCTGTAATATTTTTTAATTTACTCGTACACTTATTTCACGATTTTAATTTGATTTACATGAGAAATTTTTGTCTTGACTCAAGTATATTGTTTTTTATTATGCTCTGGTTAGCTTGAGTTATTTCAGTTTAGCCGAAGATATTATTCTAAAGTTGAATATGAAGATTGTCAGTTCGTGTTTACTTGTATTATTCCATTGCATTACTTGGTATATTTGTTAATTGGTTAACTCGAATATCGTAATGCAATGTATATTGTAAACAACTTTATGATTTACCTATGAAATTATTATATTTTGTCCTTCCGTTATGAAATTTTGTGTTCGGTTTCTTCTCATATCTTTATTTTTTATATTTAAATCTCACTAACCATTTGTCTTCTTAAGCGGTTTGAGTTAGACATGTGTGTTTCACTGTTGATCTGAATCGTTAAAATTGACGGGTTGTTATATTGATATTGATTGTCTTTATTTTATTTATACTAATCCAAATATTTCAAATTGGTGTTTTTATTATTTTCAGTTAATATTTTACACGTTAAATTTTTAGTTCATATCCTCATAATGGTAACAAGGACGTGTCGGTATTAATTTAAAGATATATTCACATTCAATCACCTTTAACCAGCTATATTCTCCATATTATTAGATGATAGTACTTACAGTGTTCTTTAATAGTATGGTTATAGCCGTGGGGGGCGCTATATATCACATGTTATGCTTCATAGATATCATAGGTTGAACATTTATAAGCTGTCACATATCAAACATTCACAAGCTATCGCATGCTTGGCATATACAAGCTTTCGTTGGTTGACATTTCTCAAACTACCGCAGTTTTATATGATAAATTTGTGGTTAATTGGAAAATATTGTTTTTTCCTTAAAAAAGCAATAATTTTTAACGTAGCTCGTACATGTGTCATTTATTCAACGGTTTGTTTTCATTTGTAATGGTATTCTTAGGCTATTATTGAATATAAATCCTCATTTGATTACCATTCCTTAATTATATTATTAATTAAATCATATTTTTCTTATCCAGTTAACTTTTATAAATTCAGAATATAATGGAAAATTCCAGAAAATTTGCTAAAATCCACTATATTGTTGATCAAAATATTTAATTTAATATCTTTGAATATTAATTTCTATCCATAATTAAGTATTTTGCACTTAGAAAATTCATAACTAATTATCAATTCATCCAATAATTATGAAATTTTAAGCAAAAACTTCACTTTCATATCGAGAACTTCATATTAAATTTTATACCATTTGAAGAAGATCAAATCACGTTCTAACCTAAAACACAAACAAATTCTATTCATTTGAATTCGCCAATACGTACAAAATCATTTCTAATCCTGTTCTATTTTAAAACATCTAAGTTGAATTCATACATGGAAAAGTTTTACTCATCTAGATTAGAAAAGCTTAGATGAGATCTTCTTCTCCTTTAAAGTTAGAAGCTTGAACCTTCATTCGGTCTTCCTCTTTTCTTCGCTCTGAAATGGTAACCGACTTTGCTATGTGTTTTTCTTTTGAAAACTTAATGTAAACAAAGAAGATGATACAATGAGATATTTATATACTAATATTTTTCATTTAGGTTAAATCCAACTGTTTATCCAATCAACCGATAAATTTTCTTTAATACAAGATTCCATTCATTTTAACATTCAATTTTTAGATTATTTGATGTTCGACTCGATTTGGGACTGTAACACAACTAACCTATTAACTCATGGAGAATCTACATACAGAACATACGGAAAAGTAGCATTGGATTACAGTTAACTATTATATACTTTTTGATTGACTGTGGTATAATTTGAAACAAACAGAAGCAAAGCATCCTAACTGCCAACACTGAAATCTGTATTGCATCACTTGAGTACTCCTCTAGATTCCCGTGTAGTTATGCATTTTTTTTAACTTCCAAATAAGCGTAGGTTAATAAGTTCTATTTATTTTTTGAGAATGATATCTGCAAGATTTGTCTGAAAGAATAGAACTGGTACCGAAATTTTCTACTAGCAACCATGAAGCCTTTGATAGTATTAAATTGCAATGAGTCAGTGATCCAGTCTATTAAAATTGGAATAAGAAAAGCTCACCGAGGGAATACGAAAAAGAGGAAGATCATTAAAGGCGGACATAAAGATGTTACCCTCCAAAAGCGAAAAATAATTTTTTTTAAGCTTTGTGGGTTAATTTCGCTATCTAAAACAGTTATTTTTTACGATAAATATACATCATTCGAATTTTTATATGGACCAAAACTCAATTTTATTTCCATTCACTTCTTTTGATTCAACATTAACTACCTTTTTGGTATTTTCTTCATTGTCACACCCAACTTAGTTGAATAATTAAGCATCTCCATGCACTTATTCCAAACATTTTTACCAACTTCAATATAGCCAAGTGCATCATGATTCATGACGGCTTGTGTAAATTCAGCTATTTTTATGTCCACGACAATGTTCAAACTGAAGGAAGCAAGCAAGCAGTCAAACGTGTGCACTCATATTCTATATTATTTCAAATATGTGACATATTGTACAAAAACATCATAACTAATGAACTGTCCAACAGCTAGAGTACAACTAAAGAAGCTATATATGTTTCAAACTTAATTACAAGTTTCTACATCATAACATATAATTTTTAAAGTTTCTCCAAATACAATCTATGCATCAATAACAAATAAACGAAGCAATTGATATGCATTCCAGTTTTTTCTTCTGTTGTGTTTCCAATCCAATTTGCATCGCTAAGCATCATCGAAAGAAGATAAGTGGCTGCAACAATAACAAAGCAAAGGTCTCAATGTATAAAACTCAAGATTTACTTTTCAATGAAGGAAAATAAATGATAAACATGGGAATAGGAAAACATACTCTAAAATGTCTTTCAATCCAAGATCAAAGTCAAAGTCATCAAGAGACAGACCATTTGATGGCTCAAAAGTTGAACTTGTGAAATCACCCAAGTTTTCCAAATCTGGTAGTACTTCACTCAGTGGATTTTTTTCTGGCGATGCTAGAGGTGAAGAAGGCATTCTATTTATGGTCATATGCAGTGGTGGCACAGTGGTTGTAGGGGTGCTCAAACACGGAAAGGCAGCGCCACCACTAATAGTGTCAGTGATACAACTGGTGCTGCAACCAACACCACTATAGTTCGGATCAGTGTCTTTTGACTTCAGTAATGTTCCCACTAACGAAGTATTAAACCCAAATGCTTGTTGAGCAACATTAAGGAATGCAAGAAGCGAATTAAGTAGATTAACAGCTTCCGTGTTAGGAACAAGAGAGGTGTTGATTATGCCATGCATTAGAGTTTCAAGAGGTTGCACGTGCGATGGAATTTGGTTAAAAAAATTATTAGCCGATGGATTTGGTGCAAAATTGTTTGAGTTCATAGAAGCTGCAATGAGAGGCGGAAGACTGCCAAGAATGGAAAGATCGATTCTCTGTTCGTGTGTTACAGGATCTATACCATTCTTGAGAAGTTTCTTTTTCAGATGAGTGTTCCAGTAGTTTTTTATTTGGTTGTCGGTTCTTCCTTCTAACTGAGCAGCAATTTTGGACCACCTTCAAAAAAGAATAATATAAATTTAAAATCCCGGACATTAAACAATGTTTTGAGAACTGAAAATGTACTCTGACTATGATCAGATTAAATCAAAATAAATGAAGCTATATGAACTAGAAGAATGCAGGCAACACTCTACATCTGATTGGTAGAGTATGTACATCAATGAATTTTTTACTATATGCAAGCGTGAGTGAGCGTATATTATGAGAAAGTATATATAGACACAAAAAATAGACACAATTGGTGATACAATGAATCTCCATCATTGAATTGCCCTGCAATCCGACCCCAACATCCATATAAGGACAAAATGATTCAACGGTCCAAATTCTGTGTCTCACAATTTGCGTCCAAGTAGCCCCCCCCCCCCCCCCCCCAACACACACACACACACACACACACACACATATATATATATATATATATATATATATATATATATATATATATATATATATATCTCACACACATATATATAGATATATGTATGTATGAGTGTGTGACTTAAAATGGAATGCAAAAGGGATGCTATCAAATAGGGGTGTCCTCGAGCGTGCCTATGCACACGCGCGGCCGCACACACATCCACTAAATCCCTATCGACAAAGGAAAATTTGTTAAGGAGAACGTTGCTAAAATTCTAGCATAAACTGTTGGTTTGATGATTGCAAAATGAGCAAGTCCATAAAAAAAAAACCGTCTAAAGGAACACTTTACTCAATACAAAACATCTAAAAGAAAAGAATGGACTCCGTGGATCATATTTTTTTCTGCATTTATCCTATGCAATCAAACACATGGGAAGACAACTACTTCAACTTTTATTTTTTTTTCTTTTCAAGATACACATTTCAGAAAAATAAAAATAAAATTGCAGACTTGAACGAAAGAAACGTATTGTAATATAATTACCTGTTTCCAAGAACTAAGTGTTGCTCTATAATACGTTTCTCCTCGGCCTCTGAAAAATTCCCTCTCTTAATATCAGGTCGCAAATAATTAACCCATCTAAGTCTACAACTTTTTCCACAACGATTTAAGCCTGCTAACTTTGGCAACTTCTTCCAATTTCGAACATCATTTTTCTCTATATAACTCTTCAAGATACCATCTTCCTCCCTAGACCACGGTCCCCTGATCACTTCTGTGTTACCATCACAACATGGTGATCTCCCCATTTGCACAAAAATATTGGATATTTTTTAAATAACGTAATATGCGTGTATAATTTGCAGTGATAGATGGCAGTTATGTAGTGGTTTTATAGTATTGTAGTATAGGAAACGTGTTGCATGTTCTTGTTGTGATATTGATATCATATTTTATGTGAGAGGTCCACATGTCATACAGTTTATTTTAAAATGTGTTTTTCAGTATTTTATTTGATGCATCACAGTTCGAGAAGTGATCAGTGTCTTTTTCTCATTAACATATTAGGATTTTGTGGGGCCTTCAAATTAAACAAAATGAGCACAGAGAAAAAAATAATATTCTTGCAAGTGGAAATTACCAAATTCTGTTGCTTGCGATGTAAATTTGTCATATTATGGTTTTGTTTATTTTAGATTTATTAGCGAATGGATAACATATATTTTTAATTTGTTTGTTAGATGTGTTTAAGCATCAGAAGAGGACAAATAAAAGAGAGAACATGTATGAAATATCGAATTCAAAACACACTGGCTTTCTTTCACTGCACAAATTGCAACACTGTTTTCATCCAGATACCGAATTAACTCTAACGGTACTTAATAACAATAGTTTTGGGCAGTAAAGCAATGTGATATATGTTGGATAAAAGCCGATAGGGGCGCTTTTTATATTAAAAAATTAGGAAAGAAATGCTGGAAAGATTTTTCAAAGACAATTTTTTATCGTTTACTTTATTTCTAAACACACTTCTTTTCTTTATATGTATTCTTGATTGCAGAAACTAGGACTCATCCTTTGATTTCAAGTTTTGTACGTAAATATCCCTACTCAAAAACAAGTTTTGGACTGCATCATTATTTTTATTTCCAGTAAAAAATTCTGTTTTATTTTTCGGAAGTTAAATCTAAACTTTATTGCATGTTCCTACGATCAGAACTATTTTTAGAAATATATTTGATTCTTTAGAAAAATATAAATATTAGCAGTTTTTTCTAAAAAAAAAATTAGATTTTCATGCAAATATGCTGAAACAAAAAAAAAATGGTATTTTTCAAAACTTGTTTTTGAGGAGTTAAGGTTGTGCATTTTGAAACTTAAAAGATGGCATTTTACAAAATTCCACTCATTGATTCGAAAAAACCCTTGAAAATGCTAACTGGGAACAAAATCACTTTGGATAATGTAAAAGGCAAATGAGATGCTTCCGACTAACATTTCCATTATTGTTGCTTAGTATGATTCCACATCACACAATATCTAACATACTGGATATCATTTCATCTTTCCAGAGAAGCGGGAGAACCAATGATTCACTTGCCTCATCTCACCTACTATCCTATATAATATTAAAACAACCATCATCAAATGACACATACCCTTTGAAGGTAATAAAATTCATGACAAGGAGCTACAATTGAATTACTCGGTAAAACCAGTCAAGAAAATATGAAGTATGGACACACAATTGCTCCACAATTAAATATCGTATCCTATGCAGGGTTAATCAGGAAGGAACTGAATGATCAAAGTTGGTTGGGTTTAGTTGGATATAGGAAATTCAAGCACGCAATCGATACAATTTATTCTAAAAGAAATCAGGCAAATATGCACTTATATAGTTATATGCATACACATGAATAAAATGGAAAACAAACATATTTAATGATATTCTCAAGAAATAATGTGTACTGCATCATTCTTACTGGATCTTTCCTGTTGGTTTTTTTTTCCATGTGCAAAAAACCGTATGCTTCAATATCCCTATAAAAATAACATGCACAATTCTCTTTGTTATTATATAAAAGACCAAAAAAACTGCTAGAAATTTATTGTTAGTGCATCTTACTATAAAATCCTCCGAGTACCAAACAAAATTTTGTTAAACTGTAAATTTTGATTCAATATTTTTAGTTATTAAATTAATCTGTAACGAAGTAAGGAATGGAATAACTAAACAATAATAGGTGAGATTAGTTGTTCAGGAATAGATAATCGATATATTTCATAGCTGTGAGATTTAAATATATAGGTGATATCATGCATGCCTTAATTTTTGCATGAAGAATCGTCTTACAATCATATCTACAACGACTTATCCGCTTTTGACTGTAATTCATGTTAACTGGCCAAATTTTGCTTCTCGAACTATTCAAGTTGATTCAGAGTTTTAAATCTCCTTTACCTAGCATGAGATCTCACCCAAGATCCACTTCTTGCACTTGCACGAGATGAGATTTCAAACATGATTTTTGATTGTTTGACATTTAACTCACCCTAGATCTCAAGATTTCAACCCGAGATGTCAGAAGGAAATTTCGTCTGAAATCCAAGATTTGATTACTTGATTCCTTACACTTGTACGCATGCTAACATCATTTAAACCATCTTTATCCAACTATCATAATCGAGCATTATATAATACTAAGACTTATCTCCATTTTCCTAGATTCACCCCCCTAATGACTTTATCCATTACGTGCATAAAAGGAAAAAGGACCAGCACCAACTCTACCTTACAAACTCGGAAGTTCCCAAATCCCAATACTAGAATATTTTAATGTTTGCTTGTCAAAATTTGCTGCTTCGAATCATAAACTTGAACTTTAGATTGAAAGGAACAGTCTTAGTGATTAGTTAGAAAGATAGCATTTAACTACTGGTTATTTTTTTAATTTCAGATTCAACTATCGGTATCACACTAGTTTAGTATATTGTGAATAGACTCTTGTCTTCATTTCTGACAGTAGAGAGTGATATCTTTAGTAAATAAATGATATATTACCTAGTGGAATGATTTAGAAGAGGACAATATGAAGGCTTCGAGGTTTGGGTAGTTAGAGACATTGGTTATTATAACTTGTCAAAAAAGGTATTAAACGGGTTAAATGTCAACTAAAATACATGGATCTTCTGCATATACGTCCTTAAATACAGTTATCATCAAGTAGCTATTTAGAATTTAAATTCAGACTGTTCCCCTTGGTTAGGTTAATCATAAGTCCATATTTCGTACCCATTTTAGCTATTTAGAATTTAAATGCAGACTCTTCTCCTTGGTTAGGTTAATCATAAGTCCATATTTTATACCCATTTACTTCGAAAAGTTTAACTAAGATAAAATGCAATTAAACATATATTGTGCGGTACGAGTAAACAAAAGCCAATTTTTACATGATTCAGAGCATACACATTTCTATTATCAAGACATAAGCACATATACATAACATTTGAGAGATTGAAAAGTCATGGTATACTTTTTGAAACTTGGTACTTATTAGTTATTAGAGGGTGTTAAATTGCTAATATACTGATACCATATGTCTTAGGTAGTATATACATACTACAAACCTAAGCAGTCAAGATGTTGGAAAAGTTAAATATTTGCATGTCAAGTAGGAATTAATTTCAGCTTAGAATTTATGTACCATATGTCTCAGATAGCATATACATACTGCAAACCTAAACAGTGAACATGTTGGAAAAGTTAAATATTTGCATGTCAAGTAGGAATTAATTTCAGCTTATAATTTATATCTTACAAGATCGAATCTTGAATATGGCTCTAGTTCAATCAGCACACCAATGTCTTGATGTATATTAGCTGCCATATATATATATATATATATATAATTACAGTTCTATGTAAATCGTTTTGAAATTCTAGGGATTTCAGTTGAGTTTCAGAATTCCATCGCAAGTTCGCAACTCCAGTTTTGAATTTTGGTATATTATAATATATTTTCTGTATAAATACATTAACAAATTGTATAGTGTATTATATAGAAATTATAAATAAAATAATAAGATTATAAATTGAGTGTTTTTATTTTGAGGTTTTTTCTACTGATATTTTGTTAGTATAATTTGAATTATGTTTTTATCATTGTTTTAAAAAAAACCGCCTCGATACTCGCCTCAAGGCCGGCCTTGAGAAAATAAAAAATAAAATGCCTTGAGGCTTATTCCAAAAGGCTTTTTACCTCTAAAACTTACGCCTCAACTTGAGGCATACGAAGCACATAAAGCGTACGCCTTGCACGCAACTGAGGCATACGACTTAAAAACCTTTTTTTTTAATCTTTAGTTGCAAATATTGATACTGATAAAAGTCATTAAACTTTAATTATTTAATGAACATAAAAAAGGCAAAATTTAAGAAAATAATAATTAGCATTATTTACTTATCAATTTCAATATCGACAAGATCAAGTAAGATTGTTTATGAAATAATAATGACCATGAACAATGTAATGAATTTTCTCATTGTTATTTAAAGAATGTTTTTAAACTTTGTTAGATCTCGCAATAAATTTTGCAGATCGATTTGAATTGATGGATCGTATCAAAATTATAATTTGACGGAATCTTCAAATAGTTTTAAGAAATCAAATTTTGAATCATATGAGTTTCGATTATTCATTTTTAATTTATAACAAAAATATATACTTGGTAAAAGTTGGATCTTAAATTATTTGTTTTTCATTTTTTGCAATGGTTAATTTAAAATGTCAGAATTTATTTATTTGTTTTGCGTCTTAATTTTACCCGAAAAGTTTACGCCTCAACGTTTCGAGGCTTACGCCTCGCCTCATAGACCTCAAAACGTCTCATGTACGCCTTTCGCGTTTTAAATTTTTGGTTTTTATAGATACGTATTTAATAATAAATTGATTATTGGTTGGAAAATAATATAATTTGTGTTACCACATTGTAAAGACCTGTCTTTTTGACCGCTCCAAGTCGATAGTTAAACCAACTTAAAGTGTTCAAAACGAAAGGTTGTTATTGCTTATGCTGTTAAAATATAAATCATTACAGAATCACAGACACAACACAGAATATCTTACAGCGGAAGTAAAATTTATATAATATTACAAAATCTTTTAAATTTACACATACATCAGAGTATCTCTGGAGTCTAGGCATTTTATCATTGTATACTCAGTTTATTTTTATTTCTTCCCGTATTAGTAGTAAGCTTTTGTTTTCAGTCTTCCGCTGTATAGGTATTTATTCTGTACTCTGATGTATGTGTGAATTTAAAAGATTTTGTAATATTGTATAAATTTTACTTCCGCTGTGAGATATTCTATGTTATGTGTCTGTGATCCTGTGATGATTTATATTTTAACAGCATAAGCAATAACAACCTTTCGTCTTGAACACTTTAGGTTGGTTTAACAATCGACTTGGAGTGGTCAAAAAGACAGGTCGTTACAGACCAACAATATGAGTTTACTCACTCCCGACTATCAATTTCATTTAGTAAATTAGCGCTTGCAGAATGACACTTGAAATGATTAGATAACTATTATGAAAGCGCACATGTGGGATACACACATTTGTAAAATTCATAATATGTATTTTTTTTTCTTTTGTAAGTTCCCTTATATATAGGAATATCACAAATGGTTGAAATAATTCATACCCGAATAATATATACAAATTGTAGGATTTAAAAACCAAAATTTACCGTCGAAAATTTCAAATTAAAATTTAGATTTTTGATAAGATCAATAAAGATCTAAGTTTAAAAATTCAACATAAAATTGGATGATCAAAATTTAATTTATAAGTTAATACATGGTTTAAAATTTATAAAATGGAAATAATAACGATTCGCCGTTTTGAGTGTCTGGAGTTGGTTTAATTACCGACTTGGATCGGTCAAAATGGTAGGTCGTTACAACGAGGCTAACCAGATGTAATGACCTGCCATTTTGGCTGCTTCAAGTCGGCATTTAAACCAACTTAGAACGCTCAAAACCAAGGGTAGTTATTTTAGCTTACGGTCTAAAGACTCTAAACAGAATAACCACAAAAATTACAGACACAGAAAATAGCAGTATGTCTCACAACGGAAATTTATACAAAATTTATCAGAGTTTACAAATCATTTTTATACAGAGGAAGAATTTTATAAATACAATACATGATTTTTTTTTAAAGAATAGAAGTTACGATTTTTTTCGGGCTTACGCGCACACCTAAGCGTCCTGCGTCTTCCAACTTCACGTCCCTCTTCATATTTTTCGAGCTGGAAACTTTAAATCTGCAACACTCGTATCTGATTATGCGTATATTCAAACTAGTATTGGTAAAATGTTCCAAAACATTGGTTTCAAAATTTTCGGAACCAATTCTCAAATTAATATTTTCCAAAATCCATTTTTTCTTGCATAAGTTGGATTCTAAGTTAACGACCCGCTTTTTTGTCCGATTCTCGCCGGTAATTAAACCAACTTAAATCGTTCATAAAGACGGATAGTTATGGGTACAAACATATTTAAAACACAAAGAACAGAACTTTTTATTTCATTACAGAAACTTTTCATAGAGTTACAATATATCAGAGTATAACGTAAACTCAGCGGAAAACAAAATGCTCACAGCGGAAGAAGTAAGACCAAAACCAAAACTCTAGCTCCAAACTGAATACAGTTCTGAAACTAAGCCTGCAAACTAAACTACTAGCTGCCCGTGCAAATATGGGCGCCCAGAGTTTATGTGGGGAAACAATAACTCCAGATCAGTCGGGAGACTGGTATGAGAACTCAAAACAGTTATTATTCAGGTTTATTTTAAAGTTGGGAAAATTCACCGGACTACGCCGCTAACGCGGACGGGTTCTAAAATCTTCACGTACTCGATAGTCCAATTTTGACATCAAATAAGTATCTGAATCTCTTATTTTAAAACATAATACATCAATTTCCAGTCATATATATATATATATATATATATATATATATATATATTACATAATGGTATGTTTCAAACATTTCTTATTTTAAGATTTCAAACGGGGAAATTGTGTATCTCCCTCACTAGTCTTTTTTACATGTGACAGGAAATGTATGGTTTTACTTATAAATCCATTTATTAAATTTGATTCAGGCTAAGTTTAGAAAATAAGCTAGAAGTTGAATTAACGAACGAATCTAATCGATAAGGAATTTTCATAGGATAGAGACACAAATTACAATAAATAAAGGAAGGTTTAGGATTTTGAAAGCTATACAAGTTCTAACTTCCTAAGACTATAACTTATTTGAAAGAACATTTAGTTCTAGAATTTTTAAAGTTCAAAATTTTTCTAATGCCCGGATTTACGGAAAATTTCGGTAGCACCTCACCTGCACGGTTCGATCGGGAAAATTTTCCCGTACACAAAAACAACAAAACACAAAATATACATCTCATATGTTTTCTAATTTTACATGAACCTCAAAATTTTCTTTTATAGGAATTACGAAATAAATTAAATACTTAATTCAACTGTTTGGGCACGTACTTATGAATATAAAGATGAACTGATTCATTTGAACTGAAAAATAATAATTCAATTTTGCAATTTTTTGTTCCTCCAGCCACATTAAATCTGAATAAAAATCCACATCTGCTCTGAATTCAAGGGCTAGCATAAAGATAGCGTAAATGGCTGGTCAGCAAAATATATTCAATGCACATCAGTAAGAAATATCAGACACAAATAATTATGACAAAAACCCTCAGATGCAATGAAATTATGTTGCCCACTTCAAGTGTGTTGGTTGATTTGCGCATACTTAATTTTGTGAAAAGAAACCAACATTCAACAAAATTGGGGACATTCTTAGATAAAAATCTCAGAAAGTGAATAAACATTGCTTCAACGGATGATGCTATCTTACCAGGTAAGGGATATGATGCCCATAGTTCAATCAGCAAATGTAACACCTAAAAAAAAGTCATCATATTCCCTTTTGCCATAGATAAATATTGCCTGAGATTTCACATAATATGTGTCTCTAATCTGTCATTTGTGTCTTATCTGACCCATGATCTTTATTTTGAGCATTAGTAGCACTGACGAGTGGAGACAGAATTTGCACTTCAAAACGGATTTATTCCGTTTGGATTATAAAAGCCAATATCAACAGTGTACAATTATGCAAACTGCAAGTTCCATTCTCACTTAAGATATCCATTAAGCTTGGTACTTCAATTACCTATAGAGCAGTTTCAAGCTATTTTTGACCTAAACTCAAGGGTTTTCCTTGCTCACATGGAACATGCTTCTGATTCTAATCACAATTTAAGCTGTCAGCTTCCCAGATATCAATTATCATATTCACATGACTCTGTACTTAATTTGCAATCCATTACTGTATCAAATATATCATCTCCGTTTACTTGTGGCCCTTCAATCATATTTTGAACAAAAATGAACTTCGGTTGTTCGGATGAATACCCTAATCGAAAAGGAAGATTAGTTGATATGTACACTGAAATAATAATAAGCTTCTTCTTCAGTTTAAACTCAGTTACACCACGGATATTTTGTGTCATCATTTTTAATTATCGCTACCTAATTTCTCTTTATTAATATTAAACGAAGGTTTAATGATCAATTTCTTTTTTTGGTACAAAATACATGCAGTATTTCCTTTAATTATTGCACTTGTGCAATTGTCGATTGATTTCTATTTACTCCCTTTGAATAAATTTTGGGTTCAGTTAAAAAGAGAAAAATTATTCAATTTCAGAAGAAAGTTCTTTTAAATTTTTATAAAGGACACACACAACTAATCGTTCAGTTTAAGTGGAATATCCACAAAATAATCGAGGAATCATAAAGTTCATACTGCCAACAAACAGTTGATCGCTCTACAACGTTACACACTACAAAACTGAAATAGATATACTTAAATATCAAACAGCCGAGCCTACAGATAGAAGAAGAAGATAGTGAAATGCAGTCAGCTCAATTACCAAATGTGATTAACAAACAGAAGAATGTATTAAGGTAATCGGAAAGAGATTTGCCAAATTAGCGAGCTTAAAGATTTGGGAAGAAGAGGTTACCGGAGGCTCCCACAGCAACAGCTTCCGGTTAGGGTTCGGCTGTCCTTCTCCCCGACATGGCTGACGAAAGAGAGAAAACTTTATGCTGGGCGGTGGAATGGGGGCCGTTGAATGTTAGGACTGAAGAAACGCCAATGACGGTAGCATGGCAATGTGGAGGCGGGTTGAAGGTCGTTGAACCGTTCCTCGTTTGGTCCATTTAGACCGATCCGACCATCCGGTAGGGTTTTCGGCATGGATAGGTCCAAGACATTTTTGGGGTTTCGGATCCAGACTCGGATCTGGATGCATCAATCTCAAAATCTCAATCCGATCTCCACTATTGAACTACCGTGCTAGAACGACCGGGAGTGATTATTCACGGGCGACGAGGAACGAAGATAAATGGTGGAGATTAGGAGATAAAACTACAATTCAGACGGAAAAACAGAGGGAGATGGCTTCTATTTTTGCTTTTGGTGTAATTGACCGGGCATGCTGCCGGTTGAAACACTAATATACCATGAATCTGCTTTATTATTGTAGTGATTACTTGTTGATTTTTCTAGGTATAAGTGATTATTGCATGATTTTTTTATTTTTATTTTTTTTATCAATGACCTATAAAATTTCCATAATATTAAGTAGCGTCAGTAATGATTATATAATAAAAATGCATATCTTTTGAATTGTTATAGTATAACTCATTTTATTATACTCTTTTATCATGGTAAACATATTGTTGTTATATTTAATTTATCATTTAGTGATAAAAAATCAAAATAAATAAATTTATGTATATTAACACACAATTTAACCAGGTCTTATGGCGGGTCAGGTCTACCCTGACCCTTATGGGTTCAGGGTTTGGAGCAAAAAACAAAACCCGCACCAGGTCTATGAAGCGGATTTGATGCGAGGTTCAAAAACTTAGGCATGTCTACTGTAACAACCCGTATTTTTGGAACCAACTTATTTTTTTTTAATTGATTTAATGGATTTTTAATGTTAAAATAATTTATTTTAATAAATAACGACTTGAAATTTATTTTAAAACGAAGTATGAACGTATAAATTTAAAATTAATTAAAACGAACTTGAAATGGCGCGGAAGTTTAAAAATTCGATTTTAAATTTCAATTGAATGTATAGAATTCAGTATAAGTCAGAATCCGATGAAACAAGAAACGTTAGAATCTGTTTAATTATATCTTTCTAACGAATGTGAAAAAAAAATAGATTTCATATTATAAATTGTAAGTTATGTCTAAATTAAAATTTAGAATAGTCACTATGGAATTTTATTAATAATTTAATATTATTCAAGCCCTTAAAAATAACCATTTTGCTAACGACCTCCGTATTAATTTTGTTGGATCTGGAACGTCAAATTATTGTCAGGTTTAAAATTTCAAGTCAATTGGAATTAATATGTGAGCGTGGTAAATTTAAGCGCGTATTGAATTTCAATTTAAATTTAATAAGTTAGTTAAAGGTCATTTTTCAAACGGTCTCTAAATTCGAAGAAATTAGTTTTGTTAGGACCGTAATTGTAAAACATAGCTAGATTTCAATTTTCATAATTTTTGAAGTCAGTACGTAGCCGTAATAAATTAAAATGTATGTTCAAATTCAATAAATTGATTTATATTTTAATTTTGAGAAAAACTGATCAAAACAGCCGAATCAACTTATGAAGCATATTCCATTGTGTCTAGAATGAGGGTATTTGGTTAGAGGCGATGGTCGTTAGGATTCGTTTGGAAGTTCGTAGCGATAAACAAGAAATTCATGAATTAAATACTATAAATAGTAATATATATAGCCTATTATATGGTCAAGAACCCTAGTTTCCCTTTTTGCGTGGTCAACCCCAAAAATGTCGCCTCCATCAACATGAACGATCAGCGTTTTCTGGTCTTCCCCCCTTATTCTTCCAATCCACGTAATATCTGCGGAATCATTTAACTACAAAAACATTCGTCTATACGAGATCAACTGAATTAACAGTGAAGATCGGAAATCATTATCTATGGTGGCCATTTTTCGAGCTAAAAGCTCAGATGTTCAAATCAGTTTCTAGGGCACGAGGGGGCACCGAGTTTGATGTCATCGCCGGCGGTGAGGAGGCACCACGTAGGCGGTGGACGTGGGAGTTTCAGATGGCGGACCGGCGACCTGGAGGTGATGCACGCAGATGTTGTTTTGGACGAGGTTTTCGGTTTCCATTGTGAAGCCTGAGGATGGAATAAACGAAAGGGGGGAGACTAATTAACTAAGGTTAATTAATTATT
This sequence comes from Allium sativum, assembly GCA_030737875.1. NCBI lineage: Eukaryota > Viridiplantae > Streptophyta > Magnoliopsida > Asparagales > Amaryllidaceae > Allium > Allium sativum. Next base: position 514,158,672 of record CM060910.1, read on the forward strand.
AATTGTTTTAAGCCAGTTAATAATGTCGTTTGTGTATAAATTATCATAACTTGTCCAAACAATATTAGAATTCAACAAACCAAGATTCTTTGGAACCGTGACGAAGAGAACTACATTGTAGAACTGACTAGAAGGAATTTGGAGCAAGTTACGGTTTGTGGAAAAATTAAACGCATCGTTTAATTTAATTAAAATAATCGTTTTAATAACGATTTCAGAACCGATCAATGTGAGAACTCTCTCACTCAAATTATTTGTACAGTTATTTATCTTATATAATTGAATATATGTTTACTACCTGTGATTGCAATATTTGTTTGGTGATTGATGGATGTTTACAGTTTTAATACTATTATTATTAAACTGTTTATATATATATATATATATATATATATATATATATATATATATATATCTGTTTGATGGTTGAAAACCACACACGGGTCTGGGGATGATAATTAATTCACATCTCCCTTGGATTTAATTGTATGTCAACCGATTGATTGACAGACTGTTATAAGCGTTATTTAATTATTTAATGTTTATACAGTTATAAATTACACTCTGGATGTGAATTGAATGTTTAATAGTTGTTTATCACTATTTTTGAATACATGTGATGTATGGAATCCATATAAATAAAATTATATGGTAAATGATTGAGTCTGATTCTAGTTCAGAAGTAACGAATATTTCAAAAAAAAAATTAGTTTGATGACCGATTTTGAATGAACATGGAAATATTGAAATATGTGAAGCCGAATTAATTAGATATACGCCACTTTAACTCAAACAGAATTTTTTGTCGATTTTATTTATTTTATAATGAATATCGAAAAGATTTGATTTCAAAATTTGATATTTTGAAAATATTATCATTTTAATATTATGATGATATAAAATATTCAATTTTGATTTAAAATTGAAATGGAAGTTGGAATCGTTTTTAAAACGAATTTATAAACGTTTTATAAAATACGTTTTGAATGAAAATCGACGAAATATTATATATATATATATATATATATATATATATATATATATAAATGGTCTGAATAGAACGTATCACGCAACGACCGTTCGCGAATTTCAACCATTGGCTTTGATGGACATAACGGGAGATCCGACCGTCGGATTCTCCTAAAACTGGAACCGTTAGGTTTGTATCGAAAAGAGCTTTCGAATGATAATAAGAGATTTGAAATCTAACGGTTAGATTTTAAAATATATCCAAATTAGTTTTGGAAAAGGTCGCTGTAAATGTAGTTCGATGGCCGTACTTGGAAATCGACTGAAATGGCCATATTAAAATTATTAAAAATATGGATAAATTGTGTAAAATCATAATAAATGATTTGAAAAGATTTTGGATTAAATATTCTAAATTTTGGAAAGATAAAATATATTTATCTGAATGAACTAGTTAAGAATTAGAAAAATGAAGTGATAGGAATTGTGAATGGTTTTAATCTTACCAGAATGTTCCAATATAAAATTTGGATTGGGTTTGAATGGAAATAATCTTCGGAATATTTTGATATTTGATTCTGTGATTATATGGATATTGTTGAGGAATTTGGAAGGTATAGATATCGTTATTCCCAAAATGATATCTGTTGGTTTCAGAATTTGATATTGTATATAAGCCGATATCATTTCTATTCAGAGCCTTGTATTTAATATCAAATTATATTTTAGGTTTGTCGTGAATGGTGTCTTCAACAACACTGTTCTTAAACTTAATTGTGAATAGAATAAATCTTTTAATTAAGATTTAGAGAAGTTTACCAATTAATTTAATTGGAATTGAAATGAAAGTTGATTTTGGGTTTAACGTGAACAATGTTTTAAATAACATTTGTTCTTTAACCAATTAACAGTGAAGTTATGATTTGGAATTTATAATCTTTTAATTAAAATTAATGGAATTTTCCAAAGTAAAGTTTTCCATTTTAATATATTAAATTGGAGTTAAATGGAGTTTGATTTAATAATCGAGATGTGCTTCTGTGAATGAAGACCGTTACTATTTATGGAATCTAAAAGGCTTCGCCTCTATTCCCCTTATAGTATTAGTCTGATACAGAAATTTATATCGATTATATACTTTCATGATTTCCATGAAGATTCCATTTTGATGGAAGATGATTTTGGGTTTATGATGAGCGATGTTTTAAACGACATTAGTTCTTTAACCAAGTTAAAGACAGGATTAATTTCCTAAGTCGAATAAATCATTAAATAATGATTTTTGGAGATTAAAACCAATTGGAGTTTTAATGAATCTTTAATTAGATTGAAATGGGAATAAGGTAAATAAATTTACCGAATTCAAGAAATGATCGAGAATGGAGTACCACCAGTTTTACTCCATGCGATAGTTAAATCTTTAATTAGATTTGAAACGTGAAATGGTAATTAATTTTACCAATAACACAGTGGGTGATAATATGGAGTACTACCAGTTTTGCTCCATGGGATGAATAGGTTGGGATTGAAAAAATAAAATAAATGATTACTTCGGTAAGGCTCGATAATCCCGACTAGTTTGATAAGCCTTAATTTGGTTTAAGATTGTTAAAAGATAATACAAAATCTTTTGAAATGGTTTTCAAAGAAAGCTTTAAACAAGAGGTTTAAATGTATGAAATCTTTGATAAAATTTATGGGAATAATTCCCAATGTAAATAATATTTGAATAAAATAATATTTTGGATTGAAATGAGGCGTATGATGTGTTTTTATAGCACTTGATTATAATATATGTGACTTATTCGAAAAGACTGGGTTTAACCCAATCTAAATAATTGATACGACAACTAAAAGTCGAAGATTTGAAGACGGTAGTTGAAGACCGGAGGTCTTCACATCGCTTGGATGATTACTGATGTCTTGATTGGGTTGTACACCCAAGACAAGGTAATAATTGGTGATCGTCCAGACGTACTTGGAGATCGACCAGATATGTGAAGGCCTCTCTTCTGTATTGGACATATGGGACGAGGAATAAGGTGCCTCCAGTTTCATTCAGATGCATAACATATTTGCAAATGGATCGTATGCCTTGTATTTTGCACTGTATTCGTTGATCTCTGCTAAATATATATCTATTTAGTGGTGGAGAATTTATTCTCTTACTTAGCACCTTTCTCCGAGACGTACGAGCATAAAGGTTATATATTGGTAGAAATCAATGGTACGGTACGGATTAACAATGTGGCATGCTGAGTTGCATGGATCAAAGCTTTTTGTTGAAAAGCATGGCTTTGTGGTTGATGATCAAAGCACAGCTTTGAGTAGTGCAGCTTTGTGTATAGAGTTAATTCACAAACCTCACACCCCGGTGTGAACTTGAAACGGGAGAGGACCACAAGGAGGACATGCGTTTCTTTCTAGCTAGGAGTGATGTCATGGTATGGAGCCTAGATATTTTACTTATGTGGTTGATGGATAGCGAGGTACCTCGGATATGGCCAACTAAAAGGTCTTTGATGGTCAACATATTGACCAGATTTTACGCCCCATAGGGAAGGGAAACGTATTGTTCAGGAATTACTAATCCACAAACGTTAGGTGTGGACCGGCCTTACCGCTCTAGGTGCACTTGCGTGTGAATCCTGAGTCATGGGCTATATTGGCTCGAATTTGGTAAGGAAGATCCCTTTCCTTGGTTCATAGATGGAATCCCATTTCCAATGCGCGACTTTTGATTTCTGTTGGAAACCTATATGGCGACATAGTACGATGGGCTACTATGCCGTCTATGATTGATACATTTATATTTGAAGTTGATTTCTTCACTATGCACTAATATTAATAAAAAATAAAGTTCGTGTATCAAGCATGTTTGGCAACTATAAGGCAAAACTCTATCCTCTGGTTTGTATTGCATTGTGTGATGGGACCTGAGTCTTATAATGGCTTCATTTTTCAAAAAGCATTGCGTTGTTTATTTTTAAATAGGTATTCATAGGAGAAAACCTGTTCCGTGTTATACGGCGCGGTCCCTTGATTTATCCAACTTTAAAATAAAGTTAATAATTGTTTTAGTTCTCACACCAATCCCATCACTAACTCGGAGTTTATTGTTTCTACCTAAACTCTGGATTCCCATATTTTCCACACAAGCACCTAGTAATTTTGGTTTTGCAGATATTTCTTTTCACGTGATCCTGGATTACGGCTGGAGCTATATTTGGAATGCTTTGTATCTGTGTATTTCTTTCAGCTCTGGTAGTTAATGTTTTCCGCTGCACATTATATACTTATGTATTATACTTCCGTTGTTATGTAATTTAAATATCTTATATTTTCCGCTGTATATTATTTATTTGAACTCTAATATCTTGTACTCTAATGTAAATTATTGTAATAGCAATGAAATTTTCTCATGTTTGTGTTCTGATGAGTCATGTTTTCAAAGCAATCCGCCGTCTCGTTCGGTTTAGGCCAACCGAGAAGTTAAGGTCGCTACAGTTGGTATCAGAGCTTTGGTTTACAAAGCTCGAGAACAAGACACGTTAGAACCAAACAAAAGAATTCATCAGAGATAGGATTAGTAATATCCTATAAGAGTGACTCGTTAGAGATAGGGTTAGTAATACCCTAAAATGAGTTTGAAGAGTGTTATTTATGAAAATGAATTTAGTTTTGAAATTTATATTTTATTATTCGTATTTGAGTATTTTATTTTATTTTGAATTTGGACTATCGAGTATAAGAAGATCTTGCATATACGCCTTGCAAACGTGTATATGAAGTCTCAAATATACTGGGAAGATATAGAATCACATTATAGTCGCCCGACGTTGATTTTATTAATGATTGTACAACATCAGTAATTTATTTTCGAGTTTCGAAAGTGGGATATCTATATGTTTCCAATTGACTGGTGTGAGAACCAAAACTTAGTTAGAGTTTATATTGTTTGTGATTTAGCATTGAATATATATTTTGAGTATATATAAAAGTTATGCATTCGGAAATTTAATTAACAAATTAATTACTAGTTGTGATGGTTGGTAATTAATTTAACCAATAAAAATATTGGAATGATAAAACCAATATGAGAATGAATGATAAATAAAGCCAAATTAAATATAGTATAGATCTGAATTAAAAATTTATTTCGAATTGGATTTATATATATAAATAGATACGAATTTATATGTATGTTGAGCAGGTTATGGATTTACAGTTGAGTAGAAAAATAAATTGCATGTCCGACAAACAGGTGCACCTTAATGAGTTGGTTGCACAATTTTATTTATTATAAAACACTGTGAGTAATTTGGATGCGCTGTGATGGTTGTTCTGTGTGAATTGAAACATGCACCATAGGATGGTAACAAATAAATTATGGATCACACTGCATAACGTACTATTGAAGACAACATATCATATCATATTCCATATAAGTAGTTGGTGCTTATGTGACGAGGTTTGGATTACCATATGAGCAAGATGCTAGTATGGCGAGGATTAAACTACATGTTGTACTGAGGACTGATTATGGACTTAATAACCTATAACGGAAAATTGTAAGATTTAATAACAAACCCTACACAGGTCTTGAGATGACAAAAATATACATGTCACGTCTCTCTTGTTTTAATTTCGGCGCATGGGTATAGGGGGAGCAGGGTATATAAATCATAACGAGTGTGCACATTTGATTTGTACGCGATTTATTGATTTATTGGGTGCCTAATACGGCCCAATAAAATTTTCAGATCACCTCGTACAAAGGAGATTATGGCAAAAAAATTAGGGTGTTAGCCAAATTTCAGAGAAATTTAGAAGTTTTTAGAAACTGAGTTGAAGAATGAAAGTTGAGTTGGTTAGTTAAACAATTCTCAGCTCCATTCTTTTTTCGAGGACGAAAAAAATTTAAGTGGAGAAGATTGTAACAACCCGTATATTTGGAACCAATTTCAAAATTTATTTTTAATTGATTTAATAGATTTTTAATGTTAACATAATTTATTTAAATAAATAACGACTTGAAATTTATTTTAAAACGAAGTAAGAACGTATAAACTTAAAATTTAATTAAAACGAACTTGAAATGGCGCGGTAGTTTGAAAAATCAATTTTATATTTCAACTGGATGTATATAATTCAATATAAGTCAGAATTCGATGAAACAAGAAACTTTTGAATCTGTTTAATTATATCTTTCCAACGAATGTAAAAAAATTAGATCTCATATTATAAATTGTAAATTATGTCTAGAATAAAATTTAGAACAGTCGCTGTGGAATTTTATTAATAATTTAATATTATTTAAGCCCTTAAAAATAGCCATTTTGTTAACGACCTCCGTTTTCGACGAAATTAATTTTGTTGGATCCGGAACGTCAAATTATTGTCAGGTTTAAAATTTCAAGTCAATTGAAATTAATATGTGAGCGTGGTAAATTTAAACGCGTATTGAATTTCAATTTAAATTTAATAAGCTAGTCAAAAGACCATTTTTTAAACGGACTCCAAATTGGACGAAATTAATTTTCTTAGAATTGTAATTGTAAAACATAGCTAGATTTCAATTTTCATAATTTTTGGATTCAGTATGTAGCCGTAGTAAATTAAAATGTATGTTCAAATTCAATAAATTGATTTATATTTTAATTTTCAGAAAAACTGATTGAAACAGCCGAATCAGCTTAGGAAACATATTCCATTGTGTCCGGAATGAGGGTATTTGGTTGGGGACGACAGTCGTTGGGATTCGTTTGGAGTTCGTAGCAATAAACAGGAAATTCATGAATTAAATAATATAAATAATATATATATATATAGCCAATTAGATGGTCAAAAACCCTAGTCTCCCTTTTTGCGTGGTCAACCCCAAAAATGCCGCCTGCATCAACAAGAATTATCAGCGTTTTCTATTCTTCCTCCCCCTTATTCTTCCAATCCGCGCAATATCTGCGGAATCACTTAACTACAAAAACATTCGTCTATACGAGAAACGAGACCAACTGAATTAACAGCTAATAGGAAATCATTATCTGTGGTGGCCATTTTTCGAGCTGAAAGCTCCAACATTCGAACCAGTTTCTAGGGCATGAGGGGGAGCTGAGTTTGATGCCGTTGTCGGCGGTGAGGATGCGCCACGTAGGTGGTGGACGTGGGAGTTTCAGATGGCGGACCAGCGGCCTGGAGGTGATGCGCGAAGATGTTGTTTTGGACGAGGTTTTGGGTTTCCATCGTGAAGCCTGGGGAAGGAATAAACGAAAGGAGGAAGACTAATTAACTAAGATTAATTAATTATTAATTGTTTTAAGCTAGTTACTAATGTCGTTTGTGTATAAATCATCATAACTTGTCCAAACAATATCAGAATTTAGCAAACCAAGATTCTTTGGAATCGTGACGAAGAGAACTACATTGTAGAACTGACTAGAAGGAATTTGGAGCAAGTTACATTTTATGGCAAAATTAAACATGTCATTTAATTTAATTAAAACAATCGTTTTAATAACGATTTCATAACCGATCAATGTGAGAACGCTCTCACTCAAATTATTTGTACAATTATTTATCTTATATAACTGAATATATGTTTGCTGCCTGTGATTGCAATATTTGTTTGGTGATTGATGGATGTTTACAGTTTTAATACTATTATTGTTAAACTGTTTATATATATTTGTTTGATGGTTGAAAACCCCACACGGGTCTGAGGATGATAATTAATTCACATCTCCCTTGGATTTAATTGTATGTCAACCGATTGATTGACAGATTGTTATAAGCGTTCTTTAATTATTTAATGCTTATACAGTTATAAATTACACTCTGGATGTGAATTGAATGTTTAATAGTTGTTTATCACTATTTTTGAATACATGCAAATCCATATAAATAAAATTATGTCGTAATTGATTGAGTCTGATTCCAATTCAGAAATAACGAATATTTAAAAAAAATGAAGAGTTAAAATATGATTTTGATGTCCGATTTTGGATGGACATGAAAATATTGAAACATGTGAAGCCGAATTAATTAGATATACGCCATTTTAACTCAAACGGAATTTTCTGTTGATTTTATTCATTTTATAGTGAATATCGAAAAGATTTGATTTCAAAATATGATATTTTGAAAATATTACCATTTTAATATTATAATGATATGGAATATTCAATTTTGATTTAAAATTGAAATGGAAGTTGGAATTGTTTTTAAAATGAATTTATAAACGTTTTATAAAATACGTTGAAATATATTATATATATTTAAATGGCCTGGATAAAACGTATCGCGCAGCGACCGTTCGCGAATTTCGACCATTGAGTTTGAATGGACATAATGGGAAATCTGACTGTTGGATTCTCCTAAAATTGGAACCATCGGATTCATATCGAAAAGAGATTTCGAATGATAATAAGAGATTTGAAATCTTACGGATAGATTTTAAAATATGTCCAAATCAGTTTTGGAAATGGTCATTGTAAATGCAGTTCGATGACCGTATATGGAAATCGGTTGAAATAGCCATATTAAAATTATTAAAAATATGGATAAATTGTTTAAAATCATAATAAATGATTTGAAAAGATTTTGGATTAAATATTCCAAATTTTGGAAAGATAAAAGATATTTATCTGAATGAACTAGTTAACAACTAGAATAAAGAACTGAAAGGAATTTTGAATGGTTTTAATCTAACCAGAATTTTCCAATATAAAATTTTGATTGGGTTTAAATGGAAATAATCTTCGGAATATTTTGATATTGGATTCCGTGATTATATGGATACTGTTGAGGAATTTGGTAGATATAGATATTTCCCAAAACGATGTCTGTTGGTTTCAGAATTTGATATTGAATATAAGCCAATATGATTTCTATTCAGAGCCTTGTATTTAATATCAAATTAGATTTTGGGTTTGTCGTGAATGGTGTCTTCAACAACACTGTTCTTAAACCTAGTTGAGAATATAATAAATCTTTTAATTAAGATTTAGAGAAGTTTACCAATTAATTAATTTAATCGGAATTGAAATGAAAGTTGATTTTGGGTTTATCATGAACAATGTTTTAAATAACATTTGTTCTTTAACCCAATTAACATTGAAGTTATGATTTGGAATTTATAATCTTTTAATTAAGATTAATGGAATTTTCCAAAGAAAGTTTTCCATTTTAATATGTAAATTGGAATTGAATGGAATTCGATTTAATAATCAAGATGAGCTTCTATGAATGAAGGCCGTTACTATTTATGGAATTTAAAAGGCTTCCCCGCTATTCCACTTATAGTATTAGTCTGATACGGAAATTTATATCGATTATATACTGTCATGATTTCCGTGAAGATTCCATTTTGATGGAAGATGATTTTGGGTTTATCATGAGCGATGTTTTAAACGACATTAGTTCTTTAACCCAATTAAAGACATGATTAATTTCCTAAGTTGAATAAATCATCAAATAATGATTTTTGAGATTAAAACCAATTGGAGTATTAATTGATCTTTAATTAGATTGAAATGGGAATGAAGTAAATAAATTTACCGAATTCAAGAAATGATCGAGAATGGAGTACCACTAGTTTTACTCCATGCGATAGTTAAATCTTTAATTAGATTTGAAACGTGAAATGGTAATTAATTTTACCGATAACACAGTGGGTGTTAGATATGGAGTACTACCAGTTTTAAACATGGGATGAATATGTTAGGATTGGAAAAATAAAATAAATAATTACTTCGGTAAGGCTCGATAATCCCGACTGGTTTGATAAACCTTAATTTGGTTTAAGATTGATCAAAGATAATATAGAATCTTTTGCAATGGTTTTCAAAGAAAGACTTAAACAAGTGGTTTAAATGAATGAAATCTTCGATAAAATTTGTGGGGATAATCCCTAACGTAAAGAATATTTGAATAAAACATTATTCTGGATTGGAATGAGGCGTATGATGTGTTTTTATAGCACTTGATTATAATATACGAGAGTTATTCGAAAAGATCGGATTCAACCCATTTTGAATAATTGATACGACGACAAAAAGTCAATGATTTGAAGATGGTGGTTGAAGACCGGAGGTTTCACATCGTTTGAATGAATACTGATGTCTTGATTTGATTGTACACCCAAGACGAGGTAATAAGTGGTGATCGTCTAGACGTACTTGGAGATGACCGGATTTGCAAGGGCCTCTCTCCTATATTGGACATATAGGACGAGGAGTAAGGTGCCTCTGGTTTCTTTATGACCCAAAACGAACTTGCAAATGGATTGTATGTCTGACGTTGTATTTCGCGCTGTATTCGTTGATCTCTGCTAAATATATATATGTTTGGTGGTGAAGAATTCATTCCCTTGCATACCACCCTTCTCTGAGAAGTACGAGCTTAGAGGTTATATGTTGGTAGAAATAAATGGTACGGTATGGATTGACAATGTGGCATGCTGAGTTGCATGGATCAAAGATTTTGTTAAAAAGCAGAGCTATGTGGTTGATGATCAAAGCACAACTTTAAGTAGCGCAGCTTTGTGTATAGCGTTAATTCACGAACCTCACACCCCCATGTGAACCAGAAGTGGGAGAGAACAACAGGGATGACATGCGTTTCTTTCTAACTAGGAGTGATGTCATGGTATGGAGCCTAGACATTTTACTTATGTGGTTGATGAATAGCGAGGTACCTCGGATATAGTCGACTAAAAGGCCTTTGATGGTCAACATACTGAACAGATTTTATGTCCCATAGGGTAGGGAAACGAATTGTTCAGGAATTACTAATCCCCAAATGTTAGGTGTGGAGCAACCCTGCCACACCAGGTGCACTTCCGGGTGAATCCTGAGTCATGGGCTAGACTGGCTCGAATTTGGTAAGGAATATCCCATGCCTTGGTTCATAGATGGAATCCAATTTCCAATACGCGACTTTCGATTTTAGCTGTAAACCTATATGGCGACATAGTAGGATGTGGTATTATGCCGTCTATGATTGATACATTTATATTTGAAGTTGATTTCTTCACTATGCACTAATATTAATAAAAGGTAAAGTTCGCGTATCAAGCATGTTTGGCCATTATAATGTAAAACTCTATCCTTTGGTTTGTGTTGCATTGTTTTGATAGGACTTGAGTCTTATAATGGCTTCATTTTTCAAAAAGCATTGCGTTGTTTTCTTTTAAATAGGTATTCTTGGGAGAGAACACGTTCCGTGTTATACAGCGTAGTCCCTTGATTTATCCAACTTTAAAATAAAGTCAATAACTATTCTAGTTCTCACACTGGTCTCATGACTAACTCGGAGTTTATTGTTTCTACCTAAACTCTGGATGCCCATATTTTCCACACGGGCAACTAGTAGTTTTGGTTTCCCAGATATTTCTTTCCACAGTATCCTGGATTATGGCTGTAGCTATATATGGAATGCTTTGTATCCATGTATTTCTTTCAGTTGTGGTAGTTGATGTTTTCCGCTGCACATTATACTCATGTATTATATTTCCGCTGTTATGTAATTTAAATCTCTGATATTTTTTGCTGTATATTATTTATTTGAACTCTGATATCTTGTACTCTGATGTAAATTATTGTAATAGCAATGAAATGTTTCCTGTTTGTGTTCTTATGAGTCATGTTCTCAAAGCAATCTACCTTCTTGTTCGGATTAGGCTGGCTGGGAAGTTCGAGTTACTACATCAACAACACAAAAAACACGCCCCAATCTGTCCCATTGTCAATCTTGGTTGTCAAGAACCAACATGGTTCATTTGCTTGGATTAAAAAAAGAGGAGTACCAATTGTTAAGGGGAGTACCAATGCATCTAGCACCCCTTTAACAAATAAAGTTTATTATACAAAATTAGCCTTTTTTGCAATAATCTCTTTTTTAGTTGTTAACAAAAAAAATATTCGATATATTTGTCAAACTGCAGTAAAAATTTTATACCAAATTATCAATAATTTTATTTGTCGATATACATCGGATCAGATGAAAATATATCATTCACAGGAAATCTATATACATATATCGAACAATTTTTTTTATACACCATCCCACCGCCGAAATTGTCGATACACCCCATTTTCTCCACTTTGGCAACCCTTTAACGAAAAAAAAATTCAAAAATGATGAACAATGTCGAACAAAAATATATGATATGGCAGACCTACGTCGTTCATGCGTTATGTAGTAATTCACCTATTTCGGCGATGACAAATCGGAAAAAACGACCAACTTGCACCGAATAAAATTTCACACTACGACGTTTGGCTCTCGAGATTGACATAATAAAAACCTTAACCTTCATTGTTTCTAAGGCATTATACAATCGATTTCATATACCTTATCAATAACTTCTCCACTATCTTAACATCTTAGAAGAAGCGTTTCACGTTCATCTTTTACACCATTATTTCTACCCGAACAATCGTATTTTTTTGTTTGCAAATAATTTAATGATTTTTTTTTTTTGCATTTGAGAAAGGGAATGTAAAAAATTAAGTACGTGACCCCCTCTAACATATTTTTTTTATAATTGGAGTGTTTTTAAAATTTGACCTCCCCTTAACAATTCTTGGAGTTCCAATAACAACACCCTTAAAAAAAACTAAATTGAAACTTTTGAGTCTCGCGGTTCTTCAAAGGAAAAAATATTGCTTCACTCTTTATTTTCTCACATAATCAGTTAAATAAATAACTTCATAGCAATTGTAAATAAATTTTGGATGAAATATTTGATTATCAGTGTACATTTTACGAGTTATTGTTGAACTAATCCTCTTTCATAATGAAAACTAAGTAAGTTTACAACTTCACTATAAATTGTTATATAATTATTTCAACTAGCATCTATTATGAGATATTCAAAAATAATTGTGTTTAGTTCTGATACATTCATCGTAATTGGTTAAATTTTAATTATATTTGAAATAATTTAATATCTAAATTAAAAAAATAGAAATAAACCATATGCACAATTCTCATGATCTGACCGGTTGGACACGGGAACCTTTGATCCTATACCAATGCAGTTTGACTTACGGTTCGACCTTCGAAACTATGACTTTAACCGTTGTAATATAAAAAAGTAATAAGGGTAAACATACTAAATGTTAACGGACGTTATTGCCATTTTGAGGACATGTAGAGTTTATAATTAGACAATTTGTTTGCATTGTACAGTCTATCCGAATAACAGAAAACAAAGTGTCTTTTGTTTCTAATATCTTATGTTTTTTATTCTTTAATATCTTCTGTTTTTGTTTAATTTTACAACATGTTATCAGCACAAGATTCTATTAGAGCTATTTTAATTTATCATATCTAGGTTTTAAATCTTCTAAATCTACATTTATGAATTTTTCATGTAAGTAATTTTCATTTAAGAATTCTTGATTCATGAACTTATGGATTTAATCTGTAATTTTATTTATTTTTTGTTTGAGAATTTGTAACACCCCACACCCGCTAAGGTCACTCACTAAGGGAATGCCTTAACTTCGGTGGAGTATTTTAAGTGAATATAGAACAGAAAATTTACAACAAGACAGATATAATAATACTTGTTACCTAAAACATCATTTCTTTGCAGCAGAAGGTAAACATGTTTGGTTACAATAAGTAAAACCATAAAACAAGAGTCAAGTACTAAATATCCATCCTGATAAAAACATAAGTACATAATCCCACTACATAACTAATAGCCATAATAGAAAAGATAAGATGAGCTTTACATCAACGGTCCAAGCTCCAAAAGATAGATAAAGCAATCTGATCAAAGCCCACTAGTGCTAGGCCCACTCTGAGAACCTGAGGGTTGGGAAAAAGATAAAAACAACGGGGTCAGACATAAGTCTGAGCGAGTCCTATAACTTTAACAATACAATCATTAAAGTAATTAGGGTATGATATAAACTTGGTACGGTAACGACTGGGGATAAATGACTACACTAAGCAGCCAACTAGACATAGGAAGAACGAAGATAACGGTAAAGACGCATCTACCCACCCAAGGATAATTACTACACTTCACCACACCAGTCATTCCTAACTTAAAGGTTGATCCCACCCAAGGACTTAGAAAATTTAACTAGTAGTTTCGTGTACCCCTAGCTGACCACATAGGTGCCGTCTGCCCCTATCTCCACTAGGTGTACCCACTACTCCCCAAGCGATCGTCTCCCTAACGTAGATATCCGTGCTGGTCCCACAGTGGGGTGTATCATTCCCCAAAGTGGCAACCCGATACCAACACTGATGCACGGCTTATACTTACACGATGCAACAACGTCTTACCTACCAGCCCGGGTCCACACACGCATATGAAACCCGTTGGACTTGCGTTGCCACCGCTAACCCGTTTTTGGCCTCTTATAGTCAAGCCCAGTATGCGTGTCCCGTCCTCGGCATGGGTCGAGCTCACAAAGATACATATGGGTTACTGGTTGAAATGGGCCCCCACAAGCTACCCACCTAAGCTTTCTCCCTCTAGTGTATCCCACTTAACCCTTTAATCATGTTTAATTACATGTTTCCACTTTGGTTAAGTATTCTAATCGTATTTTCTATTGCCACCCAAGGCAACCACTAGATTTCCACATGCCACCCAAGGCACCCACTTAACCCCTCATGCCCCACTACATGCTTATCTGGTTAAGTGTTTCTTAATTGATTAAGACCGTAACCTTTGTAAAGACCTCTCACATTAGACTGTCTTTTATGGCAGCTGGATTTGCCGGTCGGGTCCGGGCAGCCTTACGCCATAACAGAGTCTAACCTCGTGTCTTTACACTTGTCACGTATTTAGTTTATGCCTAAGACCTCTCACATTGGGCCAATCATTTGTAGCCGCTGGATTTGCCGGTCGGGTCCGGGCAGTCTTATGCTACAAAAGGGTCCAACCTCGTATCTTAGTTGATTAATTACACCTAATTAATCACCCCCATATTTTGAATTAATTTTACCTAATTCCAATTTAATGATGTACATAATTGACTCAATTATGTCCATCCACTTATGGTATGCAACATCATACCAATTTCACCACAATTTTGTTAACATGAATATTAACCCCATCGTTCCCCACGTAATACGCTAACATGACATACTTAAAAGGGAAGATTCATCACAAATACAATGGGTTCAACTTAGCATAACATTAGCATCAACATGGGTTTTAAAGGTGTCCACTTGCATATATGACCATAGCATCAAACCCAACTAGCATAAATAATCAACCCAAACTTGCATGAATCACATATGTCATAAAGAGGGTAACTTGCATAGATGTTCATGTCATAGACCTATCGTAAAGGGATAAACTTGCATACATGTCATAGGTCTAAAAAGGGATGAACTTGCATATGTTACTCATATCATAAAAAGGGGTAAACATGCATATATATGCATGACATACAAAGGGGTAAACTTGCATATGTTACTCATATCATAAAAAGGGGTAAACATGCATATATATGCATGACATACAAAGGGGTAAACTTGCATATGTATGCATATCATACAAAGGTGTAAACTTGCACATATTACTTGCATATAATCAAACACCAAACTTGCATAACATGTCATATATGAACTTGCATATAATCAAACACCAAACTTGCATAACATGTCATATATGAGCTTGCATATAATCAAACACCAAACTTGCATAACATGTCATATATGAACTTGCATATAATCAAACACCAAACTTGCATAACATGGTGTCATAATGGATCAATGTTTATCATAGGGATTTGCATAACTAGCATCATGAACATATAGCATAAAACTTGCATAACTAGCATCATGGACATATAGAATAAAACTTGCATAACTAACATCATGAGCACATATCATATGATAACATTACTTGCATTGATCCACATTCATAACCATAACCTCATTACATCCTATCATAATTAGTTTAGCAATTGCTTGCTAAAGGCATAGAAACTCACAACTTGTTGATTAGCACTCCTATGAAGAAGATTAAGTTGCTAGAGTTGATTAGAAGTTGATTTGAGAAGCTATCTTCTTCTAAAATTTGATGGAGGCTCCTTCAAGTTGCATTTTGACGGCATGATGACGTTGTATCTATTTTTAGTATGGATTAGGGTAGTCTTAGGGTGTATTTATAGATTTAGGATGTAGTTTAGGCCCTTAGATTAACCCTAGTTTAGGTTAGAGCCGTCAGATTTCGTCACAAGCCACCAAACACAGCTCAAAACCTGACCAATTCACTCAAATGGTGCACAAGGCAAAACTGCCCGGCCACCTGTGTCGACACCTAAGTCGACAGGGCAGTCGACTTGGGTCCAGTCGTGTCGACTCCCAAGTCGACTCCCCAGTCGACTTGGGGTGGCTGGCGGGAATTTTCCCGCTTAGCCCGCCTGGCCTGATTTTTGAATTTTGAACTTGAAATTTAAATTTGTTTTGAACTTAGAATTTTCTGAAAACTTACATGGGCCATAACTGGGTCATACGGACTCCGATTTACAAAAACTCGGACTCTATTTCGCGTATTTTTCCGAGACGAACGCAATGGCATAGCCCGTTTCCCCTGATTCAGATCTTAAAATTTAATTCTGCCCTGATTTATATTACAACAAGTTATTCAACATACGGGTGTTACAGAATTCTTGATTAATGGATATATGTATTTGTTCTATGATTATTTTCTATTTAAGAATTCTGGATTCATACTTTTAGATCAATTTTCTAATTATTTTTTTAAATCTAGATTTTGTTCTAATGCAACTATTTTTTTACATCTTTTTTATTAAACCTCAATATATGTCTAGATTTTTCTTTTAATCTTTTAAGAATATAATTTCGAGTTCTTCAAATCCAATTTGTTGGACCCTTGACTATATATGTACTGTTTTCATTATTGACAATATAAAGATGGATCTAATTTTATCTTTCTCTATCTACTATTACTTTCCATATGTAATATTTTTTAGAAAGAATGAAAAATAGACAGTCTCTTTAAATGACGTTCTTTTGATGTATACCCAACAAATTTATGGGTATGAAATACCATGGTATAACTATTAGGGAATGATATGGCTGTAATGATGGTTTTGATGACAACAACCTTGTTTCAAATATTATTGTTATATGTTAACACTATTATCTAGAATACACATACACAGGAAATATATATAGGAATTGATTATTGAAGACTGTAAAATTTAGAGAATAAAGATTTCAAAGAAGAAGAGTTCAAGATACAAGACTCGTGATTAACAAGAATTCAAGAGTTCAAGAAATAAACAGGAATTGTATCTAGAATTTTTGTTAAAATTTTGGTTAGCACTGAATCCTTATTTCAAACTTCTTTCACTATTTTCAAATGATTTCAAAATTACTTCCTTATTTTAAATCTATTTTCAAATGATTCCAAAATTACTTCCTTATTTTAATCTACATTTCTTTGTTCTTAAATTTATTTTAACTCCTGTTTTTAATATACTTTAATTTTCTAATATATTTTAACTTCTAATTCAAATATTTCTTACTTATATATTTAATACCAATTTTATTATAGTTACTTATTATTTTAATTTCCTTAGTTATATTTATTAAGTTCTAATATATTTCTTAATATATATTTGTACTTAAAAACTCTATTTTAATACAAAAGGAATATATTTTGTTTTAACTCAGAAATCACCCTAGTTTATTTAATCGTTATTTTCTTTGATTTAAATTTATATTTTTTGTAAATTTGCCAAGGTATTTTGACATACCAAAAGTATACGTCAACATATATGCTGTTAGTTTCAAATTTAAATTTTGAAAGGTCGCTTCTTTTGAATTCAAAATTATTCTGAAAGGATTTGACTATTCACAGACTATAAATAGGCTTCTAAATTCAATTTTTTAACTAACTTTTCATTATGTTATTCTTACTTTCTCTTCTCTTCATTATTATTCTTTAATTCTTAAATTTCGTACTTATACTCTGCCGATTCAAAGAGAATTATATCGATCTCTTTCAATTCTCTATCAAACTCTTCCTGAAATTCAAGTACTACTCAAGAGTTATAGGATTTTTGTAATCAAAGGTTGCAAGATTAAGTTATATCGAGTCTTTCCTCCAAAACTGATATTAAGAAAGGTGTGGTCATGTCCATTATAAATCGACTGGGTGTGATATGATTGTGTCTTAGAAATCAACTGAGTGTAGGTTGTGCCCTGGAAATCAAATAGGATCTCACTGTACTATGGAAATTAGTTGGAGTGTTACCTTATAGCCTTGAAATCAAAGATTGCAATATTGAAAAGAAATCCACATCAACCCAGCGTCGTGTGGGACTAGATATAGGGTAACTTCGAACTAGTATAAAATCCCAGTGTGTACTTTCCTTTTACTACTTTTTATTTTTATTTTCTGCATCTGTGATTTATTCCGAGATTGTTGATATCTGTGATTTACATAACATTCTGATAAACTTAAAAATATTTCATGAAATTAATAAAATCCATAAAACACTATTCACTCCCTTCTAGTGTTTTGTTTTCTTAAGATCGTTAATCCACATCCTCAACAATTAGTATCAGAGCATTGGTTTTCAAATTTATCATAATCTGATTTTTTGAAAGAAAATAAATGGAATTTTTTTTAATAAAATTTCTAACACCATTTTCATATGAATTGTTACAGAATCATCATAATGTTATTATTTAAAATTACGTTTAGTTATTAGGAAAAGTCACTTGATTCTCTAAAAAGTAGCGTTGGTTTGCAAGGAAATTATTTTGAAAAGTCAAAAGACATCAAAATGACCATTCATCGATTAAAAAAAACAGATGGATATGTAATTGGTAATCTACAAAGAAATGGGTATCAGATCAATATAAAACTTTTGATTCTCATCTACAACTTGATTCAATATTATACTTCTCTTCATATTCTCCGCAATGCCTCTGGTTTCGTGTGAATTCGTCAAGAAATGACCAAGTCATGATCAAATGAAGTTTTGGTGCACAAAGAGAAAGCAAAACTTTCACTGGTTTTATTCCTATTTCTTCCAGATATTTAAAGTATTTCATGCCAACTCCTTTTCCAAATTGTAGTTCCTGTTCTCGCGGTCATTTTGATTGGTGGATCATCAAATTATAATCAAAATTGAGTGAGATATGGCAGTTTGAAGCCGGCTATCCAAAACTAAAAAACTGTGTGTATGGGGTTTCCTATTTTCTCCCACTAATTTTTCCTGATGCACCATAATACCATTCAAATTCATCACCAAACTGGTACTAGATCATAGTCCTTACCTTCGTCTTCCATTTGCCACTGGTTTCATCCAATTCCGCTAAGAAACAAAGAAGATATGTCTTTTGGAAGATTGATTGTAAGTGGAAAATGGGGAACAAGATGAAGAGAAACTTTTGTGAAGAGATATGACTACTTGGCCAATTTATAGTAGTTGAAGTGTCCATTAATTCAAATTCAAATTTTTAACGCCAATTTTGTTAAAATGCTAAATCATCAATATCTTTCTCATACGGTCTTCAAATTCAGCAAATGAATACTATGATGATAAAAAATAATGAGCCTGTCGCAATAGTGCAGATCTTATCGTCAAATTCTAGAAGATATGAATGTATGGATCATGATAATGGAAGAACAACAAAATGGAGGACTGCAAAACGTGGCACACTTCATTATTAATTCGTAGTTAGCATTGTACTTAGCAATATACATTTATGCACGTAGTTAAGTATAGAAAGTTATTTCTTTATAATTTTAGATATTTTGGTTCATATATCGGTACACTATAGTATACATATCAATTTACCGATCTAATTTTTTAAAAGTCTATTCTTACTTTAGATTTAAATTTCGTAAGTCTTTTCTTTGTTTTTTTTGAAAGGATATCTTTTCAATAAGAAAATATCAGTTAAAACTCTGGTCATCAATTTAGTTTGTCCGTTTACTTATATTTTGTTTTAAAAAATATATATATATATATTGAAAATATGTCAATAAAATTATATATATATATATATATATATATATATATGTAAGTATGTAGATATGTTAGTATGATATATAGAACTTGAAATAACTTAAAATTTTCAGATATTTGATATTGTTATAAAATATGAATTTATATGTCTTTTATATGTAGTTTAAACATGCATAGTCTAACTGAATTGAATGTAAATCGACCAACCCAAATGTGAAGGACAAGGGTAAACAACAGGTTGTTTCTACCCCTTGCTAACTGAATCGACCAACCCAAAGCAGTATACTTCTATTCCCTTCAAGCTAGGTTTTTTAGACAGCCCTTAAAAGCCAAACCTGGTGCTACACAATGACAGTTCTGCCGTGATAAAGAACTATCCCAAAGTGTTCTCTCCTTATGCTCACATTGCTCCACCTTCAGCGTATAAGGCCCCTCCTATGACCTATATCAAAGCAAATTCTCTAGCTACCTCTCCTTCTAACGAAAAGGCTGTTAAGACCCCTTTTACACATAGTAGGAAGAAAGAGTTGTTGAGATCTCAACATGACAAAGGTTAGCTGCCTATGAAGTGAAAGGAGTGCTATGTTGTTGACACTAGGAAATTTCTAATGTAATCAAAACTGTAATGTTTATTTTGTTATTTCTGTGGCCATGCAAATGTTCTTTATGTTGCAACCACTATGTTTCCCCCTACATCAGATTTTTTGGGTTCAGTTGATAGCGCATTGCATGTCACCTGTTTCTCATGTATTTATTATTTTAATATAATAAAAGTGTTATGGATCACTATAAAAAACAGTTGGCCTCGCCAAAAAAAACATACATAGTCTAAGTTGTATATATTTTTCACCTATAAATGCGTAAAAATTTGGGTGATATTATTACAAATATTATTTGAAATTTAATATTTATTTTGATTTTCTTATTTTATTAGATTTATAAAACTTGTATATTTAAACTTAATATTATATAAAGCATATTTTTATGTCTTAAAAATATAGTTTAAAATATAAGAAGTTATAGTTTTATAGTTAACTTTATATTACAAGATTTCATCAAAAATAATTTTGTTATAATTATAGATTTTATATTATAATATATTTTTTAATTTTAAGTTTTAACATTTAAATGTTTCATAAGAAAATTAATATATTTTGGTTTCTAAAGTTTAAATTTAAAATTGATTTGTATTGAAAGATTTATGAACATCTCACGAAAAATTAAAAAAAAAATCTAAAGTTTTTTTTATTAATAGTTTTTTATTTACATATATAATTATGAATATATGTTTATGTTATAATTATTTACTTTTATATTTTTTTAAAAGATCTTCGATATTTACTATAATATTTCCAAAGAAGCATCTTACTAAAATTATTTAAATCCATATGTCTTAGAAATATATTTCGAATATTTATTTTTTGATTACTACCTGTCATGAATATATTTTTAATTATCTTTAAACTCTTATTGTTACTATCCTTTCAATCTCATTCATTAGTATCATTAACCTAAGTCTAGAAATTAATGGGTATTACCTTTTTTTGCAAGGTCAACCGGTTTTTAAAGTGATCCTTAACACTTCTCCCATAAAAAAAATAATGAGAGCAAAGAGAACAGGAGATAAACGGATCACTTATCCACTACAAATATTTTCTAGCCCTAGATAAACTATACAGAAAAGCATAAAATATAGACTAATAACACATGTTGCCTAAGCATCACATAACACAAAATGTTAAAATCTCAAATTACAACAATTTACAAGACCTAAGGAGCCAAATAGGCTCTCACGATCCATTGAACAGAAGAAGCAAGCAGGCACCACCACCATAACAAATGTTGCTCCACTCAACAATCACAACACCACGTAGTAACCTCCAACACTCACCTCCAAGCACTAACAACAACACCAAATTTGAAGGCAACCACAAAATAACTAGTACATCAACAGCAGGTAGTCGACCACACTCTCTTCTTGGACTCACCACAACAACTCACTTCTTGAGAAAGGCCACGGCCACACTCACATCCAATGCAATCACCTATTCAGCTTACTTAACAGCGCTTGCCAACCCCATGACAACCCAGAAGAAAAACAACCAGAGGCGAACTAAAATTGACCCCAACTCCAAAGATACTAAATCAAACCCCAAAGAGCCAAAACGCCAAGACAACAACCACCACAACACCACTTGAACATGCAGCTACAAAGACACGACCAACAAACAACTAGATAGAACTCCCAAAAAATACAGACACGAGTTAAAGACAAAGTTCCTACCATCATGATGATGAATCATTTTCCATAGCATATAGCCTGACTTTCAGAGGAGCAATACTAAACCCAGATTTGAGAGGATGGAAGCATTGCGTCAAAGAAGTTGCATCAATGAAAACGTAGAGCGATAAAGGTGGGTTGAATGAAAACTCCACTAGGAGATACTCCGGAGCTATTGAAGTAAAAAGGGAGAGGAACCAGATAAGTATTGTTAAGATCTGGAAGAAGCAAAATGGACGAGCTGCTGGGGGAAGAGCAAGCAAGTCACACAACAATAGGAATAACTAGAGGAAGAGGGTGGAGAAAATCGAGGCAGCATAACATAGATTACGGTCTAGTCCCCATTGTTGCATGAGAACGCAGCTTCTCTTTTTGGTGAACTTTTTTGTGGGGAAATGGATATTACCTTTGTTTGGATGAAACAATTTTTTGACATATATATATATGCATGATTTTTTGATATTATTTATTACTAATGATTATACCCTGAATATCTTTTTTTTGTAATACACATCATCATCAAATCATTCTATATATTATAATCATTATACATCTTATTTATATCACACTTCGTTATTATAATGCACATCATATTAAATCATTTACATCACATGTTGCACTTCATTTTATATTTCATCTCATATTTATAACAAACTAACTCAAAAATCTGGGTATGAAAAAGTTTCTAGAAAATTTGAATATATTAGTTCAATCTGATTCAAATATTTAAGTATGATAAATACATACATATATATGTAAATATATGTATAAATATGTACATAACACATAATTTATAAATAAAATACAAATGGTATATGTGTACAAATTCTAGAATATGAAAAATGGCTTAAAATGATAGGGACACGTGTCAATAAATAAATGGTACACATGTCTTGTAAGTAAATAAGTAAAAACACATAAACACATTAGGTGTCCATGTGTATAAACATCTAAAGACACCTAAGGAGGCATGTGTCTTCATCCTAAAGCTTGCATGAAGATAAGGAGGACAAGTGTCCGAACTAAATTACCAAACTAGCCTTGAAAATTACTATATAAAGGGTGGAAAGGTTCACTTCCTTTCATGCAATCACAAAACAAAAATAAGATAAAATAAAGAGGAGAAGTTTAGGAGAAGCCATGAGGATAAATACAAGATCAAGATATAAGTCTAAGGTGAGAAAAACAATTTAAGTTCACGTATTCATCTCATATTTTGAACAAAAGTTGTGAAATTTAAGAATGAATGATTGGACTAGAACCCCTAAAGATGATGTTCAATATTTTGGGAATAACTTTTGCAATTCTTAATGAAATTTAGACTTCTTTATCAATCTGGAAAGCTAATTTAAAGGCCTACAACTTTCACCTTTGCACTTTTTCTAATTCAGCCGTTTGTATACCGAAAACTAGATGCAAACTCAGGTAAAAAAATTAGCTGAAATGGACATGTTAAAAATGCCTTGTATTGTTGAATTTTACTTATTAAGTAGATAAATAATTTTAAGGGTTTCTTTTTATGATAATTAAGTAGACAAAGAGAGCTTCTTACTGTAGAAAATCTGGAGTTAAAAACTATTTTTATCATAGAGAAATAGAATCAAACATTTTGCCAAAAAACTGGCTGAAAATCTGAACTTCAGAAATTTGAAACGATTTTTAAATGTTTCTAACCTTTTAAGTATTTCAAACTAGAGCTTTCTGCAGCATTTCAGAAGCGCTATCCTTTCTGAATTATTTACAAAGCACTATAACAAGACCAGAATTTGTCAAAGTGCATCCGAAAAACTACAATATCTGTTTTAAACCATTCTAAACTAACCCGAGCTTTCTTAGCATTTCTGAAGTGTTGTCTTTTCTCTGAATTGATTATAAAGTCCTTTTACACGTACAAAACTTTTTATAGCGCGCCTAAAACACTGTAATGGATGTTTCAAGCCTAAAACCACCCAGAACTTTTCGTAGAATTTCTGAAAATTCTATCTTTTCTCTGAATTAATTATAAAGCACTTTAATAAGCTCAGAACTTTCCTTTGCACTTTTAAACACTATAGTTTTTATTTTTGATGCCGAAACTGTAACAACCCGGAATTTGGGGCCAATTTAAAATTTTCATTTTAGAGATTTTAAAGGTGTTTAAATAGTTGAAATGAATTATTTTAAATTAAAAATGACTAGAAATTTATTTTGATTGGACTTAATGCGAATATATTTAATTTAATTATAAAAGGAATTAGAAAAAGGACGGCAGTTTGAAAAGTCAAACCTGAACTTTGACTGACTACATAGGATGCAGAATAAACCGGATTTTGGTGAAACGAAAAATATTTAAATCTGTTAACGAATATCTTTCTAACGAATCTGAAAAATCGAAGTTTCATAGCGGGAATCAAAAGTTATGGCCAAATGAATTTTCAGAAAGGTCGCTATAAAGAATATATCGCCCTTGAAAATAGACATTGTGCATACGACCTCAGAATTCGACGAAACCACTTTTGTTGGATCCGGGATGTCAAATTATTTCTAGGTTTCAAATTTCATAATTTTTGAAGTTAATATGTGAGCGTGGCAAAGGAAAATGTGTTTTGGTCAATTATAGTTAAATTGGATTGACCAGAAAATGGCCATTTTTCAAACGATCTCAGAATTCGACGAAATTAGTTTTGTTAGGACCGTATCGTCAAAACATGACCAAAAATAATTTTTCCGGATTTTTCTGAGTTCGTATGTGACCCCGGTAAATTTATTTGTACGGTGGAAATTAAAATAAATGATTTATAATTTGAAACTGAGAAACGGGGGCCAAGACGATCATTTGGGCCTGCGGGATATAGCCAGATGAGTCCGGAATAGGGGTAAATAGGTAGGAATGATAGTCGTTGGGCTGAAATTGGTGAAAGTTGCTAAACGGGCTTTATTGGGCTAATTAAAAATTAATAAACTAAACCTAATTTTATATTATTATATATACCGTACCCTTCATCGTTCTCTCCCGATCAAATGAACACATAGCCGCCTAAACACTCCCAACTTCTCTCTTTATTTTCTCCAAATCCATGGAGAATTAGCATAGGTCCTTTTGGACTTTTTTGAAGCCCTTCTCTTCCTCTTCCATCCCCGACAAGAATCATCTCCCCTCGTGGCCTGTAGCTCTCGGATTTTGTGCCCGAACCCGCGACCTTCGCTGCCCCGCCGCGCCGCCACCGTAGCGCCGAAGTCCACCGCCTTCCAGGCGTGTGTGCGCCCTTCCCCCCTCTCCAATCTCCAACAAACCTCACCGGAAACCGTCAACTACATCTCCCGAAAATCGAATTCAAAGTTTTGAACTTTCTGAAATTCAAGGTAAATTTCAATTTCAGATTTTGCGACGCTTTTAGCTGTTACAACAGTAGTTGTGAAAAGTAATTGTTATTCAGAAATTCATAGTAAATTCATACGAACTCCGAATCTGAAAATTTCAGATCCGACGGAACCGTGATGACGAATAAGCTTTGCTGAAATTGATTGGAACGTTTTCTGACTCTCTGTTGATTGTAGATCCGTGCAATAGCAAGGTGAGATTCAGATTTATATAATTAAATCAATTCAATCATTATTTTTTTAGCTATTTAAATATTTGAATTGTTAACAAATTAGATCTGCGATGTGATGAGTTTTTGAATGTTTGATCTGTTAATTTGTGATATATAATTGTAGATCTTTTAGTCAAAATTATAGATCTGTATGTGGTGGATAATTAGAATGAATCATTTCGTTATATATCTAGTTGAATCATTCTTATTGATGCTTTAGTGAATCATGAATAATAAAAGTTCGCCCTTGTTCATATTATTAAATCGAATTAGGACCTTCCATTCAATATAAATATATCGCTTTGTATGATGACTTGTGTAATTAGAGAAATGGTTCGTGCTTAATCAAAGACATGAAAACATTAAATTACACAATTCTAATGTTAATATTGTAAATAGGATAAAAGGAAATTTACATTTTCCTTAATTTAAATAGGAAAAAGGAAATTTACATTTTTCTTAATGTGAGTTTACATTGAAAACAAAAAATCACTTTTGTATGTAACGTAGGAATGTGAATTTACATTGAAAATAAAAATTACATTTTTATTTGAAACTATGATATGCAGTTGGCGATGAAAATAAAAATTACATTTTTATTTGAAACTATGATATGCAGTTGGCGATGAAAATCAAAATTATATTTTTATTTGAAACTATGATATACAGTTGGCAATGGAAATGAAAATTACATTTTTATTTGAAAATATGATATGCAGTTGGCGGTGAAAATAAAAATTACATTTTTATTTGAAACTATGATATGCAGTTGGCGATGAAAATAAAAATTACATTTTTATTTAAAACTATGATATGCAGTTGGCGATGAAAATAAAAATTACATTTTTATTTGAAACTATGATATGCAGTTGGCGATGAAAATAAAAATTACATTTTTATTTGAAACTATGATATGCAGTTGGCAATGGAAATGAAAATTACATTTTTATTTGAAACTATGATATGCAGTTGGCGATGAAAATAATAATTACATTTTTCTATGTAATTAAAATATGAATTTACACCGTATGATAAAAATTACATTTTTCTATGTAGTTAACATATGAATTTACATTGTATGATAAAAATTACATTTTTCTATGTAGTTAAAATTTGAATTTACACCGTATAATAAAAAGTACATTTTTCTATGTAGTTAAAATATGAATTTGCATCGTATGATAAAAACTACATTTTTCTATGTAAGTAAAACATGAATTTCCATCGTATGATAAAAATTACATTTGTATATGTAATTAAAAAATAGAATTTACATTGTAAATTAAAAATTACATTTTTATGTGCAATTAGAAGATAAGAATTTGCGGTGTAATAAAGATTACATTTTTATATTTGTAGTTGGAAGTTGGGAACTTACATTGAAAATATAAAGATGATGTTTTTACATTGGAAATATAAAGATGATGTTTTTACATTGAAAATATAAAGATGATGTTTTTACATTGAAAATATAAAGATGATGTTTTCACGTTGTAAAGTAAAGAGATACTTTTTTTTTAATTGTAAAGTAAAAGATGAGATTTTTGCCATGTAAATATAAGTAGAATTTGCATCGTAGTAAAATTTACATTTTTATATGTAAATAAAAATGAGAATTAGCATAGTAAAGAAAATTTACATTTTTATATGTAAATAAAAATGAGAATTAGCATAGTAAAGAAAATTTACATTTTTATATGTAAATAAAAATGAGAATTAGCATAGTAAAGAAAATTTACATTTTTATATGTAAATAAAAATGAGAATTAGCATAGTAAGGAAAATTTACATTTTTATATGTAAATAAAAAAGAGAGTCAACATAGAATAGAAAATTTACATTTTTATAATGTAAATAAGAAGAGGAGTTTGCATTGTAATAGAATGTACATTTTTATATGTGAATTAAAAGTAGGATTTTGCAATGTAATCAAATTTACATTTTTATTTGTAAATTAAAAATAGAAATTTGACATGTAATCAAATTTACATTTTTATATGTAAATTAAAATTAAAAATTTGACATGTAATCAAATTTACATTTTTACATGTAAATTAAGGGAAAGGATGGAATTTACATTCCTAATGTAAATAAAGAATGAATTTAGGATGCTGTAGTATTATCGTCATTTTCAAATGAATTAAAATAATATTAACGAATAAGAATGATTTTCAATAAGTATGTATATACGAGGATTATTTGGAAAGTCCGAGTTACTCTCATTCCAAATAATCATACGATGTTAAGAATCGAAGTATAAAGACGGCGTATGAAGACCGTAAATCTTCCATCGAGAGGACAACGATCGAGGCCCTGATTTGACTTGCTCCCAATTCAAGGGTCATGGTCATTGCCCAAACGAACATGTTGACTTCACGGGTTTGGTTTTTGCTCAGACCCAGAGCATAAGCTGATAAATGGATTGTGTGTCTGACATCGTACTCCGTTAAATATCATGCTATTAATTTTCTGTCAAGTGTACAAATGATTGGTGGCAGAGAATCCATTCTCTCGCTTAACACCCTTTCGTATATTTTGGCAAAGGATTGGTAGTATTATATGGAGTGACAATGTGGCATACTAAGATGTAATGATCAAGGTTTCTTGTTGAAAAGCAGAACCTTGTGGTGACGATCAAAGCACAGCTTGAATAAGCATAGCTTTGTGTATTACGTAACGTCACGAGCCTCACAACCCGGTGCAGTCTAAAACAGGAGAAGGGAACGCAGGGAGAGCAGCACGTTTCTTTCTAGCTAGAAGTAGTGTCGGTGCTTAAAATGGCTGATATTTTACTTATGTGGATGATGGAATGAGGCACCTCGGATGATAGGTCCTATAGGATCGGGAAACGTGTGTTCAGGAATAACTAATCCACGAAGCTGTATGTGTGGACCGGCCCTACAGGATCCAAGGGTTCACTGCGGGGGATCCTGAGACATTAGCTAGAGTGTCTCGAATCGGTAAGGAGCTCCTCCCTAGCCTTGACTCATGATGGAAACCAAAATCCAAATACGACCCTACGAATTTGATTGTATTACTAGTACGGAGGCATAGTATATGGTAGCTATGTTTCCTAGGATTGATACATTTATTTTGAAATGTTTTTTTTTATATACCCTAATGATAATACTAGGTTCGTATTTACCATATTTAGCATGTTTAATCACCATAAGGTAAAACTCTATCCTCTGGTTTGTGTTGCATTGTGTGATGGGACTTGGGTCTTATGGTGATTCCATTTTTCCAAAAGCATTGCGTTGTTTTACGTTTTACTTATTTATTTGTTCAATCACCTTAAATTATGCACGACAATCCATTGGAATAAACCCGTTCTGCGTTAGCGGCATTGTCTTTGGATTTGCCTTATTCTAGTAGTTAAATTAGTTAAGAATTCTCACACTAGTCCCATGACTGACTCGTAGTTTGTTTCACCTTTTTGCAAACTCGGGTGCCCTCCTTTCTACACGGGCAGCCAAGTTAACAGGTTCATTCTTTGCTTAGGGTCTTTTCTTTGGAGCTGCTTATTATCTTTCTTGGATTTTCTTTCGTGGAGAGGTGATGACTTGGAGCTTGAAGACATCTATCATTTGCTACTATTGCATTTTTCTCTCTTTAATTTCAGACATCAAACTTGTTTCATTTCACGTTGTTTTATGTTGGAGTTGGAACTTATTTCATTTTCTGCAAACTTGATGTAATAATTTAGAATTCTGTGACTGTGGACTTTCTGTGGTTGATGACATTATATTTCCGCTGCTATGATGTTGTTACTCTATGAATTTCCTATGCTATGTTGTATCTGTGATCTGTATTATTGTATTTATGTTGTATTCCAAATGATTATTCCTTAATTTCATTCCATGGAAGTTTGGGGTTATCACAGTTGGTATCAGATCTTTGGTTAAACTTAGCTTTGGAATATAACATATTTATAATAATTCGTTTATGTAGAATCACAATATTCTATGGCGAACAGTTCATGTGAATACATAATAGTTAGTCATTCTATCATCATCTTTTCATCCGTCCTTTTATCTTTATCATTTCTTCAAATCACCATTATAGTTGTTCTGACTCTTTCCTTGATCGTACAGAACTAACTAGAAATGAGTACCGCTGCTGCTAGAGCTGCTAGAGCTAGAAGAAGGCAAAATACAACCGAAACCGAGGAGTCCACTGTCCAACAACCACCACCACCACCGCAGCCCTTTGATTTGGATAAGGTGGCGAAGAAGTTCAAAAACCTAGGAGGAGTGCCATTCAAGGGTACTGAAACTGTGACACAGGCTCAAGCTTAGCTGAGGAACTGCGAAAATATTTTTAGAGGATTGGAGCTGGAGGATCAGAGGGAAAGATTAGTGGCTTCATGGCTGCTACATGAGGAAGCTCAAAACTGGTGGGACACAGTCACGGTTGGAGGGACTGCAGATAATATGTCTTGGACTAGGTTTAAGGAGCTTTTCAATGACAAATACATTCCAAGGCAGGAGGTAGAAAGACTGCATGACGAGTTCGCCAATCTGAAGCAAGGCGACAAGACCATCTCAGAATATGTACGAAGATTTGAAGACCTCTCCTGCTATGCCCCTGAATTGATTCAGGATGACTTTCAGAAGAACAAGAGGTTCATAAATAGGCTTGCGAGAAAATATATTGATAGAGTCACTGCCCACATCGACCTTTCTTTCAATAGGCTGGTGGAGTTTGCTTGTCGATATGAGGAGAACGATAAGAAGAATTCCCAAGAAGATAGAGAAAGGAGCCTGACCAACAATAAAAGGAAGCAAACAGAGAAGAAGACTGAAGGAAGCAGTTCTGGAGCTGCTAAGACTCATGATAAGTCAAAGGTGCAATGCTACAACTGCCAGAAGTTTGGACACTACAGCAAGGACTGCAGAAATCCAAAGAAGGCCCGAAGTGACGACACTAAGGAATGCTATAATTGCCACAAGAAGGGTTATATCAAGCCTAATTGTCCGCTGTTGAAAGGAGCGCAGATTGCACATGTGTACGAGGGGGCAAGTGCACCACCTTCCTCCGCACCTACTTCTTCTGAAGGAGCAGGTAAGCCTGATGTTTTAGGTGGTACTATTTCTGTTAAAAACATTCATGTTACTGCTTTGTTTGATACGGGTGCATCGAGGAGCTTTATTTCTAGCAACACGGTTAAGAAATTGAGATTAAAAACAAGAAGTCTTAAGGAGCCAATTAATGTTCATAATCCTGTAGGAGGTTCTACCACTCTAGATTTATTTTGTAAAGTGCCTGTATCCTACTCCTATTTCCAATTTCCATTTAACTTGATCATTATGAATTTTTCCGAGTTTGATATCATCCTTGGTCTGGATTAGCTAACAAAATTTGATGCCGAAGTAAGGTGTGCGGATAGAATAGTTGAAATCAAAACAAATTTTGGAGATATTATTTCTGTACCTTGCCACGGTTCAAAATCTGATAGAAAGACATTTTGGTCTTCCCTCGAAATCACTCCTATTTCTTTAGAAAATATTCCCATGGTCAAAAATTACGCGGATGTATTTGAAGAAGTAGACAGCCTACCCCCGCAAAAGGAAATCGATTTCAGGATTGATCTCGTTCTAAATGCAAGACCTGTAGTTCATGCTATCAGAAGGATGACCCCTAAAGAAAAGGAAGAATTGCAAACCCAAACTTAGCAGCTCTTGTGGAAAGGACTCATCCAACCTAGCTTTTCTAATTGGGGTGCAACTGTGGTGTTTGTCCCCAAATCCGACAGTACTCTAAGACTCTATGTTGATTACCGCGATCTTAACAAGCAAACATTGAAGAACAAATACCCCTTGCCTCGCATAGATGATTTAATGGACCAATTAAATGGAGCCAAACTGTTTTCGAAGATGGACCTAGCCACAGGTTTCCATCAACTCCGCATAGACGAAGAATGCATACCTTTGACCGCCTTCAGAGGTCCTAACATATTCTACGAATGGTTAGTGATGCCGTTCGGTCTATGCAATGCTCCAGCCTACTTTGTTGACTTGATGAATAGGGTCTTCCGTGAGGTCCTAAATAAATTCGTCCTAGTCTTCATTGATGATATTCTAATCTATTCTAAAACTAAGGAGGAGCATGAAGGGCATTTAAGGGAAGTGTTGGAGATTCTACGAAGAAATGTTTTAAAAGCAAAATTTTCCAAATGCACATTTTGGCAAGAGGAGGTAAAATTCTTAGGCCATGTTGTGTCAAAAGAAGGAATTGCTGTTGACCCAAGTAAAATTGCCGCCATTCGAGATTGGAAGCAGCCCAGTACACCCACTGAAGTAAGAAGCTTCCTAGGCTTGGCTGGATATTACAGGAAATTTGTCAAAGATTTCGCCAAGCTGTCTGGCCCATTAACAAAGCTCACCAAGAAGCATACCAAGTTCAATTGGACATCGGATTGTGAGGAGGCCTTCAAAAAGCTAAAAGTGAGTTTGACAACTGCTCCCGTACTTACCATCATCGATGGAAGCCAAGATTTAAAGGTCTACACCGATGCTTCTCAAAGTGGTGGTCTTGGTGCGGTACTAATGCAAAGAGGCAAAGTGGTCGCATATGCAAGTCGTCAATTAAAGACGCATGAGAAAAATTATCGTGTCCATGACTTAGAGTTGTTGGCCGTAGTCTTTGCTTTAAAAATTTGGAGACATTATCTTTTGGGTGAAAAATTTGAATTATTCACAGACCATCAATCTTTGAAATATCTCTTCGATCAAAAGGATTTGAATTTAAGGCAGCAACGGTGGCTAGAATTTCTGGCGGCATATGATCTTGACATCTTATATACGCCGGGGAAAGCCAATGTTGTGGCGGACGCACTTAGTAGAAAGAACGTCATTGTCGCAAGCCTCATCATTACCCCTTCTTTGATTGATAAAATTTCTGCTCTTCAAAAGGAGGATGATTTTATTCAAAGAATTATTAAGAAAATTCAAGAAGGTGAAAACACGAGCTTCCAAATTGATCGCAAGGGAGTCCTTAGATTGCAAGGGCGAATCTGTGTTCCAAATATCCGAGAGCTCATAAGGGAAGTTTTAGATGAAGGCCACAAATCAAAACTTAGCATCCATCTAGGCGTGAGCAAGATGTATCAAGATCTAAAGCGCACGTTTTGGTGGAGGTCTATGAAGAGGGATATATCCATCTATGTGAGTAGATGTCATACATGCCAACAGGTTAAGAGCGATCAACAAAAGCTTGCGGGATTGTTGCAACCATTGGAGGTTCCAAGTTGGAAGTGGGACCAAATCTCCATGGATTTTATAGATGGTTTGCCCCGTATTAGGAGAGGGAATGACAGCATATGGGTGATCGTGGACCGCTTTACAAAGTCCGCTCATTTCATACCTGTCAAGTCCACTCGAACTGCTCAAAGTTTGGCGCAAATCTATTTCAAAAAAATCGTCAGGCTACATGGGTAATGAAGCTAAATATTTCCTTTTATCATTATCTGAATGAAAATTCTCATTTTTTTTTGATTAAATAATAAAAGAAAAATCTTTTGTTTTAAACAGAGTTCCTAGTAGCATTGTTAGCGACCGTGATCCTATCTTTGCTAGAAAATTTTGGGAAGCATTCCAAAATGAGTTGGGAACGAAGTTAAAACTCAGTACCGCATATCACCCTCAGGCTGATGGCCAAACTGAGAGGGTGAATCGCATTCTTGAGGATCTATTGCGAGCTTGCATACTCGATTTTGGAGGTTCTTGGGAGGATCACTTGCATTTAGTTGAATTCTCTAATAACAATAGCTATCAAGCAAGTTTGAAAATGTCTCCATTTGAAGCCTTATATGGTAGACCATGTAGGTCGCCAGCATGTTGGGTGGAAAAAGGAAATCATCTAGTATTGGGTCCAGACATGGTCCGAGAAGCTTCAGACAAAGTTGATTTTATTAAGAAGCGAATATTGGCTGCCCAAAGTAGACAAAAGAGCTATGTAGATTTAAGAAGAAGAGAATTGGCTTTTGAAGTGGGTGACTATGTCTATTTGAAAGTTGCTCCAATGCGAGCTGTAATCCGTTTTGGAAAGACAGGAAAATTAGCACCTAAATTCATCGGCCCCTTCCCTATTCTTGAGAAGATTGGCACCCTAGCCTACAGAATTCAGATGCCTGACTGGTTGCCTGGAGTGCACGATGTATTCCATGTATCTCAACTTCGAAGGCATTTCCATGATCTAGATCTGGTTGTGGAAGAAGCAGCACAACAAGATTTGGAGATTACCCCAAGCCTTGACAGTGAGAAGGGAACCTCTGAAAATTATTGGCAAGGAGACTAGGAAGCTGAGAAATAAAAGTATCAACCTAGTTAAGGTGAAATGGAGCGGTGATCCTAGAGACTGCACTTGGGAAACCGAGGAGAGTATCAAACAAGCCTATCCCAAATGCAGAGTGGATATCTCCGATTAGATTTTATTTTGAGGTACGCTTAAAATATTTCACATTCTCTGTGTTGGTTCCTACTTTTCTATTTTCCTTTTTTTCCTTTTCGAGGACGAAAAGTTCTTAAGCGGGGGAGATTGTAACAACCCGGAATTTGGGGCCAATTTAAAATTGGATAAATTGATAGGAATAATCCAAAGTTTGATGTGTCTTCCCATATTAATCCCAAGTTTGGGGGGTCCCTTCCCATATTGATCCCGATGACTTATTAACTTGTTGTAGTCGGTTATCAAACTTAAATTCGTCTTCCCCAAACTAGTTTTCCGCTCCAGAAAAATCATTTGAGAAAGAAGAATTTAAGTTTGATAACCGGTTACGACAAGTTAATAAGTTATTGGGATCAATATGGGAAGGGACCCCCTAATCTTGGGATTATTTAAAAATAATGCAAACTTCGGATTAATATCGGAAAACACATCAAACTTCGGATTATTCCTATCAATTAATCCTTTAAAATTTTCATTTTAGAGATTTTAAAGGTGTTTAAATAGTTGAAATGAATTATTTTAAATTAAAAATGACTAGAAATTTATTTTGATTGGACTTAATGCAAATATATTTAATTTAATTATAAAAGGAATTAGAAAAAGGACGGTAGTTTGAAAAGTCAAACCTGAAATTTGTCTGACTACACAGGATGCAGAATAAACCGGATTTTGGTGAAATGAAAAATATTTAAATATGTTAATGAATATCTTTCTAACGAATATGAAAAATCGAAGTTTCATAGAGGGAATCAAAAGTTATGGCCAAATGAATTTTCAGAAAGGTCGCTATAGAGAATATATCGCCCTTGAAAATAGACATTGTGCATACGACCTCGGAATTCGACGAAACCACTTTTGTTGGATCTGGGATGTCAAATTATTTCTAGGTTTCAAATTTCATAATTTTTGTAGTTAATATGTGAGCGTGGCAAAGGAAAATGTGTTTTGGTCAATTATAGTTAAATTGGATCGACCAGAAAATGGCCATTTTTCAAACGATCTCAGAATTCGACGAAATTAGTTTTGTTAGGACCGTATCGTCAAAACATAACCAAAAATAATTTTTCCGGATTTTTCTGAGTTCGTATGTGACCCCGGTAAATTTATTTGTACGGTGGAAAATAAAATAAATGATTTATAATTTGAAACTGAGAAACGGGGGCCAAGACGATCATTTGGGCCTGCGGGACATAGCCAAATGAGTCTGGAATAGGGGTAAATAGGTAGGAATGATAGTCGTTGGGCTGAAATTGGTGAAAGTTGCTAAACGGGCTTTATTGGGCTAATTAAAATTAATAAACTAAACCTAATTTTATATTATTATATATACCGTACCTTTCATCGTTCTCTCCCGATCAAATGAACCCATAGCCGCCTAAACACTCCCAACTTCTCTCTTCTTTTTCTCCAAATCCATGGAGAATTAGCATAGGCCCTTTTGGACTTTTTGAAGCTCTTCTCTTCCTCTTCCATCTCCCACAAGAATCATCTCCCCTCGTGGCCAGTAGCTCTCGGATTTTGTGCCTGAACCCGCGACCTTCGCTGCCCCGCCGCGCCGCCACCGTAACGTCGAAGTCCACCGCCTTCCAGGCGTGTGTGCGCCCCTGCCCCCTCTCCAATCTCCAACAAACCTCACCTGAAACCGTCAACTACATCTCCCGAAAATCGAATTCAAAGTTTTGAACTTTCTGAAATTCAAGGTAAATTTCAATTTCAGATTTTGCGACGCTTTTAGCTGTTACAACAGCAGTTGTGAAAAGTAATTGTTATTCAGAAATTCATAGTAAATTCATACAAACTCCGAATCTGAAAATTTCAGATCCGACGGAACCGTGATGACGAATAAGCTTTGCTGAAATTGATTGGAACATTTTCTGACTCTCTGTTGATTATAGATCCGTGCAATAGCAAGGTGATATTCAGATTTATATAATTAAATCAATTCAATCATTATTTTTCTAGCTATTTAAATATTTTAATTGTTAACAAATTAGATCTGCGATGTGATGAGGTTTTGAATGTTTGATCTGTTAATTTGTGATATATAATTGTAGATCTGTTAGTCAAAATTATAGATCTGTATGTGGTGGATAATTAGAACGAATCATTTCGTTATATATCTAGTTGAATCATTCTTATTGATGCTTTAGTGAATCATGAATAATAAAAGTTCGCCCTTGTTCATATTATTAAATCGAATTAGGACCTTCCATTCAATATAAATATATCGCTTTGTATGATGACTTGTGTAATTAGAGAAATGGTTCGTGCTTAATCAAAGACATGAAAACATTAAATTACACAATTCTAATGTTAATATTGTAAATAGGATAAAAGGAAATTTACATTTTCCTTAATGTAAATAGGAAAAAGGAAATTTACATTTTTCTTAATGTGAATTTACATTGAAAACAAAAAATCACTTTTGTATGTAACGTAGGAATGTGAATTTACATTGAAAATAAAAATTATATTTTTATTTGAAACTATGATATGCAGTTGGCGATGAAAATAAAAATTACATTTTTATTTGAAACTATGATATGCAGTTGGCAATGGAAATGAAAATTACATTTTTATTTGAAACTATGATATGCAGTTGGCGGTTCAAATAAAAATTACATTTTTATTTGAAACTATGATATGCAGTTGGCGATGAAAATAAAAATTACATTTTTATTTGAAACTATGATATGCAGTTGGCGATGAAAATAAAAATTATATTTTTATTTGAAACTATGATATGCAGTTGGCGATGAAAATAAAAATTACATTTTTATTTGAAACTATGATATGCAGTTGGCGATGAAAATAAAAATTACATTTTTATTTGAAACTATGATATGCAGTTGGCAATGGAAATGAAAATTACATTTTTATTTGAAACTATGATATGCAGTTGGCGATGAAAATAAAAATTACAATTTTCTATGTAATTAAAATATGAATTTACACCGTATGATAAAAATTACAATTTTCTATGTAGTTAACATATGAATTTACATTGTATGATAAAATTTACATTTTTCTATGTAATTAAAATATGAATTTACACCATATGATAAAAAATACATTTTTCTATGTAGTTAAAATATGAATTTACACCGTATAATAAAAAGTACATTTTTCTATGTAGTTAAAATATGAATTTGCATCGTATGATAAAAACTACATTTTTCTATGTAAGTAAAACATGAATTTCCATCGTATGATAAAAATTACATTTGTATATGTAATTAAAAAATATAATTTACATTGCAAATTAAAATTTTCATTTTTATGTGCAATTAGAAGATAAGAATTTGTGGTGTAATAAAGATTACATTTTTATATATGTAGTTGGAAGTTGGGAACTTACATTGAAAATATAAAGATGATGTTTTTACATTGAAAATATAACGATGATGTTTTTACATTGAAAATATAAAGATGATGTTTTTACATTGGAAATATAAAGATGATGTTTTTACATTGAAAATATTAAGATGATGTTTTTACATTGAAAATATAAGGATGATGTTTTCACGTTGTAAAGTAAAGAGATAATTTTTTTTTTCATTGTAAAGTAAAAGATGAGATTTTTGCCATGTAAATATAAGTAGAATTTGCATCGTAGT
Source organism: Allium sativum (assembly GCA_030737875.1). Classification (NCBI taxonomy): domain Eukaryota; kingdom Viridiplantae; phylum Streptophyta; class Magnoliopsida; order Asparagales; family Amaryllidaceae; genus Allium; species Allium sativum. Next base: position 514,196,548 of record CM060910.1, read on the forward strand.
AAAATTTACATTGTTATATGTAAATAAAAATGAGAATTAGCATAGTAAAGAAAATTTACATTTTTATATGTAAATAAAAATGAGAGTCAGCATAGAATAGAAAATTTACATTTTTATAATGTAAATAAGAAGAAGAGTTTGCATTGTAATAGAATGTACATTTTTATATGTGAATTAAAAGTAGGATTTTGCAATGTAATCAAATTTACATTTTTATATGTAAATTAAAAATAGAAATTTGACATGTAATCAAATTTACATTTTTACATGTAAATTAAGGGAAAGGATGGAATTTACATTCCTAATGTAAATAAAGAATGAATTTAGGATGTTGTAGTATTATCGTCATTTTCAAATGAATTAAAATAATATTAACGAATAAGAATGATTTTCAATAAGTATGTATATACGAGGATTATTTGGAAAGTCCAAGTTACTCTCATTTCAAATAATCATACGACGTTAAGAATCGAAGTATAAAGACGGCGTATGAAGACCGTAAATCTTCCATCGAGAGGACAACGATCGAGGCCGTGATTTGACTTGCTCCCAATTCAAGGGTCATGGTCATTGCCCAAACAAACATGTTGATTTCACGGGTTTGGTTTTTGCTCAGACCCAGAGCATAAGCTGATAAATGGATTGTGTGTCTGACATCGTACTCCGTTAAATATCATGTTATTAATTTTATGTTGAGTGTACGAATGATTGGTGGTAGAGAATCCATTCTCTCGCTTAACACCCTTTCGTATATTTTGGCAAAGGATTGGTAGTATGATATTGTAACAACCCGAAAAATCTGGGCCAGTTTAAAATTTTTATTTTGGCAATTTTATCGAATTTTGAATATTTAAAATGGATTATTTTAAATAATATCGACGAGAAATTTATTTTGAATATAAATCGAACGTATATATTTATACGCGTCGTCGTTAGAATATAAATATTTATATATAATTATAAATAGAATTGAAAATGGCGCGGTAGTTCGATTTCAAACTTCAATTGAATGTACCGGGAGCAAAACAATCCGGATTTTAGTGAAACCAAAAACATTAGGATCTAATTGACGATATCTTTCCAACGAAGTTAACAAACTGAGATTTCACTTTATAAATGATAAGATATGTCCAGTTGAAAATTTTGAATAGTCGCTATGGAATTCAGGCCCTTAAAAATGGGAATTTTGCAAACGACCTCGGATTTCGGCGAAACCAGTTTTGTTAGGTCCGTGGTGGCAAATTATTGCTAGGTTTCAAATTTCATAATTTTTCGAATCAATATGTGAGCGTGGCATAGGAAAATGCGTTTGACCATTTTCAGTGGATTTTAATCGACTGGAAATTGGCCATTTCTCAAACGGTCTCAGAATTTGACGAAACTAGTTTTGTTAGGGCCGTATCGTCAATACGAAGCTAGAGAATATTTTTCGAGAATTTTTAGAGTTAGTATGTGACCCCGGTAATTTGAAATGTACGTTTAAAATTCAATATAGTGATTTAAATGTAAATTCAACGGAAACTTATCGAGGCGGTCGAATCAGCTTGCGATACATATCCCATTGTGTTCAGAATGGGGGTGAAACGCTAGGGACGACAGTCGGTGTGCCTGATTCTGGGTTAGTATTAAAAAGTCAACTTTTCGAATTTAAAAAAAAAAATTATAATAAATAAAATAATATTTATATATATTATATATCTTTTCTTCCCCGTTAACAAATCAGAATGAAAAAAAAAGGGGGGAAATGGCGATCGACGCTCGCTCCTCCACAGGCGAAATCCGTCGCCATTCCCTCCAGAAGGACCGCCAGTGACGCCGCCAAGGCGCAGCCGCCTCCCCTCCCTCTCGCGCAGTCGCCCCCCTCGAGTCCCACAACCGCGACGCCAGGATCAAAATCGAGCCGCCGATCTGCAGGGACACCCACTTCCGACTTCCGCGGTCTGATGGGGTTGTCCAACGGCGCGTCAATCTTGAACCCTAGGTGACCAGAACAGTTCGACTTCGGTACCAGCCGTTCCAAGAAGATAACAGTGAGTTTTGTACATTATTTTATATAGGAAAAACTGATTATTTTATATAGGAAAAACTGATTATTTTATATAGGAAAAACTGATTATTTTATATAGGAAAAACTGGTTTTATTTTATATATTGAACTTCGAAATAAAAATATGATTTTTATATTTTTTAAGTAATAAAAATACGATCTTTATATTTTTAAAAGAATTAAAAATATAGTCTTTACTATATAGATGATGTAAAAATATGATTTTTGGTTAGGTAGAGGATTAAAAATGTAATTTTTACATGATAAGAAGATTAAAAATATCATCTTTATATGTGTAGAAAAAATAAAAATGAGATTTTTATAAAGACGAAATCTTTAAATTTGAAAAGGCGAAGTCTATATTTTTATAAAGGTGAAATCTTTATTTTAGAAAAGGGAAATCTTTATATGGAAAATAGCGTGATAAAAATATAATTTTTATCTATATAACATAGTAGTAAAAATTCGATTTTTATATATTGAATAACATAGTAAAAATTCGATTTTTATATATGTAGTGGCTACGGGCGAAAGAAAGTGATAAAAGGCGAGAAAGAAGAGTCAAGATGAGTGGATAGCTTTCGGTGAGAACTTCTCACTCAAAATTTCTTTTTCTAGTTATATATATATACTAGGATGCAGACGGTGCTTAGTAGCACCCGACACAATCGTCCACAGACCATGGACTTGTTTGTTTGACTGTTTGGTGATTGATTGCGATATTGGTTTGAATGTGGTTTGTGGTGTGAAAAATCGAATCGATAAATTGGTTAGGATTAGACGTGCGCCGTTATAAGGCGAAGGAGTAAGGCTAGGTTAGACTCTTACTCCAAATTTTGTGGTTTGCATAACGAAAGTGATTTGATTGATATGGGTATGGCGGTGGCCATTATTAGACCGGGGACAAGGCTAGGCCTTATCCCGTTTCTAGCATAGCGCCGTTATGCCGCCGAAATTTTCTAAAATATGTTGGAAAAATAAAAATATCATTTTTATTAGAAATGAATAAAATAACATATTCATTTACAAATCAAAACGATTTGTTGATGTACACCCATTTGACTGATATGGATTGGGACGATAAATTTCACACATCGCCCAACTGCACAAATAAAATATGTGTTTGATTGTTTGAAACCCCACACGGGTGTTAGGATGAAATTTGAAGTTCACTCATCCTGATTGATTAAATATGTCGATCGATTGATTGACAGGCTGTCATAAGCGTTAGATATCTATATTTGATGCTTATACAGTGTAGTGCACTTTGGTTGATGGTTGATTATTTTTCAATGCTATTATATGTGTGTAATGTATGAAAATCCATATAATTAACTTTATATGGTAATTGATTGGGCCTCATTCCAATTTGAAAAATAAAGAATATTATAAAATAAAAGTTCATGTGTTGACAGTACTCATCCACTGAGATTGGTCATGTGTTGAACGAAATATTTTAATATTAAAATTTACATCTTTATCAATATAAAATGAAAGTTCATGTGTTGACAGTACTCATTCATTGAGATTGGTCATGTGTTGAACGAAATATTTTGATAATAACAACTAGTTTGAAAAAGAAATATTTGAAATAGAATATTTGAAGATAGAAATTTATAAAGCCGTGTTGATTAGATTGACGCCATTTTGACGTAAACGATATTTATATCGATTTTATTCATTTCGAAATGAAATGAATTGAAAACGATTTCGAAATGAAATGAATTGAAAACGATTTCGAAATGAAATGAATTGAAAACGATTTCGAAATGAAATGAATTGAAAACGATTTCGAAATGAATTGAATTGAAAACGAATTCGAAAGGAATTGAAAACGATTTCGAAATGAATTGAATTGAAAACGAATTCAAAAGGAATTGAAAACGATTTCGAAATGAATTGAATTGAAAATGAATTCAAAATGAATTGAAAACGATTTCGAAATGAATTGAATTGAAAACGAATTCAAAATGAATTGAAAACGATTTCGAAAAGAAATGAATTGAAAACGAATTCAAATTGAATTGAAAGCAAATTGAAATGAATTCAAATTGAATTGAAATTTGAATTAAATAGAAATGAATTTTAAAACGAATTTTTAAAGAAGAATTCAATTTTGATTTGAATTGAATTGGAAGTTGAAATTTCTTTTGAAACGAATTTAAAACTATTTATATAATTCGTTTTAAATAGAAATCGACGAAATATATATTATATATATTATATATATAATATAATGGCCTGAATAGAACGCGCCGCGCCGCGGTAGTTCGTGAATTTCGACCATTTATTTCAAACGGACATTATGGGAGATCCGACCGTCGGATTCTCCTAAAACCGGAACCGTTGGGTTCGTATCGAAAATAGCTTTCTAACGAAAGTTAGAAATTTGAAATCTAACGGTTGGATTTGGAGATACGTCCAAATCAAATTCGAAAAAGGTCGCTGTAAGTGCAGTTCGATGGCCGTTGATGGAAATCGACTGTACGGGCCTTGATAAAATTATTAAAAATAGTAATAATTTGTGTAAAATCATAAGAAATGATTTAGAAAGAATTGGGATGAAAAAATCCATATTTGAAAAGATAAAAATAGATTTTTATCGAAATGAACTAGTTTTGAACTAGAATTATAATTCTATTTATTTTTAAATAAATAAATTGAATATAAAAAGGGTTTTAAAAATAACCAGAATATCCAATGATTGCATTGGAGTGGATTTGAATCGAAATTGTCTTTGGAATATTTCGATGTTGGAATTCGTGATTATATAGGTGTTGTTATGGAAATTTGAAAGATATATATTTATATCGTTATTTCCAATACGACATTTGTTAGTCGTAGAATTCGATATTGAATATAAGCCGGTATATTTTCTATTCAGAGCCTTGTATTGAATATCGAATGTGATTTGGGTTTGTCGTGAATGGTGTCTTCACTAACACTGTTCTTGAACCCAGTTGAGAAAAGATTAAATCTTTTTATTTAGATTTAATGAAGTGTACCAATTAAATAATATTTAATTGGAATTGAATTGATATTGATTTTTGGGTTTATCGTGAACAGTGTTTTAAATAACACTCGTTCTTTAACCCGATAATTAATGAATGTGATTTTGGGTTTATCGCGAACTGTGTTTTAAATGACACTGATTCTTTAACCCAATTAAAAGATTAAAACTAAGTGGAGTTTTAATGAATCTTTAATTAGATTGAAATAATCGAAATGGAGTATCACCAGTTTTGCTCCAGGCGATAGTTAAATCTTTAATTAGATTTGAACGTGAAATGGTAATTGAATTTACCGATAACACTGTGGTGTTAGATATGAAGTATTACCAGTTTTACTTCATGGGATAAATAGGTTGGGATTGGGAAATTAAATAAATGATTACTTCGGTAAGTTTCGTTAATCCCGGCTAGTTGAATCGAAATTCGAGAGAATAGAATAAAGAATAAATTCAAGGAATTTATCTTGGATAAAATTAATGGGAACCTTTCCCTTTGAACGTGAAATTTAGAAACTAACTGTCGGTTAGCCAAGCAGAATGGTTTTCTGGATATTGATCTGATGTTGGTTTCGGCCTTCGGGGTTAATATTTGGGGAATTATTCTCTTGATTAATTTACGGTTAGTGACTGATGAATTGGAATGAGGCGTATGTTGTGTTTGTGTAACACTTATTTAAAATATACGCGAGTTATTCGGAAAGACCGGGTTTATCCCATTCTGAATAACTGATACGACGATAAGTCGAAGATGAAGACGATGGTCGAAGACCGGAAGTCTTCACGTCGTTTGGGTGATAACTGATGATCTTGATTGGGCTGTACACCCAAGAAGATGGAAACAGTTGGTGATCGTCCAGACGTACTTGGAGATCGATGGATATGCGGGGTACTAGGTGCCTCCGGTTTCGTTCAGACCCAGAACGGACTTGTAAATGGACTGTGTGTCTGACATTGGATTTTAGTCTGTGTGTTTGATTTCTATTAAATATATATCTGTTTGGCGGCGGAGAATTTATTCTCTTGCTTAACGCCCTTCTCTGAGACGTACGAGCTCAGGGGTTATATATTGATGGATATCAAATGCATGGAGTGAATGGCCTGTGTGGCATGCCTAAGTGGCAATTGATCGAGGCTTCTGTTGAAAAGCAAAGTCTTGTGGTGATGATCAAAGCACGACCTTTGTGGCGTAGCTTTGTGTAACGTTTACTTCGCGAGTTTCACACCCGGTATGAACCAAAAACGGGAGACGGACCTCAGGGAGGGCCTGCGTTTCCTCCTAGCTAGAAGTGGCGTCAGTGGTTTTACACGCCCTGACGAGTTTGACTTATGTGGTTGTTGCTGTTGCGAGGCGCCTCGGTTAGATCGGACGATCCGGGTCCGATGGAGTCATTCGTTGGCTCGCTTACGCCCCAGAGGGCGGCGAAACGCAGTGTTCAGGGTTTAAGTTTAATCCACATCGGTGGACCGGCCCTGTCGCTCCAAGGGTCGATGCGTTCTGATCCTGAGACTCGGGCTAGGCAGTCTCGAATCGGTAGAGGACTATCTTTTGCCTCGGTTCATAGAAGGAAATCCAATTTCCAAATACGTGACATTTGCGGTTTTAGTTGTAATCCTATATATGGCAACATAGTGGGATGGGGCGCTCATGCCGCCTATGATTGATACTTATGATTTGAAGTTGTTTTATACACTATGCACTGACTATAGTATCAAATGATTTGTTTAAAACGTATCAAGCATTCTTTGGCTGTTATAAGGGAAAACCCTATCCCCCGGCTTGCGTTGCATTGTGTGATATGACCTGGGTCTTATAACAGCTTCATTTTTCTTTATTTATCATTGCGCTGTTTGTTTTATGCACTGGTATCCTTGGGAGGAAACCCGTTCCGTGTTATACGGCGTGGTCCCTTGATTTACCTAACTTTAAAATAAAGATTAACTGTTTTAGTTCTCACACCAGTCCCATGACTGACCTGGAGTTTATTGTTTTAACCTAAACTCTGGGTGCCCTTATTTTGACACGGGCAGCTAGTAGTTTTGGTTTTGCAGATTTATATTCACAGGATCCTGGTTTACAGCTGGAACGATATCCGGAAAGCTTTGTATCCGTATATCTCATTCTAGTTGTGCATTGTATTATTTTCCGCTGCGATGTATTTAAATGTAATTTAAATCTCTGATATTTCTGTGTAATATTCATTTTTACTCTGTATATTCTTGTAATCTGATGCATTGTTGTAATATACAATGAAATGTTCTTCTGTATGCGTTCTGTTTTGTGGCTTGTTCTCAAACGATAGGGCGTTTCGAACGGCCTGGATCGGTTTAGCGACTGGTTCGGACCGAGCGAAATTCCTTGCCGTCACAGTTGGTATCAGAGCTTGGGTTTACAAGCTCAGAGAACAAGGCACATTAGAACCATACGAAAGAATTCATCAGATATTGGATTAGTAATATCCAATGAGAATGACTCGTTAGAGATGGGATCAGTAGTATCCTAGAACGAGTGTGAAGAGTATATTTTTTTCAAACGAAAACAAATTTTGTTTTGAAAATTTAAATCAACTATTCGTATTTGATTATTTATTTACATTGATTTGGACAATCAAATATATAGAGATTTTAGTATACGTCTGATCCACGTGTATTGAAGCCTCAAATATATCCGATAGATATAGAATCACACTCTAGTCGCTCGGACATGATTCTAATGATTGACGCGTCATCATTAGAATTTATTTTCGTGTTTCGAAGGTGAGATATCTATATATTTCCATTAGGCTGGTGTGAGAACCAAAATTGGATAGGGCTTATTGTTGTGATTTGGCATCAAAAATCTGATTTTTGACTATATATCAAAATTATGAATTTGAAATGATAATTCACTAATTGATTGATGGTTGTGTTGTTTGTTTATTTGTTTGAAAATTTTGAACCATTAAGCCTAATTTGATCGGATATTGAATTGTATTGAGATTTGGTCGCATTTGCTTGCATACATGTACTTACATTGAACAGGTCATAGCAAGGAGGCTAGAGCCAGAGAATAAAATTTGTTTGCCCGACAAATAGGTACATGTTTACTACATAATTCACTGTTTTGTTTGGGTGATGATGATTTTATGAGCCTATTGGCTAGCCGCTTGGCTTTTTCTTTTTCTTTTTGAGATCAGAAGGACCGGGGAAGCTATTTGAAATTCCCCGATGCTCCCGGTGCAGGGGAGGTTATGGCGAAATTTTTCGAAAATTTAGGGTGTTAGCCAAATTTTTGAAAATTTGAAAATTCTCAGAAACTGAAAGGTTAGAGAATGGAAGCCAAATTGAAAGTAGAATTGGTTAATCAAACCACTTTCGACTTTGTTCCTTTTCGGGGACGAAAAGTTTTAAGTGGGGGAGATTGTAACAACCCGAAAAATCTGGGCCAGTTTAAAATTTTTATTTTGGCAATTTTATCGAATTTTGAATATTTAAAATGGATTATTTTAAATAATATCGACGAGAAATTTATTTTGAATATAAATCGAACGTATATATTTATACGCGTCGTCGTTAGAATATAAATATTTATATATAATTATAAATAGAATTGAAAATGGCGCGGTAGTTCGATAATTCGATTTCAAACTTCAATTGAATGTACCGGGAGCAAAACAATCCGGATTTTAGTGAAACTAAAAACATTAGGATCTAATTGACGATATCTTTCCAACGAAGTTAACAAACTGAGATTTCACTTTATAAATGATAAGATATGTCCAGTTGAAAATTCTGAATAGTCGCTATGGAATTCAGGCCCTTAAAAATGGGAATTTTGCAAACGACCTCGGATTTCGGCGAAACCAGTTTTGTTAGGTCCGTGGTGGCAAATTATTGCTAGGTTTCAAATTTCATAATTTTTCGAATCAATATGTGAGCGTGGCATTGGAAAATGCGTTTGACCATTTTCAGTGGATTTTAATCGACTGGAAATTGGCCATTTCTCAAACGGTCTCAGAATTTGACGAAACTAGTTTTGTTAGGGCCGTATCGTCAATACGAAGCTAGAGAATATTTTTCGAGAATTTTTAGAGTTAGTATGTGACCCCGGTAATTTGAAATGTACGTTTAAAATTCAATATAGTGATTTAAATGTAAATTCAACGGAAACTTATCGAGGCGGTCGAATCAGCTTGCGATACATATCCCATTGTGTTCAGAATGGGGGTGAAACGCTAGGGACGACAGTCGGTGTGCCTGATTCCGGGTTAGTATTAAAAAGTCAACTTTTCGAATTTTAAAAAAAAAATATATAATAAATAAAATAATATTTATATATATTATATATCTTTTCTTCCCCGTTAACAAATCAGAATGAAAAAAAAGGGGGAAATGGCGATCGACGCTCGCTCCTCCACAGGCGAAATCCGTCGCCACTCCCTCCAGAAGGACCGCCAGTGACGCCGCCAAGGCGCAGCCGCCTCCCCTCCCTCTCGCGCAGTCGCCCCCCTCGAGTCCCACAACTGCGACGCCAGGATCAAAATCGAGCCGCCGATCTGCAGGGACACCCACTTCCGACTTCCGCGGTCTGATGGGGTTGTCCAACGGCGCGTCAATCTTGAACCCTAGGTGACCAGAACAGTTCGACTTCGGTACCAGCCGTTCCAAGAAGATAACAGTGAGTTTTGTACATTATTTTATATAGGAAAAACTGATTATTTTATATAGGAAAAACTGATTATTTTATATAGGAAAAACTGATTATTTTATATAGGAAAAACTGATTATTTTATATAGGAAAAACTGGTTTTATTTTATATATTGAACTTCGAAATAAAAATATGATTTTTATATTTTTAAAGTAATAAAAATACGATCTTTATATTTTTAAAAGAATTAAAAATATAGTCTTTACTATATAGATGATGTAAAAATATGATTTTTGGTTAGGTAGAGGATTAAAAATGTAATTTTTACATGATAAGAAGATTAAAAATATCATCTTTATATGTGTAGAAAAAATAAAAATGAGATTTTTATAAAGACGAAATCTTTAAATTTGAAAAGGCGAAGTCTATATTTTTATAAAGGTGAAATCTTTATTTTAGAAAAGGGAAATCTTTATATGGAAAATAACGTGATAAAAATATAATTTTTATCTATATAACATTGTAGTAAAAATTCGATTTTTATATATTGAATAACATAGTAAAAATTCGATTTTTATATATGTAGTGGCTACGGGCGAAAGAAAGTGATAAAAGGCGAGAAAGAAGAGTCAAGATGAGTGGATAGCTTTCGGTGAGAACTTCTCACTCAAAATTTCTTTTTCTAGTTATATATATATATACTAGGATGCAGACGGTGCTTAGTAGCACCCGACACAATCGTCCACAGACCATGGACTTGTTTGTTTGACTGTTTGGTGATTGATTGCGATATTGGTTTGAATGTGGTTTGTGGTGTGAAAAATCGAATCGATAAATTGGTTAGGATTAGACGTGCGCCGTTATAAGGCGAAGGAGTAAGGCTAGGTTAGACTCTTACTCCAAATTTTGTGGTTTGCATAACGAAAGTGATTTGATTGATATGGGTATGGCGGTGGCCATTATTAGACCGGGGACAAGGCTAGGCCTTATCCCGTTTCTAGCATAGCGCCGTTATGCCGCCGAAATTTTCTAAAATATGTTGGAAAAATAAAAATATCATTTTTATTAGAAATGAATAAAATAACATATTCATTTACAAATCAAAACGATTTGTTGATGTACACCCATTTGACTGATATGGATTGGGACGATAAATTTCACACATCGCCCAACTGCACAAATAAAATATGTGTTTGATTGTTTGAAACCCCACACGGGTGTTAGGATGAAATTTGAAGTTCACTCATCCTGATTGATTAAATATGTCGATCGATTGATTGACAGGCTGTCATAAGCGTTAGATATCTATATTTGATGCTTATACAGTGTAGTGCACTTTGGTTGATGGTTGATTATTTTTCAATGCTATTATATGTGTGTAATGTATGAAAATCCATATAATTAACTTTATATGGTAATTGATTGGGCCTCATTCCAATTTGAAAAATAAAGAATATTATAAAATAAAAGTTCATGTGTTGACAGTACTCATCCACTGAGATTGGTCATGTGTTGAACGAAATATTTTAATATTAAAATTTACATCTTTATCAATATAAAATGAAAGTTCATGTGTTGACAGTACTCATTCATTGAGATTGGTCATGTGTTGAACGAAATATTTTGATAATAACAACTAGTTTGAAAAAGAAATATTTGAAATAGAATATTTGAAGATAGAAATTTATAAAGCCGTGTTGATTAGATTGACGCCATTTTGACGTAAACGATATTTATATCGATTTTATTCATTTCGAAATGAAATGAATTGAAAACGATTTCGAAATGAAATGAATTGAAAACGATTTCGAAATGAAATGAATTGAAAACGGTTTCGAAATGAAATGAATTGAAAACGATTTCGAAATGAATTGAATTGAAAACGAATTCGAAAGGAATTGAAAACGATTTCGAAATGAATTGAATTGAAAACGAATTCAAAAGGAATTGAAAACGATTTCGAAATGAATTGAATTGAAAATGAATTCAAAATGAATTGAAAACGATTTCGAAATGAATTGAATTGAAAACGAATTCAAAATGAATTGAAAACGATTTCGAAAAGAAATGAATTGAAAACGAATTCAAATTGAATTGAAAGCAAATTGAAATGAATTCAAATTGAATTGAAATTTGAATTAAATAGAAATGAATTTTAAAACGAATTTTTAAAGAAGAATTCAATTTTGATTTGAATTGAATTGGAAGTTGAAATTTCTTTTGAAACGAATTTAAAACTATTTATATAATTCGTTTTAAATAGAAATCGACGAAATATATATTATATATATTATATATATAATATAATGGCCTGAATAGAACGCGCCGCGCCGCGGCAGTTCGTGAATTTCGACCATTTATTTCAAACGGACATTATGGGAGATCCGACCGTCGGATTCTCCTAAAACCGGAACCGTTGGGTTCGTATCGAAAATAGCTTTCTAACGAAAGTTAGAAATTTGAAATCTAACGGTTGGATTTGGAGATACGTCCAAATCAAATTCGAAAAAGGTCGCTGTAAGTGCAGTTCGATGGCCGTTGATGGAAATCGACTGTACGGGCCTTGATAAAATTATTAAAAATAGTAATAATTTGTGTAAAATCATAAGAAATGATTTAGAAAGAATTGGGATGAAAAAATCCATATTTGAAAAGATAAAAATAGATTTTTATCGAAATGAACTAGTTTTGAACTAGAATTATAATTCTATTTATTTTTAAATAAATAAATTGAATATAAAAAGGGTTTTAAAAATAACCAGAATATCCAATGATTGCATTGGAGTGGATTTGAATCGAAATTGTCTTTGGAATATTTCGATGTTGGAATTCGTGATTATATAGGTGTTGTTATGGAAATTTGAAAGATATATATTTATATCGTTATTTCCAATACGACATTTGTTAGTCGTAGAATTCGATATTGAATATAAGCCGGTATATTTTCTATTCAGAGCCTTGTATTGAATATCGAATGTGATTTGGGTTTGTCGTGAATGGTGTCTTCACTAACACTGTTCTTGAACCCAGTTGAGAAAAGATTAAATCTTTTTATTTAGATTTAATGAAGTGTACCAATTAAATAATATTTAATTGGAATTGAATTGATATTGATTTTTGGGTTTATCGTGAACAGTGTTTTAAATAACACTCGTTCTTTAACCCGATAATTAATGAATGTGATTTTGGGTTTATCGCGAACTGTGTTTTAAATGACACTGATTCTTTAACCCAATTAAAAGATTAAAACTAAGTGGAGTTTTAATGAATCTTTAATTAGATTGAAATAATCGAAATGGAGTATCACCAGTTTTGCTCCAGGCGATAGTTAAATCTTTAATTAGATTTGAACGTGAAATGGTAATTGAATTTACCGATAACACTGTGGTGTTAGATATGAAGTATTACCAGTTTTACTTCATGGGATAAATAGGTTGGGATTGGGAAATTAAATAAATGATTACTTCGGTAAGTTTCGTTAATCCCGGCTAGTTGAATCGAAATTCGAGAGAATAGAATAAAGAATAAATTCAAGGAATTTATCTTGGATAAAATTAATGGGAACCTTTCCCTTTGAACGTGAAATTTAGAAACTAACTGTCGGTTAGCCAAGCAGAATGGTTTTCTGGATATTGATCTGATGTTGGTTTCGGCCTTCGGGGTTAATATTTGGGGAATTATTCTCTTGATTAATTTACGGTTAGTGACTGATGAATTGGAATGAGGCGTATGTTGTGTTTGTGTAACACTTATTTAAAATATACGCGAGTTATTCGGAAAGACCGGGTTTATCCCATTCTGAATAACTGATACGACGATAAGTCGAAGATGAAGACGATGGTCGAAGACCGGAAGTCTTCACGTCGTTTGGGTGATAACTGATGATCTTGATTGGGCTGTACACCCAAGAAGATGGAAACAGTTGGTGATCGTCCAGACGTACTTGGAGATCGATGGATATGCGGGGTACTAGGTGCCTCCGGTTTCGTTCAGACCCAGAACGGACTTGTAAATGGACTGTGTGTCTGACATTGGATTTTAGTCTGTGTGTTTGATTTCTATTAAATATATATCTGTTTGGCGGCGGAGAATTTATTCTCTTGCTTAACGCCCTTCTCTGAGACGTACGAGCTCAGGGGTTATATATTGATGGATATCAAACGCATGGAGTGAATGGCCTGTGTGGCATGCCTAAGTGGCAATTGATCGAGGCTTCTGTTGAAAAGCAAAGTATTGTGGTGATGATCAAAGCACGACCTTTGTGGCGTAGCTTTGTGTAACGTTTACTTCGCGAGTTTCACACCCGGTATGAACCAAAAACGGGAGACGGACCTCAGGGAGGGCCTGCGTTTCCTCCTAGCTAGAAGTGGCGTCAGTGGTTTTACACGCCCTGACGAGTTTGACTTATGTGGTTGTTGCTGTTGCGAGGCGCCTCGGTTAGATCGGACGATCCGGGTCCGATGGAGTCATTCGTTGGCTCGCTTACGCCCCAAAGGGCGGCGAAACGCAGTGTTCAGGGTTTAAGTTTAATCCACATCGGTGGACCGGCCCTGTCGCTCCAAGGGTCGATGCGTTCTGATCCTGAGACTCGGGCTAGGCAGTCTCGAATCGGTAGAGGACTATCTTTTGCCTCGGTTCATAGAAGGAAATCCAATTTCCAAATACGTGACATTTGCGGTTTTAGTTGTAATCCTATATATGGCGACATAGTGGGATGGGGCGCTCATGCCGCCTATGATTGATACTTATGATTTGAAGTTGTTTTATACACTATGCACTGACTATAGTATCAAATGATTTGTTTAAAACGTATCAAGCATTCTTTGGCTGTTATAAGGGAAAACCCTATCCCCCGGCTTGCGTTGCATTGTGTGATAGGACCTGGGTCTTATAACAGCTTCATTTTTCTTTATTTATCATTGCGCTGTTTGTTTTATGCACTGGTATCCTTGGGAGGAAACCCGTTCCGTGTTATACGGCGTGGTCCCTTGATTTACCTAACTTTAAAATAAAGATTAACTGTTTTAGTTCTCACACCAGTCCCATGACTGACCTGGAGTTTATTGTTTTAACCTAAACTCTGGGTGCCCTTATTTTGACACGGGCAGCTAGTAGTTTTGGTTTTGCAGATTTATATTCACAGGATCCTGGTTTACAGCTGGAACGATATCCGGAAAGCTTTGTATCCATATATCTCATTCTAGTTGTGTATTGTATTATTTTCCGCTGCGATGTATTTAAATGTAATTTAAATCTCTGATATTTCTGTGTAATATTCATTTTTACTCTGTATATTCTTGTAATCTGATGCATTGTTGTAATATACAATGAAATGTTCTTCTGTATGCGTTCTGTTTTGTGGCTTGTTCTCAAACGATAGGGCGTTTCGAACGGCCTGGATCGGTTTAGCGACTGGTTCGGACCGAGCGAAATTCCTTGCCGTCACAGATATGGAGTGACAATGTGGCATACTAAGATGCAATGATCAAGGTTTCTTGTTGAAAAGCAGAACCTTGTGGTGATGATCAAAGCACAGCTTGAATAAGCATAGCTTTGTGTATTACGTAACTTCACGAGCCTCACAACCCGGTGGAGTCTAAAACGGGAGAAGGGAACACAGGGAGAGCAACACGTTTCTTTCTAGCTAGAAGTAGTGTCGGTGCTTAAACTGGTTGATATTTTACTTATGTGGATGATGGAATGAGACGCCTCGGATGATAGGTCCTATAGGATCGGGAAACGTGTGTTCAGGAATAACTAATCCACGAAGCTGTATGTGTGGACCGGCCCTACAGGATCCAAGGGTTCACTGCGGGGGATCCTGAGACATTAGCTAGAGTGTCTCGAATCGGTAAGGAGCTCCTCCCTAGCCTTGACTCATGATGGAAACCAAAATCCAAATACGACCCTACGAATTTGATTGTATTACTAGTACGGAGGCATAGTATATGGTAGCTATGTTTCCTAAGATTGATACATTTATTTTGAAATGTTTTTTTTATATACCCTAATGATAATACTAGGTTCGTATTTACCGTATTTAGCATGTTTAATCACCATAAGGTAAAACCCTATCCTCTGGTTTGTGTTGCATTGTGTGATGGGACTTGGGTCTTATGGTGATTCCATTTTTCCAAAAGCATTGCGTTGTTTTACGTTTTACTTATTTATTTGTTCTATCACCTTAAATTATGCACGACAATCCATTGGAATAAACCCGTTATGCGTTAGCGGCATGGTCTTTGGATTTGCCTTATTACTAGTAGTTAAATTAGTTAAGAATTCTCACACTAGTCCCCATGACTGACTCGTAGTTTGTTTCACCTTTTTGCAAACTCGGGTGCCCTCCTTTCTACACGGGCAACCAAGTAAACAGGTTCATTCTTTGCTTGGGGTCTTTTCTTTGGAGCTGCTTATTATCTTTCTTGGATTTTCTTTCATGGAGAGGTGATGACTTGGAGCTTGAAGACATCTATCATTTGCTACTATTGCATTTTTCTCTCTTTAATTTCAGACATCAAACTTGTTTCATTTCACGTTGTTTTATGTTGGAGTTGGAACTTATTTCATTTTCTGCAAACTTGATGTAATAATTTAGAATTCTGTGACTGTGGACTTTCTGTGGTTGATGATATTATATTTCCGCTGCTATGATGTTGTTACTCTATGAATTTCCTATGCTATGTTGTATCTGTGATCTGTATTATTGTATTTATGTTGTATTCCAAATGATTATTCCTTTCATTCCGTGGAAGTTTGGGGTTATCACAGAAACTTTTTACAGCAATTTTTAAATGCTACCTTTTCTTTTTCTTTTGAATTTTAAAACTTTATGAAGTAGTTTTGACGTTCTTCTTAACATGGATTAGAATAATTTTGAGGTAGATTGGGTTTTTCATAAACCCTTAAAAGTATGAATTTGAAAAAGTAATTTAAGATTACTTTTGAGAAGCATTTTGTAACGACCCAGGTTTTTGAACGATTTATTTTAAATATTTAATATCGTTTTAAATATTGTGTTGGTAATATAAAAGAATTTTTATATTGAATTTATCGGAAAAAAAAAATCGATATAGGATATGATTCAGATTTAAAACTGAATCAAAAACAACGCTATAGTCTGTTAATATAACTCTATTTGAATTTATTATCGATGGGTTTATTTGTTTAAAATCGGTTTGTATTTAAATTGACTCATTTATTTAGTTTGTTATTTCCTCTATACAGTCGAATTAAAATTTAGGATCGGCTCCATTGAGTCCAGAACAACGCTATAGTCTGGTAATGTCAGTCGTTAGGTTTAGTATAGCGGTTCGGGGACCGCGAGATATTTTAGTTGTTTAAATTTAAAACAAAATAAAAATTCAAAATACAAAAATATAAAATAGAGCCGACCTATATGTCATACCCAAAGCCATCCTAACCCTGATAAGTTCGTAGCTGTTCTTCCTCGAGCAGGAGATACTGTCTGCTACTTTGGATATCTAGGCAAACATCCATTTAATGGCAGTACGAATGGTTTCCTATTTGCATCTATAAAACCGTGACCTCCCTTTTAATTCTGGATCTCGATTCACAGAGGAGCTCAATATGAAAATGGCCATCGCACCTCTTCCACATAAAAACCATACCGTTCTCTATTCACTGCCATTCACGGAATTCAAATAGATGTTTACTTCATCTGCGTTTTCCCCAATCACGAGAGAACCAAATCGAAGTAGCCTACAATCCCAAACCGTGAGCTCGATCTTACCAAAAATCGATTTAAAAATCAAATACTATGTTCGATCCCTGAAGCCGACAACGGAATAGAGCTCGCGATTTAGGGTTTAGAAATAGGGATCGAAATTGGAATCGTCGGTTCCCTGATGCTCGACTTGGACGCTGGAGCGATGATGGCGTTGCCATAAGGGAAGCGTGGTGTTTTTAGGAGGTGCGAACTGGAGATGTGGTGATGAGGATGGAAATTGGCACGACAGTAGCGAGAGGCGAAAGTGCGATGGATGTGCAGTGCGAAATGGGAAACTCGAGTTCGGTCTTTAAGGGTTCGAAGTGAAATCGAAACTGTTGATTAGTTATGGTTCGATTATACAGATGATGCAGTGTAGTTTTTGGTGGCATTTTCAGTAGTAATCGGGGTCAAGATGACTGAGTAATGCAATGGAAGAAGCTGTCGTGGGGCTGGTGTATTAACGACAGTAAGGTGTTCGAGGAAATGCCATAATGAGTGATTGCAATGAAGGGAGACTATTTATTCGGTGAGATATACGTTTTTATTTAATTTAAATTTCATAGGATTTATTTATTTAATTAATTTATTTAGTTAGTTTAAATCAAAATGGTTAAATCATTTAAACAAGAATTAAATGATCATTCGTATACAGGAAATTTCGTTCGAAAAATTTATAGCTGACGAGACAGAATTAAACAAGATATTCGACAATGGAAAATCTCGGTGAGTAAATCTCACTCACCTTTAGAATTATTTTTATTTCATTAAAAATAATTGTCTGTTGCTTGTGTGAATGCTTTATGGTTGATTTATATATATTAGTTATTTAGGCTATTATATATATATATTGGGTTGATTGATTGGTTGGATTCCCGCAGTCTCATTAGCGGATGCCCGCGGTACCATAGCGGATGATTACCCTATACGCCCCACGCTATGATTAGTGGATGACCTTCTATACCGCGATATTCTGCCACGAAGCAGAATGGGTATTATTTATGTGCTAACATCTGTGGATGCAGGAAAACAGGTTGGAGGAATCCGACTGGATTCCTCAAAAATATATTATCTGTTGTGTTGTTGTTGTTTGCTTGATTTCATATATTAATATGTGACAGGTTAAAAATCAAATGATTGAAAAATGGAGTGATTTGATTGCTTTAAATATCACTGGGCCAAGTGTTAAATTATTAAAATATCATGAGAAAGATATTTGAGGTTTAAAGGAAAATTCTATTTTTCCCAAATAGAATTTGAAATTCAAGTAGAATTTGAAAATATAGAATTTCAAATGGAATATTGAAATAAAGATTTCAAAATAGAATTTTGAAATGAAATTTCAAGATAGAACTTGAAATAGAATTTTTAAGTGGAAATTTAAATAGAATTTAAATATTTGAAAGGAGTTGGAATATTTGAAATTCAGAAGAAAATTTAAATAAGATTTGAAATGGGATTTCAAGTATGAATTTCAAATATAGAAATTCAAAAAGGAATTGAAATAAAGTGAAAATTAAATAAAGGATTTGAAATAGAATTCGAATAAATGATTTGAAATGGAATTCAAATAAAGGGTTTCAAATGGGATTTGAATACAGGATTTAAAACTATGGAATTTGAAATGTAAAGATTCAAATGGAATTTGAAATATATATGAATATATATAAAAGTGGAGTTGAATTCATTTTAAAACGAAGTTTTAAAAGTTTATATATATAAATATAATTAAAACGAACTCGCCGCAGCGATGCAGTTCGTAAATTGGCGACTCGAACTTCAATTGAGTATACAGAACGC
Organism: Allium sativum; assembly: GCA_030737875.1. Lineage (NCBI taxonomy): Eukaryota > Viridiplantae > Streptophyta > Magnoliopsida > Asparagales > Amaryllidaceae > Allium > Allium sativum. Next base: position 514,215,758 of record CM060910.1, read on the forward strand.
AATTGAAGTCGGAATTCTTCGAAACAAGAAACGTCAGGACCGATTTGATAATAGTTTTCTAATGAAGGGGAAAAATCTGGATTTCGCCATATAGATTTTGAGTTATGTCAAAATCAAATTTTCAGAAAAACAGCGCCAAAACTATTTAAAAACCATAACGGTTTATTTCATGTTATAAAGGGATTTTAAGCAAATAAAATCCGAAGTTTCTATTTAGAAAATTTTAGAGTTAAGTTGTAAAATATATGCGAATTCAAGTTGTGTAAATGAATATGATTTTTGAAACAGAAATCAGATTTTTGATTATTGAATAGAATTAACTAATTCGAATAGTATTTTGTAAATGGAATTTTGAATTGATATTGAGCTTTAAATAAGTGAATTCGATTTGAAAATTTATATTCGAAATCAAAAAGGAAACTAGAATTGAAATTGAAATTCAATTTGGTTATGAACAAGTTAAACATTTTGTTTGAACATGTTATGTTCAACAAAAAAGTGAAATAGGCAAAATGGCCAATTTAAAGAATAAATGGGCGAAACTGAAATCAAACGATTAGATAGTATTGAATTGAATTGCAAACAGGTGAATATGTGTTAAGCAGGTTTGGGATGAAGTATATGAAGTTATAAATGTAGTGCTCGACAAAAAGGTACATGTTTAATTCGTATATGAGATTTTATGCGCCGTATCGGCAAGCCGCTTGGCTTTTCCTTTTTCTTTGTGATTGAGGAAGATACCGGGAAGCTATTTGAAATTTCCCGATGCTCCCGATACAGGGGAGGTTATGGCGAAATTTTCCGGAAATTTAAGGAGTTAGAATATTTTTAAGAGATTTTGATAATCTAAAATCATTTTATCGACGTATTAAATTCGATAGTAAAGTGAATATAAAAATCGAATGTTGTAAACAGAAAGGGATAGAGATAAGTGATTGGAATTGGTTCCAATTGTAAATAGAGACATTTTCTAATATATAGAAAATAAAAGAAGTTAATAATTGGAAATGTTTTCCAAATGGCATAAGAGGCAAGATGATTATTGAAAATATTTGGATAACAAATATTGATAAGGAAATGGAGAAGTGATTTAATTAATGAAATATTAATTAAAGAGCCCAGTGATTTGGTTGATATGTTTGGATGAACACTTGTTTTTATTCGATAGTTAAATCACAGACTATCGAAGTTTTTGACCATCGTTGTCAATATGGAGAGACCGGTTGGATTATTATCCGAAGAACCACTCTGTATCGGCATAAGCGTTGCGAACCAAGTATGCTGGATATATTGAAGACGGAGTAAAGTGCAAGGGCTTTTCTATTTATAGAAATAGTGCCTTCGGTTTCGTTCAATCCCAGAACGAACGTAAATGGACGAATGTCTGACAAAGTATTTCCAATGATCAAAATGGGTTCGTCTGTATGAATATATATGGTTGCAACGGATTTATTCCCTTAGCATAACATCCAGAATATTTGTGCAAATTCAACTAGTGATTAACGGATCTGACAAAATGTGGCATTCAAAGTGATTGTGCTATCAATGAATGGTAAATATTCGTAGCCTCAGGCCTCAACAACCGGGAAATGACAAAAATCGGGCAGGCAGCATGGCTATGTGGGTCGCACCCATTAGGGTGTATAATCACCTATCTAGAGAAATTCCTTTTGTTTCTAAATCTATCGATTCTGCCCATTCGGGAACGGTGGTTTGAGTCCAACCGTTGGTGATATACATTCGATACACTCAAGCGAAATGAGTGGTCGGTCATGTGTGGGCCGGGTTGCAAGACGTTCTTGTTGAACCCAGGTGTATTCGCCTCTAGAGATACATCATCGGAAGGTGGTCCCATACCTTGTCATGTTGGAAATCCAATCTCCAATAAGCGCCATGCGGTTTTTGATTATATACTATATATGTGGAGCGTGAGATGCAAGCGTTCTACTATTTGGTTATTTACTTGATGTAGACATTATTATAATATCATTGGATTTGATATCAAAGTGTTTTGGGTTATAGTAAGGTAAACACCGTCCGTGTTTATGTGTGGGCTGGTCTTACTATTACCTTTTCTTTGAAAGGATTTTTTTAAAGTTAAACAAATGGTTGGAGTTTACTCACACCAGTCCCATGACTGACCCAGAGTTTATTTTGTTTTGTTTCCCTAAACTCTTGGGTGCCCAAATTTGTACGGGCAGTCAAGTGTTTCAGGCTTTTACAGATACACTTGGAGGAGCTTGAAGCTGGAGGCTTCAACGTTAGTTATTTAGAGTTACTTCCGCTGAATCAAATGTTATGTGTACTCTGATGATGGTATGTATTTATGTACAAAACAGATTTGTATTTCAAAAGTTATGTTATAGAATATATTTTATTCGTTCCGCTGTGAGTTTGTGATCTTCGTTTTTCTTCTATTCTAATATTTCTTTCTTTCTATTTCTCATCCTCTAACTTCTTTCTATTAATGGTTCGTATTTCTGTGTTATTTGGGTTGGACATGTGTTGTATTTAGTCAACTCAGATAGCTCGGATTTGCGGGTCACTACAGTGGTATCAGAGCTTAGGTTGAGCGAATACCTAGGCTTGTGTGGCATGTGCTCATTAGAGATAGGATCAGTAGTATCCTAGAATGAGTTGAGTGTACATATATACGAGAGAGCGTATCTGTAATTTGATATAAAAGTTGTTTTATATTGTGTTGGCTAGTCTGTTGAGTGGTTTATGAATTCTGATCGAATAGTGGGACGCCACAAAGTCGATAGGAATTTCTAAACACTTGAACAGAAGATTTAACACGATATTGTTTTAAAGTGGGTAAATGAAATAATTTTACCCAAATTTCTATTTTGATAGAAAAAGGGATAATTATCTAGAACTATAAAATTATTGGATGTGTTGACTGTTATCGTTATAATCAAATGAGATTATAAATTTGGAATGGTTATTTATAACCAAATAGAATTTGTATGAAGATTAAATATACAAATAAGATGAATTAGAATTTAATTCAAACCAGAATTAAGAATTCAAAATCCTGGGAAGTTGAAAATATTTTTCAAAGTATATTAAAATAATATAGCTTTGTTTTAGAAGGATGTGAAAGAAAATCATTTTAGATGGATTTTGAAATAATAAAGCACCGAACTCACTTCAGTGGCTGGGAAATAATTCTGATGATGATTGCAACATCGTCAGTGTTCATTTTCGAGTTTCTAAGTGATGGGTTGCTACCTTAGAAAAGTTTTTAATAGAAATTTGTTTGAAAGAAAACAAGTGGTTTGAAAATTCAAATGTTTTGAATTTGAAATGAAAATAAATATATGTATATATTTATGGGATTTCAAAAGAATTTGAAAATAAAAATCCTGGGATTTGGATTCTGGAATTGGAATTTAACTTAAGTTGGTTAAATGGATTGAAGTGAATCAATCGACTAGAATCAATTTGGATTGGTTTAATAGAACATAGATTGGACATAAATGGATTGATCGTTGATCATTTGAATTAAGTGAAGGAAGACCAAAGGTTTTGGTGGAATTAAATTTGTTGAAATATGAAGAGGTGAGTTTCAACATAAAGAAATAGGATTTGTACCCTTTTTTCTACCTTAGCAATTTCGAGGACGAAATTATTTTAAGGGGGGAAGAATGTAACGACCCAGGTTTTTGAACGATTTATTTTAAATATTTAATATCGTTTTAAATATTGTGTTGGTAATATAAAAGAATTTTTATATTGAATTTATCGGAAAAAAAAAAAATCGATATAGGATATGATTCAGATTTAAAACTGAATCAAAAACAACGCTATAGTCTGTTAATATAACTCTATTTGAATTTATTATCGATGGGTTTATTTGTTTAAAATCGGTTTGTATTTAAATTGACTCATTTATTTAGTTTGTTATTTCCTCTATACAGTCGAATTAAAATTTAGGATCGGCTCCATTGAGTCCAGAACAACGCTATAGTCTGGTAATGTCAGTCGTTAGGTTTAGTATAGCGGTTCGGGGACCGCGAGATATTTTAGTTGTTTAAATTTAAAACAAAATAAAAATTCAAAATACAAAAATATAAAATAGAGCCGACCTATATGTCATACCCAAAGCCATCCTAACCCTGATAAGTTCGTAGCTGTTCTTCCTCGAGCAGGAGATACTGTCTGCTACTTTGGATATCTAGGCAAACATCCATTTAATGGCAGTACGAATGGTTTCCTATTTGCATCTATAAAACCGTGACCTCCCTTTTAATTCTGGATCTCGATTCACAGAGGAGCTCAATATGAAAATGGCCATCGCACCTCTTCCACATAAAAACCATACCGTTCTCTATTCACTGCCATTCACGGAATTCAAATAGATGTTTACTTCATCTGCGTTTTCCCCAATCACGAGAGAACCAAATCGAAGTAGCCTACAATCCCAAACCGTGAGCTCGATCTTACCAAAAATCGATTTAAAAATCAAATACTATGTTCGATCCCTGAAGCCGACAACGGAATAGAGCTCGCGATTTAGGGTTTAGAAATAGGGATCGAAATTGGAATCGTCGGTTCCCTGATGCTCGACTTGGACGCTGGAGCGATGATGGCGTTGCCATAAGGGAAGCGTGGTGTTTTTAGGAGGTGCGAACTGGAGATGTGGTGATGAGGATGGAAATTGGCACGACAGTAGCGAGAGGCGAAAGTGCGATGGATGTGCAGTGCGAAATGGGAAACTCGAGTTCGGTCTTTAAGGGTTCGAAGTGAAATCGAAACTGTTGATTAGTTATGGTTCGATTATACAGATGATGCAGTGTAGTTTTTGGTGGCATTTTCAGTAGTAATCGGGGTCAAGATGACTGAGTAATGCAATGGAAGAAGCTGTCGTGGGGCTGGAGTATTAACGACAGTAAGGTGTTCGAGGAAATGCCATAATGAGTGATTGCAATGAAGGGAGACTATTTATTCGGTGAGATATACGTTTTTATTTAATTTAAATTTCATAGGATTTATTTATTTAATTAATTTATTTAGTTAGTTTAAATCAAAATGGTTAAATCATTTAAACAAGAATTAAATGATCATTCGTATACAGGAAATTTCGTTCGAAAAATTTATAGCTGACGAGACAGAATTAAACAAGATATTCGACAATGGAAAATCTCGGTGAGTAAATCTCACTCACCTTTAGAATTATTTTTATTTCATTAAAAATAATTGTCTGTTGCTTGTGTGAATGCTTTATGGTTGATTTATATATATTAGTTATTTAGGCTATTATATATATATATTGGGTTGATTGATTGGTTGGATTCCCGCAGTCTCATTAGCGGATGCCCGCGGTACCATAGCGGATGATTACCCTATACGCCCCACGCTATGATTAGTGGATGACCTTCTATACCGCGATATTCTGCCACGAAGCAGAATGGGTATTATTTATGTGCTAACATCTGTGGATGCAGGAAAACAGGTTGGAGGAATCCGACTGGATTCCTCAAAAATATATTATCTGTTGTGTTGTTGTTGTTTGCTTGATTTCATATATTAATATGTGACAGGTTAAAAATCAAATGATTGAAAAATGGAGTGATTTGATTGCTTTAAATATCACTGGGCCAAGTGTTAAATTATTAAAATATCATGAGAAAGATATTTGAGGTTTAAAGGAAAATTCTATTTTTCCCAAATAGAATTTGAAATTCAAGTAGAATTTGAAAATATAGAATTTCAAATGGAATATTGAAATAAAGATTTCAAAATAGAATTTTGAAATGAAATTTCAAGATAGAACTTGAAATAGAATTTTTAAGTGGAAATTTAAATAGAATTTAAATATTTGAAAGGAGTTGGAATATTTGAAATTCAGAAGAAAATTTAAATAAGATTTGAAATGGGATTTCAAGTATGAATTTCAAATATAGAAATTCAAAAAGGAATTGAAATAAAGTGAAAATTAAATAAAGGATTTGAAATAGAATTCGAATAAATGATTTGAAATGGAATTCAAATAAAGGGTTTCAAATGGGATTTGAATACAGGATTTAAAACTATGGAATTTGAAATGTAAAGATTCAAATGGAATTTGAAATATATATGAATATATATAAAAGTGGAGTTGAATTCATTTTAAAACGAAGTTTTAAAAGTTTATATATATAAATATAATTAAAACGAACTCGCCGCAGCGATGCAGTTCGTAAATTGGCGACTCGAACTTCAATTGAGTATACAGAACGCAATTGAAGTCGGAATTCTTCGAAACAAGAAACGTCAGGACCGATTTGATAATAGTTTTCTAATGAAGGGGAAAAATCTGGATTTCGCCATATAGATTTTGAGTTATGTCAAAATCAAATTTTCAGAAAAACAGCGCCAAAACTATTTAAAAACCATAACGGTTTATTTCATGTTATAAAGGGATTTTAAGCAAATAAAATCCGAAGTTTCTATTTAGAAAATTTTAGAGTTAAGTTGTAAAATATATGCGAATTCAAGTTGTGTAAATGAATATGATTTTTGAAACAGAAATCAGATTTTTGATTATTGAATAGAATTAACTAATTCGAATAGTATTTTGTAAATGGAATTTTGAATTGATATTGAGCTTTAAATAAGTGAATTCGATTTGAAAATTTATATTCGAAATCAAAAAGGAAACTAGAATTGAAATTGAAATTCAATTTGGTTATGAACAAGTTAAACATTTTGTTTGAACATGTTATGTTCAACAAAAAAGTGAAATAGGCAAAATGGCCAATTTAAAGAATAAATGGGCGAAACTGAAATCAAACGATTAGATAGTATTGAATTGAATTGCAAACAGGTGAATATGTGTTAAGCAGGTTTGGGATGAAGTATATGAAGTTATAAATGTAGTGCTCGACAAAAAGGTACATGTTTAATTCGTATATGAGATTTTATGCGCCGTATCGGCAAGCCGCTTGGCTTTTCCTTTTTCTTTGTGATTGAGGAAGATACCGGGAAGCTATTTGAAATTTCCCGATGCTCCCGATACAGGGGAGGTTATGGCGAAATTTTCCGGAAATTTAAGGAGTTAGAATATTTTTAAGAGATTTTGATAATCTGAAATCATTTTATCGACGTATTAAATTCGATAGTAAAGTGAATATAAAAATCGAATGTTGTAAACAGAAAGGGATAGAGATAAGTGATTGGAATTGGTTCCAATTGTAAATAGAGACATTTTCTAATATATAGAAAATAAAAGAAGTTAATAATTGGAAATGTTTTCCAAATGGCATAAGAGGCAAGATGATTATTGAAAATATTTGGATAACAAATATTGATAAGGAAATGGAGAAGTGATTTAATTAATGAAATATTAATTAAAGAGCCCAGTGATTTGGTTGATATGTTTGGATGAACACTTGTTTTTATTCGATAGTTAAATCACAGACTATCGAAGTTTTTGACCATCGTTGTCAATATGGAGAGACCGGTTGGATTATTATCCGAAGAACCACTCTGTATCGGCATAAGCGTTGCGAACCAAGTATGCTGGATATATTGAAGACGGAGTAAAGTGCAAGGGCTTTTCTATTTATAGAAATAGTGCCTTCGGTTTCGTTCAATCCCAGAACGAACGTAAATGGACGAATGTCTGACAAAGTATTTCCAATGATCAAAATGGGTTCGTCTGTATGAATATATATGGTTGCAACGGATTTATTCCCTTAGCATAACATCCAGAATATTTGTGCAAATTCAACTAGTGATTAACGGATCTGACAAAATGTGGCATTCAAAGTGATTGTGCTATCAATGAATGGTAAATATTCGTAGCCTCAGGCCTCAACAACCGGGAAATGACAAAAATCGGGCAGGCAGCATGGCTATGTGGGTCGCACCCATTAGGGTGTATAATCACCTATCTAGAGAAATTCCTTTTGTTTCTAAATCTATCGATTCTGCCCATTCGGGAACGGTGGTTTGAGTCCAACCGTTGGTGATATACATTCGATACACTCAAGCGAAATGAGTGGTCGGTCATGTGTGGGCCGGGTTGCAAGACGTTCTTGTTGAACCCAGGTGTATTCGCCTCTAGAGATACATCATCGGAAGGTGGTCCCATACCTTGTCATGTTGGAAATCCAATCTCCAATAAGCGCCATGCGGTTTTTGATTATATACTATATATGTGGAGCGTGAGATGCAAGCGTTCTACTATTTGGTTATTTACTTGATGTAGACATTATTATAATATCATTGGATTTGATATCAAAGTGTTTTGGGTTATAGTAAGGTAAACACCGTCCGTGTTTATGTGTGGGCTGGTCTTACTATTACCTTTTCTTTGAAAGGATTTTTTTAAAGTTAAACAAATGGTTGGAGTTTACTCACACCAGTCCCATGACTGACCCAGAGTTTATTTTGTTTTGTTTCCCTAAACTCTTGGGTGCCCAAATTTGTACGGGCAGTCAAGTGTTTCAGGCTTTTACAGATACACTTGGAGGAGCTTGAAGCTGGAGGCTTCAACGTTAGTTATTTAGAGTTACTTCCGCTGAATCAAATGTTATGTGTACTCTGATGATGGTATGTATTTATGTACAAAACAGATTTGTATTTCAAAAGTTATGTTATAGAATATATTTTATTCGTTCCGCTGTGAGTTTGTGATCTTCGTTTTTCTTCTATTCTAATATTTCTTTCTTTCTATTTCTCATCCTCTAACTTCTTTCTATTAATGGTTCGTATTTCTGTGTTATTTGGGTTGGACATGTGTTGTATTTAGTCAACTCAGATAGCTCGGATTTGCGGGTCATTACACATTTTCTTAATTATATTTCTTCAATGGGGTGCGGTATAAGATAATAGTTCTTGGGTAGTGCATAACTACTATATGTTGGTATTGAGTCGAGTAGAGTACATCCCTACTTAGTGACGGGATGCCGACCATAATAGGATAACATATCCTAACATCTAAACCAAGTCAAGAGTGTAGCTTAGATTCATTACTATATATATATATATGATAAATTATGGGCTTTTGATGGAATGAAGTTATTATAAACTTGTTTGATTTAATATCGTGAAGTCTTCCTTGATTTTTGTTTTAAACTTTGGATTGATGAAACCTTTGAAGAGAAGAATCATTATGAAACTATACTACAATCCATTAAGAAATGACTTGAAACTAAGCTTAAATAGCTATCTCACTAGGTCTGTGTTGCTCATGATGCTACACTTAAAACTTTTCAGGGTTTAGATGGTTAGTTGGATGCTTTGAAGTGAAGAGTTTTATTATGTATATTATCTTTTTATGTATTCCTATTATTAATAGAAGAAGATAATTGATATGATATTATCAGACGCCATTAATTCTTTTTATTCAATTTCTTAGATTAGGTTACAAGAGGGAAAACATTAGTTTAAATAGTTGCGGTCTGTAACAAATTCATGGGATGAGCACTCAAATGGGCTTTCATAATTAATTAAGCTCGTACATATAAAATACCATAATAATAAACATATGAAGTGAGCTATAATCAATAACACTCCCCCTCAAGTTGGAGAATACATATTTGTCATTCCCAACTTGCCACAAAGATAATCCACTTTATTTCCATTCAGTGCTTTTGTAAACAAATCCATAATCTGATCTCCAGTTCGAATATATCCAATTTCAACAATTCCCTCTTGAATCTTTTGTCTAATGAAATGACAATCAACTTCTATATGCTTAATTCATCCATGAAATACTGGGTTCGAAGCAATGTGCATTGCTGCTTGATTGTCGCACAATAACTTTGTTGGCCAGTCTACTTTCATTTTAACTTCTTCCATCAAACGCATCACCCACATGATTTCACATACTGTATTAGCCATAGCCCGATATTCTGATTCTGCACTTGAACGAGAGAGTAAAGTTTGTTTCTTACTTTTCCAGGATACCAAATTACCTCCTACGAACATACAAAAACCAGATGTAGATTTTCTATCACTTTCGATCCTGCCCAATCAACATCACAAAAACACTCAACTTTCATGTGACCATGATCCATGTACATGATTCCCTTACCTGTTGTTCCTTTGAGATAACATAATATCTGCTCCAGAAGTGCCCAGTGTTGAACCATGGGCTTGGACATGAACTAGCTCGCTACACTCACCGAATATGCAATGTTAGGTCGGGTAACATACAAGTAATTCAGTTTCCCTATTAACCTCCTGTACTGTTCTGGATCTCTAATCAGATCTCCTTCCTCACTTACACCATAATTCTGCACCATAGGAGTACTACTAGGCTTGGCAGCTAATTTTCCATTTCAGCAAGTAAATCAAGTTTGTACTTCCTTTACGTCGAATATATTCCTTTTTTACTTCTTATTATCTCAACCCATAGAAAATAACTCAATTCTCCAAGGTCCTTTGTTTGAAAATGAGTACTGATTAACTGTTTTAGCTTGCGTATACCATCTTCATCACTTCCTGTAACCACAATGTCATCAACATAAACAGCTCATAGAATTATACCTTTATCTAATTGTTTATAGAAAACTGAGTGATTTGCTTTACTTCTTAAAACCCCAAATGTTTCCATTGCAAGACTGAATTTGTTGAACCATGCATGTGGACTTTGTTTAAGTCCATACAACGATTTATTAAGCTTGCATACTGCATCTGACTCCCCCTGAGCAACAAATCCAGGAGGTTGCTCCATGTAAACTTCCTCAGCGAGCTCGCCATGCAATAATGCATTCTTAATGTCTAACTGATGAAGTTTCCATTTGTTTCTCGCTGCCATTGATATAAACAATCTAAGTGAAGTCAGTTTTGCTACAGGTGAGAACGTCTCCAAATAATCAACACCATATGTTTAAGCACAGCCTTTGGCAACCAAGCGAGCTTTGAATCTTGCTATCATGTCATCTACATTCATTTTGATTGAGAATACCCATTTTCATCCTATAGCCTTTTTATTTATGGGTAGCTTCACTAAATCCCATGTCTTATTCATTTCTTAAGCCTCCATTTCCTCCAACATAGCCGCACGCCATTCAGGGGAAGCTATAGCTTCACCAGCTATCTTTGATATAGCTATAGAATCCAATTTTGACATAAATGCATGTAATGAGTAAGGTATCTTACTATAGGACACACATGAAGCTATATGATACGTGCATTTTCTTCTTTCTTTCCTCAATGCAATCAGTTGCTCCAGATTTGGATCACTAGCGGGTACTTCATTTGTATGACCTTCATCATTGTCATTTGCATTATTGATCCCACTGGGTATAGTAGAATACACTAAGAATTCCTCTTCATCAATCTTGTGCTTGGGATGAACTGTCTTAATAGAATGGTGTATCCTCCATGAATGTCACATTTATTGATACGATATACTTCTGTAAACTTAGGCAATAACACCTATATCCCTTTTGCAATCTTGCATATCCAACAAAGATACACGTTAAAATTTTGTAATCAAGTTTCCCTAGCTACTGGTTAACATCTCTTACGAAACATGTGCACCCAAATACACATGGCTTAACAGGGTACAAGTTTTTACTTAGTTGTAAGAAATGATATGGAATTTCATTATTAAGTACTGTAGAAGGCATTCGATTAATTAGAAAAATGAAGTAGATATGGCATCAACCCAAAATACCTTGCGTACACTCATATGAAACAGTAATGCTCTAGCTGTTTCTAACAAATGTCGATTCTTCCTCTTAACTACACCATTTTGAGTTGGTGTACCAACATATGATGTCTCACAGAAAATACCATTTCTAGCTAGATAATTGCTAAATTCAGCAGACATGTATTCTTTTGCATTATCACTACGAAGAATTTTTATTGAGGCATTAAATTGTGTTTTTATCTCAGCATGAAATTTACAAAATATGTCAAACAATTCACTTCTAGACTTCATCAAAAATAACCATGTTAGGCGGGAGTAATCATCCACAAACATTACAAAATATCTATATCCAGGTTTAGATACAATTGATGATGGTCCCCAAATATCTGAGTGAATTAAAGTAAATTGACTATCAACACGTTTATTTATTATTGGATGTAAACTACTCCTATGGTGTTTTGCATACTGACAAGCTTCACAATTAATTGCAGTTACACTCCTAAACTGAGGACAAAGTCTTTTGAACAAAGTAAGAGAGGGATGACCATGTTCACAATGTAATTTCAATGATGGATTCATTACCGCATATACTACTGGTTCAGGAACTGTGTCAAGAGAGTATAAACCGCTAGATTCTGTAACGACCCGGGAAAAAACGACCTTGGTTATCCGATATATAACACCTATCGAACAATCAAAAGTCGAAATTACCGGATAGTCCAAGAAAGAAATTAGAGGGTGAAGATAGATAAGATAGAAAATTAGAACAGAAGAAGAAGAAGAACACAACAACATCAGAGTAACACGAATCTCATAGCGGAACGAATAAAATATAATAGACAACATATCTTGAAATCAAAGTAGTATATGTATATCATACCATTATCAGAGTACAACACTTTCATCACAGCGGAATAATCAATAGCTAGAAAAATCTTGAAGCCTCCTGCTCCAAGCTCTTCAAGCATACCTGTAAATCCTGACTACTTGACTGCCCGTACAAATTTGGGCACCCAAGAGTTTAGGGAAAACAAAACAAAATAAAACTCTGGGTCAGTCATGGGACTGGTGTGAGTAAACTCCAATCATTTGGTTTAACTTTTCAAAATCCTTTTCAAAAGAAAAGATAATCGTAAGACCAATCCACTCATAAATACGGATGGCTTTTACCTTACGATAACCCAAAACACTTTGGAAATCATATATTATCTGATATTATAATAATGTCTAATCACAAGTAATTAAAATCTAGTAGAACGCTTGCATCTCACGCTCTACATATATAATATACAATCAAACTCGCAGGCACTTATTGGAGATTGGATTCCAACTTGACAAGGTATGGGACCACCTTCCGAACGTGTATCTCTAGAGGCAAATACACTGGGTTCAACAAGAACATCTTGCAAGCCGGCCCACACATGACCGACCACTCATTTCGCTTGAGTGTATCGAATGTATATCACCAACGGTTGGGATCAGCAACCGTCTCCCGATAAGGGACAGCATCGATAGATTTAAGAACAAAAGGAATTTCTCTAGATAGGTGATCATACATCCTAATGGGTGCGACCCACATAGCCATGCTGCCTGCCCGATTTTTGTCATTTCCCGGTGGATGAGGCTTGAGGTCATAACGTATCTTTTGACAGATCCCACCTCCATTACTTTGAATGCCACATCGTCATACCCGCCAAATCACAAATTGATTTCACCAAAAATACCACGGGTATACAGCTAAGAGAAACGAATTCCTCCGCCACCAAACGTAAGTACGTTTGAAGAGATCAACTTACGCGATCCTTTGAATATACTCTGTCAGACATTCGTCCATTCACGTTTGTCCTGGGACTGGACAAACCGAAGGCACTATTCTGTAAATAGGATAGCCCTTGCATAACTCCGTCTTCAATATATTCAGCATACTTGATTCGCAACGCTTATGCCAATACGGAGTGGTTCTCTGGATAATAATCCGACCGGTCTCTCCATATTAACAACGTTAAAATGGTCAAAACTTTGATAGTCGGTGATTTAACTATCAATTAAAAACATGTCGGTGTGCAAACAACGATATTATTTCCAGATGGAAATTCTATCGATCAATCATCATTCATCATCAAATTATCATAAATTTACCCTTTTCCTTATTCTTGTTTTCCTATATTTCTTATTTACTATATTTAGAAAATATACGTTATTAACAATGGAAAACAATTCCATTTCTCATTTTCTATATTCAGAAAACATTTCTGATTTTCATTTGGAAGACATTTCCAAATCTCCTTCATTGGGTTTAAACTGATGTTTGAATAAACATCGCTATGCCAACACCAACCATTTCGCTCATTAACTAAATTCACTTAACCCCTTTCACTCTCGAACCTTATCCACTTCTTAGTTAAAAACGAAGTCAATCAAGTTGGGGTATAATTACCTCTCAGACCTTAACTGAACAACATTTCTAACTTCGAAATAGACAAAGTTCAAACATTACTCTTTAAGAAACTTCCTTGCGAACTATCGGATTCTATTTATGAATCCACTTCCTTTACTGAATCATTTGATTATAACTGTAAATGTTATAATTCCATGCTTTCAAAATATGTTAACTTAAATATATTTCCATATCTTAATTTGGATAAATAAACAACCAACTACTTTATTAACAGATAATTAAAACTTGATTTGAAATGGAAAGTAAACATTACTTCCCTTGATTCGATATAATCGAATTTCCATGTATGATTCACTCTCGAATAATCACTATCCGATAATTCTCTTTCGAATAAACTATATTCGATTCCCCTGTTCGAATAACTAATATTCGATAATCCTTTTCTTCGAATAACTAATATTCGAAAAATCTCACTTCGAATAAACCATATTCGATAATTCTCTCCTTCGAATAACTATATTCGATTTAACACACTTCGAACGAACTATATTCGATTACTCTTCTCGAATAAACTATATTCGATAACTCTACTTCAAATAGGTGATATTCGATTAATTCCCTTTTTGACTAACCCTACTTAATTTACTAATACTCGACTAACTCGACTTAATTAACTTCTATTGATTAATTACTATTTGATTTAACACCATTTGCTTGACTCTAGATCGCAGCGATCACAATGGTTATGCCTGATTCCCTCAGGAAACATCCGACCGCCGTAGGCTATCTGCAGCCCTGCGAATTACGCTAGCAGTCGTGCTAAATGGAAATTCATCCTTAAATAACTTTGTCTATTTTTAACTCTATCTCGAATAATTAGATTCGATCAATTCTAATTGAATAACTAATATTCAATTAACCCTTATTCGATTAATATATTTGAATAACTCTAGTTCGATTTGACTCAAAACGATTAACTCTAACTGATTAACTCTAACTGGTTAATTCTAACTGAATAACTCTAACTGGATAACTCTAACTGAATAACTCTAACTGGTTAACTCTAACTAACTAACTCTAACTGTTTAACTTTACGGTTTAACTCTGACAGTTTAACTTCAACGGTTTAACTCTAACAGTTTAACTCCAACTGTTTAACTCTAACAGTTTAACTCCAACTGTTTAACTCTAACAGTTTAACTCCAACTGTTTAACTCTAACAGTTTAACTCCAACGGTTTAACTCTAGTTGATTAACTCTTTTGAATTAATCCCTTTGACTTTTCTCTTTTGAATAATTCCTTTGGAATAATTCCTTTGAATTACTTCCCTTGAATAGATTCTTTTTCTATTCGTTTACTCAACAAATAACTATTCTCTTTTCGCTTCTATTTATTTAACAAATAAATATTCCCTTTAACTTTTCTATTTATTCAACAAATAAATATTTCTTTTAACTTTTCTATTTATTTAACAAATAAGTACTTCTGTCAACTTTTCTTTATTCCCTACATGAATATTCCCTTTTCAATTTCATTTGTAAATACTTTTACGAATGTTTCCCTTTTTATTTCTATTTGTAATCGTTTCACAAATATTTCCCTTCTATTTGATTTCACCAATATTTTCCCTTCTATTTGATTTCACCAATATTTTCCCTTCTATTTGATTTCACCAATATTTGTTTTTTTTACAAATGCTTTGATTCTATAATCATTTTCTCTCATGAAATTCTCTTCCTTTTATATATAAAATCTATTGATTTTATATAAATAATTTATTTTGAAAATAAACTTTGAAAATCCCTTTTCACTTTCTAGTATCACTTATGGTATAAAAATACCAAATCAAAAGGTTCAATCATCATCCAAACACACAGGTTCAACAACAGATGATATAACACATCATATATCAGAATATATGAAAAACGGTAAATAAATGTTGAGGAATCCAGTTGGATTCCTCCGACCTGTTTCCCTGCATCCACAGATGTTACACAGTATAATTCACATCAATTTCATTTCAATATGAGGTATTCTGATAAACAAAATCAACATCGGTTAACGATATATATAACTATATCGGTATTTTCAATCAATTGACTAGCAGTTCAACCAAACAATCAACACTCAGCAATTCAACCAATAATTATCAGTTCTAAAAATACTTTATAAAAATATAAAGTGCTCAGAGTTAGTGAGATTTACTCACCTTGGACGGTTTATCGTTGAATAACGATAATCGGTCATTGATTTGGTTCAGACGTTAAATTTCACCATAAATCTAAACGAGCTCCAATCCACTTGCGGTCAGTTCCATTGCGTAGTGCTCGTCCATACGATCCCAACGGATCCTGTTTCATTAAATTTCGTTAATGTATGCAAAAGTTATGCTATTTACAATATTTACCTAATTTAAATGAATATATATTTAATTAAATTAATTAAATTATTTTTATCTTAATTAATTTCTAATTGCGTTATTAGCCAAATTACCTTCCCTGCCCTTCTAAAAAATCATACTTTCCCATCTCTAGCCATATCCAAATTTTTTTAAAATTGAAAAACCATTTTAATATTAATTAAATTTAATTTTCAAATAAAATATTTAAAAATATTCATTTAATTATAACTTAAAATTTTTAACCCGGATCAAAAATCTGCTTCCACTCATTTTAAAGTATTTTCCGATAAGAATCCAACGGTTCTTGTTTCGTGGAAATCCGACTTGTTTTGAAAAAGTTATAAGCTTTTAAAGTTTATGGTTAAAAATTACGAAAATGCCACTGGTCTGTTTTAAAATCAAATTAAATTCAAATTAAATTTTTAATTTAAATTTAAATTAATCATCTCATCCGTCGGATCAGTTAGGGATGGCCAGGGAGAGCAGGAAACTATATTTTCCAAACTCAAGCCTTAGACACTATCCTCTCTGTCACCCTTAGAACGTTCTGATATTTATTTTTACAAATTCTATTTTAATTATAATATATATATATATTACATAAATAAATAAATAAATATTATTTAAAAACTTACCCCGCGAAGCCCAAGCCTCTGCCTAAGAGTCCCTAGCTCCCCGTCTTGCCCTCCTTTCTCCCTTCCTTCCCTTTTCCCTATTTCCTAATATTTTATTATTATTTCTTCCATTGCCAAAGCTTGAAAGAGGAGGAGGAGGAGTGAGTTTAAAATGAAGGGGGGGGGGCTATTTATAGCCGAAGGAGTCACATCGATTGCTGAGGTGGTGCGAATCCAACGGTCGAAAATGGATGGCTAGGATTAATCCTTAAATTTATTAAATTATAAATAAATTTAATAATTTATGAATAGTAAAGTGTGTTTTCTCAACCCTATTCGGACGTTAATTTGACTTACTTATTGATACCTTATCCAAAATCTTTTTCAACCATGTTGTTCAATTTTTCTTGCTCTTCAATAATATATAAAAATATTTAAATTTTGAATTCGTTTGAACTTTCAAATAATTCAAATTCAAATTCAAAATAGTGTTTTGTGTTAGTTTCAACACCTTCCGGTCTCATGTTGGAGTATCAAACGATAACGGTTTTCAGAAATTCTTCCACCATCTGGTCCGGTTTTTAACGTACTTCAATCCTATGTATTCAAAATCAAAAATCAGAGTTTGTTTAGATTTTAAAATAATTTATTTAAATTTTGTTTCCTTAATAACTTTCTATATTCGTTATAGGATTTTCCCAGATTTCATATATAGCTAATATCCTATGTTTAGAATTTTCCTGGATAGGTCTCAGGTTCCAGTTTTGCCGTTAGCATTAGCAAATTCCAATTACCGTCAAAATTTAGTTCAAATTTTGGCCTTTTATTTTTTTCTTTTCCACATACGGATGCCATTTTTGACGTAACTTGGTTGGTTACCTAATTTCATCATTTCAGATTTAATGAAACTGATTTCATCGAAATCCGAGTTCGTTAGCTACTACATCCTTTGTAAACGTACTATTTTAAATTAAAAATTTATCCTTTTATACTGCCAGTTCACATTATATTGCAGATCCACTAAATTTCTACCATTTCGGAATAAAATAAAATATTCAAAATTATTGAAATTAAACCATTTAAACTTCCAAAACAATAAAAAAACATTTTTAAATAATAACTAAATGGTCAAAAAAATCTGGGCCGTTACAGATTCTCTTCCTCTACCAATAATATGCTTCGTCACAAGATCCTGAAACATGTAATGGCCAGGAAAGAAAGTAATACTACAATTGAGATCACGTGTAATTTGACTCATAGAGAGCATATTGAATGATAATGACGACAAGTATAATACTGATTTCATGGGGATCTTATTATTAGGTATTACTTTACCTATTCCTCTCACTAATGATTGAGAACCATCTACTAAGGTAACAGTATGAGACATATTGTGTTCACTTAACCCAGTAAATAGGTGTGGGTTACCTGTCATGTGATCCGAAGCGCCAAAATCAATTATCCACTTTAAAGTAGAGGAGTCAGTACTAGTATATGCTACTGAAGTAGTGGAAGATTTTGGTGGATTATTATGCATTGAACTTTGAATCTTAGAGTATTTATCAAATTCAACAGCTTCCATTAAAACAGTCTTGATATTAGATTGATTTTTATTCCTTTGATTCCACTGAAGACTTCTACATGCATTCAGAAATTACATGGCCAATCCGCTTACAATAGTTGCACATCTTATTTTGGTTCACAGGTGGCCTCCAAGGTGGTCTTTGTAATCATCCAGGTGATCGAGGTGGCCTCCATGATTGAGCATTGGGTGGTCTTTACGGCCTCTATGCTTGTACATGTTGCTGTGCACCAGGACTTTGTGGTGCTACATTTATGAAACACCCCACCTCCGTTAGGGTCACTCTCAAAGGGAATGCCCTAATTTTGGTGGAGGTTTATAAGTATAAGTCACAGATATACAAGACAGATATAAGAACACATATTTGTAAACAGCGGAAAAACAACAAACTTTTATTTCATAAAAGCAAATACGTGCTACAACAATATCACCATAATTGTCTTACATCTTTTCCCAAAAACATAACATAACCCTTTCATAATCTGTCTTGATTACATCTTTTAAAGAAGCATAAATAAAACATAGATAAACTGCAAAGGCCCCATAGTGGATTGTCCAAAGCCATAGTTCAAAATGAAAAGGTCCAAGCAATACATTTCTCTTCTTCAAGCTGGATGTTAAGGCTGGTCAAGCTGCTGTGTTCCCTCCCTGTGGACCTGGGGGGGGGGGGGGGAACGGAAGAAAAGAAGACGAAAGAAAAGTAGAGTCAGACATAAAGCCTGAGTAAGTCTAGTACTATTTTGTCTATGAATAAAGAACTGGGTATGATAAGTATAAACAAGAAGTGGAAAAGCACTTTAAACTTGGTTAAGTTGTCTAGGGTCGAATATACTATCGTACCCCATGTTAATCTCTGAACCCATATAAACTAGTTTCCAACTGGCACCCCATAATCAGGGTGAAGTGATCCATTCTATGATGATCGGCTCCTACTCGCATAGTTACATGTGTCTTACGGCCCCCGATGTTGTAGTTACCTATGCTGGTCCCACCATGGGGTGTATCAAGTCCCATGGTGGCGGCCCGACACAATCCTAGAGTGCACAGGTATGCTACTGGTGTCCAGTGCCTTATTTTTCTGCGCCGGAGTGTGTGCACGCCCGCACCCCGTTAGAACCTACACTGCTACACCACCGCCGTCGATTTGACCTCTTACAATCAGCCCAGTAATCGTGCCCCACCCTGCCTAGTTTCAGGGTATCCTGATACACCTTCTAGGGTTACTGCTGAAAAGGGTCCCCCGTTACTAGGTTTTCTATCTCTAGCCAACATGCTAAGTTGGTTAAGTGTTTTCTAACCTAACCCCCACCAGTCCGTTTAGTTTAGCATGTTCCATTTTGATTAAGTCTTTAGTTCACTTAATCCTAACAATCCTGACTCAGCCTTAATTGTCTTATTAAGGCCCTGACCTCTCACATTAGACAGGTATTGTTGTGGCTGCCTGTTGCCGGTTGGTTCCAGGCAGTCTTACGCCACAACTCAGTCTAACCTCGGGTCCTTATTGGGCTCCATGTTTAACCTCCCACATTGGATAGGTATTGTTGTGACTACTGGACAGCCGCGCGGTTCCGGGCAGGTTTACATCACAACTCAATCCAACCTCGGGTTAAACACATCGTATGTTCTACATTTACATATTTTTGTCTTTCTTCTTTATTTTCTTATATGTAAATATTTGCGGCCCATTATTAAGTTAATGGTGTAAAGGTTACACCAATCATGGGCCCAACCCATGCTTGAATTTGGGCCCTTCTATTTTATATTTTCATTCATTAGTAATTTTAACCCAACGTTATTTTCCCCCGTTTTACACGTCCGTTTATTATATATATATATTGGGCTTAGCCTTTTAAAGCCCAACTTAGCCATGCGAAAACGGGAGGCTTAAAGCGTGATTACATACACAAAGAGGGGAATGTGAGCGCATGAACTTGCAATATGACGTTGGAAATACAAAATAGAAACTGGTGTACTTGCATAGTAGTGACATATACTTTGGTCATAAAGCATAGGTGACATGAATCAAAGCATGTAAACTTGTAGTTATGTTAAGAATATCACTATTGACACATAGGCCTAACTACAACATGAACCTATATTTTTATTTCAGGCATAATGTCAAACATAAGCATGGCATAAATATTTCTAACATAAGCATGGCATAATGTCAAACATAAGCATGGCATAATGTCAAACATAAGCATGGCATAGGTATAGTTAAATTTGTTCACATAACCATGGCATAAATATTTCTAACATGAAACTTTAGTCATGTAAACTTGCAAAAAGGGATTTTGAATCTAACCTAGCTATGTATCACATATGACATCATATAATATAGACTAAACATGGATTTCAATTGTGCCAAATATCAATCATAGCCTAGTCCTATTCATAAGTTTGCAAATAGGTTTTTCTAGTACAAAAGCATGTCTTAATACATAGATCATGGTGCCAAAATTTCAACATAGTTTCATATGAACTATAACAACCAAACTTGTTCCAATTACTTACAAAATGATTTATGCACAAAAATATACATCATGATGGCATAGTAGCAAAACCCCAAACTTGCATGAATTTCAATTAATCAACTACATACATGTAGCTTCAACATGGATTACATAATTTGCGAATATTCCAAACGTATACTTGCATAGAACTACCGCATGTAGTTCTTTATAATGAATAACATAATTCCCAAATCGATAAGAATCATAGTAATGCACAAATTATGAATTATTTATTACCACAACCAAGTATACAAACCAACACAGTTATTTGTTCATACCAAAGTAATATTCTACTTACAATGGTGAGGCGAATTCTCTAATTTAGGGATTTGAAGATGCGGTTTGATTTGATTGAGTTGCTTTATGCCTTAGAATTTTGCCTCCTAATCCTCTCTCCAATTGGTGGCTACCCCTAGTCGTTCCTCAGCAACATGGCGGCTTTGTTCTTATTTTTGAATGAATAGATTAGGGTTTAGTCTAGGGTCATTTTTATAGGGGTAGTGAACTGATTAGGACCATTGATGTTGCCTGGATTGATCGTAGCCATTCATCCTAAGGAGAGACCAATTAGAGCCTGCCACCTAGCCCTAATGACAAAGCAGACTACAGAAAATCGACCAACATAAAATAGGCCAGCCAGGTTGGACTGGGTTCGACCTGGCTCTGGACCAGGTCGACATGCCTGTCGACAGCCCTGTCGACAGCCCTGTCGACCTGGTTAGACCAGGTCGACAGCCCAGTCGACCTGGGTGCGTTAGGCGGGTGTTCTTCCGCCCTGGCCCATTGGGCCCTACTTTTTAATTTTAAACTGTTTTATTCTTTTTGAATTTTAAATTTAATTCAGAAACTTCCGAAGGCCATATCTTCTTCATACGGACTCCGTTTTTCGAAAACTCGGACTCTATTTCGCGTATTTTTCCGAGACGAACGCAATGTCGTATCCCGTTTCCCTTAGTTCTCTGATTTCGAATTAATTATACTTTAATTTGTTAATTTCACAGTTATAGAATTCGCGGGGTGTTACATTCTCCCCCACTTAAAAGGATTTCGTCCCCGAAATCTTCAAGTTAGGAGGAATGTATATCCTAACATCCAATCATCCATCTACTCATCCATCAAACACAAGCATCCATTGTCCTTAAAAGACTTCTAATGCTTCATGATCATATGCGAAGTGTGTGTGTGTATGTACTTATCTAATGCAAAATCAGGCGGTCTACTGATTCAGTTGACCTCCTTAATGCGAATTATGTAAGTGCCATGAATCCATTATGTATGCAAATTTTCCTATTCTTGATTCTACATGAGTGCACAATCATTCAATACAAATGCAGCATCCACATGACAACACATTAAAGTTCAACCACATACGAATGCAAACATAAATGCATATGCAATATGAAGTGACTGAGCCGATCTAAAACCTAGATTGTGTGTGTATATGCAACCACGAGCAACCACTAGCAATCACTTGCAACCACTTGCAACCATCATCCATAACATGTTTCAATTACATGTTTCCATCCAAAGGGTTTCTACCTAAAAGATAAGGTCGAGGAAATATACCTAAAAAGATAGATAAAAGCACAACTTAAGGAAAATGAAAGATCAAGGATGTACCCTCGAACAGAAAAGGTTAGGCTGTACGGATTCTAGCTTCAGTTTCCCAAGTCGCGTCTCCCTCGGCGTCGCTCCACTGAACTTTGACGAGCTTGACTTCGCGGTTGCGTAGCTTCTTCACTTCCGTTCCTAATATGCGGGTTGGAACTTTTCTTATGGTTGCTTCGCGTTCCACTTCGGCCTCTTCGAGGATATTCGGCTCTACCACCTCGGCTGACTCATGTAGACATTTTCGGAGATGTGAAACGTGAAAAACGTTGTGGACTCCAGCCAACTTCTCGGGTAGCTCTAATCTATAGGCCATTTTCCCAATTTTCTCGATGATAGGGAATGGCCCTACGAACCTTGGTGCTAGCTTTCCTGTGGTTCCAAAACGAACAACGTTTCTTAGCGGTGATACCTTGAGAAAATCTCTGTCTCCAACCTCAAATTCAAGGTCGGTCCTTCTCTTGTCGGCGTAGGACTTTTGTCTGTCTTGGGCCGTCTTCATCCTTCTTTGTATTAAGTCTACTTTCTCTAAGGTCTCTCGGATCATATCTGGTCCAAGTATGAGCTTATCCATGGACTCCCACCAACAAGTGGGCGATCGGCACGGTCTTCCATATAAAGCTTCGAAGGGCGCCATTCCGATGGTTGCTTGATAGCTGTTGTTGTAGGCAAATTCCACCAAAGGAAGGTGGTCTTCCCATGTCCCTCTGAAGTCAAGGACGCATAGCCTTAAAAGGTCTTCCAAAACTCTGTTCACCCTCTCTGTTTGGCCGTCGGTTTGGGGATGATAGGCTGTGCTTAAGCATAACTGCGTTCCTACTGCTTCTTGCAGACTCCGCCAAAACTCACTGGTGAAGATGGGGTCTCGGTCACTAACGATGCTAGATGGTATTCCATGGAGTCGAACGATTTCCTTGAGGTAAATTGATGCTAGGGATGAGGCAGTTCTTTTACTTTTGATAGGTAAAAAGTGGGCGCTTTTAGTAAGCCTATCCACTATTACCCAAATGCTAGTGTTGCCTCTCCTAGACCTAGGCAGCCCATCGATGAAGTCCATTGAGATGCTATCCCACTTCCACTGCGGGACCTCCAGAGGATGTAGCAGTCCGCCAGGCTTTTTCTGTTCCGCCTTAACCCGTTGGCACACCATACACTTAGAAACGAACTCTGCCACGTCCTTTTTCATGCCGTTCCAGAAGAAAGTCCTTTTTATGTCTTTGTACATTTTATCTCCGCCTGGGTGTATCGTCATCTTGGAGTGATGTGCTTCCTCGAGAACCTTCTTTATCAAATCTTTTGTCTGTGGGACGCATAGTCTTCCGTCTCGCCTTAGCAAACCCTTATCGTCGATGGAGTATCTGTTGAGGTGACTTGAAGTCTCACCCCTAATTAGCCTATCAATTATTTCCACAAGCTGAGGGTCTTCGCGTTGTGCTGTCCCTACTGAATCCACTAAAGTTGGGCGCACTTCGAGAGATGCTAGCAAGCCTGGTACGAAATCGGAGGAAGGCCTAAAGTCGAAGCTGGCTATAAACTCTAGGCTTTGTCTTTCAACAAACAACGGGCTTAGGGTCAATTTCTTTCGGCTCAACGCGTCTGCCACTACGTTGCCTTTGCCCGGAGTGTAGGAGATTTCGAAATCGTACGAGGCAAGAAACTCCATCCATCTTTGTTGCCTCAAGTTAAGATCTTTCTACGAGAAAAGATATTTCAACGATTTATGGTCAGTGTAAAGTTCGAACTTCTCACCTAGGAGATAGTGTCGCCAAGACTTGAGTGCAAAGACGATGGCGGCTAACTCAAGATCGTGGGTTGGGTAGTTCTTTTCGTGCACCTTCAACTGCCTCCCGCCATAAGCTACTACCCTTCCTTCTTGCATTAAGACGGCGCCTAGCCCTGTCCCACATGCATCCGTATAAACAGTGAACATCTTGCTCCCATCTGGCAGCGTCAAAACTGGGGCTGTTGTGAGAGCCCTTTTCAGTCGTTGGAAAGCAAACTCGCAATCCAAGTCCCAATTGAACACTAGATTCTTCTTGGTCAACTTTGTGAGCGGAGCTGAGATTTTCGAAAAATCCCTTATGAATTTTCGATAGAAACCCGCTAGTCCTAGAAAACTTCGGACCTCAGTTGCATTCCTTGGTGTCTTCCAATCCTGTACCGCCACTACCTTAGCAGGGTCCACTGCTAACCCTTGTTTAGATACTATGTGCCCAAGGAACCTCACCTCTTCTCTCCAAAAGTGGCATTTGGAGAACTTGGCTTTTAGTTGATGGACTCGCAAAGTTTCCATGATTGCCCTTAAGTGTTGAGCATGTTCCTCTTCACTCTTTGAGAAGATAAGGATATCATCTACGAAGACCACCACGAATTTGTTGAGGAAATCTCTAAATACCCTACTCATCAGGTCCACGAAGTACGCAGGTGCATTTGTCAAGCCGAAAGGCATGACAAGCCATTCAAAGAAGCCGTCTGGGGTTTTGAATGCCGTTTTATCGATGCTATCTTCAGCCACCCTTAGCTGATGAAAACCGGTTGCTAAATCGAGTTGGGAGAAAACAGACGCTCCTACAAGCTGGTCAAATAAATCGTCAATTCTAGGGAGAGGGTGCCTATTCTTTTTCGTTAGCTTGTTGAGCTCCCTATAGTCAACACATAGACGGAGTGAACCATCCGCCTTTGCAGCGAACACCACTGGAGCGCCCCATTCTGAAATGCTCCTCTTAATGAACCCCTTTTCTAGAAGCTCTTTAATCTGTTTACTGAGCTCTTTCCTTTCTCGTGGAGCCATGTGTCTAACGGGCAACGCAACGGGCTTTGCATTATCTACAAGATATATGCGGAAGTCTATTTCCCGCTTCGGAGGCAAGCCCTTCACCTCTTCGAAGACATCCGGATATTCCCGGACCACTCTAACTGATTGCAAATTTTCAACAGAGGCATCTAGCGATTCAAGATAACTAAGCATAACCGCATACGAGGGATTACAAGAAATTTCCAAAGTATTACCGAGCTGGGTTAGGAGCCTAACAACCCTTTTCTCACAATCAAGGATGGCCCCATTACTGGATAGCCAATCCATACCCAAAATCAAACCATAACCCGAAAAGCCCAAAACAAAGGCACTACATTGAAATTCTACACTTAGAATAGAAATTTTCAATCCCACACAGATCATAGACAAGTGAGCTGGGCCCCCAATTGGGTTTGAAACAATTAAGGGGTCCTCTACCATACTAGTTTTTAGGTGCAGAGATTCTACTAAAGCAGACGAGATAAAGGAGTGTGATGCGCCAGAATCAAATAAGGTGCGAACGGGGTGATCATACAGATAAACTACACTTTCTACAGAAGTATTTATACCTCGCTGTTGCAGAGGTGGCGCTTCCAGCACATGAACCTGTGCCCCTGGGGTGGATCCAGCCCTCTGCCCCTGTCCTCGTTTCTTTGGGCAGTCCTTAGCCCTATGGCCTGTCTCACCGCAAGAAAAGCACCCACCATTCTCCTTGGCCTTCTTTTTCCGGCAGTCCTTTACTAAGTGCCCCACTTTGCCACAGAAATTGCACTTCCTCTTCTCTTTGTTGCCTTTCCCGCCCTTCTTAAAGTCTGTCTTCTTGGGCTGCAAACCCTCTTTCTTCCCTTGAGAGCTTTCTGCCTTCGTCTCCTTCTTGCTCTTATCCTCTTCATTCAGCAATGCCATTTGCACCAATCTTTCATACGTGGCTCCCATGGGTATATGGGTCATGGCCAAACTGTGTAATGGCTCATTCAACCCTTTGACGAAACGGAGAGCCTTCTTGTGAGGGGTGTTGACTAGGTCAAGCCCAAACCTAGCCAGCTCATCGAACTGATTCACATACTCTCTGACTGTCTTGTCCCCTTGCTTAAGAAATAAGAATTTTTCCAACTGCAAACTTCTTTCCGCATCTGAGAGAAATTTAGTCTCAAACCTTGCCCTAAAGTCCTCCCATGTCTCCACTGGTCTTTCAGCATTAGTGACTTCCCACCAGTAGGAAGCCTCGCCCTTCAATAGCCACACCGCCAATTGTACTTTTTGTCTATCCTCTACCTCAAAGATGATGAATAGGTCCTCAGTTTCTTTCAGCCAATTCCTAGCTGCCACGAAGGACTCAGTTCCATGGAAATCCCTTCCTCCCATAGCTTTAAAATCTTTACATATCTTAGCAAACGTGTTTCCCCGCGGAGGAGGTGGAGGAAAAGGTGCTGCTGCAGCTGGATGATTTCCCGCAGCTGGGGGAGGAGGAATGGTAGGACCTGGCTGAGTGGCTCTTGCTTCTAAGAACCGTCTAAACCAACCAGGTATTGGCACCCCTTCCGGCAAGTTAAGATCTTCGGACATGCCGAAACAAAAAGGATAGATTCAAAACGAAGGATAAGAGATAGTACCTATGGCTTTGGGGAGTGGACCTTGCCTTTTTAAAATAAAATAACATTTTTCTTTTAAAAATGCTTCTTTAAATTTCTTTTTTTTTTTTTTTTTGAAAATAATTTTTCAAAACTTTTTATCTTATCTGGTAAACCTAGGCTCTGATACCAAGTGAAACACCCCACCTCCGTTAGGGTCACTCTCAAAGGGAATGCCCTAATTTTGGTGGAGGTTTATAAGTATAAGTCACAGATATACAAGACAGATATAAGAACACATATTTGTAAACAGCGGAAAAACAACAAACTTTTATTTCATAAAAGCAAATACGTGCTACAACAATATCACCATAATTGTCTTACATCTTTTCCCAAAAACATAACATAACCCTTTCATAATCTGTCTTGATTACATCTTTTAAAGAAGCATAAATAAAACATAGATAAACTGCAAAGGCCCCATAGTGGATTGTCCAAAGCCATAGTTCAAAATGAAAAGGTCCAAGCAATACATTTCTCTTCTTCAAGCTGGATGTTAAGGCTGGTCAAGCTGCTGTGTTCCCTCCTTGTGGACCTGGGGGGGGGGGGGAAACGGAAGAAAAGAAGACGAAAGAAAAGTAGAGTCAGACATAAAGCCTGAGTAAGTCTAGTACTATTTTGTCTATGAATAAAGAACTGGGTATGATAAGTATAAACAAGAAGTGGAAAAGCACTTTAAACTTGGTTAAGTTGTCTAGGGTCGAATATACTATCGTACCCCATGTTAATCTATGAACCCATATAAACTAGTTTCCAACTGGCACCCCATAATCAGGGTGAAGTGATCCATTCTATGATGATCGGCTCCTACTCGCATAGTTACATGTGTCTTACGGCCCCCGATGTTGTAGTTACCTATGCTGGTCCCACCATGGGGTGTATCAAGTCCCATGGTGGCGGCTCGACACAATCCTAGAGTGCACAGGTATGCTACTGGTGTCCAGTGCCTTATTTTTCTACGCCGGAGTGTGTGCACGCCCGCACCCCGTTAGAACCTACACTGCTACACCACCGCCGTCGATTTGACCTCTTACAATCAGCCCAGTAATCGTGCCCCACCCTGCCTAGTTTCAGGGTATCCTGATACACCTTCTAGGGTTACTGCTGAAAAGGGTCCCCCGTTAATAGGTTTTCTATCTCTAGCCAACATGCTAAGTTGGTTAAGTGTTTTCTAACCTAACCCCCACCAGTCCGTTTAGTTTAGCATGTTCCATTTTGATTAAGTCTTTAGTTCACTTAATCCTAACAATCCTGACTCAGCCTTAATTGTCTTATTAAGGCCCTGACCTCTCACATTAGACAGGTATTGTTGTGGCTGCCTGTTGCCGGTTGGTTCCGGGCAGTCTTACGCCACAACTCAGTCTAACCTCGGGTCCTTATTGGGCTCCATGTTTAACCTCCCACATTGGATAGGTATTGTTGTGACTACTGGACAGCCGGGCGGTTCCGGGCAGGTTTACATCACAACTCAATCCAACCTCGGGTTAAACACATCGTATGTTCTACATTTACATATTTTTGTCTTTCTTCTTTATTTTCTTATATGTAAATATTTGCGGCCCATTATTAAGTTAATGGTGTAAAGGTTACACCAATCATGGGCCCAACCCATGCTTGAATTTGGGCCCTTCTATTTTATATTTTCATTCATTAGTAATTTTAACCCAACGTTATTTTCCCCCGTTTTACACGTCCGTTTATTATATATATATATTGGGCTTAGCCTTTTAAAGCCCAACTTAGCCATGCGAAAACGGGAGGCTTAAAGCGTGATTACATACACAAAGAGGGGAATGTGAGCGCATGAACTTGCAATATGACGTTGGAAATACAAAATAGAAACTGGTGTACTTGCATAGTAGTGACATATACTTTGGTCATAAAGCATAGGTGACATGAATCAAAGCATGTAAACTTGTAGTTATGTTAAGAATATCACTATTGACACATAGGCCTAACTACAACATGAACCTATATTTTTATTTCAGGCATAATGTCAAACATAAGCATGGCATAAATATTTCTAACATAAGCATGGCATAATGTCAAACATAAGCATGGCATAATGTCAAACATAAGCATGGCATAGGTATAGTTAAATTTGTTCACATAACCATGGCATAAATATTTCTAACATGAAACTTTAGTCATGTAAACTTGCAAAAAGGGATTTTGAATCTAACCTAGCTATGTATCACATATGACATCATATAATATAGACTAAACATGGATTTCAATTGTGCCAAATATCAATCATAGCCTAGTCTTATTCATAAGTTTGCAAATAGGTTTTTCTAGTACAAAAGCATGTCTTAATACATAGATCATGGTGCCAAAATTTCAACATAGTTTCATATGAACTATAACAACCAAACTTGTTCCAATTACTTACAAAATGATTTATGCACAAAAATATACATCATGATGGCATAGTAGCAAAACCCCAAACTTGCATGAATTTCAATTAATCAACTACATACATGTAGCTTCAACATGGATTACATAATTTGCGAATATTCCAAACGTATACTTGCATAGAACTACCGCATGTAGTTCTTTATAATGAATAACATAATTCCCAAATCGATAAGAATCATAGTAACGCACAAATTATGAATTATTTATTACCACAACCAAGTATACAAACCAACACAGTTATTTGTTCATACCAAAGTAATACTCTACTTACAATGGTGAGGCGAATTCTCTAATTTAGGGATTTGAAGATGCGGTTTGATTTGATTGAGTTGCTTTATGCCTTAGAATTTTGCCTCCTAATCCTCTCTCCAATTGGTGGCTACCCCTAGTCGTTCCTCAGCAACATGGCGGCTTTGTTCTTATTTTTGAATGAATAGATTAGGGTTTAGTCTAGGGTCATTTTTATAGGGGTAGTGAACTGATTAGGACCATTGATGTTGCCTAGATTGATCGTAGCCATTCATCCTAAGGAGAGGCCAATTAGAGCCTGCCACCTAGCCCTAATGACAAAGCAGACTACAGAAAATCGACCAACATAAAATAGGCCAGCCAGGTTGGACTGGGTTCGACCTGGCTCTGGACCAGGTCGACATGCCTGTCGACAGCCCTGTCGACAGCCCTGTCGACCCGGTTAGACCAGGTCGACAGCCCAGTCGACCTGGGTGCGTTAGGCGGGTGTTCTTCCGCCCTGGCCCATTGGGCCCCACTTTTTAATTTTAAACTGTTTTATTCTGTTTGAATTTTAAATTTAATTCAGAAACTTCCGAAGGCCATATCTTCTTCATACGGACTCCGTTTTTCGAAAACTCGGACTCTATTTCGCGTATTTTTCCGAGACGAACGCAATGGAGTATCCCGTTTCCCTTAGTTATCTGATTTCGAATTAATTATACTTTAATTTGTTAATTTCACAGTTATAGAATTCGCGGGGTGTTACAATTTACATTACCAAGAAAAGCAGTTTTGACTATGTTTCCACTATCATTACCACATTATGCTCCAATTTTAGTCCTCAATAATCAACTATACACTTCATTAAGAGTAGTAATTTCTATACTTGGAAGAGTTTGAGGTTTAACACCTTCGAACTCTGATGGAAGCCCATCTAGAAAGCTCATTATGGCGATCTGTTCCCTCTATTTTTGTTGTACCTTGATATCTGCACTCATTGGCAAAAGGAGATTGAGATCTTCATATGTTTACTTAAATGCCATAAAATAATTCATTAAACTCATGTCTTTCTTCGCGGCTCTGTAGAAAGCTTGACACATATCATATGCTCTTGTCATATTCCCTTTTCCAGAATATAAGAATTCCAAGTACTCCATTAATTCCTTCACGGTTTCACAGTGAATGATTAATCAAATGCCTTCATTTTCTACTGAGTTTCTAATTTACAGAAAGAGACGAGCATCATCACGAAGCCACTCTTTATGTCCTTTATCTTTTGAATCTGATTGGGGCAGTTCGTTGATTAGGTGATCATCCTTATCTATGCTTCTGATGTATAACCGAATCATCTTACTCCAGTCATGATAATTTGAGCTATTCAATTTTCGATCCATAATTTTAGGCATCATCGACATTACATCCACTCCCTTGGATTCTTCCATGCTTTACCAATTGAATAAGAAAACTGAAATTAAGAGGAAGACATAGAATGCGCAGAATAATCTCGAGCTTCTCAGATCGATGGCTCTGATACCATGTTATTAATAGAAGAAAAAGATAATTGATATGATATTATCAGACGCAATTAATTCTTTTTATTCAATTTCTTAGATTATGTTTTACAAGAGGGAAAACATAAGTTTAAATAGTTGTGGCCTTTAAGAAATTCATGGGCTGAGCACTCAAATGGGCTTTCATAATGACTTAAGCCGTACATATAAAATACCATAATAATAAACATATGAAGTGAGATATCATCAATAACAATCCCTACATGTAATTATTTATTGACTAGTCTCTTGGATCTTTGTAACCATATTCTATGATGGGATGATTATATAATAGCTCTTCCGTTTAAAATCATGTACCATGAATGATTTTATATCTCGATAAGCTTATGTTAAGTTGTGATACTATTCCATTAGCACCATGGCTTATATGTAGCATCGCCGCTTCTGGATAAGTATACCAGAGTGGGGGTGTTACAATTATTGGTATCAGAGCCAAGGTTTAAGGGGTGTTTTGGGAAAACTTTATAATATCACAATTTAATTTGTCGGAAGTGGAAGTTCATACAATTATTGACATCCTTATGACTATTTGTAGTTATAAGTTATGGCAAGCAACATAACTTGGTGTACGGGGGATTCATAGTGTGGTGTTAAGTGCACCACCACACCAAATGAAAAATTAGTTGTTGCAAGTCGCACAAAAGAAAAGCATGTTCTTAAAAGGAAAGCAAGGACGATTCTCCTCGATGAAATATATGAAGTTTATCATAGAGCTAACGATTATGAAGATGGTTTAAAAAGAGATCTTATTCTATACCATCTGTGCCAGAAGATGAAACCCTTTGCAATGGCAAATAAACTGGCAGAACGTACTGACTATGGAGATGCTTTAGAATTTCGAAGGCAAGAAGGATCATTACCATCACAGGGAGGGAATATAAGACGTAAACGACTTCCAAATAAAATAGTAGAACAATATGATGAAGAGAGGTCTCAGACAGTAGGCTCAAATGATTACTCTTAAGAAGTCACCAGACCTTCTCGAGCAGTAAAGAATGAAACGAGTCCTCCTTCATCAAAGGAAATAATAGTGATAGATTAAGAATGAAATAGGAAGTTAAGTATTAGTTAACATATCAAGTAGTATGAGTAACTATTTGTATTTTTGGGGAGGTTATGCATAAACACCCAAATTTTGTTTGTAAATAAGGGTTACAAGTAATATAACATGTTTGTGTGTTCATGACTTGAGTATGTCATTAGATATATTGATATTCTTTATAACTGAAGTGTATTTCATCCATGACCATAACTAGATGTTCTTCATTGAAGGTCACGTCAAATCAAAACAACTCGACAACTCAAAGTCAAGAGGCTCAGTCCTCCACAAAAACAAATGCCATGGAACTGTTTGCATCTTTCATCAAGCAGATGGAGCAAGTTTCTTCAACATCGTCAATAAACAGCCTTTTAAGCCATTTTAAAAGTTTGAAACCTGAAAGTTTTGTTGGCGATGCAAATC
The DNA here is from genome assembly GCA_030737875.1 of Allium sativum. Classification (NCBI taxonomy): domain Eukaryota; kingdom Viridiplantae; phylum Streptophyta; class Magnoliopsida; order Asparagales; family Amaryllidaceae; genus Allium; species Allium sativum. The sequence goes on from CM060910.1 coordinate 514,248,575, forward strand.
CAGTTAAGGCTGAGCAATGGATTCAACATCTAGAGGATATATTTGAAGTTCTAGAATGTAATGAAGTAGACAAGAGGAAGTTGGCAGTCTTTCAATTATTAGAGGAAGCTCGAAATTGGTGGGACTTCGAACAACAACTAGTCCAGATGAGATGGAACAAATGACATAGGAAGAATTCAAGGTGAAGTTTTTGGATAAATATTTCCCAGAGCATGAGAGAGAGAGAAGATGGAGACAAAATTTCAAAATATTACTCAAGAAGGTATGTTGGCAGCCCGGTGTCAAAATAAGTTTGAAGCACTATCCTGATTCGGGAATTGTTTAATTGATACACTCGAAAAGCATGCTAGACTATTTGCAAAGGGATTAATCCGTCCCATAAGAACTCATGTTATTAGGGATAGACACAAAACTTATGAGATGATAGTAGCCGAAGCTTTAAATTTGGAAGAAGACTATCTTCAGTTCCATCAAGAAAGGAAGGTTTCAAATAAAAGAAAACCAAGCAATCTTTTGGAAAATCAAAAGAAACCAGATGAGAAAAAGAAGAAACCAAATGGAGGAAGTAAAGGACTGATGGAACAAGAAAAGAAACCTGGCAAATTAAGGAGATGTTATCGATGCAACGAAACAGGACACATTTCTCCAAATTGTACTAAGTCAACTGTATGTTATGATTGCAATTAGTCTGGGCACATTAGCCGGAATTGCAAGAAGCCAAGTAAGGACAACAAGTTGCAACAAGGACGGGCATATGCAGTTGCTTCTGAACAAGCTCAAGTAGAAGGTACCGTGCTTCTTTTTGACTTTCAAGCTAGAATTTTATTCGATACCGGCGCCACACATTCTCTTATATCTGAAATATTTGCTACTAAGATACGATTACCTATGTGACGACCCCGAACCCCCATTCCACGGTGGCAAGGGTAATCTATGGAATATAACACATAAACAGTAACAACAGAACAAAAATATATAAATACACCAGATAATTTACATCAGAATACACTGGATAAACATAATCATCAGAGTTACACAGTATAACAGGATCATACTTAGTACAAAATACAGTTCAGCTTTATATAAAATGTCTACAGCGGAATCAAACATAATATACATAACAGGAGCTGAACAGCATAAAAAGAAGAGATAGAATCCATCTTTAGCTCCATAGTTATCCAGATAGAGCCTGCTAAAACCTGAATACAAGGCTGCCCGTGTAGAAAATAGGGCACCCGAGTTTGCAAGTGAAACAAACTACGAGTCAGTCATGGGACAGGTATGAGAAATCTACTTAACTTATTTTATAATAAGGCCAATCACAGGTCCACGCCGCTAACGCGGAACGGGTTTACTCCATTGGATTGCCAGTGCTTAAAACAAGTAAATCATTTAAACATCGCAATGCTTTTTACAAAAATGAAGCCATTATAAGACTCAGTTCCCATCACACAATGCAACCCAAACCGGAGGATAGAGTTTTTACCTTATAATGGCTAAAATATGCTTGATACGTATAAAACAAAAGCATTTGATATTATTACTAGTGTTTATATGTTTCAAAAACAATTTCAATCATAAGTATCAATCATAGACGGCATAAGTGCCCCATACCACTATGTCGCCAAGTATAGGTTTACAATAAAAAACGCACGGTGTCGTATTTGGAAATTGGATTTCCGTCATGAACCAAGGAAAGGGATCGTCCTTACTGCTTCGAGACAATCTAGCCTACTATGTCTCAGGGCCCAGACTCAGGTGGGCCCTTGAATCGTCAGGGCCGGTCCACACGGAGTGGGTTAAAATGCCTGAACACTGCGTTTCCCCGCCCTACGGGGCATAAACCGGTCATATCCCGACCAAACTATCGGCCCCAGAACGACCGATATAACCGAGGCACCTCGCTATCCATCATCCACGTAAGTAAAACGTCAGGTCTTGCAAAACGCGGACACCACTCCTAGCTAGAAGGAAACACATTTTCTCCCTGAAGTCCTCTCCTGTTTCTTGTTCATACCGGAGTGTGAGGCCCGCGAATCAACGCCATACACAAAGCTATGCTATTTGAAGCCGTGCTTTGATCATCAACCACAAGGCTCTACTTTTCAATAAAAGCCTTGATCACTGCATCTCAGCATGCCACACAAGTAATTCACGCTATGCAACTATCGTATATCAATCACACAGAATGAAATCCAATGTCGGACACACAGTCCATTTACAAGTCCGTTCTAGGTCTGAACGAAACCGGAGGCACCTTATTCCTCGTTCCAAATGTCCAATACAGGAGAGAGGCCCTCGCACATCCGAACGATCAATAAGTACGTCCACCACTATAACCCCTTCAGGGCAGCAACACCCATCAAAGGCATCAGTAGCCATCCATTCGATGTGAAGATCAACGGTCTTGCACCGTCTTCATATCTTCGACTTCTAATCGTCGACCAATTATTTGAAATGAGATTTAACTCGGCCTTTTCAAATAATTCACGTATAATTAGAATTCAAATCAATTCATTTCCATGGTTAAATTATTTGACATCCATAATTCAGTTCATTAATGTATTTTTCACGTCAAACACATTCAACCATCAAATATCCAATAAATCGAGTAAATTCGGTTTATTTCCATTTCATATCGTTCATAATATTTTATAACAATTTATCACTATTTTTATTTATTTAAAAATAGCCAATTTATTCATACGACGCTTCAGGCCATAACGCGGCCATGACGTTGTTTTTCCCCAGATTTGATTTACACAAATCTAAAAATATAACCGTTGGATCTTCACAAATTTTATATCATTGGAAAGATCTTTTCAAAGCGGACCCAACGGTTCCAGTTTTGGGAAAATCCGACAGTCGGATCTCCCTGTACAATCGTTTAAAGTTACGATTTCAGAATACGAACTGCAGCGTCGTTATTCGATTTAATTTAATTATATATACATATACATATATATATATAATCCATTCTGGCACTGTTTTCATTCAGATTTGAATTTAACATTTCACACAATTTAACTGTTGGATCTTTACAAATTTGGTATCATTGGAAAGATATTTTCAAAGCGGACCCAATGGTTTTGGTTTCCGGAAAATCCAAGGTCGGATCTCCCGCAATAATCGTTTAAAATTACGATTTCAAAATACGAACTGCAGCTTCATTATTCGTTTTATTTTAATTATATTTATATATATAAATATAATCCGTCCCTCGATTTCCAAACCATTTTCATTTCATATATATGGTAAAAATAATATTTTTACCCGACAAATATTTATTTCAACACATGACCATTTTAAACACTTCATATATGTACTAAAATGTGATTTTTATTGTTAAAACAATTTATTTCAAACATGGATATTTTTATCGATTCATATATATAATAAAATGTGATTTTTATTGTTAAAACAATTTATTTCAAACATGAATATTTCATATACTTCGTATACATGATAAAATGTGATTTTTATCTTTCAAACAATTTATTCGTCATATGAATATTTTTCCAATACATGAATATATTTTAACACATGAATGTAAATCAAACACATGAATATTTCAGAAAATTTTGGCAGCATAACGGCAGGGGGTTTAAAACCGGCACCGTCCCGAATACGACTCCTCGCACTACCTTACGCCTCGCGGCGTTCCCTAAGGGGCTTATCCTTATAATCTAAATATTTCGATCATTTTCATATCGCAATGAATTTTCCACAAACAGTTCCAATTTTGTTTCAACCACTAACAATCATTATCAACCATTCGCATTTATCAACCAAATTTCATGTCAACCAAAATCCAAACAATCACAACCAATATATATCGTCCATGGTCTATGGAAGAGGGGAGTATATATATATATAAATATACGTATATAAATATATTTCCATTTCATTTCAATTCCATTCAACGCACATATGATTTTTACAACGCATATATAACTTATACATCGCACATATAATTTATACAACGCTTATACATGAGGTGTACAACACTTATATAACTTATACATTGATTATATAATTTATACATCGCCAGTCCATATCGTTTTGAATTTAGAAATCTCACATTGGGTTCCACTCCTTCAAAAATTGTAGGAAGCTCCAAAAATTCTCCGGTCTCTTCTAGAATGTAGAAGACGTCGCCACGAGTCCAATGTCTCTTGTTTCACTGGATTTCGACCACATAGCAAAAGGATATGATTTTATAAGTTTGCAAGGCTTTTATTTGTCGAAATCAGTTTAAATAAACAAAAACTGTACTTCAACCAATTCGTTCAAAACTAGGTTTTGAATTCTCGTGCAAACAGTGAAGTGATTGGACGATTGGCCTTCGCAGCGACGAAGAGGGAGGAGAGGCGCGCTGGCGCCAAGGGGTGGGGTCCACTTTGATCCACCAGGGGAGGGGCGGCGGCGGGTTGAAGTCTCTGACTTCTTGAGCTCGATTCGAACGATACGGGGCACGAAAAAATCCAATCCTTATATGGATGTGAAGCTCGTGAGGAACACTACAAAATCATCAACTATGGCATTTGATTTTACTGAGCGGATTGGAAGAAAAAGAGGATAGGAGGGGTGCTTTTTCTGCCGTCGCGATTTGAAGGGGAGTCGAGGAGAGAGAAAATAATGGTGAATTCTGATTGGCCTGACCCTTTTATATTTATTTTAAAATCCAAAAATACCCCTTTCTCCTTACGAACTCCAATTCAAACCCAATGACTGTCATCCCTAGCTAAATACCCTCATTCCAAATATAATGGAATATGTTTCGTAGGCCCATTCGACTGTTTCAGTCAGTTTTTATTCAAATTAAAATATAAAACATTCAAATATGGATTTGAACGTACATTTTAATTTGCCGGGGCCACATACTGATTCCAAAAATTCCAGAAAAATAAATCTAGCTTTGTTTGGATAATACGGTCCCAACAAAACTAGTTTGTTGAATTTGGAGACCGTTTGAAAAATGCCCATTTTCTGGTCGATCCAAATTGACTGAAATTAACCAAACACATTTTCTTTTGCCACGCTCACATATTAACTCCAAAAATTATGGAATTTGAAATCTAGCAATAATTTGACATTCTGGATCCAACAAAAGTGGTTTCGTCGAAAACGGAGGTCGTTTGCAAAATGTCTATTTTCAAGGGCTATATTAATTCCATAGCGACCTTTCTGAAAATCCATTTAGCCCTAACTTTTGATTCCCGGTATGAATTTCGATTTTTCAGATTCGTTAGAAAGATATTCTTAAACAGATTTAAATATTTTTGGTTTCACTAAAATCCGTTTTATTTTGCATCCTGTACAGTAAGTCAAAGTTTGGATTCAAATTTTCAAACTACCGCGCCATTTCAGGACTCGTTTTATAACTAAAATAAATATATTCGCTATAACTTCGATCCGAACAAATATATACGTCCTAATTCTCTTCGAAACAAATTTTTGATCGTTATTATGTAAAATAATTTATTTTAAATATTCAAAATTCATTAAAATAGCCAAAATTTTTTAAATTGGTTCTGATTTTTCGGGTTGTTACAACCTATTGAGCAATTATCGAACCCATTGAGAATAGATAGCATAGTGGAAGGGAGAACTAAACCTGAGAGTGTGTGTAAGAACTGTATCCTTAACTCTAAAGGTAAGGATATGATGATTAATTTAATTATCTTTCCAATGGAACGTTTTGGTATCATCCTTGGGATGGATTGGCTCTCAAAATATCAAGCCATCTTAGATTGTCACAAAAAGACCATATGTTTGACAATTCGAGAGCATGAAACCTTTGTTTACTCATGTGATAAGGTTGATGATGCTTTTGTATCTGGATATATTGTTCATATCAATATTGAGGATAAGGTCCAATGGTGGATCGAATCCCGATAGTAAAGGAATTTTAAGAAGTTTTTTAGGAAGTACGAGGAATACTACTAAAAAGAGAAATTGATTTTAGTATCGACTTAATCCCTGGTACAACTCCTATTTCTAAAGTAGCTTATCATATGTCTCATATGGAAAATAAGGAATTAAAGAGACAGACTAAGAATGGAGGATCAAGGATTTATTAGACCTAGTAAATCTCATTGGGGAGAACCAGTGTTGTTTGTAAAGAAACATGATGGAACATTATGTTTGTTCGTAGATTACCGAGAGCTTAATAAGGTAACAATTGAGAACAAATACCCATTAACTCGGATCAATGATTAGATTTGACCAACTCCAAGGAGCTACCGTATTTTCAAAAATTAACTTAAGATCGGGGTATCATCAATTAAGAATAAAAGAAGAAGATAATCCAAAGACAACTTTTCAAAAATGGTACGGACACTACGAATTCTTGGTGATGCCTTTTAGCCTTACCAATGCTCCAGCAGTATTCATGGATCTAACGAATCATGTGTTCTGTTCATATCTTGATCATTTTGTTATTATGTCTATTGATGATATCCTTATCTATTCTAAGACCAAGGAGGAACATGAATGCCATTTGCGTTTATGTCTCCAAACACTGAAAGAGCATCAACTAAAGCTAAGTAAATATGAATTCTGGTTGGAGGAAGTAAATTTTTTTGGACATGTTGTCTCAAAGAATGGAATATGAGTAACCCATCAAAGATAGAGGCGGTGTTGGAATGGAATCCTCCAACGACACCAACAGAAGTTCGCACACTACAAGAAATTCAGCTTTTAGTTACATCAAATAGCGGCGTTTGAATGCTAAATGCGACTATCTCTCAGATCTTGTTATACGAGCAGCGTTTTAGCTTTAGCTTCTAAAGTTACGGGCAGGTTCTCATTTTATTTTTTTTCCATTCCCACTTTCCTTTTTATTGCACATTTGTTTTCATAAGTTGCTACTGCCAATACAAAACAATAACGTAACTTTTTTCACTCTCGCGGTGATAACCCAAAACCTCGTGTCACGGAAGTAAGAATAATCATTAGGAATATAACACATTAATTAACATTATCAAATTACAGATAATAGCATAAACATGAAATAGAATAATTTACATCAATATGATAGCAGAATCATAAAATGTAATAAACATCAGAGTGGCACAGTCAGAGGATACAACTTAATGCATAAAGGAAATGACCAGTCTACATCAAGATCACTGGGACATATACATCAGATAGTACATAATAGTGATAAATTAGCCTATATCGCGATCAGCGGTACATATACATAAGAGTACAGGTGGAAATGTCAATAGCTAAAATACAAAGAAAGCTAGTCTTCGCCATCAGCCAAAAACACACTCCATGCTATAATGCTAAGCCAAAATAAATCTTGTAACCTGTCATTGGGCTGCCCGTGTAAAAATAAGGGCACCTGAGTTTGCAAGTGAAACAAACTACGAGTCAGTCATGGGACTGGTATGAGAAATCTACTTAACTGGTTAAACAATAATAATAATGCAAATCATAGGACCACGCTGCTAACGCGGAACGGGTTTTCTCCAGTGATTGCTAGTGCATGAAATAAAGTAAATCTTTTGAAAAACACAATGCTTTTTATAAAAATGAAGTCATTATAAGACTTAAGTCTCATCACACAATGCAACGCAAACCGGATGATAGAGTTTTACCTTATAATGGCCAAATATGCTTGAAACGTATAAACCAAATCATTTGATATTATTACTAGTGCATATATGTTTCAAAAGAAATTTCAATCATAATGTATCAATCATAGACGGCATGGGTACCATATATCATGTCGCCATATATAGGTTTATAATCAAAACCGTAGTGTCGTATTGGAAATTGGTTTCCGTCATGAGTCAAGGCAAGGGATGTACTTCTGGCCGACTTCGAGACACTCTAGCAAATGCCTCAGGATTGCACACTCTGGGCAACCCCTGGATCCTCAAAGGCCGGTCCTTTCTTACGTTTGAGGATTGACAATTCCTAAACACACATTTCTCGGTCCTATCGGACCTATCCATCGGCTCCGTAGTAACCGATATATTCGAGGCGCCTCGCATTCCAACAACCACATAGATAAAAATATATAAATGTCTAGGCTCCATACCATGACACCACCCATAGCTAGAAAGAAACGCCATGTCCTCGTTGGGTCCCTTATCCCGTTTTTGACTCATACCGAGGTGTGAGGCTCGCGAATCAACATTATACACAAAGCTATGCCCTTTAAGGCCGTGCTTTGATCATCATCCACAAGGCTCTTCTTTTCAACAAAAGCCTTGATCACTGCATCTCTGCATGCCACGCTGTCAATCCATACCATACCATTGATGTCTACCGATGTAACAACCCAGAAAATCCGAACCAATTTAAAAAATTTATTTTGGCAATTTTGATGAATTTTGAATATTTAAAATGATTTATTTTAAATAATAACAACAAGAAATTTATTTTGAATAGAATTAGAACGTATATATTTCTAAAGATCGACGTTAGAATATAAATATTTATTTTTAATTATAAAAGGAATTGAAAATGGCGCGGTAGTTTGAAAATTCGATTTCAAATTTCAAATGAATGTACAGGATTCAAAATAAACCGGATTTTAGCGAAACCAAAAATATTAGAATCTATTTGAAAATATCTTTCCAACGAATCCGAAAAATTGAAATTTCATAGCGGGAATAAAAAGTTATGCCCAGTTGAAAATTCAGAATAGTCGCTATGGAAAATATAGCCCTTAAAAATGGAAATTTTGCAAACGACCTCCGTTTTCGACGAAACCACTTTTGTTGATCCGAGATGTCTAATTATTGCTAGATTAAAAAATTCATAGTTTTTGGGATTAATATGTGAGCGTGGCGAAGTAAAACGTGTATTGACAGTTTCAGTCAATTCGGATCGACCAAAAAATTGCCATTTTTCAAACGGTCTCAGAATTTGATGAAATTAGTTTTGTTAGGACCGTATCATCAATACGAAGCTAGAAAATATTTTTCGGGAATTTTTAGAGTCCGTATGTGGCTCCGGTAAATTAAAATGAGCGTTCAAATTTAATATACACTAATTTATATTTTAATTTTGATAAAAACTGATCGTAATAGCCGAATTAGGTTACGAAGCATATCTCATTGTGTTCGGAATAGGGGTAATTAGCTGGGGGCGACAGTCGTTGGGTTTGTTTTGGAGTTCAGAGATTAAACGGGTTATTTTCAAATAAAATAAAATAATTAATTAATATATAACTCCTTCTGCTGGTCAAAGGAAAAAGGTCAAACCCTCAGTTAGTTTTCCACGTGGTCAACGAGCGCCTCCATCCAATTTCTGTGATCCAAATCGCTGATCTTTCTCCACCTAATTTCCCTTGATCTACTCCAAATTTAAACATGAAAGATAAACAAAAATCGTACCACTTACTGTGCTCTTCAAAATCATACCGCTATGGTCACGAATGGGGTTGAATTGGCCACAAATTAAGGCCTCAAAGACCGGCTGTTCGCGCTTGAATCGAGGGGAGCAGGGACCGACGAGTTGATGGTCGTCGCAGGGGCTAGGAGGTGGCGGCGCGCCGCTTCAACTGGCGGTCCTCGATGACACTCCGACGCGTCAGGGTGGAAGCAGTTTTAAACCCTAGGGTTCGGGTATTGGGCTCGACAGTTCGTGATTGTCCAAGAAGTATACTGAGAGGAAGAAGATAAAAGTGAGCCTCCTTTTTGTTTTTTCTATAATTAAGCATTGATTTTTTTTTAGATTATAATGTATATAAATTTGTTTTAAAAGTTTGAAAATATAAAGAGATGAATTTTTGAAAATATAAAGAGATAAAGTTTGAAAATATAAATAGATGAATTTTTGAAAATATAAAGAGATAAAGTTTGAAAATATAAGGAGATGGATTTTGGAAACATAAAGATATGATTATATATATATATTATAGCAAATAAAAATATGATCTTTGACAGAATAAAAATACGATCTTTGATAGAATAAAAATACGATCTTTATTGTTATAAAAGTGTGATCTTTGTTAAAAAAAATATGGTTTTAAAGAAATGAAATTAGCAAAAGTTTTAAAATAAAATTTGCTTTGTTTTCAAAAATAAAAATGTGATCTTTTTATTTATGAAATATTTTTAAAAATATAAATAGAATCGATTTTTAAAAATATATAGCTTGATTTTTATTTATACGGTAGCAGAATGAAAATATAAACATTTTTGATTTGAAGATATATATCGCATTGTTCTGAAAATATATATCGCATCTTTTTTAAAATAAAGTATACATTGTTTTTAAAATAGAAGTAGCAGAATAAAAGTATGATTTTTACTGTTTAAATGGTAAAATAAAAATATATTTTTTAGCGAAGTAAAATTATAATTTTTATATATATGAGAAGTGTTATAAAAATACGATTTTTATATATACAGTAGCGATATGGAAAAAGAAAGGCGATTATTAATATAAACATCATTTTAAAAAATGTGATTTTTAATATGAACAGCGTAGAGAAGACTGCGTTGGAATTTCGTGCAAATCCAAACAGTTCAGAATAGAATGGAGGAATGGATCCCTAAGGTGAGAACTTCTCACTTTAAATTTTATTTTCTAGTTAAAATATATACTAGGATGCAGATGGTGCTTAGCAGCACCTGACACCCGTCGTCCACAGACCATGGACGACTTGTTTGTTTGGTTGATTTTGTTGTGAAAATTGATTGTGTGATGTGGAATGGAATAAAATATTTTATAGTTAAAAATATAATTTTTAACGTGCATATGAATTAAATAAATATTTATAAACAAATCGGACGATTTGTTTATGTTTACACATTTGACTGATATTGATTGGGATGATAAATTTTACACATCGCCCAACTGCACAAATAAATCTGTGTTTGTTGTTTGAAAACCCCACACGGGTGTTGGGATGAAATTGGACATACACTAATCCCAATAATTAGCTATATGTCGATTGATCGATTGACAGGCTGTTGTGAGCGTTAAATATTAATATTTGATGCTTATGCAGTGTAGAATGCACTTTGGTTGATGGTCGACTGTGTTTGATTGTTGTTGTGTACATATATTGTATGAAATCCATATAATTAAATTATATCGTAATTGACTGTGTCTGATTCCAGTTAAGAATTATCGAATATTTTAAAATAATATTCAGTGAATATTGAAATGTGAAGCCATGTTAAGTAGTTAAACGCCATTTTAACACGAACGGGAATCTTGTCGATTTTATTCGTTTTATAATGAATATCGAAAAGTGATTTCAAAATCGAATATTTTGAAAATATTATCGTTTTAATATTGAAATGATATGGAAAATTTAATTTTGAATTAAATTGAAATAGAATTGAAATTCGAATAGAATTGAAATTCGAATAGAATTGAAATTTGAATTAAATTGAAATAGAATTGAAATTCGAATTTAATTGAAATAGATTTGAAATTCAAATTAAATTGAAATTGAATTTGAAATTAGAATTAAATTGAAATGAATTTGAAATTTGAATTAAACTAAAATGAATTTGAAATTCGAATTGAATTGAAAAGAAATTTGAAATTCGAATTGAATTGAAATGAAATGAATTTGAAATTCGAATTGAATTGAAATGAATTTAAAACGAATTTATAAGGAAAAATTCAATTTTGATTTGAATTTGAAATGGAAGTTGAAATCATTTTTGAAACAAATTTAAAATGATTTATAAAATTCATTTTAAATGGAAATCGACAATATATATAATATATATTATATATATATTATAATGACCTGAATAGAACGCGCCGCGCAGAGGCAGTTCGCGAATTTCGACCATTAAATTCAAATGGACGTTACGGGAGATCCGTTCGTCGGATTCTCCTAAAACCAAAACCGATTGGTTCATATCGAAAAGAGCTTTCCAATGAATATAAGAGATTTGAAATCTAACGGTTGGATCAGTTTCAGAAAAGGTCGCTATGGGTGCAGTTCGGTGGCCGTTATTGGAAACCGACTGTACGGACGATAATAAAATCTAGAAAAATATGGAAAAATTATGTAAAATCATAATAAATGATTTGGAAAGGGTTGGGATGAAAAATTCCATATTTGAAAAGATAAAAATATATTTTTATCGAAATGAACTAGTTATTAACTAGAATAATAATTTATTTATTTTTAAATAAATAAATTGGATTTGAAATGGTTTTCAAAAACAACCAGAATTTCCAATATACGAATTGGAATGGATTTGAATCGAAATTATCTTCAGAACATTTCGATATTAGATTCCGTGATTATACGGACGTTGTGGAGGAATTTGGAAGATACATATATATCGTTATTCCAATACGATATTTGTCGATTTCAAAATTTGATATTGAATATAAGCCGATATATTTTCTATTCAGAGCCTTGTATTTGATATCGAATTGGATTTTGGGTTTGCCATGAGTGGTGTCTTCATTAACACCGCTCTTAAATCCAGTCGAGGAAAGAATAAATATTTTTATTTAGATTTAATGAAGTTTTCCAATTAATTAATATTTAATTGGAATGGAATAAAAGAATTGGATTTTTGGGTTTATTGTGAACGGTGTTTTAAATAACACTTGTTCTTTAACCCAATTAACAGTGAAGAATATGATTTGGAATTTATAATATTTTAATTAAGATTTATGGAATTTTCCAAAGTAAAGATTTCCAATTTAATATATTAATTTGGAATTGAATGGAATTCGATTTGGTAATAATCGAAGTGAGTTTCTATGGAGGAAGACTGTTAATATATATGGAATTTAAAAGGCTTTGTCGTTATTCCATTTATATTATTAGTCGGATACGAAAATTGATATCGATTATATATTAATATTGATTTTCCGTGAAGATTCCATAATTAATGGAATGAGATTTTGGGTTTATCGTGAACCGTGTTTTAAATGACATTGGTTCTTTAACCATGTTGAAGATAAGATTAATTTCTTAGCGTTGAATAATCATTAATATTGATTTTTGGAAAGATTAAAACAAAAAGGGGTTTCAATGAATCTTTGATTAGATCGAAAAGTGAATGTGATAATTAAAATTATCAATTCAAGAAAATGATCGAGAGTGGAGTATCACCAGTTTTACTCCTAGCGATATTTAAATCTTTAATTAGATTTGAACGTGAAATGGTAATTAAATTTATCGATAACACCGTGGTGTTAGATATGGAGTATTTCCAGTTTTGCTCCATGGGATGAATAGGTTGGGATTGGGAAATAAAATAAAGGATTACTTCGGTGTGGTTCGCTAATCCCAACTAGTTTGGAAAACCTTAATATGGTTTGATATAAAAAGGAAGATTAAAGAATAAATTTAAAGAATTTATCTTTGATAAAATTAATGGGAACCTTTCCCAAAAGAAAAGAATATTTGAATAAAAGAATATTTTGGATTGGAATGAGGCGTATGATGTGTTGTTATAGCACTTGATTATAAGATACGCGAGTTATTCAGAAAGGCCGGGTTTAACCCATTCTGAATAACTGATTCGACGATAAGTCGAAGAGATTGAAGACGGTGCAAGACCGATGATCTTCACATCGAATGGATGGGTGCTACTGATGCTCACGATGGGAGTATCTACCTTGAAGGGGGCTAAAGTGGCAGCCGTCCAGATGTACTTGTTGATTGTACGGATATGCGAGGAATAAGGTGCCTCCGGTTTCGTTCAGACCCAGAACGGACTTTTAAATGGATGGTGTGTCTGACATTGTATTCCTTTATATTGTATTCATTGATCTCTGCTAAATATATATTTGTTTGGTGGCGGAAAATTTATTCTCTTGCTTAACACCCTTCTCTGAGACATACGAGCTCAGAGGTTATATATCGACAAAAATCAGTGGTACGGTATGGATTGATAGTGTGGCATGCTGAGATGTAGTGATCCAAACTTTCGTTGAAAAGCAAAGTTTGGTGGATGATGATCAAAGCGCTGCTTTAATATAGCACGGCTTTGTGTAGCATTAATTCGCGAGCCTCACACCCCGGTATGGTGGTAAACTGATGGTTAGATCAGTATGCTTTTTAGAGGATGGGCACCTTCATGGTGTCGTGGATTCGGTCGACCGAGGTGAGGGATAGGGAACACCCCCAGATTCCCTGAGGGATAGAGTAAGCGGTGTTTTCTCTCGCCGGGATGTAAGCCATAGTGATACTCGATTTCCCTAAAGTGTGGATGTTCATTACAGTGTTTTCTCTCGCTGATACGTAAGCCATGGTGGATTGCACTATGTGATCGATCTTTCGATCAGGAGCCACCATGATGGAAATCCAATTTCCAAATACGTGACATTTCAGTTTTGATTGTAGAGCCTAGTATTGGCGACATGATAGATGGTACCCATGCCGTCTATGATTGATACATTTATATTTGAAGTTGTTTTATTCACTTATAGTAATAATAAAAGATGAAATTTCACGTATCAATCATATTTGGCTATTATAAGGGAAAAACCTATCCTCCGGCTTGCGTTGCATTGTGTGATGGGACCTGGGTCTTATAATAGCTTCATTGTTCTTTATTTAGCATTGCGCTATTTGTTTTATGCATTGGTATTCTTGGGAGGAAACCCGTTCAGTGTTATACGGCGTGGTCCCTCGATTTACCTAACTTTAAAATAAAGATTAATAACTGTTTTAGTTCTTACACCAGTCACATGACTGACCTGGAGTTTATTGTTTTAACCTAAACTCTGGGTGCCTCTATTTTCCACACGGATAGCTAGTAGTTTTGGTTTTGCAGATTTATATTCACAGGATCCTGGTTTACAGCTGAAGCGATATTCGGAAAGCTCTGTATCCGTGTATCTGTTTTCAGTTGTGCTTTGTATTGTTTTTCCGCTGCGATGTATTTAAATGTAATTTAAATCTCTGATTTTTTCCTAATGTATAATATTTATTCATGTATACTCTGTTATATTCTTGTACTCTGATGTAATTGTTGTAAATAGCAATGAAATGTTCTTCTATTTATGTTCTGATTTGTCGTGTTCTCAAAGCAATCCGGGCTTTCCTTTATGGTGAAGTTTGGGTCGCCACAACCGATATACAGCTCGTACGTCTCATAAAAGGGCGTTAAGCAAGAGAATAAATTCTCCGCCGCCAAACAGATGTATATTTAGTAGAGATCAACGAATACAGCACAAAATACACGTCATACACACATCCATTTACAAGTCTGTGCTGGTTCTAAACGAAATCGAAGGCACTTTATTCCTCATTCCATATGTCCAATACAGAAGGGAGGCCCTCGCACATCTAGACGATCAACAAGTACGTCCATACCACTACTATTGTAAACTTGTCAAGGGAGTTACCCATATCTAAGGCATCAGTAACAATCCATACGATGTGAAGATCACCGGTTTTGCACCGTCTTCATATCTTCGACTTTTAATCGTCGACCAATTATTTGAAATGAGAATTAACTTGGCCTTTTCAAATAATTCACGTATATATAGAATTCAAATCAATCCTTTCTATGGTTAAACTATTTGACATCCACATTTCAGTTCATTAATATAATTTTCATGTCAAACATATCCAACCATCAAAATATTTGATAAACCGAGTAAAATCGGTTTATTTCCGTTCCATATCGCTATATATATATATTATAATGATTTATCACTATTTTTATTAATTTAAAAATAGCTCGTTTTAATTAAATGACGCTTCGGGTCAAAACGCGGCCCTAGAGTTGTTTTTCTCTAGATTTGATTTACAAATTTCTCAAAATCTAACGGTTGGACCTTAACGAAGTTAATACCGTTGGAAAGATCTTTCCAAAGCGAACCTAATGGTTCCAGTTTCGGGAAAATCCCACGGTTGGATCTTTCGGTATAATTGTCGGCGCGATTCGTTTTATTTTAATTTATATTTATATAAATATAATTCATTCGACGATTTTCAAACCGTTTTCACTTCAAAAATTTGGCTAACTCCTTTAAATGTAGGAAAATTTTGCCATAACCTCCTTTGTACGGAGAGGGGTTTGGAAATTTATTGGGCCGTATTAGGAACCCAATAAATCTAGTATAAGCATACACAATTTTTAGTGTCCTATTCTATGCCCGAGGGAGTGTGTAAAATTACTCCAGAGATAAATCTCGTCAACTTGTCCAGTGTTGGAAAATAAATAATCCATGTGCCGTATCTAATAACTAGAGAGATGTGATTATTGTCAACTCTACACCCGTATGGGGTTTTTATTTAATCTGGAAATTTACCGTTATATTTATTTTGTCCATATCAGTCCTCAGTTGAACCTGTAATTCAATCATCGCCATACAAACATCTCGCTCGTAGGGTAATCTCAACCTCGTCATACAAGCTCCAAATGCTTATATGGAATATGATATGCTATGACATCTTCGGTTCAACCTAAAATGAAGTCATCGCCATACAAACCTCTCGCTTATATGGTAATTCCAACATTGCCATACAAGCTCCAAATGCTTATATGGTATATGATAGAGTATGCTATCTTCAAGAAGTATGCCATGTAATGTAGTTCAAAATTAATTGTTGCTATCCTACGACGACGTTTATAATCTCACATAGAATAACCAGCACACCGCATCCAATGGCATTCACAGGAGTTGATATATAAATAAAATTGCGCAGCCAACTCATTAAGGTTTACCTATTTGTCGGACACACAAATAAATTCTTTAGTCAACAACAAATCCGTTTACCTGTTTAGCATGTGTGTGTGTATATGCATATCTACGCTAAAAATAATATTTTTAGTGAACAAATATTTATTTCCATACATGACTATTTTTAACCCTTTATATACATGTCGAAAATATTATTCTCAATGAATAAATATTTATTTCAACACATGGTTATTTTTAACACTTCATATACATGTTAAAAATATTATTTTCAATCAACAAATATTTATTTCAACATATGGTTATTTTTAACACTTCATATACATGTTAAAAATAATATTCTCAATGAACAAATATTTATTTCAACCTATGGTTATTTTTAAAACTTCATATACATGTTAAAAATATTATATTCAACCAACAAATATTTATTTCAACCAAAGGTTATTTTTTTTACACTTCATATACATGTTAAAAATATTATTTTCAATCAACAAATATTTATTTCAACCTATGGTTATTTTTAACACTTCATATACATGTTAAAAATATTATTTTCAATCAACAAATAATTATTTCAACCTTTGAATATTTTTAAAGGTTCATACATACAGTAAAAATGTATTTTTATTGTTAAAACATTATATTTCAAACATGAATATTTTTCAGCACATGAATATTTGATAACATATGAATATTTGATAACACATGAATATTTCAGAAAATTTCGGCATTATAAAGGAAGGGTAATTAAAACCGGCACCGTGTCGAAGCACGGCTCCTCTGCTATCCTGGACCTTACGGCCATACAAGGGGTATCATTTCTATAATTTCCACAATATCTTTCATTTTCATAGCATAATGAATTTTCCACAAACAAATCAATTTTTTTACAGCCACAATCAACCATTCACAATCACAACCAAATTTCATACCAATCATTTTCCAAAACACAATCAATTTATATCGTCCATGGTCTGTGGACAAGGGGAGTATATATATATATATGTATATGTATATAAATACATTCATTTCCATTTCAATTTCGTTTCAATTCCATTCAACGCACATATGATTTGTACAACGTATATATAACTTATACATCGCATATATAATTTATACAATGCTTGTATGTGAGATATACAACGCTTATATAATTTATACATCGCTATTCCATTCCAATTTGAATTTAGAAATCTCACTTTAGGTTCCACTCCTTCTAAAATTGTAGAGAGCTCCAAAAATTCTCTGGTCTCTTCTGGAATGTAGAATACGTTGCCATGAGTCCAATGTCTCTTGTTTCAATGGAATTCGACAACATATGGAAAAGATATGATTTTTATTCCATTTTCTAACTTCGCAACACTTTAAAGTGTTAAAAACAGTTAAATTAATTCAAGCCGTTACCTTCAGCAAAAGGTTCAAAACTAGGTCTGGAAATTTCGTCCGATCCTTTGAGCTTGAGGAAGATCGGAGGGTACCATGGCCTAGAACTACGAGAGGGCTTCCCGACGCTATGGATCTCGTCGAACTCGAGTTGCAGGTGGAGGAGAATTGGCGGTGCGAATGGTGGGGTTTCGAGCCGCTGGATCTTGAGCAATACACGACGATAGTTCACACAAAAGGCTTGGATTTGAAGAGGATGCGAATCTCTACCAAAACCTCTGAAGAACCCTTGAATTTTACTGTGTGGTTTGAAGGGAATCAAGGAGGGAAGGATAGAAGTTGAGCCGCCGTTTGTTTTGAAGAGGGTTGAGGGTTTCGTAAAAGTAGTGATGAATTTTGATTGGCCTAGGATATTTATATATTTTATTTTTAATTCTTTAATTCCAAAAATACCCTTTGGTCCATACAAACTCCAAATCAAACCCAACGACTATTGCCCTCAGCTAAATACCACCATTCTGGACATAATGTAATATGTTTCGTAAGCCTATTCGGCTGTTACAGTCAGTTTTTCTTCAAATTAAATACAAAACATTCAAATTTGGATTTGAACGTATATTTTAATTTGCCGGGGCCACATACTGATTCCAAAAATTCTCGAAAAATAAATCTAGCTATTTTTGGATGATAGGGTCCTAACAAAAGTAATTTCGTCGAATTTGGAGACCGTTTGAAAAATGGTCTTTTTCTGGTCGATCCAATTCAAATTGAAATTACCAAAAGCGTTTTCCTTTTCCACACTCACATATTAATTCCAAAAATTATGGAATTTTAAATCTAGCCATAAATTGACATTCCAGATCCAACAAAAGTGGTTTCGTCGAAAACGGGGTCGTTTGCAAAATATCTATTTTTAAGGGCTATATTTATATTAAATTCCATAGCGACTATTCTGAATATTCAACTGGCCATAAATTTTTATTTCCGTTATGAAATTTCAATTTTTCAGATCCGCTAGAAAGACATAATTAAACAGATTTAAGTATTTTTGGTTTTTCTGAAATCTAATTTATTTTGAATCCTGTACATTCAGTCAAAGTTCAATGTTGAATTTTCAAACTGCCGTGCCATTTCAGGCTCGTTACATAATTAAAATAAAATTTATTAGTTCAAACTTTGATTTTAATAAATTTTTAGTCGTTATTATTTAAAATAAATCATTTTAAATATTCCAAATTCATTAAAATAGCCAAATTAAAAATTTTAAATTGGTTCTGATTTTCCAAGTTGTTACAATCTCCCCCACTTAAAAAATTTCGTCCCCGAAAAGGAAATAACAGTAAAGTAGGAAACCAAACGGAAATAGAATAAATTGTAAATGTACCTTGCACCAGAACTACTTAGAGACGTCCACTCTGCACTTGGGATAAGCCTGTTTAATGCTATCCTCGGTTCCCCATGTGCAGTCTCTAGGATCTCCGCTCCACTGCACTTTGACTAAGTGAACCTTCTTGTTCCTTAGAACCTTTGCCAACAATTTTCAGTGGCTCTCTCCTCAGTGCTGATTCTGCGGTAATATCCAAATCCTGTTGTGCTGCTTCTTCTACAATCGAATCTGGATCATGTACATGCTTTCGAAGTTGAAACACGTGAAATACATCATGTACCCCGGGCAACCATTCAGACAATCAAACCCTATAAGCAAGAGTTCCAATCCTTTCAAGTATCAGAAATGGACCAATAAATCTAGGTGCCAACTTCCCTGTTTTACCGAATCTAACTACTCCCCTCATCGAAGAAACTCTCAAATAAACATAATCACCAAAAACAAATGCTAAATCTCTTCTTCTAGAGTCTGCATACCTCTTTTGTCGGCTTTGATCTGTTTGCAATCATTTCTTAATGAAATTGACTTTATCTTAAGCTTCTCGAATCATGTCAGGACCCAAGACTAGTCGATTGCCAGTTTCTTAGGGATGGTAATTAGACCCGACCCGATGGACCCGGACCCGACCCGTCGGGTCTCGGTTCTAGGCGGGTCGGGTTTTGTCGGGTCTAAACTATACATTTCAAAAATCTTGACCCGACCCGACCCGACCCGAGCTTCGGTTCGGGTTGGGTCGGGTTGAAGCTCGGGTCGGGTCGGGTCTGACTGAATAATAGCACTAAAAATACATATATTTCAATGTTTTTTGGTCGGGTCTTTCGGGTCGGGTTTGATCGGGTCTTGATGGTATTTTTCATCACCTAGACCTGACCCGAGACCCATCGGGTTCGGTTCGGGTCTTTTCGGGTCGGTTCGGTTCGAGTTTTCGTTTCCCGATTCTAGTCGCCAGCCCTACAGTTTCTACCCAACATGCAAGAGATCTACATGGTCTACCATACAATGCTTCGAATGGTGACATTTTCAAGCTCGCTTGAAAGCTGTTATTATATGAGAACTCAGCCAAATGCAAGTGACCTTCCTACGACACGCCAAAATCAAGAATACAAGCCCGCAATACATCTTCTAGTATATGATTCACCCTCTCAATTTGGCCATCTGTTTAAGGATGATATGCGGTGCTCAGATTTAACTTTGTCCCCAGCTCTTCCTAGAATGCTTCCCAGAATTTACTAGCGAATATCGGATCACGGTCACTAACAATACTACTGGGAACTCCATGTAGTCTGACAATTTCTTTAAAATATATCTAAGCCATACTTTGAGCTGTTCTAGTCGATTTGACAGGAATAAAATTGGCGCTCTTCGTGAAACGATCTACGATCACCCATATACTGTTATTACCTTTCTTGGCTCTGGGCAAACCATCTATGAAGTCCATGGAAATTCGATCCCACTTCCAACCCGGGATGTCCAATGGTTGTAACAATCCGGCGAGTTTCTGTTGATCGCTTTTGACTTGTTGGCAAGTAGAATACCTGCTAACGTATAAGGAAATGTATCTTTTCATAGATCTCCACCAGAAGGTGCGTTTGATATCATTATACATTTTACTCACTCCTAGATGGATACTAAGTTTGGATTTGTGCCATTCATCCAGTACTTCTCTCCGGAGCTCAGGAATGTTTGGAACACAAATTCGGCATTTTGACCTCAGAACCTCATTGTTATCAATCTGAAAACTCGAGGGTTCGCCTTTTTGAATTCTCTCTCTGATCCTTTGAATGAAGTGATCATCCTTCTTAAGAGAAGATATTTTATCAATCAATGAAGGCATAATGATAAGATTGGCGATGATTACGTTCTTTCGGCTAAGCGCATCAGCTACAACATGGGCTTTCCCTGGAGTATACAGAATATCTAGATCGTACGATGCAAGAAATTCTAGCCAACGCTGCTGTCTCAAGTCCAAGTCTTTCTAGGTGAACAAATACTTCAATGACTTATGATCGGTGAATAATTCAAACTTCTCACCCAATAAATAGTGTCTCCAGATTTTCAAAGCAAACACGATAGCTAACAACTCAAGATCATGAGTAGCGTATCTCTTTTCATGCGGCTTCAACTGACGGCTAGCATAAGTGACTACTTGGCCTCTTTGCATTAATACCGCACCAACACCTTAAATAGAAGCATCTGTATAGACGGTCAAATCTTGATTGCCATCGATAATTATTAATACTGGAGCAATTGTCAATCTTAATTTCAGCTCTTGGAAAGCCGCCTCACATTCTGGAGTCCAATTAAATCTTGCGTGCTTCTTTGTAAGCTTTATTAATGAACTGGATATCTTCGAAAAATCCTTAATAAATTTCCGATAATAACTAGCCAATCCTAGAAAACTCCTGACTTCTATGGGGGTCTTAGGCTACTTCCAGTCTTGAATAGCTGTAATTTTGCTTGGATCCACTGAAATTCCTTCTATTGATACGATGTAACCAAGGAACTTCACTTCTTATTGCAAGAATATACACTTAGAAAATTTAGCTTTTATGACGTTCTTTCTCAGAATTTCCAACACTTGTTCTAAATGTTTCTCATGCTCACTAGCGGACTTAGAGAAGATTAAAATGTCATCAATGAAGACCTGTATGATTTATTCAGTACTTCTCTGAATACTCTATTCACTAAATCAACGAAATAAGATGGAGCGTTACATAAGCCGAACGACATTGCTAACCACTCATAAAACAAGTCTGGACCTCTGAAATCTGTCAAAGGAACACATTCTTCGGTAATACGCAGTTGATGGAAACCTGTAGCCAGGTCCATTCTAGAAAATACTTGTGCTCCATTCAATCGATCCAACAGATCATCAATGCGGGGTAATGGATATTTATTCTTGAGCGTCTACTTGTTGAGGTCTCGGTAATCAACACACAGTCAGAGAGTACCGTCTGACTTAGGAACAAATACTACGGATGCTCCCCAATTCGAGAAGCTAGGCCTGATTAAACCCTTACATAGCAATTGTCGAGTTTGATTGCCCAATTCTTCTTTTTCCTTCAAGGTCATTCTTCAAATTGAATGCACTACTAGCCTTGCATTCGGAATTAGCTCGATTTTGAAGTCAATTTCTCTTCGCTGCGGTAAGCTATCAACTTCTTCGAACACATCCACATAATATTTAACGACAGGAATATTTTCTAATAAAGTGGGAGTAACTTCTAGCATAGACCAAAATTCTTTTCTATCTGAATCTGAGCCTTCGCATGGTATGAAAATATCTCCCAGATTTGTCTTAATCTTAACTATTCTTTCGGCACATTTTACTTCCGCCTCATATTTCATTAACCAATCCAGTCCAAGAATGATATCGAACTCAGAAAAATCCATAATGATCAAATCAAAAGAAACCGGTAAAAAGGATAGGAGACGTGGACTCTACAATATAAACTGAGAACAAGAGATTCTCCTATGGGATTATAAACTGTAACCGATCCTTTAAGCTTTCTTAGTTTTAACTTTAACTTTTTAACAGTGTTACTTGCAATAAAACTTTGTGATGCACCAGTGTCAAATAATATTGAAATAGGAATATTTTTAATAGTAAGGGTAACTCCCAAAATATCAGGTTTACCAGCTCCCATAGAAGAAGCTGGCGGATTTGCCCCATCGTATACATGAGCTACCTGGGAACTTTTGAGCAAAGGACAGTTCCTTCTAATATCCCCCGTCTTATGGCAGTTATAGCACTCATTAGAATTGCGGGGATTCTGACTTGAGCCTGCTTGATTGGTCTTCTGACGCTTCGGAGTGTTGCATACATTAGAGTAATGCCCAAGCTGGTCACAATTGTAGAATTTACCCCTTGGCTTCCTATTCGCTTGAGGCTTTGCAGTTTCTGTGTTGCTTGCCTCAAGTTGCTTTCCAGAAGACTTTCGTTTGTTGGTAGCTTGGTTCTTTGCACGGTCTTCTTCAAAGTTCCTCTTATCTAAGCTTTCATATTTGCATGCCATCTCTACCATCTCGGTGAATGGAAGCTTAATGTGCCCCATTGTTCTACTTTGGTACGTACGCTGAAGTCCAGGGATGAATCGATTTCTCTTCTCTTTAGGATCCTGAACAAGCTCGGGCGCATAACGGGACAGTTGGGTGAACTTTTTGAGAAATTCCTGATTCGTGCGATCTCCTTGTTGGAGATTAGCGAACTCGTCGTGTAGGCGCTCCATCTCCTATTGGGGGATGAACTTCTCTTTGAACACCACTTTAAATTGAGCCTATGACATATATATCTTTAGCTCATCTAAAGTGATGGCCTCCACCATAATAGTGCTTCATCCTTCAACAACCAGGCAGCCATGAATATCTTTCGATGATCCTCAAGTTCTAAGCCAGCGAAGATTCGCTCGCATGACTTCAACCAAGCTAGTGCTTCAGCTACTGTACCATTGCCTGAGAATGGCAATCCACCAAGATTCCTGTATTTCTTAGCCACCCAGTCGAGATTAAATGGTTGCAGGGGTGGTGGTACTACAACCTCAAGATTAGGATGATTCTGGACAGCGGAGATTTCACCCCTTCCTTGGCCTCTGCCTGCTCTCTCTCTGCCTCTAGCTCTAGTAGCCATGTCAGTCAGTTCTGTACAAGTAAGAAAAGAGTCAGACCAACAGAAATGATAATTTTAAGGAATGATAAAAGCAGAAGGATGTATGGAAAACAATGATGTACTGATCAAATTATTATGCTATTATGCTGTGCTCATTCTAGAACATTACTAATCCTATCTCTAATGAGCTACTCGCCTTAGAACACTACTGATTCTATTTTTGACGAGGTGTTTATTGTGTTTAATTCCAGAACTAAGATTAACCAAAGCTCTGATACCAGCTGTGATTACCCAAAACCCCGTGTTACGGAAGTAAGGATAATCATTCGGAATATAACACATTAATAGACATTAGCAGATTACAGATAATAGAATAAACATGAAATAGAATAATTTACATCAATATGACAGCGGAATCATAAAATGTAATAAACATCAAAGTGGCACAGTCATAGGATACAACTTAGTGCATAAAGGAAATGACCAGTCTACATCAAGATCACTGGGACATATACAACAGATAATACATAATAGAGATAAATCAGTCTACATCGCGATCAGTGATACATATACATAAGAGAATACAGGTGGAAATGTCAATGGCCAAAATACAGAGAAAGCTAGTCTTTGCCATCAACCAAAAATGCACTCCATGCTATAGTGCTAAGCCAAAATAAATCCTGTAACCTTTCACTGGGCTGCACGTGTAAAAATAAGGGCACCCGAGTTTGCAAGTGAAACAAACTACGAGTCAGTCATGGGTCTGGTATGGGAAATCTACTTAACTGGTTAAACAATAATAATAAGGCAAATCATAGGATCATGCCGCTAACGCGGAACGGGTTTTCTCCAGTGATTGCCAGTGCATGAAATAAAGTAAATCTTTTGAACAACGCAATGCTTTTTATAAAAATGAAGTCATTATAAGACTCATGTCCATCACACAATGCAACACAAACCGGAGGATAGAGTTTTACCTCATAATGTCCAAATATGCTTGATACGTATAAAACAAAATCATTTGATATTATTACTAGTGCATATATGTTTCAAAAGAAATTTCAATCATAATGTATCAATCATAGACGGCATTGGTACCATATATCATGTCTCCATATATAGGTTTACAATCAAAACCATAGTGTCATATTGGAAATTGGATTTCCGTCACCTGGCCAACTTCGAGAAACTCTAGCAAATGCCTCAGGATTGCACACTCTAGGCAACCCCTGGATCCTCCAAGGCCTGTCCTCTCTTATGTTTGAGGATTGGCAATTCCTGAACACACGTTTCCCGGTCCTATCGGACCTATCCATCGGCTCCGTCGTAACCGATATATCCGAGGCGCCTCGCATTCCAACAACCACATAGGTAAAAATATATAAATGTCTGGGCTCCATACCATGACACCATCCATAACTAGAAAGAAACGCCATGTCCTCCTTGGGTCCCTTATCCCGTTTTTGACTCATACCGAGGTGTGAGGCTCGCGAATCAACGCTATACACAAAGCTATGCCCTTTAAGGCCGTGCTTTGATCATCAACCACAAGGCTCTGCTTTTCAACAAAAGCCTTGATTACTACATCTCTGCATGCCACGCTGTCAATCCATACCATACCATTGATGTCTACCGATATACAACCTCTGAGCTCGTACTTCTCAGAGAAGGACGTTAAGCAAGAGAATAAATTCTCCGCCGCCAAATAGATGCATATTTAGTAGAGATCAACGAATACAACACAAAATACACGTCAAACACACATCCATTTACAAGTCCGTTCTGGGTCTGAACGAAACCGGAGGCACCTTATTCCTCGTTCCATATGTCCAATACGGAAGAGAAGCCCTCGCACATCCGGATGATCAATAAGTACGTCCAGACCACTACCACTGTAACCTCGTCAAGGGAGCTACCCATATGTAAGGCATCAGTAGCAATCCATACGATGTGAAGATCACCGGTCTTGCACCGTCTTCATATCTTCAACTTTTAATCGTCGACCAATTATTTGAAATGAGAATTAACTTGGCCTTTTCAAATAATTCACGTATATATAGAATTCAGATCAATTCTTTTTATGGTTAAACTATTTGACATCCACATTTCAGTTCATTAATATAATTTTCATGTCAAACACATCCAACCATCAAAATATCTGATAAACCGAGTAAAATCGGTTTATTTCCATTCCATATCGCTATATATATTTTATAATGGTTTATTGCTGTTTGTATTTATTTAAAAATAGCTCATTTTAATTAAACGACGCTTCGGGTCATAACACGGCCCTGGTGCTGTTTTTCTCTAGATTTGATTTACACATTTCTCAAAATCTAACCATTGGATCTTAACGAAGTTAATACAGCTGGAAAGATCTTTCCAAAGCGAACCCAATGGTTCCAGTTTCGGGAAAATCCAACGGTCGGATCTTTCGGTATAATCGTTTAAAGTTACGGTTTCAAAACGCGAACTACAGCGGCGCGATTCATTTTATTTTAATATATATATATATATAAATATAATTCATTCGACGATTTCCAAACCATTTTCACTTCAAAAATTTGGCTAACGCCTTTAAATTTCAAAAAATTTCAACATAACCCCCTTTGTACGGAGAGGGGTTTGGAAATTTATTGGGCCGTATTAGCACCCAATAAATCCAGTATAAGCATATACAATTTTTAGTGCCCTATTTTATGCACAAGGGAGTGTGTAAAATTACTCCAGAGATAAATCTCGTCACCTTGTCCAGTGTTGGAAAATAAATAATTCATGTGCCGTATCTAATAACTAGAGAGACGTGATTATTGTTAACTCTACACCTGTGTGGGGTTTTTATTTAATCCGACAATTTACTGTTATATTTATTTTGTCCATATAAGTCCTCAGTTCAACCTGTAATTCAATCATCACCATACGAACATCTCACTCGTATGGTAATCTCAACCTCGTCATACAAGCTCCAAATGCTTATATGGAATATGATATGCTATGACATCAATAGTTCATCTTCGATTCAACCTGAAATAAAGTCATCGCCATACAAACCTCTCGCTTGTATTCCAACCTCGTCATACAAGCTCCAAATGCTTATATGCTATATGATAGAGTATGCTATCTTCAAGAAGTATGCCATGTAATGTAGTTCAAAATTAATTGTTGCTATCCTATGGCGACATTTATAATCTCACTCAGAACAACCATCACACTGCATCCAATGGCATTCACATGAGTTGATATATAAATAAAATTGCGCAGCCAACTCATTAAGGTTTACCTATTTTTCGGGCATGCAAATAAATTTTTTACTCAACAGCAAATCCATTTACCTGTTGAGCATGTGTGTGTGTATATATATTTATATATATATATATGCATATCTACGCTAAAAATAATATTTTTAGTGAAAAATATTTATTTCCATACATGGCTATTTTTAACCCTTTGTATACATATTAAAAATATTATTCTCAATGAACAAATATTTATTTCAACACACGGTTATTTTTAACACTTCATATACATGTTAAAAATATTATTTTCAATCATCAAATATTTATTTCAATGTATGGTTATTTTTAACACTTCATATACATGTTAAAAATAATATTCTCAATGAACAAATATTTATTTCGACCTATGGTTATTTTTAACACTTCATATACATGTTAAAAATATTATTTTCAATCAACAAATATTTATTTCAACCAAAGGTTATTTTTTTACACTTCATATACATGTTAAAAATATTATTTTCAATCAACAAAAATTTATTTCAACATATGGTTATTTTTAACACTTCATATACATGTTAAAAATATTATTTTCAATCAATAAATATTTATTTCAATCTTTGAATATTTTTAAAGGTTTATACATACAATAAAAATGTGATTTTTATTGTTAAAACATTTTATTTCAAACATGGATATTTTTTAACACATGAATATTTTAGAAAATTTCGGCATTATAATGGAAGGGTAATTAAAACCGGCACCGTGTCGAAGCACGACTCCTCTGCTATCCTATACCTTGCATACAAGGGGTTCCATTTCTATAATTTCCACAATATCTTTCATTTTCATAGCACAATGAATTTTCCACAAACAAATCAATTTTTGTTGCAACCACAATCAACCATTCACAATCACAACCAAATTTCACATCAATCATTTTCCACAACATAATCAATTTATATCGTCCATGGTCTGTGGATGAGGGGAGTGTATATATATATATATATGTATATGTATATAAATATATTCATTTCCATTTCAATTTCATTTCAATTCCATTCAACACACATGTGATTTATACAACGTATATATAACTTATACATCGCATATATAATTTATACAACGCTTGTATGTGAGATATACAATGCTTATATAATTTATACATCGATTATATAATTTATACATCGCTATTCAATTCCAATTTGAAATTTGGGTTCCAGTCCTTCTAAAATTGTAGAGAGCTCCAAAAATTCTCCGGTCTCTTCTAGAATGTAGAAGACGTTGCCACAAGTCCAATGTCTCTTGTTTCACTGGATTTCGACAACATATGGAAAGATATGATTTTTATTCCATTTTCTAACTTCACAACGTTTTAAAGTGTTAAAAACGGTTAAATTAATTCAAGTCATTACCTTTAGCAAAACGTTCAAAACTGGGTCTGGAAATTTCGTCCGATCTGTTGAGCTTGAGGAAGATCGGAGGGTACCACGGCCTAGAGCTACAAGAAGGCTTCCCGAAGCTATGGGTCTCGTCAAACTCGAGTTGCAGGTGGAGGAGAATCAGCGGCGCGAATGGTGGGGGTTGAGGCTCTGGATCTCGAGCAATACACGACGATAGTTCACACAATAGGTATGGATTTGAAGAGGATGCGAAGCTCTACAAAAACCTCTGAAGAACCGTCGAATTTTATTGTGTGGTTTGAGAGGAATCGAGGAAGGAAGGATTGAAGTGGAGCCGCCGTTCGTTTTGAAGCGGGTCGAGGGTTCTGAAAAGTAGCGATGAATTTTGATTGGCCTAGGATATTTATATATTTTGTTTTTAATTCTTTAATTCCAAAAATACCCTTTAGTCCATACAAACTCCAAATCAAATCCAATGACTGTCGCCCCTAGCTAAATAACCCTATTCCGGACACAATGGAATATGTTTCGTAAGCCCATTCGACTGTTACAGTCTTTTTTTCTTCAAATTAAAATATAAAACATTCAAATTTGGATTTGAATGTACATTTTAATTTGTCAGGGCCACATACTGATTCCTAAAATTCCCAAAAAATAAATCTAGCTATGTTTCGATGATACGGTCCTAACAAAATTAATTTCATCGAATTTGGAGACCATTTGAAAAATTGTCTTTTTCTAGTCGATCTAATTCAAATAGAAATTACCAAACGCGTTTTCCTTTGCCACACTCACATATTAATTCAAAAATTATGGAATTTTAAACCTAGCCATTAATTGACATTCCAGATCGAACCAAAGTGGTTTCATCGAAAACGGAGGTCATTTGCAAAAATGTCTATTTTTAAGGGATATATTTATATTAAATTCAATATCGACTATTCTGAATATTCAACTGGCCATAAATTTTTATTCCCGCTATGAAATTTCAATTTTTCAGATCCCTTAGAAAGATATAATTAAACAGATTTAAATATTTTTGGTTTTTCTGAAATCCGATTTATTTTGAATCCTGTACATTCAGTCAAAATTCAAAGTTGAATTTTCAAACTGCCACGCCATTTCAGGCTCGTTATGTAATTGAAATAAATTTATTCATTCTAACTTTGATTTAAATAAATTTTTAGTCGTTATTATTTAAAATAAATCATTTTAAATATTCCAAATTCATTAAAATAGCCAAATTAAAAATTTTAAATTGGTTCTGATTTTTCGGGTTGTTACACTCGCTTTCCCTTTCCACTTCCAATTCCAGCTCTTTTCTCAAATCTTTGATTAAAAAATTAGTCTAAAACTTTTCAATCTCAGATTCCCTAAAAAATTTTTAACCCTCCTTAGGATGATCCTTGGTCGGATTCGTCGCTTGTCAACGTCATTTTGAGATGCCGATGTTGCTTTAGCCTCACTTTTCTGAAATTACCGCACCTCCCCTTTGTCCCTTTCCTTCTCCTTCCACCTCCACCACGACTTCTTTGAACCGTCTCTTTCAAAGCCTTAATGTGGTAATTACATGCATTTTTGTTTCTTATCTTTTTATATGTAGCGTTAATTGGTCCTTTATTGAATTTTGGATCGTATAAAAGTTAGGGTTTTGTTTTGTTTCGTAAATAAAACTGTTTGGATGTGTAGAAGCATTGATGGCTGTGATTACTTATTGTTTTTTACTGTTGTTTGTGTGATTTTTGGTTTATTTTGATTGTAGTTGATTACACACTGTATGTTAATGCTTTTACAATTGGATAGCATTATTAATAAACTGTTGTTGGTGTGCGATTTGTGTTCTAGCTCCTTATTCATTAATAGCCGTTGAGTAAACTTAATACTAATCATCATAATTCTTACTAATACACGACATCTCTATGATGATATCTGGAAGTAGAGTCAAAGAGAGGACAAAATTAGTTACAGAGACGAATCAAATTCTAGATATTTTAGGTTAGTACCCTCATTTAAGTAATGTTAACTTGTTTTACAGTTCGTTATTTGGTTGCTTTGCTCTAGATAAATGCATTGTTTCTGTGTTGTATAAGTTGTTTGAGTGGGAAATTTATTAATAGTCAACATATTGTAATATGTGAAAGTGCAATAAGTGGATTTTCACCACCTAGGTACTTTAAGTACATAAAAGCAGGCTTTTTAATCAAAATATTGTATTATATGATTTTATTTCAAATGAACTTATTTATTATTTAGTTCTTATATTCATGTCAGCATCTGTAGCTTAGCTACATAAGAGTGTAGCATGTTAGGTATTACTTTGCGGTACCCTCAGGCTTACTTTGATCATAATGAAATCAAAACTCATGTGACAGAGCTAAATATTTTTTGTAGTGATTAGAATAAATGATATAATTTTGAATTGTGGAATCATCGTTTTTTTAACAGAAAATAGATGATGTTGCAAGTGCATATACTCAATGTAAGCTAAATAGTTAAATTAAAATTGCAGGTAAGTTCTGTCATAAATTGATTTCATTGCACAGTTAATGGTGATCCCACTTTTTTATAGTTATATTAATCAATCATTATTGATAACGGTAAGTCTTCAGGCTTGCTACCCTTGTTAACTGATTAAATTGCGTTTTAATCTTTTAACTCATTGCATAAGATTTTTCGTAGAGCTGATATTCATGATGTAGATTAAATATTCAATAAACTTCATATCATTTAAAATTGTGTAACTTAAAATATGATAATGGTGCCAAAAGTGTGCACCAACTTTTTGTGTGTGCATGCATTTGGAAGGGGGAGGGGTTGGTTTAGGGTTCTGTGTACCATATAGTGATTTAATTTTAATGTGATGCACGACTGGATCTGTACTAATGTTGGAGAAAATGTTGTTTTGTGATCCAGTTACTGCAACAAAGGATTAGTTCTAGAGCAACTAAACTTATTGAGGCATTGCTAATGTCAAGGGAATTTCTTCTTGATGACCTCAGAAAAACCAGTCAAGGAATTGATCAGACAGTGGAAGATATATCAGATACTGATTTAAATCTTGATGGATTTAATTCACGGGTGCTTCTTTAAGATATGATAATCCTTCCGGTGGATGCTTATCTGGAAATAAATGAGTTGGACAATTTGTTGAGATGCTAGAGAACATTCTAGTGGTGCCCTTTCCCTACTTCTAAATTCACATTCAAGCATTTTGTTGTTAACATGGCATGATCATTTAATGAGATATTAGACAAAACTTGTTTTAATACAACATCCTTTTTTCAAAGAGGAATGTAGGAAATGTCGAAAGGATAAAACATTGTAGTAGCCTTGTTCTTGATCCAGTGTATATGTTTTTGTTGGATTGATGATCGTGTCATCTTTTTTTCCTTATTGTAGAGAAATCAAATGGATTAGTAGAAGTTAGAAATGATGTGATGCTATATTTACTGTCTAATGATGAGCTTTTGGATGCATTTTTTCATTGGTCACTCAGCTCTCTTCCATATGGAATGCTTTTCTAAAATTTAACAGGTTCAGAATTTATAGTCTTGGTTTACGTGCATTTTAATACAATTGATCTTATGAACTTTTAATAAGTGTAGGGGTCCTATAACAGTTGCATAGTCACAACTATATAACATTTAAGTGCATCCATTATTTTAAATTTAAAATATAGTTTAATTTTCTTCGAGTACAGAGAGTGGTGCTTGAGATTGCTGGGAGTGGTTAGATCTGGATGGATATTTCTTAAGAATAGCATGTCTGAATAATTTGTCCAAGTTTGCTAACTACAATGCGCTTGCAATATACATATATCTATTAGCTGTAAACTTTCTGCAAATTTAGAGATTCAATTCTCTTACAGGATTAACCGAATGAAAATCCTTGGATACCTATATGATACATGGGCTGCAGATCCGAGGACGGAGTGGTCAATTTGAATGGTTCATTCCAAGATTGGTATTCCTCACCGTTATCTAAGAGGTGGAGCTGATGACCGCAACTTACTTGGGTAGGTTGTTTCGAAGAAGTCTAATGATGAGGTAAATTGCATTATTATATATGTGTAGCACACATGTGTGTAATGAGCACTATTTACAAAAATCTGAAATTTTTACAATTTGCATCTTATTACGGATTGATTTTTTTTCCAGTAACTATGAATCTACGCTCTTCAATTCAAAATAACTTAAAGAAGGAACAAGAGCTTTAGGTTAAGATGTAGAAATTTAACCGTTAAATCAATTTTATCCAGTTAAATCATAGCTATGAAAATAAGTATCAATGCTTTATCAAATTTTGAATATTTTAATTTATAGTTCATGATTTAAATCTAGCTACAACAGTTTAATTTTACGTTTTGTGATTTGAATCTCATTTTAAAAATATTGTTGAGGGTGAATCCATAGCACATACGACATCCCCCGTTACTTTTCGCTTTTGTATTTAAAGCAGTTTCACAAGCTACAATTTCAATTTGATGGTTAACTGATTGATTGATGTGAATATTTTCACTCCCTCGTAGTTTATTACTATTCTCAATCATTAAATCCAATAAGTTAAAAAATATGATGGTTAAAATGAAAATGCTAAAACTAGAGGGGTTTTGTGTTATATATAAAATATGGTATATATGGATGTCTGTATTTATGTGTATATATTGTTATGAAAATTGCGCCTTTGCAGAAGCAACCAGGATCTTCCTCACCCAATTACTTAAAGATGATTTCTATGGAAACACACATGGATATGAAATCACACGCGCAAACACAAGATATTTCACCCAACCACCCTCTTTATTGATTCACAAAAACAAATTTTGTTTACACTCAATGGATAAAAACCAACAATAAACAAAATGACAAGAATCAATAACTTTATTCAGAAAGGGAAAAATATCAAGACGACTACAACACTTGTTGGAGAAGGAGAACAATAAAGAACGATGGCTAACCCTTAGATCAATTATCTCGGTATCAATTCCATGTTTTAATCTAACCTTAGATGTTGCTTTTATAGGAGAATAGAAGGCCTAGGAAAATACCTAATTTGCCCCTTCATTACTTGCAGAATAAGTCACAGAAAGACCAGGTCAAAATTCAGCAGAATACCCGCACAGACGTCTAACCAATTTACGTCAGACGTCTGTCCATGCTCTCGGGTTACAAACCCTGACAAGTCAGATGTCTGACCAAGATGTCATCAGACGTCTATGATGAAGCTCATCACAAAACTGCTCCTTCTTGCCTTCTCTCTGCTGCCGCACCATCTCCACTATTGCCAAGCACATCAACGCCTCGTCTCCATCAACATGTGTGATTTTATGTCACAAATCACAACACTCCACCTTGCTATGAAATCACATCATCAAGCAACCTTCCAACACACAAGTCATCTAGTTCTTTCAATGACACCTACTCTCAATTAAACCATTACAAACACAACCCACCTCCTGGCAAAGATGTATCTTCCACCAACATGCACCACGCAACACCAAAGGTCTAAAAGTATTTGTAATACCAAAAGGATCTTCACCTTGTGGATTTTCTGCATCGACACCCGTCTACCACTTGATCTGAGCTCCTTCCTTGATCAACTCGGATCCCTCGAGCATCATCAACATGAAGACCCCTATCTAACACATCAGCAGTGACCAAATTAACCTCTCCACCTTGTTGTGGACTAGGTTCTTCAACCATCACTCGCCTTCCACAGTCGACCACAGAACCAACCAATCTATACAGGTTTCCCGCCTCTAAGACACCTCTCATCATAATACGACCACCCTTCTTCACTCTTAGAACTCCACCTCGAGTATCATAAGTGCAACCATGGCGATCCAACTGACTGGGAGAAATGAGGTTATGCAAACTAGCGGGTACATGTCTAACTCCATAGACTTCCCTCACCACGCCATCATGCATACGAAACCGGATAGATCCAATACCACAAACATGTATCTCTACTCCATTGTTTGTTCTAATTACGTCAACATTCTTCTCATAAGAAGAAAAACACTTCACATCCTTACAAATATTAAAACTGGCTCCCAAATCCATCTTCTAAGTGGTTTGTTTTGCAGATATTCATTTATTGAGCAGGATTCTGGATTGAAGCTTAAAGCTGTATCCAGAGCATTGATAGTCTTCTGCTGTGTAGTTTACTTTTTTCCGTTGCATTGTATTACATTTATTGTAAATTAATCTTCCGCTGTATTATATTTCGATATACTCTGATATATTCTGTAATATGAGATAACATTATTGTGATAACCCCAAACTCCCGTAGTACGAAAGCAAGGATAATCATTGGAATATAACATATTTACAACAATAGATCTCAGATAACAGCATAACACATAAATCATAGTAGTGGAAATAAGAATGTCATCAACATCGCAACATCAGAACATCAGAATGGCACAGTTACAGGATACAACTTAGCATATAGAAAGTCTCAGCGAATAGAAATAAGTCTAAAACACCATCAAGTACAATATGGATAAATGATGTCTAAAATGTCTCAAGTGGAAATAAAAGATAGAAATGATCTTCGTCTTCTGTCCATAAGCATACTCCAATCCAACACATGTCCAAATAACTTGAACTTGTCACTTGGCCGCTCGTGTGAAAAAGTGGGCACCCAAGTTTGCAAAGTGAAACAAACTACGAGTCAGTCATGGGACTGGTATGAGAAATCTTTCCTAATTTATCTAACAATATGGCTAATCATAGGACCACGCCGCTAACGCGGAACGGGTTTACCCCGTTGGATTGCCAATGCATAAATTAAATAGAATTTTATTCAAAACAACACAATGCTTTTTAGAAAAATGAAATCATTATAAGACTCAAGTCCCATCACACAATGCAACGCAAAACGGAGGATAGATTTTTACCTTATAATGATCAAACATGTTTGATACGTATAAAATAATATTTACTATTATTATTAGTGTCTAATCAGTTTTAAAATACTGTCAAAGTAAATGTATCAATCCTAGACGGCATAGTACCCCGTCCTACTATGTCGCCATATAAAGGCTTACAATCAAAACCGTAATGTCGTATTGGAAATTGGGTTTCCATCATAAGTCAAGGCTAGGGACGATCTCCTTACCGATTCGAGACGCCCTAGCAAATGTCTCAGGATCACACCTACGGGCAACCCTTGGATCCTGCAGGGCCGGTCCACAAATACTTTAGTGGATTGGAAATTCCTTAACACATGCTTCTTGGTCCTATTGGACTTATCAATTGGCCACTATCGACCAATATATCCGAGGCCTTGTAATCCATCATCCACATAAGTAAAAATGTCTGGGCTCCATACCATGACACCACTTCTAGCTAGAAAGAAACATGTGCACTCCCTGCATTCCCTTATCCCGTTTTTGACTCATATCGGGGTGTGAGGCTCACGAAGTAACACTATACATAAAGCTGTGACTAAATGGGTTGTGCTTTGATCATCAACCACAAGGCTTTGCTTTTCAACAAAAGCCTTGATCATTTGCATCTTGGCATGCCACATTGACAATCCACGCCATGCAATCAATAACTATCAATATATAATCTCTGAGCTCGTGCGTCTTAGAGAAGGGTGTTAAGCAAGAGAATAAATTCTCTGACACCAGACAAATATATACTAAATAGAAATCAATTTACATGGAATGAAATACAATGTCAGACACACATCCATTTACAAGTCTGTTCTGGGTATGAACGAAACCGGAGACACCTTATTCCTCGTCGCATATGTCCAACACGGAAGAGAGGTGCCCTCTTATCCGGACAATCAACAAGTCCGTCCGGACAACTACCACTTTAACCCTTTAGTGGGAGCTACCCAATGCCGGGCATCAGCAGTCGTCCATTCAATGTGAAGATCACCGATCTTCAATCACCGTCTTCAATATCTTCGATTTAAATTGTCGTATAATTATTTGAAATGAGATTGTACTCAGTCTTTTCAAATAATTCTCGCATATATATAGTTTAAATCATTTCATATCGTTAATATTATTTTATGATGATTTATCGTTATTTTTATTTATAAAAAATAGCTTAATTTAATTTAACGACGCTTCGTGTCAATAGGCAGCCCTGGCGCTGTTTTTACTCAAATTAAATTTTATACCATTGGATTTTAATAAATTTAATTTAACGACGCTTCGGGTCAATAGGCGGCCCTGGCGCTGTTTAAAGTTATGATTCTGAAACGCGAACTACCACACGCGATTCATTTAATTTTAATATATATATATATATATATATAATTATATATAAATATAAATCATTCAATAATTTCACTAACGTGTTTAACATGCCAAATAAAAGCATGTTTTATTTGCATAATATATCTACATGTTTATAATGTCAAATAAATATGTATTTTATTTACATGAATTCATTACATGTTTCTAATGTCAAATAAAATGTAATTTATTTACATGACATTGTTGCTAATGACAAATAAAAAGATAATTTTCATTATCATTAATTGTATTTCCATTTTTAACTTTAACAAATAAAAAGAAATATTTTTATTTGTATATAGTTTCAATGTATAACATGACACATAAAATGTTTATTTTTATTTGCATACAAATTCTAATGTATACTTTGACAATAAAAATGTTTCTTTAATTTGTACATAAATTCTAATGTGTAATTTGACGATAAAAATGTCATTTTAACTTGTACACAAATTCTAATGTGTAATTTCACGATAAAAATGTCACTTTAATTTGTACACAAATTCTAATGTGTAATTTGACAATAAAATTTGTACACAAATTCTAATGTGTAATTTGACAATAAAAATGTCACTTTAACTTGCACACAAATTCTAATGTGTAACTGACTATAAAAATGTCACTTTCATTTGCAAACAAATCTAAGTCTAACAATAATTGATATTTTTCTTTTGTCAACCGTTCTATTTCAACAGCACAAATAAAAATGATATTTCTATTTTGTTGACAATTTTATTTCAACAAAATGATTAAAAATGATTCTTTCATTTTTGTTGACAATTCTATTTCAACAAAATGCATACAAATGATACTTTCATTTTTGTTGACAATTCTATTTCAACAAAATGATTAAAAATGATCTTTTCATTTTTGTTGACAATTCTATTTCAACAAAATGCATAAAAATCAAATGCATAAAAATGATACTTTCATTTTTGTTGATAATTCTATTTCAACAAAGTGATTAAAAATGATCTTTTCATTTTTGTTGACAATTCTATTTCAACAAAATGCATAAAAATGATTCTTTCATTTTTTGTTGACAATTCTGTTTAAACAAAGTGATTAAAAATGATCTTTTCATTTTTTTTGACAATTCTATTTCAACAAAATGCATAAAAATGATTCTTTCATTTTTATTGACAATTCTGTTTCAACAAAGTGATTAAAAATGATTCTTCATTTTTGTTGACAATTCTATTTCAACAAAATGATTAAAAATGATTCTCTCATTTTTGTCGACAATTCTATTTCAACAAAATGATTAAAAGTGATTCATTCATTTTTATTGACAATTCTATTTCAACAAAATGATTAAAAATGATTCTCTCATTTTTGTTGATAATTCTATTTCAACAAAATGATTAAAAGAGATTCATTCTTTTTTGTTGACAATTCTATTTCAACAAAATGATTAAAAGTGATTCATTCATTTTTGTTGACAATTCCATTTCAACAAAATGACATTTTTATTTTGTCAATTCTAGTTCCAACAAAAATGACAATTCTATATTGTCAATTCTAATACAATAAAAATGACAATCTTTATTTTGTCAATACAAATACAATGAAAATGACAATCTTTATTTTGTCAATTCTAACAAAATGAAAATGACAAACTTTATTTTGTCAATTCTAATACAATGAAAATGACAATCTTTATTTTGTCACATATCTATTCAACAAAAATGAATTCCTTGTTTTGACACTTTATATTTCAACAAAAATATTAATTTTTGTTTTGATTTCAATAAAAATGTTAATTTTTGTTTTAACTATTTTGTTTCAACAAAAAATGATATTCTTGTTTCAACTATTTTATTACAACAAAAAAATGTCCTTTTGTACTTCAACTATTTGGTTTCAACAATAAATGATATATTTTGTTTCAACTAATTTATTACAACAAAAATGTCCTTTTTATTTCAACTATTTGGTTTCAACAAAAAAATGATATATTTTGTTTCAACTAGTTTGTTACAACAAAAATGTCCTTTTTATTTCAACTATTTTATTTCAACAAAAATGATATATTTTGTTTCAACTATTTTGTTACAACAA
Source organism: Allium sativum (assembly GCA_030737875.1). Lineage (NCBI taxonomy): Eukaryota > Viridiplantae > Streptophyta > Magnoliopsida > Asparagales > Amaryllidaceae > Allium > Allium sativum. The sequence continues at coordinate 514,287,525 of CM060910.1, forward strand.
AAATGTCCTTTTTATTTAAACTATTTGGTTTCAACAAAAAATGATATATTTTGTTTTCACCTATTTTGTTACAACAAAAATGTCCTTTTTATTTCAACTATTTGATTTCAACAAATAATGATATATTTTGTTTCAACTATTTTGTTACAACAAAAATGTCCTTTTTATTTCAACTATTTTATTTCAACAAAAGTGATATATTTTGTTTCAACTATTTTGTTACAACAAAAATATAAATTTTGTTTCCAACATTTTTATTTCAACCAAAAAGGTTAATTTTGTTTTCAACAATTTTATTTCAACCAAAAAGGTTAATTTTGTTCTCAATAATTTTATTTCAACACAATAATCATCAAATCAACAGATCTACATAACAACATCAATCATCAATCCCTGATCAAGTCACGTATAACATCAAATAGAATTTAACAGCGGATTGGAAGAAAAGTCACAATCATAATTAATTAATTTTAATAAAAAAAATAGAATTCTCACAGTGATTTTTAATTCTATATAATTCAGAATTGAAATTTGCTCAAAATCCGATTTGCTCCAAAATCGTTCTTGTCTGTCCAGAAATGTAGATCTCGGATTCATGATCCCAACGGTTCTGAAATTGTCCAATTCTGTATTCGTATGATTAAGTTATGAATTTATTAGGTTGATAATATTTTTAAATTAATTATTAAAAAATAAAAATGAAAATACCCTTCTTCTTCTCAAATCAGATCGAAGCTGCGAGTTTCAACTTCTGTTCAATTCTAGGTTTATAGTTTTCGATCCAACCTCTCAATATCTCGACGATCCAGCACCACAGCGTCGAAGAGGAGAGGGAGGCGCTTAGGGTGGACCCCACGCGGCGGCGCTCGATCAGAATATGGGGGTGCGGCGGTGGCTTTAACGGTGGCACTTCGGGTGCAAAATCCGAACCCAATACACCACGATTTTTGATCAACCCCATATGAAATTGAAGCTTAAGAAGTTCTCTACAATAAAGTCAAAAGGTAGAGAGGATTTTATAGTGTGAATTGAAGGAAATTTGTGGAGGAAGGGAAGAACATTTTTGGCCCTTGAAGAAAAGGCGGCGGCAACTCAGAATAGTGTTAGGGTTTTAAATTTTTAAGGTTATTTATAATAAAATAATATTAAAATCCTTAATTTCTTAATTAAAGCCCATTAACCCTTAACAGCTCCAAATTCAGCTCAACGAGAGCTGCCCCTAACCAAATATCCCCGTCTCGGACACAATGGGCTAGATCTCGTTAGCCTATTCAATCATTTTCAGCTAGTTTTCTTCAAATTAAAATATAAATCATTTAATTAAATAATTTGATTATACATTTAAATTTACCAGGGCCACATATTTACTCCAAAAATTCCCGAAAAATAAATCTTGCTATGTTTTGACGATATAGTCCTAACAAAATTAATTTCGTCGAATTTGGAGACCGTTTGAAAAATGACCCTTTTAACGGTCGATTAAATTCAGCAGAAATTATCGAATACAGTTTAATTTACCATGCTCACATATTAATTCCAAAAATTAAGAAAAATTAAACTTAGCAATAAATTGACATTCCAGGCCCGACAAAAAAGGTTTCATAAAAAACGGATGTCGTTTGTAAAATGACTATTTTTAATAGCTTTAATATTCTTTAAAAATAAATTTTTTAAATTCTGGCACATTTTCCAATAAAATTTCTTAAAATAAATTTTTTAAATTGGTTCTGATTTTCCGGGTTGTTACAATCTCCCCCCACTTAAAAACTTTTCGTCCCTGAAAAGGAAACAATAGTAAAGTAGGAAACAAAACGGAAAATGCAAAATATTGTAAATGTACCTCTACACAAGTGCTACTCCGAGATATCCACTTTGCACTGGGATAAGCCTGTTTGATGCTATCCTCAGTCACCCATGTACAGTCTCTAGGATCCCCATTCCATTGCAATTTGACTAAGTGGATCCTCTTATTCCTTAGAATTCTGGTTTCTTTGCCAACAATTTTCACTGGCTCCCTTCTTACTACTAAGCTCGGGGTAATCCCCAAATCTTGTTGTGCTGCCTCCTCCACAATCAGGTTTGGATCATGTACATGCTTCTGGAGTTGAGACACATGGAATACATCATGCACTCCTGGTAACCAGTCAGGCCACTGAACCCTTTAAGCGAGAGTTCCAATTCTTTCGAGAATAGGAAATGACCAATGAATCTCGGCGCCAACTTCCTAGTCTTCCCAAAACGAACTACTCCTCTCAATGGGGAAACCCTCAAGTATACATAATAACCAACAATAGAGAATTCTAAATCCATTCTTCGTAGTCTGCATAGCTCTTCTGTTGGCTCTGAGTATTCAGAAGTCTCTTCTTAATGAAACTAACTTTGTCCGATGCTTCATGAATCATGTCGGGACCCAATACTAACCGATTGCCTAGTTCGACCCAACATGCGGGAGATCTGCATGGCCTGCCATATAATGCTTCAAATGACGACATTTACAAGCTTGCTTGGTAACTGTTATTATAAGGGAACTCAACCAAATGCAAGTGATCTTCCCATGACCCGCCAAAATCAAGAGTGCATGCTCGCAACAAGTCTTCAAGTATGCGGTTCACCCTCTCCGTCTGGCCATCTATCTGAGGATGATAAGCGATGCTTAGATTCAACTTTGTTCCCAGCTCCTCTTGGAATGCTTCCCAGAATTTACTAACAAATATCGGATCACGATCACTAACAATGCTACTGGGAACTCCATGTAGTCTGATAATCTCCTTGAAATAAATTTGCGTCAGACTTCGAGCTGTTCTATTAGATCTAATAGGAATAAAATGAGCGGCCTTCGTGAAACGATCAACAATCACCCATATACTGTCATTGCCTTTTCTAATTTGGGGCAAGCCATCAATGAAATCCATAGAAATTTGATCTCACTTCCAACTTGGAACCTCTAGCGGTTGCAACAATCCTATGAGCTTCTGTTGATCGATTTTGACTTGTTGACAAGTGGAACAGCTGCCAACATATATGGAAATGTTTCTCTTCATTGCCTTCCACCAGAATGTGCGCTTAAGATCGTGATGCATCTTGCTTACTCCTGGATAGATGCTAAGTTTAGATTTGTGACATTCATCCATAACTTCTCTTTTTAGCTCAGGAATATATGGCACACAGATTCGCCCTTGCAATCTAAGAGTCCCCTTGTTGTCAATTTGGAAGCTTGAAGCTTCGCCCTTTCGAACTCGCTCGCTAATCATCTGAATAAATTTATCATCTTTCTGAAGAGCAGAGATCTTATCAATTAATGGAGGCGTTGATAAGACTGGCGATGACCGCATTCTTCCTGCTGAGCGAATCAGCTACAACATTGGCTTTCCCTGGAGTATATAAGATGTCCAAATCATAGGCCGCAAGAAATTCTGACCAACGTTGTTTCCTCAAATTCAAGTCCCTTCGGATGAACAGATACTTCAAGGACTTATAATCTGTATATAATTCGAACTTCTCACCTAAAAGATAGTGCCTCCATATCTTTAAAGAAAACACGATGGCTATCAACTCAAGATCATGAGTGGGGTATCTCTTCTCATGCGGTTTCAACTGATGGTTAGCATAAGCAACCACATTGCCTCTTTGCATTAACACCGCACCAATACCTTCAATTGAAGCATCAGTATAGACTGTCAAATCTTGGTTTCCATCAATAATGGTCAACACGGGAGCAGTGGTCAACCTCAATTTCAGCTCTTGGAAAGCTGCCTCACATTCAGGTGTCCAATTAAACTTTGTATGCTTCTTAGTCAGCTTCGTCAATGGACAAGATAGCTTCGAAAAATCTTTAATGAATTTTTGATAATAGCCAGCCAATCCTAGGAAACTTCTGACTTCTGTAGGAGTGCTAGGCTGCTTCCAATCTTGAATGGCTGAGATCTTGCCTGGGTCTAATGAAATTCCTTTCTTCGATACAACATGACCGAGGATCTTCACTTCTTCTTGCCAGAATATGCATATAGAGAATTTGGCTTTTAACACATTCTTTCTCAGAATTTCCAAAACTTCTTTTAGATGCTTTTCATGCTCAGTAGTGGATTTAGAGAAGATTAAGATACCACCAATGAAAACCAGCACGAATTTATTCAAGACATCCCAGAATACTCTGTTCATCAGATTGACAAAGTAAGCAGGAGAGTTACATAAGCCGAACGACATTACTAGCCACTCACATAATAAGACATTACTAGCCACTCACAGAATAAGTCTAGACCTCTGAAAGCTGTCAAAGGAACACATTCTTTGGCAATGCGCAACTGATGGAAACCTGTAGCTAGGTCCATCCTAGAGAATACTTGCGCTCCATTCAAGCAGTCTAATAGATCATCAATATGCGGCAATGGATATTTGTTTTTTAGCATTTTCTTATTGAGGTCACGGTAGTCCATACACAATCGGAGAGTACTGTTTGATTTTAGGACAAACACCACTGCTGCACCCCAATTTGAGAAGCTAGGCCTGATCAAAACTTTCCACAAAAGCTGTTTAGTTTGATTGCAAAGCTCTTCTTTTTATTTCAGCATCATCCTCCGAATAGCGTGCACCACGGGCCTTGCATTCGGAACTAAGTCAATCCTGAAGCCAATTTCTCTTCGTGGAGGTAAGATATCGACTTCTTCAAACACATCCGCATAATCTTTGACAACAGGAATTGTTGGATCTAGATTAACCCTAGAGGGGGTGAATAGGGTTTATCACAGTGTTTAACTGAATTTAAAATCTAACAGGATATTAAAATAATAAACAGATCACATAATATAGCAGAAAAAGAAATGCAGAAAATAAATCACACACAGTTATACCCAGCTTCGGCAAAACCCTGCCTACTGCTGCATTTCTAAGGTTTCTACTAGGTGATAGAACAGTTCCCGCATATAAGACCATGCACACTTGCAAACCCTGCTCCTTTTCTAACCCTACGCTCAAAACCCTAGACTGACCTGTGTACCCTAGACCAGATTTTCCCAGACTACAGACCAGTAATCTGTAAACCCTAGTTTTAGTTGAAACTAGAAAAAAAACGACGATTACACAAGAAAAACAAAATACAAAATAAATAAAAACAAAACCCTAAGAGATAAATTAAAGGGTCATCCCCTTTTAAAAACAAAGATGGACGGCCCCTTTTTTTACTTGTGTTGCACCCTTCCTTATTCCTGTCCTCCTTGTTTTGTTGAGATAAAAAAAAATGGCGGCTACTCTGAAGAAAACCTAGGGTTTGCCAATTCTTCCCCAATCAAATCGGCTTCACGTTTGTTCTGAAATAATCTCTGAAGCTTTGAATCTGTGGATGCTCTTGAATACTCTCTCGTGACCGATTTGGGATGAGGATGATCGAAACTCCTGGAAGAATTGTGAGTTTTTCTGATTTTAAAACTTAGCTTGAAAAATTGATGCTTGGTTTCGATTTATGATTGAATTGTTTTTGGTTGCAATCCCACTCTTGCCGATGATGAAAATTGGTGTGAAATAGGATGTAGAAATCCTTTAATTGAGCTATGATTTCAAACTTGATTTTGATCTGATTTTGTGCGTTGCTTTCCCCTTTTGCTTTATTGCCTAAAATTGCTCGGCTTTGAATTGCACACTGATTTGTAACAATGGAAACAAATAAATTGTTTCATTGATTTGTGCTATTTGATTTTAAACAGTTTCGGCTTGAAATAAATTGAGTTTGTTTCCAAATTTGGCTTGAATTGATTGTCCCCTGAAATTTCTCTTATGTGATCATTTCTGGAAAGTAATTTGTTGCCTTTTTCTAAATCAATCTGTTTGTCACAATTAACAATTGTATAAGTTTCCCCTTTGACAATTTAACACTGATACCATGAATGTTGCCACACACAGATTCATCTAAATCTGGGAATTAATTTGAGATAAAAATCCTGGCTCGCTTGTGTCATTTCTGGAAACTAATTTATGCTGTTGATGAATTTCTGTAATCATTTAAAAATGATTTCTTTCCTCATATTCATTAAAATAAACTTCTTGCCCAAAGATGCAAACTTTACTTCTTCAATATTGGAAATGCTTTGTGGTCCCTGAAATATTTCTTGCACCAAATTACTGCTACCAAATTTGTAGCTTCATTTTCATGTAAACTGTTTCATGTTGACGACCACTTTCATGCTTGATTGGTTGAATTTTGTAAATGTTTTAAACTCTCCCCGATCAAGATTTATTCTTGAAATTATTGACAAACCTGGCCATGCATTTGATCCTCTATGAATACTGGAATTGTAAATCAATTTCTGGTTGCCAAAAAAAAAATAGTCCAGCAAAACAATTTTGAAATCACTCTTTATTCAGAAAATAATTAAAAGAAAATTCCATTTTACTTTTGGAATGCATGATTTCAGTTGCTCCTTGTCATGTTTAGCTTCATAAGCACTGAGTTTGTATTACATGCTTGTGCATCATTATACACGTGCATATAACAAGTAGTTGCATTGCTTTGTATATGAGCTTTCTCCACTATTTGAACCATTTACCATCCTTGATGTTTGTGCACTGAACCATTGCTGTTTTGATCACTGTTTATGCCACATTTGTGACCATGTGTATCTGCACCCATTCTTGAACACTTGTAGATCATTTGTGAGCATGTGTATCTTGACTGTTGCGAACTTGTGAACATATAGCTTTTGAAACTGAAAACATTCATGTGCATCCTTGGCACTTGCATTTGCTCCACTCTGATTTGTTTGATATGTGTTGAGCTCCCATGACATTCTTGTGACACCTCTTTTGAGCTGTGTTGAACATTGATTGAATGTTGTACAATCATACACTTGTGTACTTGAGTTCATTCACTTGAAATATGTACATGTCGAGTTGCACAGCCATAAGTTTTCATGTGCATGACCACTGTTTGTTTTTGCTCTTGTTGATCATTGCTGCATGTCATGGAGATGAGTTTGCCTTCATTTGTTTGCATGCTCCATTCATGTATATGCTGTGTACACCATGTATGACCATTTCAGATTGTATTTCTTGAAAATGTTGATGCCTTCTTGAACATGAACAAATACTTGTTGTGTTGACAATGAAATGCTTGACCTTGCCATCATGCTGTCTGGCCAGTTTATTTTGAGTAATACTTGAACTTAAACATGCTGCTGAAACATGTACATTTTGATGGATGAGTTTGGATTGACTTTGTTGACTGTGTCACCATGTTGCTGCACCACGTCTACTTTGTACTCAACACTATGTTGACTAAGATTAGCTCTGCCTTGAACATTTTTGAAATGCTACTCGACCATTAATGTTGGCCTGCCACTTGTATTTGATTGTTTCACTGTTGATCGTGCACTGAGTCGAGATGGTCCACGTGGCTACTCCTCAGTTGCACACTGATTGGGGTGGCAGTGCACACGTGTATTTATACACGTGTGTATTTGCAGCCATCAGAAAATTTCCTGTCCCTGTACATATACAAAGTAGCTAGACACAGATCAGATCAAGTCAAGAAAAATGATGAGAAACACACCAGAAAACTGAGGCAAATAAAATTTAAAAAAAATAAAATTTATATTTGCATGTATACAGTTTTTTTTTTTAATTTCTATTGCAGTGTACTGTGTGTGTGTTCATTTGTATGACAGGTATAAAGACTGGACTGAAGTGACTGGACTGAAAGCTGTGAAGACAAGAAGACAGAAGGCAGAAAAACAAGAACAGTGTGTGTAACAGTGAAAGTGTCTGTATTTGAGTCTGTGAATGTATAACTGAAAAAGTATGTAAACTGGCTGACTGAGTGTGAGGAATTGTATATGAAAATAAAAGTGAATTTAAATGTATACATGTTCAAATAGTGGAGTATAAAAAATTTGTACTGTTTGAAATTGAAATAAAATATTCTATTTAAATAAAATACTGTGTATATCTGAATTTTTGTACAATTGTATTTTATTTAAATAAAAATATTATATTCCTGTCTGTGATGATATATATATGAAACAATACGGTACAAACACATTTAATTGTATATATATTTGGTTGTTATCATCAAACAAAAATCATATAATTGTGTATACAACACCGTTATATACAATAATCTGCCCCTTTTGATGATGACAAACAAATATTAAGATTTTGAATATAATAAATGTATTTTACAGTGAACAACAGAAACTCCCCCTATTTGAATGCTCCCCCTACAACTAAACTCCCCCTAAAACTGTGCATGAGTGAAAAGAAAGAAAATTGAATGAATTTTCAAAATGAAAATATTTACAAAATATTCTCTCATAAATAAAAAACTCAACACATTTGGTATCTTCTCCCCCTTTTTGTAACACCCCACATCCGTTAGTGTCACTCACAAAGGGAATGCACTAAGTTCTGTGGAGCATTTAGGGTAAAAGATGCAGATAAATTACAAGACAGACAGAAATTAAATAGCGGAAGATAAAACTTTGCTTTATTGATAAAATAATTTGTACAATGATTTCTTTACAATATCAGAGTATCATCTGTCTTACAAAATAAAGAAGCATAAAACAACATTTATATTCCCCAATTTTTGCATGAGCCAGCCATAGCATCTGATAAGAGAATCCAAGCAGACTTCGATAAATCTTCAAGCTGGGAAAGAGTGACAGTCCAACTTAACCTGAGCTATACTACTCCCTCCTCTACTACATGGGGGGGGGGGGGGAACGGAAGAAAAGAAGACGAAAGAAAAACAGAGTCAGACATAAAGCCTGAGTAAGTTCAGTAACTTCTAGCATGTGAACATGGAAAACAAAACGACATGAATTAACTGAATACAAGATTACACCATGACGATAGGGTCAACAAGATTGGACAAGGTAATCACAAGATATGCTTAGATAAGATAAACTGGATACGCTCTAATACTTTCGCCGCTTCGCTCTAATACTTCGCCGCTTCGCTATTTCCTTGTTATACTGATTTCTATATCTCTGCACCACCAACCTAGTGTCCCAACTAGTAACGATAACGTGATCCCAATCCCTGTATTTTCCATTGCCTTCCGGCATACATTCATTATTTATTACCTAGATCAAATCTAGGGTTTTCTATCAGGTGCTTTCTAGATTTAACTATAGTTTTACGCTATCTGCTGAACGCTTTTCGAGTTCAGGGTTTATGCCACCTAGTCCAACTAGGGATTACGCTACCTGTCGAACAATGCCCCCAAGTCTAGGACACACTACCTAGAGTGGTATATGCTCCTAGGCTTCCCCACGCATGTATCGCGAATCGTTATCGCTTGTCTAGATGCACATGTCCTGTAATGTGCGATCCGAGTCCTGTGACAGGGCAAATCAAGGAATACAGAACTCGGTCGGGAGCTTTCGGATATCTGCCGATGCAGATGCTAAGGTCTGTTTTTATTCCAGTGGCTATGGTCCCACTTGACCCCTCCCTCAACTAATGAAAGGCACACCTTGTAAAATGAGAACTATACGCCGGCCCCCGGTGCCCCACTATCCTATGGCCATCCGCAACCATAACTAGATAGCAAGTATATGGTCTTTTGGAGTTCTCCGCCTTTCCGCTTCACGTATCTCGATTGACTCAAGATGGATGGTAGACGACGAGTTTCTATCACAGGGCTACCGTCTTCTTGCCAAATCACGCTGGTCCATCCTAGTCTTTAGGTTGCCACATATATATTGCAACCAAGGCATACCCTCGGTTCTTCTAACGCAGACCTTAACCTCTGTGAGCCCAGGATGATCATCTGCAGCCTCACAGAGGGATACCAAGAGTACCCTCACGTCCCCTTGAAGCCTCGGGCTTCGTAACCCAATTCGTTGGAGCCTTCTTAAAACCAGATGGATGTCCGCTCCTTCGTGTTATACTAAGAATTACTACTTAGTTCTACTAACTAAGGTTTACCACTTAGTTTCCAAATTCCTTGTTTTCTTAACTAAGTTTTACTACTTAGTCCCTTTTTCAATTGAGGTTTACTATTTAGTTTTCTTTCTCGCCAGGTTGGGTTGGTTAAGTGTCTTTAGTCGATTGAAGCTATCTTAACCCTCTTCCCTTATCCTATTACACTGGTTAAGTGTTATCCCTTTATGCTTTTTACTTAACCCTATTCAATTATCATATTCTGATGGTTAAGCATTCAAGTTTACTTAACCCTATGGTCTAGTCCAGCTAACATATTAATTTGGCTAAGTGTATTACTTAACCCCAACCTCTAGTCTAATTAACATGTTAAGTTGGCTAAGTGTATTAACTTTACTTAACCCCACCTTCTAGTCTAGTCAACATGTTAATTTGGCTAAGTATTCCCATGGACTTAACCCTCCCATTCTAGCTTTAACTGTGCTAAGTTGGTTAAGTGTTCCTTAACCTTCCCATTCTAGCTTTAATTAATAAATTAAAGCCGCAACCTCTCACATTAGACAGATATTGCTGCGGTTACTGGATGTGTCGGTCGGTTCCGGGCAGGTTTACACCGCAACTCAGTCTAACCTTGGGTTAGGCATATTCATGTTTTCTAAGTTCAAAGGGTTTTTGATTAATTTCCAAATTTGGTTTTGAAAACAACCATCCCGTCCTTCAGATCAGTTAGGGATAGCCAGGTAGGGCAGGAAACTTGTATTTTCCAAACCCAAGCCTAGACACTATCCTCTCTGTCACCCTAGAACCTTCTGGTCTATGTGTTATAAAAAGGGATGTTATCAAAATACTTTTCTTTTGTTTATAAATTGTTAACAGTTTATTTCAAAAGCCCATTTCCCCTTTTTTAGACAAATTTGGCCTATATTTATTTGTCAAGCCTACTAGTATACTTATATTCTAGGCCCAAGTCCTAACCCAACATGCAGTTTAGGCCATTTCCTATTTCATTGCCGAAACTAGATTAATTATCCTAGTTTATAATTTATGGCCAAAACTTAACCAAGTTACATATTTTGTGGTAAATGAACAATTTAACATTTATGACGAATTCTATAAGTAAATTACTCCTAATTTACTTATTCCATTACTACTCTTTTAATGTACATTGTCACATTTATTATTATGGCCCATTCTCTCTTATTTATCATATTTATACTTTTTGGTATGTAAATTATACCAAATTTAGTGTCGCTAACCATAATTTATTCTAAACATGACAATTGCTCACAATTATGAATAAATTCAAAATTGTGCTAATATACTTATTCCAAATCAACCTTAATTAACCCAATCTTGGTTTAACATCCTAATTCACAATTTATGGCAAAACTAGAATTATTTTTCTAGTTTACATTTTATGCCTAAAATTTAGCTTACTTACTAACGCTAAATTTAATATGTCAAAATCACATATTCCCTAATCCATGTCAAATTTCCTCGTTTTCATTTTAATATGCATGTCATAATACATATTCCAAATTATGCCAATTTCCAAGTTTACAATTACGTTCATATTCATTTCCATGTTTTTCCCCAAATCGCATTCCCACCGTTCGAATAATCGTGATTCAACCTAGATTATAAATAAATCTAGATTCGTAGATAAAAAGGGAATGAATCAAAATGACAAGAAGGAATAATTGACATAAAAAGGTTTGGATAACAATGTAGGTTCAAGAATATGGGTAGACCTAACTAAATAGGTAAATTCCCACTGTCTTAAAACCAAAGAATGGGCAAAATAGGTTCAAGAACGTGGGTAGACCTAACTTAATAGGTAAATTCCCACTGTCTTAAAACCAAAGAAAAAACCAAGGAACAGGTAGAATAAATAATTGGGTTTAGACCCAATTTCACAATCACCAAACTAAAGCAATATTTTCCTAATCATGAATCATGGGTGTCAAAATCACAATTGTCCTCATTATGTCATAAGCAATAGTTTATGTCCAAATCAAAGGTATAGGCCTAGTCAAGGAAATAATCCTTGTAGTCACAGTCACAGTCATAGGAAATGTCCATAGTCATATGCGATGTTCATAGTCCAAAAGGAAAATAATTCCCATAGTCATAAGTCATTGTCATAGGCAATGTTTATATGTCCCAAAATCAAAGGCTTATGTCATAGTCCAAAGGCATATGCTTTCAAAGGCCACAGTTCTATAGTCATAGTCACGGTTACAGTCTTATTTGTCCTCGAATCATAACAGTTCTTAATTCAGTCCAAGAGTATAAACACAAATTCGAAGAGAGAGAGAGAGAGAGAGAGATTTGGCATATTCCTTTATTCCTTTAATTTCATGTCACAAATAAAACAAAATATTCAGATCTAGAAATAACCAACTTACAGAAAATAGATCTAGAAAAGAAGGAAAGCATGGCTATGATTCGTGCGTCGTTGCTTGAAACTTGTTTGAGCTAGCCTTTGAATTCTTCACTTGAAACTTTGATTTGAATCCCTCCTTAAAAGTCTTTTAGCAGCATCTCCTCGTCTTGAATCATATTTTATTTTATTTATTTAAGAAAATTTAGAGGAGGGGAAGAAGCCATGAATCTTAGCAGCATAAGGATAGAAGAGAATTGGTGCAAAGAGAATGAAGACTAGGGCTGTTTATATAGCTGCTCAAGACCTTATCGTACACGCAGCGCTGAGTCAGCATTGAACCTAGTTAAGAAAATAGTCCAGGTACGTAGATGAATCTAGCCAAACCCTATCATACACGCAGTGCTGAGTCAGCATTGGGTCCCACAAGCTATTTTGGCGTAAAAGTTTGATTTTCAAACTTTTGAATTTCTGGAATTTATTTAACTGTTTTATTCACATGAAATATTCTTATATGTATACAATTCCTCTAACGACCATTTTACGCGTATATATATACGCACAACTTTCATTTTATTTTCAAAATTCAAATGATGTTGCCATATTTCATTGACTGTAGCCTTATCTTGAATTTTATCTTTCGTATACATATATTTTTGTATATATATATATATTTATATTTCTCATATGTATATATATATATATTTTCTTTATTTCCTTATACGTACGTTCTTATCCTTTCAGATTTTGAATTTGTATACGTACATATATTTGCATGTTTAGTTGGCCCTCTCTAAAACAATGATAAAAAATTATGCCGCCGCCGGGGTTCGAACCCCCGACCTCCATGCTACCAATCCAATGCCTTAACCAACTAAGCTACAGAGGCTTTTGTTAATAAGTCTTAGAACAATAATAATTATTGTTCTCTCCTTACCTCTTTTTTTTTCATGTTAGTTACAATACTTAAATTAAACAACTGCATGGATCTTTTTCTTTTAATTTTTCTTTTAAAAATTAATTATACTTTAATTTGAGAATCTTAATGTCACAGAATTACGGGGTGTTACATTCTCCCCCACTTAAAAGGATTTCGTCCCCGAAATCTTCAAGTTAGGAAGAATGTGTCCTACCATCCAATCACCCATCTACTCAACCATTCAATCACAGGCATTCATTATCCTTAAAAGATTTCTAATGCTTTCATGTTCATATGCATAGTGTGTGTATATGTCTCTATCTAATGCAAAATCAGGCGGTCTACTGATTCAGTTGACCTCCTTAATGCAAATCATGTTAGTGCCATGCGTCCAATCATGCATGCAAACATCCCTAGTCATGTAAATACTACATGCGTGCACAGCCATTCATCCATATGATATCATATCAAGTTCAACTTATAAACAAATGCATATATGTAAATGCAATATGAGAGCGTCCGAACTTGATCTAGTGCCTAATACGTATGCATATGCATCCACAAGCAACCATTTGCAACCACTTGCAACCATTCAACCATAACATGTTTCAAATACATGTTTACATCCATTGGCTTCTACCTAAGGATTGCAGATACGACCTAGAGGATATACTTTGGAAAGAGAGAAACAACTACGCGTAAAGCTCCTAAACAGAGAAATCAAGAATGCACCCTTAAGGAAAAAGGGCATGTTGCTAGTATCTAGCCTTCTTGAGCTTTACTCCACTGTATCTTAACCAATTTATCTTCACGATTGTGAAGTTCCTAATCTCCATTTCCAAAATAAACAGATGTCAATCACGGCGCCAAGTATATGTACTAAGATGATTAGAGGCCTCCCTCTTGGGTTATCCATCACGCCATAACTATGAGAGTCAAAAGATCACTCCGTACTTTTTAGAGTACCTACCACAACTATTCATCTTTCACGCAAACCATCCAAACCGAACTCGACATTCCTCAAGTACAAGCCCCAAAGGCCTAAACCAATATCAGACAAGCATCCAAGGAATATCTTCTCCGAATTTAGACGATCTACGTGAGATGATATAAGCAAACTCGATAGCTATCCTCAAATCCCTACTAACCAAAAACTGGTCGGACCACCAATTGGATTTGAGACTCTAGTGGGATCTTTCTACTATACACGTACTATGGTGTAGAGACTCAACTATGGAAGTGGGTATGAACAATTAAGAAGCGCTGGAACCTAAGGAAATAGTACGAACAGAAAACTAGACTCTTCCATCTGGACCACCGTTCTCCTAGGTGCGCTTGGTGGCGAAAGCATGTACTTGTCCTTCTGAAAATCTCGTCCTCGTTCTTGCCCTTGTCCTTAAGTATATGTCCTATCATACCATAGTAAAGATACTTGCTCTTGTCTTAGGTTTTATAATCCCTTCCTCCTTCATGAGCCAAGTCTACATCCATAATTTCCTCATCCTTGGGTCGTGCTCCTTTGCCAAACTTCCGCGTGTAACCATGTTGGCAAATCTCTGGAAAGTTGCCTCTATCGCACGGAAAAACCCTATAAACTTGAAAGAAGACCGGCCGTAAGTGAAACAACTACGGCTATAGATGGAAGTCGGGCACTACTTTGCCCTTCGATGAGGTTACCTCCCAGAAAGCCAGGAGCCCCAAAGACTCAAGAAAGAAGGAGACAAGAATTCAAACAGAGGAAGAGGAGACAATGCGTATGGCTTTCGGGAATATGCCTTTAAAACAAATCCTTTCTTTTAAAAATGCTTCTTTAAAAACCTTTTGAAAATAATTTTTCAAATCTTTTATCTGATCCGGTAACCTTCAGCTCTGATACCACGTGTAACACCCCACATCCGTTAGTGTCACTCACAAAGGGAATGCACTAAGTTCTGTGGAGCATTTAGGGTAAAAGATGCAGATAAATTACAAGACAGACAGAAATTAAATAGCGGAAGATAAAACTTTGCTTTATTGATAAAATAATTTGTACAATGATTTCTTTACAATATCAGAGTATCATCTGTCTTACAAAATAAAGAAGCATAAAACAACATTTATATTCCCCAATTTTTGCATGAGCCAGCCATAGCATCTGATAAGAGAATCCAAGCAGACTTCGATAAATCTTCAAGCTGGGAAAGAGTGACAGTCCAACTTAACCTGAGCTATACTACTCCCTCCTCTACTACCTGGGGGGGGGGGGGAACGGAAGAAAAGAAGACGAAAGAAAAACAGAGTCAGACATAAAGCCTGAGTAAGTTCAGTAACTTCTAGCATGTGAACATGGAAAACAAAACGACATGAATTAACTGAATACAAGATTACACCATGACGATAGGGTCAACAAGATTGGACAAGGTAATCACAAGATATGCTAAGATAAGATAAACTGGATACGCTCTAATACTTTCGCCGCTTCGCTCTAATACTTCGCCGCTTCGCTATTTCCTTGTTATACTGATTTCTATATCTCTGCACCACCAACCTAGTGTCCCAACTAGTAACGATAACGTGATCCCAATCCCTGTATTTTCCATTGCCTTCCGGCATACATTCATTATTTATTACCTAGATCAAATCTAGGGTTTTCTATCAGGTGCTTTCTAGATTTAACTATAGTTTTACGCTATCTGCTGAACGCTTTTCGAGTTCAGGGTTTATGCCACCTAGTCCAACTAGGGATTACGCTACCTGTCGAACAATGCCCCCAAGTCTAGGACACACTACCTAGAGTGGTATATGCTCCTAGGCTTCCCCACGCATGTATCGCGAATCGTTATCGCTTGTCTAGATGCACATGTCCTGTAATGTGCGATCCGAGTCCTGTGACAGGGCAAATCAAGGAATACAGAACTCGGTCGGGAGCTTTCGGATATCTGCCGATGCAGATGCTAAGGTCTGTTTTTATTCCAGTGGCTATGGTCCCACTTGACCCCTCCCTCAACTAATGAAAGGCACACCTTGTAAAATGAGAACTATACGCCGGCCCCCGGTGCCCCACTATCCTATGGCCATCCGCAACCATAACTAGATAGCAAGTATATGGTCTTTTGGAGTTCTCCGCCTTTCCGCTTCACGTATCTCGATTGACTCAAGATGGATGGTAGACGACGAGTTGCTATCACAGGGCTACCGTCTTCTCGCCGAATCACGCTGGTCCATCCTAGTCTTTAGGTTGCCACATATATATATTGCAACCAAGGCATACCCTCGGTTCTTCTAACGCAGACCTTAACCTCTGTGAGCCCAGGATGATCATCTGCAGCCTCACAGAGGGATACCAAGAGTACCCTCACGTCCCCTTGAAGCCTCGGGCTTCGTAACCCAATTCGTTGGAGCCTTCTTAAAACCAGATGGATGTCCACTCCTTCGTGTTATACTAAGAATTACTACTTAGTTCTACTAACTAAGGTTTACCACTTAGTTTCCAAATTCCTTGTTTTCTTAACTAAGTTTTACTACTTAGTCCCTTTTTCAACTGAGGTTTACTATTTAGTTTTCTTTCTCGCCAGGTTGGGTTGGTTAAGTGTCTTTAGTCGATTGAAGTTATCTTAACCCTCTTCCCTTTTCCTATTACACTGGTTAAGTGTTATCCCTTTATGCTTTTTACTTAACCCTATTCATTTATCATATTCTGATGGTTAAGCATTCAAGTTTACTTAACCCTATGGTCTAGTCCAGCTAACATATTAATTTGGCTAAGTGCATTACTTAACCCTAACCTCTAGTCTAATTAACATGTTAAATTGGCTAAGTGTATTAACTTTACTTAACCCCACCTTCTAGTCTAGTCAACATGTTAATTTGGCTAAGTATTCCCATCGACTTAACCCTCCCATTCTAGCTTTAACTGTGCTAAGTTGGTTAAGTGTTCCTTAACCTTCCCATTCTAGCTTTAATTAATAAATTAAAGCCGCAACCTCTCACATTAGACAGATATTGCTGCGGTTACTGGATGTGCCGGTCGGTTCCGGGCAGGTTTACACCGCAACTCAGTCTAACCTCGGGTTAGGCATATTCATGTTTTCTAAGTTCAAAGGGTTTTTGATTAATTTCCAAATTTGGTTTTGAAAACAACCATCCCGTCCTTCGGATCAGTTAGGGATAGCCAGGGAGGGCAGGAAACTTGTATTTTCCAAACCCAAGCCTAGACACTATCCTCTCTGTCACCCTAGAACCTTCTGGTCTATGTGTTATAAAAAGGGATGTTATCAAAATACTTTTCTTTTGTTTATAAATTGTTAACAATTTATTTCAAAAGCCCATTTCCCCTTTTTAGACAAATTTGGCCTATATTTATTTGTCAAGCCTACTAGTATACTTATATTCTAGGCCCAAGTCCTAACCCAACATGCAGTTTAGGCCATTTCCTATTTCATTGCCGAAACTAGATTAAATATCCTAGTTTATAATTTATGGCCAAAACTTAACCAAGTTACATATTTTGTGGTAAATGAACAATTTAACATTTATGACGAATTCTATAAGTAAATTACTCCTAATTTACTTATTTCATTACTACTCTTTTAATGTACATTGTCACATTTATTATTATGGCCCATTCTCTCTTATTTATCATATTTATACTTTTTGGTATGTAAATTATACCAAATTTAGTGTCGCTAACCATAATTTATTCTAAACATGACAATTGCTCACAATTATGAATAAATTCAAAATTGTGCTAATATACTTATTCCAAATCAACCTTAATTAACCCAATCTTGGTTTAACATCCTAATTCACAATTTATGGCAAAACTAGAATTATTTTTCTAGTTTACATTTTATGCCTAAAATTTAGCTTACTTACTAACGCTAAATTTAATATGTTAAAATCACATATTCCCTAATCCATGTCAAATTTCCCCGTTTTCATTTTAATATGCATGTCATAATACATATTCCAAATTATGCCAATTTCCAAGTTTACAATTACGTTCATATTCATTTCCATGTTTTCCCCCAAATCGCATTCCCACCGTTCGAATAATCGTGATTCAACCTAGATTATAAATAAATCTAGATTCGTAGATAAAAAGGGAATGAATCAAAATGACAAGAAGGAATAATTGACATAAAAAGGTTTGGATAACAATGTAGGTTCAAGAATATGGGTAGACCTAACTAAATAGGTAAATTCCCACTGTCTTAAAACCAAAGAATGGGCAAAATAGGTTCAAGAACGTGGGTAGACCTAACTTAATAGGTAAATTCCCACTGTCTTAAAACCAAAGAAAAAACCAAGGAACAGGTAGAATAAATAATTGGGTTTAGACCCAATTTCACAATCACCAAACTAAAGCAATATTTTCCTAATCATGAATCATGGGTGTCAAAATCACAATTGTCCTCATTATGTCATAAGCAATAGTTTATGTCCAAATCAAAGGTATAGGCCTAGTCAAGGAAATAATCCTTGTAGTCACAGTCACAGTCATAGGAAATGTCCATAGTCATATGCGATGTTCATTGTCCAAAAGGAAAATAATTTCCATAGTCATAAGTCATTGTCATAGGCAATGTTTATATGTCCCAAAATCAAAGGCTTATGTCATAGTCCAAAGGCATATGTTTTCAAAGGCCACAGTTCTATAGTCATAGTCACGGTTACAGTCTTATTTGTCCTCGAATCATAACAGTTCTTAATTCAGTCCAAGAGTATAAACACAAATTCGAAGAGAGAGAGAGAGATTTGGCATATTCCTTTATTCCTTTAATTTCATGTCACAAATAAAACAAAATATTCAGATCTAGAAATAACCAACTTACAGAAAATAGATCTAGAAAAGAAGGAAAGCATGGCTATGATTCGTGCGTCGTTGCTTGAAACTTGTTTGAGCTAGCCTTTGAATTATTCACTTGAAACTTTGATTTGAATCCCTCCTTAAAAGTCTTTTAGCAGCATCTCCTCGTCTTGAATCATATTTTATTTTATTTATTTAAGAAAATTTAGAGGAGGGGAAGAAGCCATGAATCTTAGCAGCATAAGGATAGAAGAGAATTGGTGCAAAGAGAATGAAGACTAGGGCTGTTTATATAGCTGCTCAAGACCTTATCGTACACGCAGCGCTGAGTCAGCATTGAACCTAGTTAAGAAAATAGTCCAGGTACGTAGATGAATCTAGCCAAACCCTATCATACACGCAGTGCTGAGTCAGCATTGGGTCCCACAAGCTATTTTGGCATAAAAGTTTGATTTTCAAACTTTTGAATTTCTGGAATTTATTTAACTGTTTTATTCACATGAAATATTCTTATATGTATACAATTCCTCTAACGACCATTTTACGCGTATATATACATACGCACAACTTTCATTTTATTTTCAAAATTCAAATGATGTTGCCATATTTCATTGACTGTAGCCTTATCTTGAATTTTATCTTTCGTATACATATATTTTTGTATATATATATTTATATTTCTCATATGTATATATATATATTCTTTATTTCCTTATACGTACGTTCTTATCCTTTCAAATTTTGAATTTGTATACGTACATATATTTGCATGTTTAGTTGGCCCTCTCTAAAACAATGATAAAAAATTATGCCGCCGCCGGGGTTCGAACCCCCGACCTCCATGCTACCAATCCAATGCCTTAACCAACTAAGCTACAGAGGCTTTTGTTAATAAGTCTTAGAACAATAATAATTATTGTTCTCTCCTTACCTCTTTTTTTTCATGTTAGTTACAATACTTAAATTAAACAACTGCATGGATCTTTTTCTTTTAATTTTTCTTTTAAAAATTAATTATACTTTAATTTGAGAATCTTAATGTCACAGAATTACGGGGTGTTACACTTTTGTAAAGGCCCGCAAATCCGTGCAATCTGAATTGACTAATAACACCACACGTCCAACCCAAATTGCACAGAAAAACGAATCATTATTAGAAAGAAGTTAGAGGATGAGAAATAGAAAGAAAGAAATATTAGAATAGAAGAAAACGAAGATCACAAACTCACAGCGGATCGAATAAAAATATATCTTATAACATAACTTTTGAAATACAAATCAGTAACTTTACATACATACCATCATCAGAGCACAACAGTCATTCCTGGAACAGTTATAAACACCTGTTTCCAGATACAACATAGTACACAACGGAAATACGATAATCTACAGCTAACTGGTGAAGCCTCCTGCTTCCAGCTCCTCCAATTGAATCTGTGAAATCCCGACTACTTGACTGCCCGTACAAATTTGGGCACCCAAGAGTTTAGGGAAACAAAACAAAATAAACTCTGGGTCAGTCATGGGACTTGTGTGAGTAAACTCCAACCACTTGTTTAACTTTAAAAATCCTTTCAAAAGAAAAGATAATAGTAAGACCAGCCCACACATAAACATGGACGGTTTTTTTTTTTACCTTACTATAACCCAAAACACTTTGATACGAAAATCCAGTGATATTATAATAATGTCTACATCAAGTAAATAACCAAATAGCAGAACGCTTGCATCTCATGCTCCACATACATAGTATAAAATCAAAAACCGCATGGCGCTTATTGGAGATTGGATTTCCAACATGACAAGGTATGGGACCACCTTCCGCTAGTGTATCTCTAGAGAGGAATACACTGGGTTCAACAAGAACGTCTTGCAACCCGGCCCACACATGACCGACCACTCATTTCGCTTGAGTGTATCGAATGTATATCACCAACGGTTGGGATCAGCAACCGTCTCCCGACTAGGACAGCATCGAATAGAATAAGAAATTAAATGAACCTCTAGATAGGTGATTATACATCCTAATGGGTGCGACCCACATAGCCATGATGCCTGCCCGATTTTTGCCCTTTCCCGGTTGTTGAGGCCTGAGGCTACGAATTCTTACCATTCATTGATAGCACAATCACTTTGAATGCCACATTGTCAGATCCGTTAATCACTAGTTGAGTTTGCACAAATATTCTGGATATTATGCTAAGGGATAAATCCGTTGCAACCATATATATTCATACAGACCAACCCATTTGATCATTGGAAATACTCTGTCAGACATTCGTCCATTTACGTTCGTTCTGGGATTGAACGAAACCGAAGGCACTATTTCTATTTAATAGAAAGAGTCCTTGCATTTTACTCCGTCTTCAATATATTCAGCATACTTGGTTCGCAACGCTAATGCCGATACGGAGTGGTTCTTCGGATAATAATCCAACCGGTCTCTCCATATTGACAACGATGGTCAAAAACTTCGATAGTCTGTGATTTAACTATCGAATAAAACAAGTGTTCATCCAACATATCAAACAAATCACTGGGCTCTTTAATTAATATTTCATTAATTAAATCTCTTCTCCATTTCCTTATCAATATTTGTTACCCAAATAATATCAATAACCATATTGGCCCTTTACGCTATTTGGAAAGCATTTCCTAATATCAACTCCTTTTATTTTCTATATATTAGAAAATATCTCTATTTGCAATTGGAAACAATTCCAATCACTTATCTCTATCCCGACTATTTTAATTATACTCAGGAAATATTTACTTGTTATATTTCCAAAATTCCATCACTTGGGTTTAAATCGAATGTTGTGTAAAACATTGTTACAACAACCCAAAATATTTTATTCAACTAACTCTTTTTCAAACACTTCTCTTCGAGACTGGATCTTGCTATTTATCCATTAAAAATGAAATCAATTAAGTTGGGGTAAAATTACCTCTCAGACCTTAACTGAAAACATCCTCAACTTCAAAACGCCGAAACCACTTACCTCGAATAAACACACTATACAATCCAATTATTCATTTTTAAAACATGTATAACGTTCGCTTTCTATTTCTAATTTATAGATTTCCCTTTTTGTTTACAATATTCGATTTTTATATTCACTTACCTATCGAATTCTATACGTCGATACAATGATTTCTAACTAACAAAATATCTTTAAAAATATTCTAACTCCTTAAATTTCCGGAAAATTTTGCCATAACCTCCCCTGTATCGGGAGCATTGGGAAATTTCAAATAGCTTCCCCGGTCCTTCTTATCTCAAAAAGAAAAAGAAAAAGCCAAGCGGCTAGCCGATACGGCGCATAAAATCTCATATATGAATTAAACATGTACCTTATTGTCGAGCACGCTAATTATATACCTTCATCATTTTATCCCATAACTGTCTCCGGTATACCTATACCTGTACAATTCATTTCAACTTCATACACTCGTTTTGACTCAATTCGTTAAAGTAACTCTTTAACTAACTCTTTGCCCATTTCTCTTGTATATATGAATATAACACGTTTCAAATATATTTCAACTTGCTTATCAACTAATTGAATTCAAATTTCAATTTAGGTTCTATATTCGATTTCGAATATACATTTACAATTCCAAATTCACTTTTCAAAGTTTGACTTCCATTCAACACTCGATTAACTAATTCTTCTTTGACTTAGTTAATTCTATTCAATAATCAAAAATATGATTATTGTTTCAAAATCATCTTCTTTACTTCACTTGAGTTCACATTTATTTTCTAACTCAAGTCTAGATTTTTAAATGGAAATTCGGATTTTTATTTGCTTAAAAATCCCTATATTTATATATATAAAATCCATTATGGTTTTAATGGTTTCTGGCGCTGCACTTTTAAAAATTTGATTTTGACATAACTCAAAATCTATTCGACGAAATCCAGATTTTTCTCTTCCATTAGAAAACTATTATCTAACGGGTCCTGACGGTTCTTGTTTCAAAGAATTCCGACTTAATTTGACTTCGATATACTCAAATGAAGTTCGAGTCGCCAATTCACGAACTGCAGCGCTGCGACGAGTTCGTTTTAATTATATATATAAACTTTTAAACTTCGTTAAAATGAATCCAACTCCATTTTAACTCTATTTGAAATCTATTTTATAATTCCCATCACATTCTATTTTAATTCTATATTCAATTTACATTTGAATTTCTCTATTCAAATTCTATTTCAAATCTCTTATTAAAATTCTATTTGAATTTCCCTTATTCAAATTCAATACTCACATTTCGTTTAAAGTTCTATATTCTTTTTTTTATTTGAAAATTTTACATTTGAATTCCTACTTGAATCCTGTACTCAAATTCCAATTCAACCCTATTTGAATTCTATGTTTAAACTCCATTTCACTTCTATAGTTAAGCTCCCTTTGAATTCTATTTTCAAGTTTCTATATTTTAAATTCCCTTTGAATTCTATTTTTCAAAACTCTATATTTTACTTTTCTTTATTCAAATCCATTTGAATTCCTTTGAATTCAAATTCTATTTCAATTTCTTACATCCAAATTCTATATCTAAATCACATTTGAATTTCTGTATTCAAATCCTATATTTAAATTCTAGTCAATTTCTATTTATTCAATTTGACTTTTATTTAAATAAAATTCGAATTAATCGAATTCAAATCATAAATCCTTATGGATTTATTCTCGTTCAATTTATATTCTGAACATCAGAATAAATTCCATTGTTTATTTCTTTAAACGATTTCCCCATTTCTATTTTCAAATTCACATTTGAAATTAAATATTCAAATTATCCAAATGATAATTTTTCCACTTTCTATTTACAAACCTCATTTAAACAGGTCTCGCTTTCAAATAAAATATTTCATCTTTGGAAAAATATATTTCCTTTTTCAAAGTCACACTTGTATTTCTATTTTCTGAATTATCCAAGGATAATTCATTTCACTCCACTTATAAACTTCGTTTATAAAGGAATCACTTGTTTTATTTTTCAAACAAGTTTATATTTCAAATCTATTTAAAAATTCAAATTTCTATTTAAAAATAGAATTTTCCCTTTTAAATCTCAAATATCCTTCCACGATATTTTAAATACATTAACACTTAGCCCAGTGATATTTAAAACAATCAAATCACCCAATTTTCAATCATTTGATTTTTAACACATCATATATGAAAAATATATATGAAATCAAACAAACAACAAACAAACAGATAATATATTTTTGAGGAATCCAGCTGGATTCCTCCAACCTGTTTTCCTGCATCCACAGATGTTAGCACATAAATAATACCCATTCTGCTTCGTGGCAGAATATCGTGGTATAGAAGGTCATCCACTATCATAGCGTGGGGCGTATAGGGTAATCATCCGCTATGGTACCGCGGGCATCCGCTAATGATACTGCGGGAATCCAACCAATCAATCAACCCAATATATATATATATATAATAGCCTAAATAACTAATATATATTTTAAAACACCCAGAAAAAAAATCCAAACAAGCAACAACAATTATTTTTAGCGATATAAAAATAATTATAGATAAAAGGTGAGTGAGATTTACTCACCGGAATTTCCCATTGCTGAATATCCAATAAAAATCCCATATCGTCTTGGCTACGAATCCATACCTATGATTATCCATTTTTATTAAATGATTAGGCGACTATTCTTTAAATTGATTATTAACTAAATAAATTTACTAATCCAATTAAATTAGAAGTCATTACTAAACTAACAAGAATTAATTTACCTAAATCCATGTTTTTCTCTTCTTTACTATCTCTTAATCTGCCGCACACCATTATAACCTTGCCTTCGAACAACAACAAGCTTCAGAGAGGTGTGCGACAATTTGTTTACACAAATTAAAAGGTTTAAACTTTATCAGTGACTCGCGCTTCTTTAGCTTAGGCAATCTATATTTCTTGACTTATAATTTTTCCTTAATATAAACTGGTCATATCAATTAATTTACTTCCATTTAAAATTATTTATTACTGAAATCTCTGGTCTAAAATGGATACCCAAATTTTAAATTATCTTAACACACAATGATTAAATTATCCTATGGATGTAAAATTAAATAAAAACAAATATATACCTTAATGAAAATTTAATCCTTCTTCTCCATTAATTCCATTTCGACATTCCTTGCTGCCAGTTTCAAAACCGCAACTTCCCTGGGTTCGAGATCCCCCAAAACCCAACGTACAGCGTCAAACTAGCCTTTGATTTGAATCCCAATGCTTGCCTTCGAAGATGCAAACCCCAAAATCGATGTTGAATCTCTTTGCCTGAACCGCGATTCAATACTGTTGCTCCAGCTCACATGAACCCCATCGCGACTCCCAGGATGCGTTCGCATCCTTCCAATTCGCCTTCCACCATCGTTGACCTCCCCAAAAATCACAGTTAACCCCATCGCAACCCCTACACCCACCCATCGCGAGCAGCTAAGTGTCGAACCCTAGGAAATCGATCGATTTCCTGTGCAAATCTGTTTCCCCCAAATCCTTATTCCATGTCGTTCGAGTTGCTTCCGAGAGCGAATAGGAACTCGCGATGGATTATAACCGGATTCCAGAATAGTTCGAGCTTTAAGCCCTCGCGATGAAGAACTCGCCTGTCGCCTCTCTTGAATGTTGCGAGCACCCCCGTTTCAGACCCGAACCCCATGAGAACCTTGCGGTCTTTACTGCTATTCTGATTTGAGTAAATAAGGCACTGCTTTGAATTTGATAAGTGGAGTGGCCATTTTTATTTTGAAGTTTTCTGATTTTTCTTTCTGAGAAACCAAATGGAGATGGACGCGATTTTTATAGAAGATGAAACTTGGGGTTCAAGGAGTTTACAGTGCTCGAAGTACACTGTATTAAATTCTGATTTGATTTTGATCAGACTGTGATTTGAGTTCGAGCCTATCTACGATTGTATATTTCGGGGTTCATTAATTTGAACCACGAACCGCTATTTTAGTGTACCGATCGTCGTTCCAACGTAATTACACCTTTTTTTTTGAATTAACTGACTATATCTTGATTTTAAATTTGAACATAAATATAATTAAAACTATATTAAATATTTTAAAGTAAATTGCCCAAAATCTGGGTCGTTACATTCTTCCCCCCTTAAAACAATTTCGTCCTCGAAATTGCTAAGGTAGGAAAAATGGTACAAATCTATTACTTTTCAAAATTTCACTTATGTTGAAACTCAACTCCTCATGTTTCAACAAATTAGCTCCAACCAAAACTTTTGGTCTTCACACATTTAATTCGAATGATTTACGATCAATCCATTTATATCCAATCTATATTCCATTAAACCTATTCAAATTGATTCTAGTTAATTGATTCATTTCAATCCATTTAACTCGCTTAAGTTAAATTTCAATTCCAGAATTCAAACCCCAGGGTTTTCATTTCAAATCCTTTTGAAATCACTTAAACATGTACATATATTTATAATCTTTTCAAATTCAAAATATTTGAATTTTTCAATTAAACTTGTTTTCTTTCAAACAAATTCCCATCAAAAACCTTTCTATGGTAGCAATTCATCACTTAGAAACTCGGAAATGAACACTGATGATGTTGCAATCATCATCAGAATTATTTCCCAGCCACTGAAGTGAGTTCAGTGCTTTATTATTTCAAAATCCATCTAAAATGGTTTTCTTTCAAATCCTTCTAAAACAAAGCTATATTATTTTAATATACTTTGAAAAATATTCTCTACTTCCCAGGATTTAAATTCTAAATTCTTGTTTGAATTAAATTTTAATTCATCTCATTTGTATATTTAATTCATATACAAATTCTATTTTGGTTATATATAACCATTCAAATTTTATAATCTCATTTGATTATGATATCAACATCCAATACATCCATAATTTCAGAAAAATTATTCTTTCTATATCGAAATAGAAATTTGGGTAAAATTATTTCATTTACCCATTTAAAACAATATCATGTCGTATTTTCTGTTCAAGCGTTTAGAAATCCCTATCGACTTCGTGGCGTCCCACGATTCGACCAGAATTCATAAACCACTCAACAGACTAGCCAACAAAATATAAAACAATCTTTATATCAATTAACAAATACGCTCTCTCGTACATATACACTCAACTCATTCTAGGGCACTGCTGACCCTATCTCTAATGAGCACATCCCACCAAAGCCTAGGTATTCGTTCAACCCAAGCTCTGATACCAACTGTAAAGGCCCGCAAATCCATGCTATCTGAATTGACTAATAACACCACACGTCCAACCCAAATTGCACAAAAAAACGAATCATTATTAGAAAGAAGTTAGAGGATGAGAAATAGAAAGAAAGAAATATTAGAATAGAAGAAAACGAAGATCACAAACTCACAGCGGATCGAATAAAAATATATCTTATAACATAACTTTTGAAATACAAATCAGTAACTTTACATACATACCATCATCAGAGCACAACAGCCATTCCTGGAACAGTTATAAACACCTGTTTCCAGATACAACATAGTACACAGCGGAAATACGATAATCTACAGCTAACTGGTGAAGCCTCCTACTTCCAGCTCCTCCAATTGAATCTGTGAAATCCCGACTACTTGACTGCCCGTACAAATTTGGGCACCCAAGAGTTTAGGGAAACAAAACAAAATAAACTCTGGGTCAGTCATGGGACTGGTGTGAGTAAACTCCAACCACTTGTTTAACTTTAAAAATCCTTTCAAAAGAAAAGATAATAGTAAGACCAGCCCACACATAAACATGGACGGTTTTTTTTTACCTTACTATAACCCAAAACACTTTGATACGAAAATCCAGTGATATTATAATAATGTCTACATCAAGTAAATAACCAAATAGCAGAACGCTTGCATCTCATGCTCCACATACATAGTATAAAATCAAAAACCGCATGGCGCTTATTGGAGATTGGATTTCCAACATGACAAGGTATGGGACCACCTTCCGCTAGTGTATCTCTAGAGAGGAATACACTGGGTTCAACAAGAACGTCTTGCAACCCGGCCCACACATGACCGACCACTCATTTCGCTTGAGTGTATCGAATGTATATCACCAACGGTTGGGATCAGCAACCGTCTCCCGACTAGGACAGCATAGAATAGAATAAGAAATTAAATGAACCTCTAGATAGGTGATTATACATCCTAATGGGTGTGACCCACATAGCCATGCTGCCTGCCCGATTTTTGCCCTTTCCCGGTTGTTGAGGCCTGAGGCTACGAATACTTACCATTCATTGATAGCACAATCACTTTGAATGCCACATTGTCAGATCCGTTAATCACTAGTTGAGTTTGCACAAATATTCTGGATATTATGCTAAGGGATAAATCCGTTGCAACCATATATATTCATACAGACCAACCCATTTGATCATTGGAAATACTCTGTCAGACATTCGTCCATTTACGTTCGTTCTGGGATTGAACGAAACCGAAGGCACTATTTCTATTTAATAGAAAGAGTCCTTGCATTTTAATCCGTCTTCAATATATTCAGCATACTTGGTTCGCAATGCTAATGCCGATACGGAGTGGTTCTTCGGATAATAATCCAACCGGTCTCTCCATATTGACAACGATGGTCAAAAACTTCGATAGTCTGTGATTTAACTATCGAATAAAACAAGTGTTCATCCAACATATCAAACAAATCACTGGGCTCTTTAATTAATATTTCATTAATTAAATCTCTTCTCCATTTCCTTATCAATATTTGTTACCCAAATATTTTCAATAACCATATTGGCCCTTTACGCTATTTGGAAAGCATTTCCCAATATCAACTCCTTTTATTTTCTATATATTAGAAAATATCTCTATTTGCAATTGGAAACAATTCCAATCACTTATCTCTATCCCGACTATTTTAATTATACTCAGGAAATATTTACTTGTTATATTTCCAAAGTTCCATCACTTGGGTTTAAAACGAATGTTGTGTAAAACATTGTTACAACAACCCAAATTTTTTTATTCAACTAACTCTTTTTCAAACACTTCTCTTCGAGACTGGATCTTGCTATTTATCCATTAATAATGAAATCAATCAAGTTGGGGTAAAATTACCTCTCAGACCTTAACCGAAAACATCCTCAACTTCAAAACGGCGAAACCACTTACCTCGAATAAACACACTATACAATCCAATTATTCATTTTTAAAACATGTATAACGTTCGCTTTCTATTTCTAATTTATAGATTTCCCTTTTTGTTTACAATATTCGATTTTTATATTCACTTACCTATCGAATTCTATACGTCGATACAATGATTTCTAACTAACAAAATATCTTTAAAAATATTCTAACTCCTTAAATTTCCGGAAAATTTTGCCATAACCTCCCCTGTATCGGGAGCATCGGGAAATTTCAAATAGCTTCCCCGGTCCTTCTTATCTCAAAAAGAAAAAGAAAAAGCCAAGCGGCTAGCCGATACGGCGCATAAAATCTCATATATGAATTAAACATGTACCTTATTGTCGAGCACGCTAATTATATACCTTCATCATTTTATCCCATAACTGTCTCCGGTATACCTATACCTGTACAATTCATTTCAACTTCATACACTCGTTTTGACTCAATTCGTTAAAGTAACTCTTTAACTAACTCTTTGCCCATTTTGCTTGTATATATGAATATAACACGTTTCAAATATATTTCAACTTGCTTATCAACTAATTGAATTCAAATTTCAATTTAGGTTCTATATTCGATTTCGAATATACATTTACAATTCCAAATTCACTTTTCAAAGTTTGACTTCCATTCAACACTCGATTAACTAATTCTTCTTTGACTTAGTTAATTCTATTCAATAATCAAAAATATGATTATTGTTTCAAAATCATCTTCTTTACTTCACTTGAGTTCACATTTATTTTCTAATTCAAGTCTAGATTTTTAAATGGAAATTTGGATTTTTATTTGCTTAAAAATCCCTATATTTATATATATAAAATCCATTATGGTTTTAATGGTTTCTGGCGCTGCACTTTTAAAAATTTGATTTTGACATAACTCAAAATCTATTCGACGAAATCCAGATTTTTCTCTTCCATTAGAAAACTATTATCTAACTGGTCCTGACGGTTCTTGTTTCAAAGAATTCCGACTTAATTTGACTCCGATATACTCAAATGAAGTTCGAGTCGCCAATTCACGAACTGCAGCGCTGCGACGAGTTCGTTTTAATTATATATATAAACTTTTAAACTTCGTTAAAATGAATCCAACTCCATTTTAACTCTATTTGAAATCTATTTTCAAATTCCCATCACATTCTATTTTAATTCTATATTCAATTTAAATTTGAATTTCTCTATTCAATTTCTATTTCAAATCTCTTATTAAAATTCTATTTGAATTTCCCTTATTCAAATTCAATACTCACATTTCGTTTAAAGTTCTATATTCTTTTTTTTTATTTGAAAATTTTACTTTTGAATTCCTACTTGAATCCTGTACTCAAATTCCAATTCAACCCTATTTGAATTCTATGTTTAAACTCCATTTCACTTCTATAGTTAAGCTCCCTTTGAATTCTATTTTCAAGTTTCTATATTTTAAATTCC
Source organism: Allium sativum (assembly GCA_030737875.1). NCBI lineage: Eukaryota > Viridiplantae > Streptophyta > Magnoliopsida > Asparagales > Amaryllidaceae > Allium > Allium sativum. Next base: position 514,318,122 of record CM060910.1, read on the forward strand.
CTTTGAATTCTATTTTTCAAAACTCTATATTTTACTTTTCTTTATTCAAATCCATTTGAATTCCTTTGAATTCAAATTCTATTTCAATTTCTTACATCCAAATTCTATATCTAAATCACATTTGAATTTCTGTATTCAAATCCTATATTTAAATTCTAGTCAATTTCTATTTATTCAATTTGACTTTTATTTAAATAAAATTCGAATTAATCGAATTCAAATCATAAATCCTTATGGATTTATTCTCGTTCAATTTATATTCTGAACATCAGAATAAATTCCATTGTTTATTTCTTTAAACGATTTCCCCATTTCTATTTTCAAATTCACATTTGAAATTAAATATTCAAATTATCCAAATGATAATTTTTCCACTTTCTATTTACAAACCTCATTTAAACAGGTCTCGCTTTCAAATAAAATATTTCATCTTTGGAAAAATATATTTCCTTTTTCAAAGTCACACTTGTATTTCTATTTTCTGAATTATCCAAGGATAATTCATTTCACTCCACTTATAAACTTCGTTTATAAAGGAATCACTTGTTTTATTTTTCAAACAAGTTTATATTTCAAATCTATTTAAAAATTCAAATTTCTATTTAAAAATAGAATTTTCCCTTTTAAATCTCAAATATCCTTCCACGATATTTTAAATACATTAACACTTAGCCCAGTGATATTTAAAACAATCAAATCACCCAATTTTCAATCATTTGATTTTTAACACATCATATATGAAAAATATATATGAAATCAAACAAACAACAAACAAACAGATAATATATTTTTGAGGAATCCAGCTGGATTCCTCCAACCTGTTTTCCTGCATCCACAGATGTTAGCACATAAATAATACCCATTCTGCTTCATGGCAGAATATCGTGGTATAGAAGGTCATCCACTATCATAGCGTGGGGCGTATAGGGTAATCATCCGCTATGGTACCGCGGGCATCCGCTAATGATACTGCGGGAATCCAACCAATCATTCAACCCAATATATATATATATAATAGCCTAAATAACTAATATATATTTTAAAACACCCAGAAAAAAAATCCAAACAAGCAACAACAATTATTTTTAGCGATATAAAAATAATTATAGATAAAAGGTGAGTGAGATTTACTCATCGGAATTTCCCATTGCTGAATATCCAATAAAAATCCCATATCGTCTTGGCTACGAATCCATACCTATGATTATCCATTTTTATTAAATGATTAGGCGACTATTCTTTAAATTGATTATTAACTAAATAAATTTACTAATCCAATTAAATTAGAAGTCATTACTAAACTAACAAGAATTAATTTACCTAAATCCATGTTTTTCTCTTCTTTACTATCTCTTAATCTGCCGCACACCATTATAACCTTGCCTTCGAACAACAACAAGCTTCAGAGAGGTGTGCGACAATTTGTTTACACAAATTAAAAGGTTTAAACTTTATCAGTGACTCGCGCTTCTTTAGCTTAGGCAATCTATATTTCTTGACTTACAATTTTTCCTTAATATAAACTGGTCATATCAATTAATTTACTTCCATTTAAAATTATTTATTACTGAAATCTCTGGTCTAAAATGGATACCCAAAATTTAAATTATCTTAACACACAATGATTAAATTATCCTATGGATGTAAAATTAAATAAAAACAAATATATACCTTAATGAAAATTTAATCCTTCTTCTCCATTAATTCCATTTCGACATTCCTTGCTGCCAGTTTCAAAACCGCAACTTCCCTAGGTTCGAGATCCCCCAAAACCCAACGTACAGCGTCAAACTAGCCTTTGATTTGAATCCCAATGCTTGCCTTCGAAGATGCAAACCCCAAAATCGATGTTGAATCTCTTTGCCTGAACCGCGACTCAATACTGTTGCTCAAGCTCACATGAACCCCATCGCGACTCCCAGGATGCGTTCGCATCCTTCCAATTCGCCTTCCACCATCGTTGACCTCCCCAAAAATCGCAGTTAACCCCATCGCAACCCCTACACCCCCCCATCGCGAGCAGCTAAGTGTCGAACCCTAGGAAATCGATCGATTTCCTGTGCAAATCTGTTTCCCCCAAATCCTTATTCCACGTCGTTCGAGTTGCTTCCGAGAGCGAATAGGAACTCGCGATGGATTATAACCGGATTCCAGAATAGTTCGAGCTTTAAGCCCTCGCGATGAAGAACTCGCCTGTCGCCTCTCTTGAATGTCGCGAGCACCCCCGTTTTAGACCCGAACCCCATGAGAACCTTGCGGTCTTTACTGCTATTCTGATTTGAGTAAATAAGGCACTGCTTTGAATTTGATAAGTGGAGTGGCCATTTTTATTTTGAAGTTTTCTGATTTTTCTTTCTGAGAAACCAAATGGAGATGGACGCGATTTTTATAGAAGATGAAACTTGGGGTTCAAGGAGTTTACAGTGCTCGAAGTACACTGTATTAAATTCTGATTTGATTTTGATCTGACTGTGATTTGAGTTCGAGCCTATCTACGATTGTATATTTCGGGGTTCATTAATTTGAACCACGAACCGCTATTTTAGTGTACCGATCGTCGTTCCAACGTAATTACACTTTTTTTTTTGAATTAACTGACTATATCTTGATTTTAAATTTGAACATAAATATAATTAAAACTATATTAAATATTTTAAAGTAAATTGCCCAAAATCTAGGTCGTTACACCTTTTGTTATCATCAAAAGGATATAGAATTTAAAATATAGATGAATAGTGACTAGAAATATAATATCAGCATAAGAGGAAGAACAATCATCATAAATCACAATCAGTCAAACAAAAATCATAATATTCCGAGAACAGGTGGCATATTTCACATTGTAGAGAATGACTGATTTACGATGAATTTTATATAAAATGGAGAGAGTTTCAAAAACATATATTTTCAATTATTTTCCAAAAGAATTTTATAAATCACAAAATACAGTGATGGATTTGGACTATAATTATAAATTCAACTTAAGTGACAAAATCAGATAGTCTCAAATACCTGTAGCTATCAATCAACAAATCATAATACTTCATAAGATATTAACACATTTCACAGATTAGAACATGGATTGATTGGCTGGTTTTTATACACCAAGGAGGATTTCATATAAAAATTTATTTATTTAATTTCCTTTTTGTTTTCTTTTCTTTTATATTTAAGAGCACACTGACCACGCATAACCAGAGCTTGGATTTTTAAATGAGATCAGTTGCAGCTTAAATACAAGTAATCTCATAACCATGCATAACCAGAGCTTGGATTTTTAAATGAGGTTAGAGAAATACTTAAGAATATTATATTTTTATTATTTTCAGTTTCAAAAATGAAAAACTCCTCAGTATGTAAAACCAAAAATGGATGATAGAAATGCGGTAGGTACAGAAATGGCTTATGAAATAAATTTCTAAATTATATTATGAAATATGCTCGACTGTACCAGGATCATTGAAAATTTTCAATTATCACTAATTCTGAATAATAATAATAATATGGCCACAATTCCATCACAAATATTTCACTGTCTATTCAAGATGACTTTTTTAAAAAAATATATATATTAAACTCTCCACATTAATATAGAATTATGATGGATGGCAGACTGATGATAGATAAAGGAGATGGTCGTGAAATAATTTCCAATTCAAAGATATTACAATAAATGTTCAACCATCATGAATTTTTTTTAAATAAAAGCTTAACCTATTGTGAAATATACTGCAGTCACAATTCATCACAATTTCAAAATCTAATAACAATTTTGATGAAATATAAATACAGTTCAATTTGGATATAGATTTCAATTTCTGAATAAATAATCAATAAATGATTTTTAAATTGAATATCAATTACAAGAAGAATTTATATAAGGGAAAAAAAATGTAAGGTGTCTATACAAGGTGAAAATTCAAAACAGATGGATGAAAAAGCTGATACCAATTGTAGTCTCCTTATCGAGGAAATTATTCACACCCTAGATATCTCAGATTAAAGAAATTTCAAACACAAAGCCCAAACAGACAAGATTACAAATTTGGCACAATTATTAGAGCTGTAGACAAGAACAAGCAATTATTTGAAGAACAGTATCAGAGCAGCAAACAGATCATAAACAAGCAATTACAGAATATTTTCAAAACAATATCAGATGCGTGAAATGAATATAAGGCACTTCTGATACCACTTGGTGTCTCTATTAATAAATTTTAATCACAAAGATACCGGAGACAAACCAAGATATCACAGTCAGCAGAAATTTAAAAACCAAGCAGATAGTATAACAAATTAGCCAAGCAGCAGACAGGTTAAAACAGGCAGTTCTTTGAAAAAACAGTATCAGAGCAGCATAACAGAAACAGTTTCAAATCAGACTTGACAAGATGTTGGTCACACATGATGATTCATGAACCAATGATTAAAAAATACCGTTTCTTTGAAATCATTTGAGGAATATGCAGATTTCAGGATTCAATGAGTCGATCACACCAGATTATTAATTTTAGCTTCAAGATATGTGTGAGATTCAATAAATCAATAATTTCAAATGACTTTAAACAAACAGATATTCAAATCAAATTATCATGAAATAACATGGATTTTTAAGACTTGATTTTCAAATCAAATTTTCACAAAAATTCAGACAAGTCTAAAAGAAATTTCAAATCATCTATATCAATTTTGAAAAGTATTCATGATCCAGAAAAATAGAATAATTTATTTGAAATCACTTGAATTGATGTCAAGTTTTAGAATATAATGAATCACTCACACACGGTTGATAATTTCAAATTTAGGAGGTGTGTGATTATTCAAAATATCAATAATTTCAGATGATTTCAAACAAACAAATTCTAGCCATAATGATCATGAGTAATGATGGTTTTCAAGATGTATCACTGAGATTTAAGACAGATTAATTTCCAAGCCAATCCGAAAATCAATGAAATTTTCACAACTGATAAATAGCAGTGTGCTGTAATGAGTATAACATTTTAAGCGTTTCCAAAATTAATTGGAAGAAAACTAAAAACAGCATAAGAGTGTGAAATTTCGTTAATTATTCAGATCTTCAAACATTTAGAATTCAAATTAACAATGTTCATGATATGGCACGAATACATCAACACTGTTATGAATTCAGAGAATCAGAAAACAAACTTCAAATCAATTGTAGATATTTACAAAAATAAATTCAAGATCTGGACACGATTAAACACATCAGAGTTTTATAGAAATGAAGCAAATTTCCAGAAAGAATATGAATTCTCCAATATGAAGTTAATGAAGCCTAAGAAGTTACAAAGATATGACAGTGACAAATCAAAACAAAAGAAAACAAAAAAAATAAACAGAAGGGATAGAAGGAGAAATAAACAAAGAAAATAAAAAAAAGAATATTTACAAAGGTGAGTTTAGAGATCATACCAGAATCCAATGAAAATCAGAATCTCTAACTCAACAAATCTTAGTCAAGGAACTGTAAATAATACAGAAGTATAGAACAGCTTGAAATCAATCACTTTTCAGCATAGCAGTTCCTCAACCTTCACTGGTACCTAACAGTTGAGTGAATTAAGTGGTCTAACAAAATTTGTAAAACCACTCTGAAATATGTTTACCACTTTTGGTACCCAAACCTGTTTGTATAACAAACCATCAGAATTAACCTTTGTACCCTTAGGAAACCAAATCTGTTTGAACTTGATGAAGCCCGTTTTATTTTTAGGGATCCAAGAATGTTTAAAAGGTTTATTATGAAACAATTTCTCATCACAACTTTGATTCGAAAAACCTTTGAAATTTTTAGAGTTCAAATTTTCAAAGTAGTTCTTTCCAAAACAGTTTGAGGGATTTTTCAAATCATTTGAATTTTGTTTTCCAAAAACATCATTTTTCCCGAGGCCAAGACCAGATTTATTTCCAATAGAAACTTGGTTTTGTAACAGCATATTCAACGATTTTTCCCCATTAGAAAATTTATCCAAAGTTGATTCTAATCGTTGAACTTTGGATTTTAGATCGCTATTTTCTTTTAGTAAATTTGAGCAATTATTTACAGCGATCTTCTGTTTAGTACTGGACTGTTTCAAAACCAAATTCTCATTTTCAAGCAGTTTAATTTTGGCTTGGGATTCGGAAATTTCAAGTTCAAATCGTTTTTGCTTTTCAGACACAAAATTCTTGGATTTTTCAATCTCATTTTCAAGTTCTTTCAAAATCGAACCACTCTTCACCAAATTTTCATTTTCAGCAATTTCAAATTTGGAATATATATCAGTCTTAAAAATTTCAAATTCCTTTTGTAAAAAATTATTCAAACTTGATAACTCAATCTTGTTTTCTTTTAAGATCAGAATTTCTTTTTCAAACTTTTGAATATTTTTATTGAGATGAACAAGATTGGTTTTCAATTTTAAACAATTTTTGCAATCTGAATTTGAAGAATTTTTAAAATATTCAAGTTGTGATTCCAAATCATCAATTTTGCTGGTCAACTCAAGATTTCTAGATTTCAGAAATTTGTTTTTAGATTGGAGTTTATCAACAGACTTAGTTAGATCAGCACACATATAAACTAAATCTTCATATGATAAATTTCCTGTCTCATCGTCTGTTGAATCTCCATCGACTGATCCATCTGAATTTTCATTTGTAAATCCTGTTAAGCAGAACTCTGAATCTGAGTTGACATTCTAGTGTTTTGAACAGCTGTTGTCAACTGGTCCATACTTTGCATTAAGAGTTCTCCAGATTTCCTGCGCAGTTAAACAATGGGAGATCAGACTGTATTGATCATCATCAAGATAAGAATAAAGAATATGTGTAGCACGAGAATTAAAAACTTTATATACCATATCGTACCCATTGATAACAACATCCCAACATTTAATATTAACAGATTTAAAATAAAATTCCATTTTGGATTTCCAGTTTAAAAAATCTGCTCCAGTGAAAATAGTTGGAGAAGAACTGGACTGACTCTCTACCGATTGACAACTGGTATCCATGATTCTAGGGTTAATGAAATTACCAGGCTCTGATACCACTTGTTGGATCTAGATTAACCCTAGAGGGGGGGGGGGGGGGGGGTGAATAGGGTTTATCACAGTTTTTAATTGAATTAAAAATCTAACAGGATATTAAAATAATAAACAGATCACATAATATAGCAGAAAAAGAAATGCAGAAAATAAATCACATATAGTTATACCCAGCTTCGGCAAAACCCTGCCTACTGCTGCATTTCTAAGGTTTCTACTAGGTGATAGAACAGTTCCTGCATACAAGACCATGCACACTTGCAAACCCTGCTCCTATTCTAACCCTGCGCTCAAAAGCCTAGACTGACCTGTGTACCCTAGACCAGATTTTCCCAGACTACAGACCAGTAATTTGTAAACCCTAGTTTTAGTTGAAACTAGAAAAAAAAACGACAATTACACAAGAAAAACAAAATAAATAAAAACAAAACCATAGGAGATAAATTAAAGGGTCATCCCCTTTTAAAAACAAAGATGGCCGGCCCCTTTTTTTTATTTGTGTTGCACCCTTCCTTATTCCTGTCCTCCTTGTTTTGTTGAGATAAAAAAATGGCGGCTGCTCTGAAGAAAATCTAGGGTTTGACAATTCTTCCCCAATCAAATCGGCTTCACGTTTGTTCTGAAGTAATCTCTGAAGCTTTGATTCTGTGGATGCTCTTGAATACTCTCTCGTGTCCGATTTGGGATGAGGATGATCGAAACTCCTGGAAGAATTGTGAGTTTTTCTGATTTTAAAACTTTGCTTGAAAAATTGATGCTTGGTTTCGATTTATGATTGAATTGTTTTTGGTTGCAATCCCACTCTTGCCGATGATGAAAATTGGTGTGAAATAGGATGTAGAAATCCTTTAATTGAGCTCTGATTTCAAACTTGATTTCGATCTGATTTTGTGCGTTGCTTTCCCCTTTTGCTTTATTGCCTAAAATTGCTCGGCTTTGAATTGCACACTGATTTGTAACAATGGAAACAAATAAATTGTTTCATTGATTTATGCTATTTGATTTTAAACAGTCTCGGCTTGAAATAAATTGCGTTTGTTTCCAGATTTGGCTTGAATTGATTTTCCCCTAAAATTTCTCTTATGTGATCATTTCTGGAAAGTAATTTGTTGCCTTTTTCGAAATCAATCTGTTTGTCACAATTAACAATTGTATAAGTTTCCCCTTCGACAATTTAACACTGATACCATGAATGTTGCCACACACAGATTCATCTAAATCTGGGAATTAATTCGAGATAAAAATCCTGGCTCGCTTGTGTCATTTCTGGAAACTAATTTATGCTGTTGATGAATTTCTGTAATCATTTAAAAATGATTTCTTTCCTTATATTCATTAAAATAAACTTCTTGCCCAAAGATGCAGAATTTACTTCTTCAATACTGGAAATGCTTTGTGGTCCCTGAAATATTTCTTGCACCAAATTACTGCTACCAAATTTGTAGCTTCATTTTCATGTAAACTGTTTCATGTTGACGACCACTTTCATGCTTGATTGGTTGAATTTTGTAAATGTTTTAAACTCTCCCCAATCAAGATTTATTCTTGAAATTATTGATAAACCTGGCCATGCATTTGATCCTCTATGAATACTGGAATTGTAAATCAATTTCTGGTTGCCAAAAAAAAAAAATAGTCCAGAAAAACAGTTTTGAAATCACTCTTCATTCAGAAAATAATTAAAAGAAAATTCCATTTTACTTTTGGAATGCATGATTTCAGTTGCTCCTTGTCATGTTTAGCTTCATAAGCACCGAGTTTGTATTACATGCTTGTGCATCATTATACACGTGCATATAACAAGCAGTTGCATTGCTTTGTATATGAGCTTTCTCCACTGTTTGAACCATTTACCATCCTTGATGTTTGTGCACTGAACCATTGTTGTTTTGATCACTATTTATGCCACATTTGTGACCATGTGTATCTGCACCCATTCTTGAACACTTGTAGATCATTTGTGAGCATGTGTATCTTGACTGTTGCGAACTTGTGAACATATAGCTTTTGAAACTGAAAACATTCATGTGCATCCTTGGCACTTGCATTTGCTCCACTCTGATTTGGTTGATATGTGTTGAGCTCCCATGACATTCTTGTGACACCTCTTTTGAGCTGTGTTGAACATTGATTGAATGTTGTACAATCATACACTTGTGTACTTGAGTTCATTCACTTGGAATATGTACATGTCGAGTTGCACAGCCATAAGTTTTCATGTGCATGACCACTGTTTGTTTTTGCTCTTGTTGATCATTTGTATGACAAGTATAAAGACTGGACTGAAGTGACTGGACTGAAAGCTGTGAAGACAAGAAGACAGAAGGCAGAAAAACAAGAACAGTGTGTGTAACAGTGAAAGTGTCTGTATTTGAGTCTGTGAATGTATAACTGAAAAAGTATGTAAACTGGCTGACTGAGTGTGAGGAATTGTATACGAAAACAAAAGTGAATTTAAATGTATACATGTTCAAATAGTGGAGTATAAAAAATTTGCACTGTTTGAAATTGAAATAAAATATTCTATTTAAATAAAATACTGTGTATATCTGAATTTTTGTACAGTCGTATTTTATTTAAATATGAATATTATATTCCTGTCTGTGATGATATATATATGAAACAATACAGTACAAACACATTTAATTGTATATATATTTGGTTGTTATCATCAAACAAAAATCATATAATTGTGTATACAACACCGTTATATACAATAGGAATATCCTCGATAGAAGCAGGAGTAACTTCTAGAGAAGACCAGAATTCTTTCCTATCAGTTGCTGAGCCGTGGCATGGTACAACAATAATATCTCCAAATTTGGTTTTAATTTTGACTATTCTTTCAGCGCATAGTACCTCAGCCTCATACTTTGTTAGCCAATCCAGTCCAAGTATGATGTCATATCCGGAAAAAGTCATAACGATCAAGTCAAAAGGGAACTGGAAATAAAAATAAGAAACAGACACTCTACCATACTGATCGAGAATAAGAGAACCTCCTATCGGACTATGGGCTCTACTCGATTCTTTAAGATTTCTTAGTTTGAGTTTTAACTTTTTAATTGAGTCACTAGAAATGAAAATTCGCGATGCACCAGTGTCAAACAATACTGTAATAGGAATGTTCTTAATAGTAAGGGTACCTCCTAAAACATTGGGTTTACCTGCTCCCTTGGAAGAAGCTGGTGCAGCCGCTCCATCATATACATGAGTCACCTCGGATTTCTTCAACAATGGACAATTTCTGATAAAATGCCCCGTCTTATGGTAGTTGAAGCACTCCCGAGCATTCCAAGGATTATGACCGTGATTCTGACTGGGTCCTGACTCATTCCTCTTAGGCCTTTTTGGAGCTCTACATTCGTAATCAAAGTGTCCCATCTTTTGGCAGTTAAAGCATCTGACTTTGGCCTTTTTACTTCCTTGAGGCTTGGCGGTTGAAGAGTTGTTCGCCTCCGGCTTCTTGTCAGACTGCTTCCTCTTGTTGTTAGTTTGATTCTTCTCTCGATCTTGCTGAGAATTCCTTTCATTTTCTTCATATCGACAAGCCATCTCAACCACCTCCTTAAACGGAAGCTTAATATGTGTTGTCACTTTGTTAAGACACTTCCTTGAAAGGCCATTAATGAATCTCTTATTCTTCTGGAATGGGTCCTGAATTAATTCAGGAGCATATCATGAAAGCTCTTCAAATTTCCGCACATACATAGAAACAGTCTTATCTCCTTGTTGTAAATTAGCAAACTAATCATGAAGATGCTCGACTTCATGCCGAGGAATGAATTTCTCATTAAAGAGCTCCTTGAATTTTGTCCAAGACATGTCGGCATCAGTACCTCCAATCATAATAGTCTCCCACCAATTATGAGCCTCATCCTTCAGTAGCCACGATTCCATGAATCGCTTATGGTGGTCTTCAAATTCCAAGCCTCCAAATATCTTCTCACATTCTTGAGCCATGCCTGAGCTTCTATCACTATCTCATGGCCCGTGAACGGTACGCCACCTAAGTTCCTGAACTTCTTAGCTACTTTGTCCATGTCAAAAGGCTGTGGGGGTGGAGGTGGTGGTGGTGCTACAGTCTCAGGATTGGGCTGATCCTGAACAGTGGGGGTTTCACCCCTTCCCGGTCCTCTGGCTCCACCTTTGCCTCTGGCTCTCGCTCTTGTGCTCATTTTCAGTCAGTTCTGTACCATCAAGGAAAGAGTCAGACCAACAGAAATGATAATTATAAAGGAAAGGTAAAAGTAAGGACATATGGAAAGATGATGATGTAATGACTGATTATGGTGTACTATTCTACTGTGCTCATTCTAGGACATTACTAATCCTATCTCTAATGAGCTACTTACCTTAGAATACTGCCGATTCTATCTAGACGAATTGTTTTAAATATGTTATACTCCGAAGCTATGGCATACCATTAGCTCTGATACCAACTGTGATAATTCCGAACTCCCATAGTATGAAAGAAAGAATAATCATTGGAATATAACATATTTACAACAACAGCAGATCTCAGATAACAACATAACACATAAATCATAGCAGCGGAAATAGAAATGTCATCAACATTACAACATCAGAACATCAGAGTGGCATAGTTACAGGATACAACTTAGCATATAGAAAGTCTCAGCGAATAGAAATAAGTCTAAAACACCATCAAGTACAAGATGGATAAATGATGTCTAAAATGTCTCAAGTGGAAATAAAAGATAGAAATGATCTTCATCTTCTGTCCATAAGCATACTCTAATCGAGCACATATCCAGAATAACCTGAACCTATCACTTGGCTGCTCGTGTGAAAAAGAGGGCACCTGAGTTTGCAAAGTGAAACAAACTATGAGTCAGTCATGGGACTGTTATGAGAAATCTTTCCTAACTTATCTAACAATATGGATAATCACAGGACCATGCCGCTAATGCGGAATGGGTTTACTCCATTGGATTGTCAGTGCAAAAAATAAATAGCATTTTATTCAAAACAATGCAATGCTTTTTAGAAAATGAAATCATTATAAGACTCAAGTCCCATCACACAATGCAACGCAAACCGGAGGATAGAGTTTTACCTTATAATGATCAAACATGCTTGATACGTATAAAATAATATTTAATATTATTATTAGTGTCTAATCAGTTTTAAAATACTGTCAAAGTAAATGTATCAGTCTTAGATGACATAGTACCCCATCCTACTATGTCGCCATATATAGGTTTACAATCAAAACAATAATGTCGTATTGAAAATTGGGTTTCCATCATGAGTCAAGGCTAGGGGCGATCTCCTTACCGATTAGAGACGCTCTAGAAAATGTCTTAGGATCACACCTACGGACAACCCTTTGATCCTGTAGGGCCAGTCCACAAATACTTTAATAGATTGGCAATTCCTGAACACACGCTTCCCGGTCCCATTGGACCTATCAATTGGCCACTATCGACCAATATATCTGAGGCCTCGTAATCCATCATCCACATAAGTAAAAATGTTTGGGCTCCATACAATGACACCACTTCTAGCTAGAAAGAAACTTGTGCACTCCTTGCGTTCCCTTATCCCGTTTTTGACTCATACCGGGGTGTGAGGCTCGCAAAGTAATGCTATACACAAAGCTATGCCTAAATGGGCTGTGCTTTGATCATCAACCACAAGGTTTTGCTTTTCAACAAAAGCCTTGGTCATTTGCATCTTGGCATACCACATTGACAATCCATGCCATGTGATCAATAACTATCAATATATAACCTCTGAGCTCGTACATCTCAGAGAAGGGTGTTAAGTAAGAGAATAAAATCTCCACCACCAGGCAGATATATATTAAATAGAAATCAATTTACATGGAATGAAATCCAATGTCATAGACACATCCATTTACAAGTCCGTTCCGGGTCTGAACGAAACCAGAGACACCTTATTCCTCGTCCCGTATATCCAACACGAAAGACGTGCTCGCTTATCCGGACAATCAACAAGTAAGTTCGAACAACTACCACTTTAACCCTTTACTGGGAGCTATCCAATGTCAGGCATCAATAGACGTCCATTCGATGTGAAGATCGCCGGTCTTCAATCACTGTCTTCAATATCTTCGATTTAAATCGTCGTATAATTATTTGAAATAAGATTGAACTTGGTCTTTTCAAATAATTCTCGCATATGTATAATTTAAATCATTTCATATCGTTAATATTATTTTATGATGATTTATCGCTATTTTTATTTATATAAAAATAGCCTAATTTAATTTAACAACGCTTTGGATCAATAGGGGGCCCTAGCGCTGTTTTTACTCAAATTTGATTTACACATTTCTTGAAATCTAACCGTTGGATTTTAATAAATTTTATACCATTGGAAAGATCTTCCCAAAGCGGACCTAATGGTTCTAGTTTTGGGAAAATTCGACGGATGGATCTTTCGGTATAATCGTTTAACGTTACGATTCCGAAACGCAAACTACTGTGTGCGATTCGTTTAATTTTAATTTTAATTTTAATTTATATATATAAAATTACATATAAATATAAATCATTCGACGATTCCACTAACGTGTTTAACATGCCAAATAAAAACATGTTTTATTTGCATAACATATCTACATGTTTATAATGTCAAATAAATATGTATTTTATTTACATGAATTCACTACATGTTTCTAATGTCAAATAAAATGTCGTTTATTTACATGATATTGTTGCTAATGACAAATAAAAAGATAATTTTCATTATCATTATTTGTATTTCCATTTTTAACTTTAACAAATAAAAAGAAATATTTTTATTTGTATATAGTTTCAATGTATAACATGACACATAAAATGTTTATTTTTATTTGCATACAAATTCTAATGTATACTTTGACAATAAAAATGTTTCTTTAATTTGTACACAAATTCTAATGTGTAATTTGACGATAAAAATGTCACTTTAATTTGTACACAAATTCTAATGTGTAATTTGACAATAAAATTGTCACTTTAATTTGTACACAAATTCTAATGTGTAATTTGATAACAAAAATGTCACTTTAACTTAGTACACAAATTCTAATGTGTAATTGACTATAAAAATGTCACTTTCATTTGCATACAAATCTAAGTGTAAAAATAATTGATATTTTTCTTTTGTCGACCATTCTATTTCAACAGCACAAATAAAAATGATATTTCTATTTTGTTGACAATTTTATTTCAACAAAATGATTAAAAATGATTCTCTAATTTTTTTTGATAATTCTATTTAAACAAAATGCATAAAAATGATACTTTCATTTTTGTTGACAATTCTATTTCAACAAAATGATTAAAAATGATCTTCTCATCTTTGTTGACAATTCTATTTCAATAAAATGCATAAAAATGATACTTTCATTTTTGTTGACAATTCTATTTCAACAAAGTGATTAAAAATGATCTTTTCATTTTTGTTGACAATTCTATTTCAACAAAATGCATAAAAATGATTCTTTCATTTTTTGTTGACAATTCTATTTCAACAAAGTGATTAAAAATGATCTTTTCATTTTTGTTGACAATCCAATTTCAACAAAATGCATAAAAATGATTCCTTTATTTTTGTTGACAATTCTGTTTCAACAAAGTGATTAAAATTGATTCTTTCATTTTTGTTGACAATTCTATTTCAACAAAATGATTAAAATGATTCTCTTATTTTTGTTGACAATTCTATTTCAACAAAATGTTAAAAGTGATTCATTCATTTTTGTTGACAATTCTATTTCAACAAAATGATTAAAAATGATTCTCTCATTTTTGTTGACAATTCTATTTCAACAAAATGATTAAAAGTGATTCATTCATTTTTGTTGACAATTCTATTTCAATAAAATGATTAAAAGTGATTCATTCATTTTTGTTGGCAATTCTATTTCTGACATTTTTATTTTGTCAATTCTAGTTCCAACAAAAATGACAATTCTATTTTGTCAATTCTAATACAATAAAAATGACAATCTTTATTTTGTCAATACAAATGCAATGAAAATGACAATCTTTATTTTGTCAATTCTAATAAAATGAAAATGGAAAAATTTATTTTTTCAATTCTAATACAATGAAAATGACAATCTTTATTTGTCACATATCTATTCAACAAAAATATTTCCTTGTTTTGACACTCTATACTTCAACAAAAATATTAAATTTTGTTTTGAAAATTTTATTTCAACAGAAATGTTAATTTTTGTTTTAACTATTTTGTTTCAACAAAAAATGATATTCTTGTTTCAACTATTTTATTACAACAAAAAATGTCCTTTTTATTTCAACTATTTAGTTTCAACAAAAAATGACATATTTTGTTTCAACTAATTTGTTACAACAAAAATTTCCTTTTATTTCAACTATTTGGTTTCAACAAAAAAATGATATATTTTGTTTCAACTATTTTGTTACAACAAAATTGTCATTTTTATTTTAACTATTTTATCTCAACAAAAGTGATATATTTTGTTACAACAAAAATGTCCTTTAACTATTTGGTTTCAACAAAAAATGATATATTTTGTTTTCAACTATTTTGTTACAACAAAAATGTCCTTTTTTTTCAACTATTTGGTTTCAACAAAAAAATGATATATTTTGTTTCAACTATTTTGTTACAACAAAAATGTCCTTTTTATTTCAACTATTCTATTTCAACAAAAATGATATATTTTGTTTCAACTATTTTGTTACAATAAAAATGTAAATTTTGTTTCCAACAATTTTATTTCAACCAAAAAGGTTAATTTTGTTTTCAACAATTTTATTTCAACCAAAAAGGTTAGTTTTGTTTTCAACAATTTTATTTCAACACAATAATAATCAAATCAACAGATCTACATAACAACATCAATCATCAATCCTAGACCAAATCACGTATAACATCAAATAGAATTTAACAGCGGATTGGAAGAAAAATCACAATAATAATTAATTAATTTTAATTAAAAAAATAGAATTCTCACAGTGATTTTTAATGTCGTATAATTCAGAATTGAAATTTTCTCAAAATCCGATTTGCTCCAAATTCGTTCTAGTCTGTCCAAAAATGTAGATCTCGGATTCGATCCCAACAGTTCTGAAATTGTCCAATTCTGTATTCGTATGATTAAGTTATGAATTTATTTAGGTTGACAATATTTTTTAAATTAATTAATTAAAAAATAAAAAGGAAAATACCCTTCTTCTTCTCAAATAAGATCGAGGTCGCGAGTTTCAACTTCTGTTCAATTCTAGGTTTACATTTTTCGATCAAACCTCTCAGTATCTCGACGATCCAGCACCACAGCGTCGAAGAGGTGAGGGAGGCACACAGGGTGGATCCCATGCGGCGGTGCTCGATCGGAATATGGGGGTGCAGCGACGGCTTTAACAGTGGCACTTCAGGTGCAAATCCGAACCCAATACACCATGATTTTTGATCAACCTCGTATGAAATTGAAGCTTATGAGTCCTCTATAATAAATTCCAAAGGTGGAGAGGATTTTATAGTGTGGATTGAAGGAAATTTGTGGAGGAAGGGAAGGACATTTCTGGCCATTGAAGAAAAGGTGGCGGCGGCTCAGAATAGTGTTAGGGTTTTGATCTTTTTATGGTTATTTATAATAAAATAATATTAAAATCCTTAATTTCTTAATTAAAGCCCGTTAACGCTTAACAGCTCCAAATTTAGCCCAACGAGAGTTTCCCCTAACCAAATATCCCTGTTCTGGACACAATGGGCTAGGTCTCGTCATCCCATTCGATCATTTTCAGGTTGTTTTATTCAAATTAAAATATAAATTATTTAATTATTTAATTTGATCGTACATTTAAATTTACCAAGGCCACATACAGACTCCAAAAATTCCCGAAAAATAAATCTAGATATATTTTGAGTATACGGTCCTAACAAAATTAATTTCGTCGAATTTGGAGACCATTTGAAAAATGACCTTTTTAACGGTCGATTACATACAACAAAAATTATCGAACACATTTTAATTTACCACGCTTACATATTAATTCCAAAATTATGGAAAATTAAACTTAACAATAATTTAACATTCTGTATCCGACAGAAATGGTTTTGTCGAAAACGGAGGTCGTTTGTAAACTGACTATTTTTTATGGCTTTAATATTATTTAAAAATAAAATTTTTAAATTCTGGCAAATTTCCAACAAAATTTCTTAAAATAAATTTTTTAATTGGTTCTGATTTTCTGGGTTGTTACAATTATTATGATGTTTATAAAAGTCTTCTGTTATTTGTTCTGATGTGTTGTATTCTCAGAGTTAGCGTATCCGGGATTCGAACGGTCTTGGTTGGTTTAGAGATCCATTAGGTCCGAGCGAAATCCGTATCGTTATAGTAGAATAAATTCAAAATTAGTTAAAAAAAATTGGCAGATAAGTAAACAAATGGACGATGTGGAAATATGATAGAAAGATCACCTACAACCGATGACTTGTTGATGCCTTTAGGGCAAATCGATGGGCGCTTGTGAAACAGTGGTAGCCCTAAGCCACCGTTGATAGGGTGGAGAAAAACACAGCGCAGTATTGGAGTAAGGCTTCATTGGGAGCAAATCTAAACGTTTCCAATTTAAAGCTAGGTTGAAGATGGGGAGCAGATGGAAAAAAGTAGCCAAAAAAAGCTAAAGGAAAAGAGGGATGATTTGGGATGAGGGTAGATATGTAGATTATTCGATTGGTGGAGGAAACGCTTTTTTTCGCCTTTAATTTATGGGGAGAGATGATTGAGTTTAATTTAGTGAGAAGCCATCTCAGCGCTTCTATTCAAACTCAATAATTATAATAATGTATAGATATATGGATAAAAGAACTTTTAACTATAAAATATCACTAATCAGTAATTTTGTATTCTTCATTGATTATTCTGACTTTGCTTCCCACGGAAAAGAGAAGAAAAGAGAAATTGAACTTATACAATGGTGTCCTTATTAATTGTATTATACATATAAAATATATTCTAATCAGAAGTAGTTGGATGATAAAAAGAAAACCAGAAACTAGAGATAGTTCTGGTGGTTAGTCATTTCTGATATAGTATATAAAGAAGGTTTCGATTTCATATTACTTCGATTATTAGTTATATGATCATATCTTGGCTTTTTTTGAAATTGGGACATCATATCTTCAAGTGTTATCCCTTCCTTATCTAATAACTGGTTTATGTATTGTTTGCTTATCACTAGCTTGATTATGCGTGCTCCACTATCTTCTCTATTTCTTTCCTTCTCTAGATGGATCATCTTGCTCTTTGTTTTCTTCTGTCTTTAACGAACTACGTGATTTCCCATTATTATTTCTGTTGATTTTTATTTTCTATATTGCTGGTAGGAGTAACTAGATGTGGGAATTAGAATCTGAGTTTGTGAAGTAGGGGTGTTGTATTTATAAGAATATATATGATTAAAGAGGCATGTGTAGTCAAGTTATTACTGTAGTGCCATGGGAATGCTAACATAGTGGCCATCATCTCACGAGCTGATGATTATTAGTCTAGGGAAAATGAACTCTGATTATAATGGCATATTTGTAACATAACAAATAAATCCATAAAATATTGTTTTCATGTTTTAGGTGTTCACGTCCAAAACCTTTAAAACCTCTTTGTAGCATGTCTTACACTTTTGTTACAAATAGTGATCATTGACTTCTTTGATCTTGTCTTGAAGCTTTCAATTTTTTTTAATATATGCAAATATTTGATCTCAGTCCCAAGATAAATTTTATTGCTTCCATTTGCCATGACTGCAAATATTAAGTTAACATGATCTTACGTTTTGTTTTCAAGGATAGTATTTTGTAATTTTATACCAGAGAAATTTGAATTTGTTGTAAAGGCCGTAGCACTTTGAAAGTGGTCTTTGATACATACTATAACTTTTTATTTTTGCGATTAAATATGTAGCTTGTGTGGATTCAAAAGTGAACATAAACTTTATAACTTTAGTGAAAGAGTGACCAAAACTTTATTAGATATAAACTGTATAACTTTATTTTTTAGTTGATTTTTATAGCATTGACCAAGCATAATTATGCTATTCTAACAGTAGTGTGTACAAACTTGTACTCCTATTGGACTCAGATTACAACAATATACAAGAGCATAAAACATCGCGATGATAGTGAAAAGCCTAATCGAACAATTTATGATGGTTAAATCTTATTTATCTAATAAGAACATTGTTTCAAATCTCACAAATATCGCCTGAGATCCCCTCCGAGATCTCATTTTGGTCTCCTTTCGAAACGAAACAGCAAATATCACTCTAAATCTGCTTTCGAATATATCGCCCGAGATATTGCGATATCGAACGATATATCGACCGAGACGAGATACTGGAATATCATCCGAGATCTTAGTGTTTTTTGGTTAAAATTTAAATATGTGCCTGAACTAGAACAATAATTAAAACGTCAAATCTAGCCATAACAATCTTTTGTTATTTTACATTTTGCATGTTAAATGACTATATTGTATGTTCGTATATGTTTTACAATGCTTACGATTTTCATACATACATGTTACTTATGAAATTATGTATTTTATGATCTATTTATGCTGATTTTTTTTAATATTTTGGATCCTTTTAATGTTTCCTGTCTAACAATATTTCTGTTTTAGGCATATTTCGATTTCGAGTATGAATGATCTTTCGCAAAATAAAGAATAATAAAGTTATTCTGCATTCTGAGTTTAAGTTACTATGTTTTTAATAGCATTCATAAAAATTATTTTGTTAAAATATCATTTTTAACATATCATGTACCCCGAGATTGTTCCGATATAAACTTTCAGACCCGAAATGAAAATCCGAGGCGAACACCCGAGTTAGACTCATCTCGTCCGAGATCTCCCTCGATACGAGACCGAGTCTATAAAATCCCCGAGACGAAATGCGACCGATATCCAAGATTTATAACCTTTAATAAGAAACATCAATGTATTGGTGAATATATTTTCCATGGTTTTGGTTGAGTTCACACTTGACGTCAAAGAGATGATAAGTGTTAGTAGACCTGAAAGAGTGAATTCTGAAATTCATACTGCATGCAATATATAAGTAAATCCTCATTTAAAATAACCTCATCTTTACAAACTTCATGAACATCAAAACTCATTTTCAGGTACTTTGCTTCATGAGCTTTCAGTAAAAACATGAAAATGCTTTGATCCAACTGACATAAAGATGCAAATAAACTTCAATAACAAGAAAACACAAATAAAATTCAAGAAGAAGAAAATGCCATAATGTTTAGAAGGCTTATTGATTACTACATAGATGATCAAGAAAACTAAAAGAAATCTAAAATAAATTATCTGATAACATGTACATAAACAATTTTTTTTGATGAAATCAAAGTAAAAACCATTGCTGCAACTTGTTGTCACGTAGGCTGAGACAATGTCTGCATGGCATTTAACAATTTATACATTACTAGTTTAAGTGACTGCTAAGTGAGCTAACTACTGTATGAGCTGCATAAGCTGATTTTGCACTACTAAACTTTTGATGGACAGACTAAAAATGATAAGCCTTGATTGATGCAAATTATGATGTGAAATACAAAGAAAACCAGGTCTGGATGCTAGCTACGATTGAGCAAGCTGGTGTGTAAGTCAATTTTGGATATTGCGAAAAACTTTTTAGTATTAAAGGTGTTGATATATAATCGGTTACGTTGTTTGTAGAGAGTCCTCGTGTGGAACGTGAAGTTAATACTAATACTGGAAAATGATACTAAATTAAGGTTGGTCAACGGGTCACACATGCATTGGAAAGATTGCAGCCTAGGTTTTGCTCATTTCATCCTCACTAAAGTAAGAAATTTGCATTTTCTAGTTTCTTTGAATATTATTAAGTGCATAGTATATCATGTTAAAGCGTTTTTCCGTGTTCTTTCATGCATGATGGTGCTAAATAGTATTTGAGTACGGTGCACCTTAGCATGCGTACCCACACACAACTAAATAGCACTGCACGGGGTTGAAGGTTGGACATGCTTGTGCTTGTAGTTATGCATGTCATTCTGGGCCGTTGAACCCATGTATGCACATAGCATAAGAAATTTGCAGTGCACCAGGTGGTAAGGCAGGATAGCATGTAGTGCCTGAGCTTGAGATAAGGTAATTAAACCATATTTTGCATTTACTCTATACATGAAATTGGGCTAGTATTGATATCAGGCGAGTTCTTGAGCTGATATTGTTGATACTAGAAATTATTTAGTTTACATCACATGCAAATGTGGATATCAATGTGTTGCAATTAGAAATCAATTGCTATTTTGAAGATCCATAATTGGTTAGGTTTAGGATAAATGATTTTAAGGGTTTGTAGAGGAAGAAAGAAATGAAACGTCGGAAAATTCGGTTCCACAAATGCGCAAATATTATAAATATATGCATTTGTGGAACATGCAAGTTACATTTTTTCTTTATTATTATTACTAGATGTAAATTTATCTTGTACGTTTCATAAATATGAAAACTATATGAGAATTATATCTATTTCTGAAATTTGTTTATCTGATGTCTATAGTTGCAACAAGTTTTAAATACTTTCCACGATTTTAAGCAATTAGTTTTCCCTAAACTAAAACAGAAAATGATGAGTTCCCTGTAACGACCCCAGGGATTTGCGATCTTTGGTAATCGACATAAACACAATGTCGACTATTCAAGCATTGGAAATACCGGATAGTTAGTAGAAAGAAGTTAGAGGGTGAGAATAGATAAGATATAAAATTAGAATAGAAGAAGGAGAAGAACACAACAACATCAGAGTAAACACAAATCTCACAGCGGAACAAATAAAATATAGTATACAAAATAACTTTGAAACACAAATCTGAATTTTTATATTAGAGTACAACACTTACATCATAGTGGAAATAAACAATAGCTACAAAATGTTGCTGAAGCCTCCTGCTTCAAACTCCATCTAGTGTATCTGTAAATCTGGACTAATTGACTGCCCGTATCAAATTGGGCGCCTAAGAGTTTAGGGAAAACAAAACAAAATAAACTTCGGGTCAGTCATGGTATTGGTGTGAGTTAACAATTTAAAACAGGTTGAGAAAATAAACGATATCTCATAAGACCACGCCGTATAATACGGAATGGGTTATTCCCTTATGAGATTCCGAAGCGTTAGATTTAACATCAAAAATCCTTTTGCAAGAAACAATGATCTTTTGTATCAAAACACCCTTGATATTATGATAATGTCTATCAACCACAATATAATAATCATCTAGCAGAATACTTTCATCTTACGTTCCACATACATAATATATATTCAAAAACCACGGGCGCTTATTGGTCAATGAATTCCAACAGGCAAGGTATGGGACCACCTTCCGACAGTGTATCTCTAGAGAGGAATACACTAGGTTCAACAAGAACATCTTGTAACCCAGGCTAAACATGACCGGTCACTCATTTTGCTTGAGTGTACCGAATGTATTATCACCAACGATTGGGATCAGCAACCATTTCCCGAAAGGGACAGCATCAAAATAGGTTATAAAAGTAAATGGAATTTCTCTAGATTAGGTGACAATACACCCTAATTAGCAGCTAACCACTTAGCCATGCGACCTACCTGATTTTATACCATTTCCGGATTGTGAGGCTAGAGGATATAACATATAGATCACACCTTTATTTACTTTGAATGTCACATCGTCATACCCGTCAAATCACAAATTTATTTCCCCAAAAATACCACGGGTATACAACTAAGAGAAACGAATTCCTCCGCCACCAAACGTAAGTATGTTTGAAGAGATCAACTTACGCGATATATTAAATATACTCTATCAGACATTCTTCCATATAGGTCGTCCTGGGACTGGACAGACCGAAGTTACTATTATGTAAATCCATCTTAGGCAATTTCTACCTAGGATTTACTGAACAGCCCTTGCATAACTCTGTCTTCGATTATCTTCATCATATTTGATTCGGAACGCTAATGCCATACGGAGTGGTTTTAAGATAATATATCTGATCCCAGTCTCTCCATATTGACAACGGAAATGTTCAAAATCTTTGATAGTCGGTGATTTAACTATCAAAGGAAAACATGTGTACAAACAACGGTTGTATTCCCAAATGGAAATCTTATCGATCAATCATCATTTCATTTCCCAATTTTCCATTTTATCGTTTCCATATATTCATAAATTCCTTATTTTCTAAAACTAGAAAATATATGTTACTAACTATGGAAAACGTTTCCATTTCTGATTCATGCATCAATATCTTTCCACTTCTATCAGTCTCTAACTGTAAACTAGTAAGAGAACAACTACCCAAGAATAAACCCCGAAGGACGAAACCAACATCAGATCGATACCGATAAAGCTATTCAACTCAACTAATTTCCAGTCAGTTTCTAATTTCAGTAATTCCATTTAAATTCCTAATTCAAACCCCAAATTCCTTTATAATATTTTATTTGCAAAATATTTACTTTAATCTAATTTTTCACATAAAATGTGAATAATATTTCTTTATATAATTGTATTTGTTTTCCAAATAATTTATTTAATAATTCTATTTGTTTTTCCAAATATTTCCTTTTCAATATCCTATTTATTTCATATAAATATTTCCCTTTTCCAATATCATATCTATTTCATATAAATATTTCCTTTTATAATATCAAATTTATTTCATATAAATATTTTCATTTTCCATATACGCTTTGAAAATCCCTTTTTACATTCTAGTATTTCTAATGGTATTCAAAACACCAAATGACAATGATCAATATCATACAAACACACATAATCAATAACAGATTATATACTCAGTCATATATCACAATATATGAAAACAGTAAAATAAATGTTGGGGAATCCAGTTGGATCCCTCCAACCTGTTTCCCTGCATTCACAGATGTTAAACAATATAATTAACATCAATTTCATTTCAATATGACATATTCTGATAAACAGAATCAATATTTGATTAACGATTTATATATATATCGTTATCTATAATTTAAACCAATAAATTAGCAATTCAACCTAACAATTAACACACAACAATCAATCATCATTTATCAATACCAGATTATATTTATAAAAATATAGACTGTACAGAGTTAGTGAGATTTACTCACATTGGACGTTCATCGTTAAATAATGAAAACTGTTAGTTGATTCAGACAAACAATTTATTTTGCTATAAATTGTAACGAGCTCCAATTCACTCCCAGTCAGTCCCATTGTGTAGCCGCCATCTATACGATTTCAATGTGACAGACGACATCCAATTCTATTCACGTCGAAAGAAATTACATCTTTTATAAGTTATACGAAATTTAAATTTTAAAACTAAGCTTAAGTCATTTATTATATTCGGCTCACCAAATTCTCTTTTTAATAGTCCATTCCTCTCCGGACTAGCGTCTTGCAATGCCCGACCCACTCTAGCATACATAGCGTCTCCACAGCACAGTTGCACCTTAATCTTCCTCCATGCGCTGAAACTTAATTTCGGTGCATGCCCATTCCTTTACATACCCGCCTTAATGTGCCGTACACCCAATTACAAACTTCACGTTCTAGAGAAAATAACAACCCACTCCATTGCGGTTAGTCACTCAATTTCCTGGTCCCTCATTCCTCATTATTCATTAATCACATAATTAACTATTTAACCTTAGGTCATTAGCAAATTTTAAATAGTTGTTGACCTCAATTATAACATGTATTTGTCCCAGGCAAGAATGAAAGTACGACTTTCCTTTCAGATGAGCACGAACCCGGTTTCCTTAGCAACTCCGATCATTGCTCCTTCCTTCACCAGAAAAACACATCACCTTACTTTATTATACTTAAGCATCGTTCTTAAGTACCTTTAATTCCCTAATCCCCTGCTCACATCTTTCTTCCTCTAACATCGAACAGTTTAAATGAAACCGCTTATAGTATGCTTCCTCCCACTTACGCTGACATCTTCCCCACGTCCCTCCAGCTATCTCCGATCATCACAGGTGACCGCACCGACACCGTTGGGTGCGCCTCCTCCTCCACTACCATTTCCTTCAGACATTAACCGCCAATGATCCCCCTAGCCTCGCCAAAATGAAGCCCTAGGCTGACGCTGGAAAAAGGCAGCGACGCCAGGGACGTCGAACTACCCAAACCAAATACTGGGAGGAAGATAAACATATAACGAATTTGAATATAGTTGTTTTCAGATTTAAGGGAGTTTATTGGATTTTATTTCGATTTTCCCAAGGATCAAACACTTTGATATTGTTGCGGCAGATTTTTTTTATTCACTAAAGAGAAATAGTTTAGGGTTAAGCAATAAGAGTTGGTATATATAGGGTGCCTTTGGCTTGTCGTAGAAGCTTAATCCATTTTATTTATTTATTATATTGTTACCGTTACATGTATTTGTATTCTAAAAATATATATGATCACATATGATACCAAAAAATCACGAAAATGGACATATACCTTCAGTTCGACATTACGGACCCAACGAAACTTGTTTCGTCGAATTCCGAGTCCGTTTGCTCACACAACATATTTTAAAAGTCAAATTATTGACTGTTTTTCAGATTAAAATACCGTATGACCACATACTGACTCCAAAAATCACGAAAATTGAAATCTAACAATAATTTAATATTCCGGGTCTAACAAAATTAGTTTCGTCGAAAATAGAGTTCGTTTGCAAAACTGGCTATTTATAAAGCTCTAAATAAACCAATTTAAGTATTAATATATTTAAAAATAATTAAATTTAATATTATCGTATATATATTCATATAGAATATCATACAGCTATAAAATGAACACACTGGGATTTATTTTTCGATATTCTCAAATCCAAGTTAAATCGATATTCTATTTATATAAAAAATCCATTTATTGGATTTGAATCTTCGTCCCCTTGATAATGGCGTCCTCATCTGCTGGTCTTGATTCGTTTTCGTCCTCTCTTGATTTGTCTTCTCTTACTCCTCTTCACGTTCGTCCTCAACCTCCTCCCGATCCTCCTCCTTTTGTTGATTTTGAGAAATCACCCTCTGTAGGTGATCTTGTTCTTGATTTGCATGATCTGTCTTCTGATCTTGATCCTATTCGATCTGTTTCTAGTCTTAAGAACTCTGGTAATGTGGTTTCTAATCGTCTCAATGGCATTTCATCAAGCACCTTCAGTGTTGCTTCTTCTTCTGTCGTTTCTTCTTCTGCTAGTGTATCTATGTGTGTTGATGCTACTGCTCCTTCTTTGCCTTCTGGAGGATCTATTCATGCTCCTTCTTTGGTTAATATTCTGTCGGATGTTTCCAAGAATCTTGCACCTGTGATCAAATCGGATTATCGTTCTCTATTCAGTTCACTACCACGAAATCCTAGTTCGTTTAAGCCTCTGGAGTTTGATAAGATTAAGGATAAATCTAAGAGAATACCACCTGCAATTGTAAAGGAGGAAGGTATGAAATATTGGCATCAATATCTTGTGGGCTTCTTTTTAGATGGTTCTTTGTCTTACTTGACTGTTGCAAATTTTCTGCATGGTTTTTGGACTTTAAATGGTGAAGTTGATATTAAATCTGATGGTCTTTACTTTTATTTCAAGTTCTCTAATGATCTTGATAGAGAAAAAGTTTTGAAAGCTGATCCTATCTTCATTATAGGGGTCGTATGTTCATTATTACAAGATGGGATCCAACTATTGGGAATGCTCATTCGCAAATTAGAAGAGTACCTATTTGGATTCATTTACATTGTATTCCTTTGCTGTTATGGACCTTAATTGGAATTAATTGGTTGACTTGTCAAGTTGGGCGTCTTATTTGTTTTGATTCCAACACTAAGAGAATGCATATGATAAAATATGCAAAAGTGCTAGTAGAAGTTGAAGCTGATTCTGATTCTGAATTACCAAATTGTATTGAGTTAGGTGAGTTTGGTGATAGTTGTCCCCTTATCATTGTATCTTATGACTGGATGCCCAGTATATGTACATATTTTAAAGTTTTTGGTCATGTTACTGCGAATTGTGACATTCATTCCAAGTCTAATGTTAAGTCTACTACTCCTTTTGTTGATGGCATTAACTAAATGAAGGTTACTTTTAATGTAGTTAATGATAAAGCTAAACATTCAGTTCAAAAGCACCAGAATTAGAATGGCTGGAATAGAGTTATCAATAAGAAAAAGCAGGTTTGGATGATGAAAAAGGGTAAATTTGGAACTGATGTTCAAAAGGATGTTAATGAAGCCTTGGAGAAAGTTATTGAGATTAGAGGCTCTGGGTCTTCAGGTTATTTTCAACAAGTAAAGAATGATGAAAGTTTGGATGTGAATACTTCAATTATGGGAAGGGATAATCAGAATATAGTGTTAATTGATCGGAATGGTAATTGTGTAGTGCAAAGGAAAGATGATCCTAATTCTGGGCAAAAATATGATACTCATTTGAACAATAAAGGCAAGCAAGTGCAAGATGATTTTATTTTTGATAATCCTTTCTCTTCCCTTTTTGATTTACCCTCTTCTGATACCTCTTCATCTACCACATATTCCCACAACTTGTCCTCCTCATTTAACTCCTTATCATGTCCTTCTTCTTTCTCATCATCTCTTCATAATCAATCCAGTGCTACCTCCTTTAGTTTTAATACTCCTGCTTCAACCTCTGGTGGTAGCTTTTCTTCACTATATTCCCATCTTGCTCCTCCTAAAGAAATCATCCTTCCTCCTCCTTCTAATAAATCTGTTAGTAATGATGTTGCTAACAATGATAAGGAATTTACTAAAATTCCTCCAAAATCAACTATTAGTGATTTTGTGGTCCTTGCATCTAAATCATCTCTAAAGTCAAAGAAAGGCAGGAAAAAGAAATCAGAGGTCTCGGCTAGTAATGATGATATTGATGATGGTGCTGAATTTAAATAGGATGATGTTTTACCTCTTGGAAGTCAGAAATCTACTTCTAAAAGAAACACTAGACTACATCCTGTTCCTTCATTAAAATCCCCTCATTTAAAGAAATGATTTACAATATATGTTTCTAGAATATTAGAGGGATGAATCTTCCCTCAAAGCAATGTGAGATTAGATTCTTTATTCAAGAGAAGAAAATTCAGTTATTGTGTTTGTCTGAAACCAAGCTTGACATGCAATCAACTTCTAGAGCAGCATCTTTCATATCTCCAAGTTGGAAGTTTGAACATAATCTTGATTATGCAAATTTTGGTCGTCTTCTTACTTTGTGGAATCCTCATCTTTTTAGTCTAACTAAATTATCTTCTTCAGATCAGCATATTCATTTCAAATGTGTCTACCTTCCTTCCAATTTGATTTTCTTTCTTACCTTTGTTTACGCTCATAATGCATTATCTCTGAGAACTTATTTTTTAAATAATCTCTTTCATATCCATTTTGATGGTGCTCCATGGATCTTAGGAGGTGATTTTAATTGCTTGTTTTCCTCCTCTCAAAAATTAGGTGGATGCCCTCTTTCATTTAAAGATATTGCTCCTCTTAATCAAGCTATCATCAAATCCAATTTATTTCTCTTAATTGCTTTGGCTCTTTATTCACAAGGTCTAATAAGAGTCGTTCTGGTCTCCCTACATGTTGTAAACTTGATCATATTTTTGTTAATTCTTCCTTCCTTAACATCTGTCCTAAACCTTTTTATCAACCACTAGCTCCTACCATTTCTGATCACACTCCTCTTCTTTAATACTGGGGGTATGCTGGTGTCATTGGAAAAGGGAAGTCCTCATTTAAATTTTTAAATTTTTGGGTTATCTCATAAAGATTTCTCTAGTATTTTGATGCAGGTTTGGAACAATTGTTATGAAGATAATCCCATGGATATTTTGTGTTACAAATTGAAGCTCTTGAAGATCCATATTAAAGCCTGGTCAGTTCATTATTTTGGTATTGGTTCTCAACAATATTCTTAGGTACGTGAAGAGTTAATTAAAGTACAAAACACATTGAGTAGTAGGCCTTATGATATACAGCTTCAAATGTTGGAGAAAGAGCTTCAAGTTAAACTCAAGAAATTTTTGGATTATGAGTTTAATTTAGCAAGGCAAAATTCTAATTTGAAGAGGTTGTCGGTGGCAGATAGAAATACTAATTTTTTTCATAATTCTTTGAAGTTGAATAAAGTGAAAGAGGCATTATATATGATTAATGACAAGGATGGTATTATGCTATCAACTCAGTCAAGTATTGATGTGGCATTTGTTGATTACTTCAAGTCTATTTTGGACCTAATGTTTTACTATCTTCTAATATTGAACCGCTTTTCCATTAAAACCTGCTTCAAATTTCAAAATTTCAATCCAATGAGTTGGTCTCAAATGCACTGGAGATGAAATCAAAGAAGAAGTTTTTAATATGAATTCATCCATTTTAGGTGGTCCTGATGGGTATAATGCTTGTTTCCTGCAAAAATATTGGCCTATGATTAGTAATGACATTATTAGAGCTGTTCAATATTTCTTTTTTAAGAACTCCATGCCTTCAAGTTTTGCTGCCACTTCAATTTCTTTAATTCCCAAGGTGGATAATTCTACAAGTGTATCAGATTTCAGACCTATCTCATGTTGTAGTGTTTTTTATAAGATTATTTCTAAGGTGCTGTCTAATAGAATTCATAAAGTGTTGCCCTCGGTTATTTCCTCCAATTAGTTCGCCTATCTTTTAGGGAGGTCTATTAGTGATAATATATTAATTACCCAGGAACTGCTCAATGGTTATGATAGGAAAAATATTTCTCCACGTTGTATGATGAAGCTTGATATTAAGAAAGCTTTTGATAGTGTTTCCTGGCCTGGTATTTCAGCTATTTTGTCAAGAATGAATTTTCCGAAGCCCTTTGTAGCATGGATTTATACTTGTATTTCTTCACCAAGGTTCTCTATCTCTAGACATGGGAGTTTGCTTGGATATTTTAAGAGTACGAGAGGTATCATGCAGGGGACCCTATTTCTTTATATCTTTTCATAGTGGTGATGGAAGTGCTCAATTCTCTGGTAATTGATAAGGTTCTGAAAGGTCATCTTGCATTACATCCTCATTGTAAAGACCCTAGAATAACTCATTTACTCTTTGCAGATGACCTCATTTTATTTGCTAAACCTATCGTGTCTAATATTAGTTGTATTATGTCTATCCTTCAATCCATTTATGAAATTACTGGGCTTCAAGTTAACATGAGTAAGTCGTTCATCAAGGTTGCTGGTTGGCCTATTGATAAGAAATTTGAGCTAATTGCCTTGTCTGGTTTGCGGGAACTACCTGATAATGCTTCTTATTTAGATTTTCCTCTCTTTTGTGGAAGAATTACAAAGGATAAGTGTTTGCCATTGTATGAGAAGATTATTGATCGAATGAAGCAATGGCCTTCTTGCAGGTTATCTCAAGCAGGTAGGTTAACTATTATTCAATCGATAATTTCTTCTATGACTACATATTACTCTAGACACTGTATCCTTCCTGTGAAGTTAATCAGTATGGTTATGAGCGCTATGAACAAATTTTTATGGCATGGTGATCCTTTTTCTAAAAAAACGGTTCCTATTTCTTTTGCCAAATTGTGTGAGGATAAGAATTATGGGGGTGTTGGCATTATCAATCTTATTCAATGGAACAAGGCTGTGATATCTGTTTATTTCAATAAGCTTTTCTCTGATCACAATAACTTGTGGACTAAATTTGTCAAGTGCAATTTAATTGGTAGGAATTTTTTTTGGTAAATGGATATTCCTCAAACGTGTAGTTGGAGTTGGAGGCAGATTCTTAAGCTTAGGAGTATTTTTCTTCCATTTGTTCAGTGCAATGTTAGCAAGATTCAAGGTCTTTCTTTCTGGTTTTCACCTTAGGCTGGAAGTGGTTTAATACTTGGTAATTTGGTTGAGTGTAATCTGAGACGTAATAGTGGTATTCCTGAAAATGCTAAGGTTGATGATGTTTTGCGTGATGGTGAACTTGTTTTGCCTCACAGTTGCTCTGCTTCTTTGCATGTGCTCTGGAATGATATCTCTTCCAAGTTCAAATCTCTGGTGATTTTTCTGTTTCATGGAGTGGTTGTATTCATTCCACTAGTCATGTTTATAATTTGTTGGGTAGAGTTAAACATGTCTTTCCTTGGTATAAGAGGATCTAGAATTACATGAGTTTAGCAAAAACCAATTTCTTATTATGGAAAATTATGTCCAATGCAGTTAATACCAATGACAAGTTATATAATTTGGATCTTATTCCTGATCAATTATGTGTTTTATGTAGAGAAGAACCTGAGTGTAATACTCACTTGTTTTTTGAATGTTCCTATGTCCACCAAATTTGGAGGAGGGTTTTAGCGGTAGGCAATTTGCATACTCCTTCTACTATAAGCAGAGATGAATGGTTTTTGTTATTCAAGGCCACTAGATGGAAATCTAGGAGAAGCATGCTTTTGTTGAAGGTGTTAGTGTATGAAGTATGGGCTGAAAGGAATAGGAAGAATTTTCTCTAATTCTTCTTTAAACGTGAATGAGTTATTTGCCATTATTAATAGGAACATTTTGAACTGCTTAAAAGTTGGTAATGGTAGTACTGATTCACTGTGATGATTTGGGTTTTCAAGCTTTTGGTTTGTGCAGTTGGTATTTTAAAGGTGATGTTTTCTGAAATGTTAGTTATGCTGATTTAATGGCATCTGTGTGGGATTTCTCTAAAGAGCTATGGTGTATTGCATGTGAGATTTCTGAAGTGCTATTCATTTGTTGATGATACAGTCTTCTTCAGCTGTTTTGCTGTTTCTGGAGTGCTTTTCATGGAGTGCTATCATGGAATCCTTTTAGTTGTTGTTGATATGGTTCTTATTTAGTTGCTAATCACTGTGTGGTATTGAGTTTTTTCTATTTTGTATAGATTTTATCATATCATTTTTTTTTTCAATACCATGGTATAGAGTCTAGATTTGTTGTACTGTTTTTGACTAACTCTTGTAATTGCTAATATGTTGTCAATAACATTTTAATTGCCTGTTTAAAAATCCATTTATAGTATAAATAAATCGTTATAAATTATAAAGGAATTCCATAGTGACTTTCTGGAAATTTGATTTGGACATAACATAAAAACTACACAACGAAATCTCGATTTTTCTCTTCCATTAGAAAAATATACTTCACCAGCTCCGAACGTTTCTTGTTTCATAGAAATCCAACTTAAAACGGATTCTGTATATTCGTTTAAAGTTCGAATCGCCAAATTACGAACCGCAACGCCATTTCTAGGTCGATTATAATTATAATTATAATATAATTATACGTTCAACTATCGTTCAAATAATATCTTCGTTATTCTAATTTAATTCGAAACTAAATTAAATATTTTAAATTATCCAATTCATATAATATTGTGAATTCAACTTATTTCCAATTATTTCAGAATTAAACATATTATTATATTATTTATATTAATTAAATATTCAATATTATTTAATTAAATAACCATTTAAATTTATAAATCAATATTTAAATAATTAAATAAATAAATTATTACATCGTAAGAATACGGGGCATTACATTCTTCCCCCCTTAAAATAATTTCGTCCTCGAAATTGCTAAGGTAGAAGACAAACCCTATTAACTAGGTTAAAATTTATTTATTTTACTTATCAACTTCAGTTTCACTGTACCAATTAATTTAAATTAAAATATTAATTTATTTCGGCTAATGAAAATTTTCAAAAATTCTAAAAAATTTCTAACACCTTAAATTCCCGAAAAAATTCTCCAGCACCTCCTTTGTATTAGTCAATCGGTACAATCACAACTCGCCTCTCTAGGCCTTCTCCAACCTAAAAGAAAATCAAACAGCCAAGCGGCTTGCCAATTCGGCTCATAAAAACTCATACCCAATATAAAATAAACTTGTACCATTTTGTCGGGCATATCATTATATCCTTTGCATCTGTTACCAATTCAACATGTACCAATATCATTCCAATCAAATTCCAATCAGTTTTATCCTCGAATCCGAACATTCACTTATGTCCAAATCAAATTTCATTTCAAACTCGTGTTCCATTCTCGATTCCAAACCCTTAACCTATCAACTAAATTCCATTCTAGATTATTCTCTAATCAATTCTAGTTTTATTTAACTTATCTCAAGTTAAATTCTAATTTATTTATTTACTTTTACCATCTCATCCTATTTAACTTCATAAGTTAAATTCAAATTTCCAGAATTTTAATTCCTGGGTTTTTATTTCAAATCAATTTGAAATCATAATAACAATTCAAAACCTTTAAATTTCTGAACAACTTGTTTCCTCAAAACAATTTAAAAACAAAATTTTTGGTAGTAATCCGTTAGTTAGAACTTGAAAATGAACGCTGATGATGTGGCCAGCACCATCAGAATTATTTCCCAACGATCAAGTAAGTTCAATACTGTATCAATTTTCAAAATCATATTTAAAAACTTCCATTTTGAAATCCATTTCAAAATATCATTTTCAATGCTTGTAACAAATTTAAAATCTCCCAAGATTT
Source organism: Allium sativum (assembly GCA_030737875.1). Taxonomy (NCBI): domain Eukaryota; kingdom Viridiplantae; phylum Streptophyta; class Magnoliopsida; order Asparagales; family Amaryllidaceae; genus Allium; species Allium sativum. Next base: position 514,351,747 of record CM060910.1, read on the forward strand.
TAAAATTCATATATATATATTTAACCCGGATTCATTTACAAACACTTTTTTCCAATTTTCAGGGTTTTAATTTCAGATTTAATTCATCTGATTTCACGTATTTCACTTATATGAATTCTGGTTGGCTATTTACATAACCATTTCACATTTAATAATCTTATTCGATTATAATCACAACTAACACATCCAATATACTATAATATTTCAAATATTAATAATTCCTTTTATATCAAAATATATTTTGGGTAAATTACATCATCTACCCTCTTTCAAAACATACTGTGTCAATTCATCGTATTCGAGTGTTTATAAACTCCGACTGATACAGTGGATCAAACTGATTGACCAGAACTCATAAACAACTCGACCAATAAATCTCCACAATATAAAACAATTTTATATTGAATAACAAACACGTGCTCATACATACAACTCAAACTCAACCTAGGGTATTGCTAACCCCATCTCTACTGAGTCACGCCACAGAGAAAAGGTAATTACTTAACCTTCAGCTCTAATACCACTATAACGACCCGGGGGATTTGCGATCTTTGGTAATCGACATAAACTCAATGTCGATTATTCAAGCATCGGAAATACTGGATAGTTAATAGAAAGAAGTTAGAGGGTGAGAATAGATAAGATATAAAATTAGAATAGAAGAAGGAGAAGAACACAACAACATCAGAGTAAACACAAATCTCACAGCGGAACGAATAAAATATAGTATACAAAAAAACTTTGAAACACAAATCTGTATTTGTATATTAGAGTACAAAAATTACATCACAGCGAAAATAAACAATAGTTAGAAAGTGGTGCTGAAGCCTCCTGCTCCAAATTCCATCTAGTGTATCTATAAATCCTGACAACTTGACTTCCCGTACAAAATTGGGCAACCAAGAGTTTAGGGAAAACAAAACAAAATAAACTCTGAGTCAGTCATGGGACTGGTGTGAGTAAACAATTTAAAATAGGTTGAGAAAATAAACGATATCTCATAAGACCACGACGTATAACACGGAATGGGTTTTTCCCGTATGAGAGTCCAAAGCATTTGATTTAACATCAAAAATATTTTTGCAAGAAACAATGATCTTTTGTATCAAAACTCCCTTGATATTATGATAGTGTCTATCAACCACAATATAATAATCATCTAGCAGAACGCTTTCATCTCACGTTCTACATACATAATATATAATCAAAAACTACGGGCGCTTATTGGTCAATGAATTCCAACTGGCAAAGTATGGGACCACCTTCCGACAGTGTATCTCTAGAGAGGAATACACCGGGTTCAATGAGATAATCTTGTAACCCAGGCTAAACATGACCAGACACTCATTTCGCTTGAGTGTACCCGAATGTATTATCACCAACAGTTGGGATTAGCAACTGTTTCCCGAAAGGGACAACATCGAAATAGGTTATAGAAGTAAATGGAATTTCTCTTGATCAGGTGACAATACACCCTAATTGGCAGCTAACCACTTAGCCATGCGACCTACCCGATTTTATGCCATTTCCAGATTGTGAGGCTAGAGGCTATAACATATAGATCACACCTTTATTTACTTTGAATGTCACATCATCATACCCGCCAAATCACAAATTGATTTCCCAAAAATACCATGGGTATACAGTTAAGAGAAACGAATTTCTCCGCCACTAAATGTAAGTACATCTGAAGAGATAAACTTATGCGATATATTAAATATACTCTGTCAGACATTCTTCCATATAGGTCGTCCTAGGACTGGACAGACCGAAGGTACTATTCTGTAAATCCATCTTAGACAATTTCTACCTAGGATTTACTGAACAGCCCTTGCATAACTCCATCTTCAATTATCTTCATCATATTTGATTCGCAACGCTAATTCCTTACGGAGTGGTTTTTAGAAAATATATCTGATCCCGGTCTCTCCGTATTGACAACGGAAATGGTCAAAATCTTTAATAGTCGGTGATTTAACTATCAAAGGAAAACATATATGCAAACAACGGTCGTATTCCCAAATGGAAATCTTTCCGATCAATCATCATTTCATTTCCCAATTTCCTATTTTATCATTTCCATATATTCATAAATTCCTTATTTTCTAAAATTAGAAAATATACGTTATTTTCTATGGAAAACGTTTCCATTTCTGATTCACGCATCAATATCTTTCCACCTCTATCAGTCTCTAACTGTAAACTAGTAAGAGAACAACTTCCCAACAATAAACCCCGAAGGCCGAAACCAACATCAGATCGATACCCAGAAAGCTATTCAACTCAACTAATTTCCAGTCAATTTCTAATTTTAGTAATTCCATTTAAAATCCTAATTAAAACCCCAAATTCGTTTATAATATTTTATTTGCAAAATATTTACTTTTATCTAATTTTTCACATAAAATGTGAATAGTATTTCTTTATATAATTGTATTTGTTTTCCAAATAATTTCTTTTATAATTCTATTTGTTTTTCCAAATATTTCCTTTTCAATATCCTATTTATTTCATATAAATATTTCCCTTTTCCAATATCATATTTATTTCATATAAATATTTCCCTTTTCCAATATCATATTTATTTCATATAAATATTTCCCTTTTCAATATCCGATTTATTTCATATAAATATTTCCTTTTATAATATCATATTTATTTCATATAAATATTTTCATTTTCAATATACACTTTGAAAATTCCCTTTTTACATTCAAGTATTTCTAATGGTATTTAAAATACCAAATGACAATGATCCACATCATCCAAACACACACAATCAATAACGGATTATATACTTAGTGATATATCACAATATATGAAAACAGTAAAATAAATGTTGAGGAATCCAGTTGGTTCCCTCCAATCTGTTTACCTGCATTCACAAATGTTAAACAATATAATTAACATCAATTTCATTTCAATATGATATATTCTGATAAACAGAATCAATATTTGATTAACGATATATATATATATATACCGTTATCTATAATTTCAACCAATAAATCAGCAATTCAACCAAACAATCAACACACATCAATCAATCATCATTTATCAATACTAGATTATATTTATAAAAATATAGACCGTACAGAGTTAGTGAGATTTACTCACATTGGACGTTCATCGTTAAATAACGATAACTGTCAGTTGATTCAGAAAGACAATTTATTTCCCTATAAATTGTAACGAGCCCCAATTCACACCCAGTCAGTTCCATTGTGTACCCGCCGTCCATACGATTTCAATGTGACGGACGACATCCAATTCTATTCACGTAGGAAGGAATTATAGCTTTTATAAGTTATACGAAATTTAAATTTTAAAACTAAACTTAAGTCATTTATTACATTGGGCTCACCCGATTCTCTTTTTAACAGTACATTCGTCTTCGGACTAGCGTCTTGCAATACCTGACCCACTCTAGCATACACAGCGTCTTCTACCTCTTTACATACCAAATTCACTTCTTCCTTTATGGGCCCTATATATATGTGTGTATATATATATTTCTGGGCTTCACAATTAATTAAATCGGCCCATCTCCATTTCTCATATCAATATCCATACCACAGTTGAAGCTTAATCTTCCTCCATGCGCTGAAACGTAATTTCGGTGCATGCCCATTCCTTTACATACCCGCCTTGACGTGCCATCCTCCCGATTACAAACTTCATGTTCTAGAGAAAATAACAACCCACTCCATTGCGGTTCTTCACTCCATTTCCTGGTCCCCCATTCCTCATTATTCATTAATCACATAATTAATTATTTAACCTCGGGTCATTATCAAATTTTAAACAATCATTGACCTCAATTATACCATTTATTTGTCCCAAGCAAGAATGAAAGTACGACTTTCCTTTCAGATGAGCACGAACTCGGTTTCCTTAACAACTCCGATCATTACTCCTTCCTTCACCAGAAAAATACATCACCTCACATCATTATACTTAAGCATCGTTCTTAAGTACCTTTAATTCCCTAATCCCCTGCTCACATCTTTCTTCCTCTAACATCGAACGGTTTAAATGAAATCGCTTACAGTGTGCTTCCTCCCACTTACGCTGACATCTTCCCCATGTCCTTCCGTCCATCTTCGAACATCGCAGGTGACTACACCGGCACCGTTGGGTGTGCCTCCTCCTCCACTTCCATTTCTCTTCAGACATTAACTTCCAATGCTCCCCCTAGCCTCGCCAAAACGAAGCCCTAGGCTGACGCTGGAAAAAGACAGCGACGTCAGTGACGTCGAACTATCCAAACCAAATACTGGGAGGAAGATAAACATATAACGAATTCAAATATAGTTGTTTTATGATTTAAGGGATTTTATTTCGATTTTCCCCAAGATCGAACACTTTGATATTGGCTAAAACAAAGCAGCGATTTTTTTTATTGACCAAAGAGAAATAGTTTAGGGTTAGGCAATAAGAGGTGGTATTTATAGGATACCTTTGGCTTGTCGTAGAAGCATAATCCATTTTATTTATTTATTATATTGTTACCGCTACATGTACTTGTATTCTAAAAATATGTATGATCACATATGATATCCAAAAATCACAAAAATGGACATACACCTTCAGTTCGACATTACAGACCCAACGAAACTTGTTTCGTTGAATTCTGAGTCCGTTTGCTCACACAACGTATTTTTAAAGTTAAATCGTTAACTGTTTTTCAGATTAAAATATCATACTACCACATACTAACTCCAAAAATCACGAAAATTGAAATCTAACAATAATTTAATATTCTGGATCCAAGAAAATTAGTTTTGTCGAAAACGGAGTTCGTTTGCAAAGCTAGCTAATTTTAAAGCTCTAAATAAACCAATTTAAATATAAATATATTTAAAAATAATTAAATTTAATATTAATAAATTAATATTATCGTATATATATATTCATACAGAATATCATACAGCTATAAATAAACGTACTGGGATTTATAATTCGATATTCTCAAATCCAAGTTAAATCGATATTCCATTTACATAAAAAATCCATTTATAATATAAATAAATAGTTATAAATTATAAAGGAATTTCATAGCGACTTTTTGGAAATTTGATTTGGACATAACTTAAAAACTACATGATTTTTCTCTTCCATTAGAAAAGTATACTTCACCAACTCCGAACGTTTCTTGTTTCACAGAAATTCGACTTAAAACGGATTCTGTATATTCGTTTAAAGTTCGGATCACCAAATTACGAATTGCAGCGCCATTTCGAGCTCGATTATAATTATAATATAATTATACGTTCAATTATCGTTCAAATAATATATACGTTATTCTAATTCAATTCTAAACTAAATTAAATATTAAATAATCAATTCACATAATATTGTGAATTCAACTTAATTCCAATTATTTCGGAATTAAATATATTATTATATTATTTATATTAATTAAATATTCAATATTATTTAATTAAATAACCATTTAAATTTCTAAATCACTATTTAAATAATTAAATAAATTAATTATTACACCGTAAAAATATGGAACATTACATTTCCCATGTTAACTTGAATCGCCAAAGAATATCTTTGGACTATTCAGTTCGCTTGATTAAGTTGAGAAATGTGCAGCCATAAATTGGGTATATAGTTAGCGAAATGAACAATACAAGTAAACATGTTATTTCCCTACCAAATGTACAAACCCTTATTGATTATTGTTGGTTTCACAAAGGTCAATAAAATCTCATGTAACTAATTCTCAGAGAGATACTATGCACCAAAATCTACCCCAAAGAAAAATTAAGCAAGTAAAATTTGTTAAAATACAAATGATAGAACAATACGAAAGAAGAGAAAGCTCTTGATAAATCAAACATACATGAACCAAGCCTAGGATTATTTTAAAAAGCCAGAAAATTTTCCATGCATCTTAATTGGTAATCACCAAAAATCTCCTCATCACCATTTCGCCTGAAATCCACATCAAGTTTAATTTATTGCTATTAAGCAGTAAGGTATCATTTTATAATAAGACATTTCAAAGGGGTATTTCTTTTTTAAAAGCATAAGACATTTCAAAAGGATATTTATTTTTTAAATGCTTGTACAATCAAGCTAATGTGTATTAGTAAGGTAAAAATTATGTACATATAAATTTTAACTTTGTATATTTTAGTGTAAATCAAGACTTCATAACAAATGCATGCATAGGCAAAGCACTCCTCATCACCTTTTTGCCTGAAATCCACATCAAGTTAAATTTAGTGCTATTAAGCAGTAAGGTATCACTTTATCGTAAGACATTTCAAAGGGATATTTCTTTTTTAAAAGCGTAAGATATTTCAAAAGGACATTTCTTTTTTAAATGCATGTACAACCAGGCTAATGTGTATTAGTAAGGCAAAAAGTATGTACATGTAAATTCTAACTTTGTATATTTTAGTGTAAATCTAGGCTTCATAACAAATGCATCCACATGTAATACAAATAGCAATAGGACAAAAATGTGTTATATAAATTGAAATGCACCGGTATATGATTCATATAAGATTATAAAATTAAAACGGGTTATAGGCAATAGGCAGTGTAACACCCCGAATTTTCTGTGAACATAAGAGTAACAAATCAGAGAATAATTAAATTGTAACAAAATAATTAAGGAAACGGGTTGCGCCATTATGTTCATCTCGAAATTCTTCTTGGAATAGAGTCCAAGTTTGTGTAAATCGGACTCTGTATGAAAAAGATATGGCCTTCAGAAGATTCAGTAAAAATCAGCCTGGAATTCAAAATTCAAATTTTGAAATTCAAAACAGACACCCGGGCTGGGCGGGAAAATTCCCGCCTATGGCCCAGGTCGACACTAGGGTCGACCTAAGGGTCGACCTGGGTAAACAGGTTGACACTAGGGTCGACCTCCACCCCCCCTTTCCAGATCTATAAACAGATCCATTTTTCTGCACCTGAACGCCTTTCTGACCGGATTCATGAGCTCTAACGTATTTAAACACCCCCAAACCCAGCTTTCTCTCCACACAATTTCATTTTGCCTATACTCTGCCTCTATTCTAATTAAAAATAAAATAATGGCGTCGCTACTCTACTGAAACCTAGGATAAATCTAGTGCATCTTCTTCCAAACTGAATAGGATTAAAAGAACAACTAGTCTACATCAAAGGAGCGCTATTCAGTGTCAGAACACAGATTCCAAAATACAAGAATCATTCCCTTTTTGTGAGTACAGTTATTTTCAGATATAAACTTTTGTTATGATCTTGGCATGGTTATAAATCTGAATCTGAGGTTATGCATATTCTTATCTGTTAGATTTGTTTTTCTATGACTATTCTGTATCTCCTTTTTCTTTCTGTTCTATAGCCAGGCTACCATTAGCCTGCGCCAAATCTCATAAGAGATTAACGCATGAACGCTAATTTTGGGACAAATAATGACTATTGCATAATTGGACATGACTGATCTGTGACTGATTTGAGAAAAGAACATAGGTTGTAAATTAAGATCTAGAATCAGTGCATACTATGTATAAAAGACTGTGGTTTGGAAGAAGAATTATTATATGATAGCATATGACTTGGGATTTGGAATATAATGCATATTATAATGCAAGATCTGATTTTGAGGACTTAATACATGATTAAAATTTAAGATCTAGATTTTTGGGGCATATTTTATATCACGATCTATGACTTAAAAAGAGAAAAAAAAAGATATATGTGACTTAGGCATAAAGATGTATATTAAAATAGGTTAACTATTAATGTGAATGCGCCTAAATATGGATTTTAGGATATTTGGCATCATAAGCTATAATTTGGCATAATTCATATTGTTTGGGACTTTTTAGAGAATATTCTGTACTGTGCAAAGTTTAATTAAAATTTGGGGCAAATGTCGTATTACGAATTATGACCCTGATTTAGGCAAGATATGTAAATACAACTTTAAGAAATATTTAATCCGTTAAATCTGTTGAATTGCCTAATCTGTTAAATCTGTTATCTGCTTAATCTATTGAATTGCCTAATCTGCTAAATCTGTTATCTGCTTAATTTGTTGAATTGCCTAATCTGCTAAATTTGCTGAATTGCCTAATCTGCAAAAATTGTTATCTTCTAAATCTGTTGAATTGCTTAATCTGTTGTAAGCTGAATAATTATAAATTGGAGGCTCGATCTAAAATTGAGCAAAACATGTTAATATAACTTTGGATAATCTGCCGTAACTTGTAAAGAAGTTAAATCTGCTAAATAGACATAATTTTCTATAAAGTGGCTATGACACGAGGTTAGACTCCGTTTGCGGTATAAGCCTACCCGGAACCAACCAGCTTAACCAGCGACTGCAAACTGTCAGTCTAATGTGAGAGGTCGTAGGCATAACTAAAATATGCTTAGACACGAGGTTAGGTCTGGCTTGTGGCAGAAGTCTGCCCGGAACCGCCCGGCATATCCAGCAGCCACAATCTTTTGACCTAATGTGAAAGTTTTGTGAATTAATAATTAATTAATGCAAATCTAATATAAATATGATACCTAAAACGTGTTGGGTGGATAGGGTTAAAACAATTGGTCTGATGAGTCTGATAAACCCGTTTCGTAAATCTGTAGGCCCAATACAAAGTTAGGTAAAACAATCTGTAAGTCTGTTAATCTGTATATCTGTTCCGTTAGTCTAAGAACTTATTAATCTGTATATCTGATCCGTTAGTTTGAAAACTTGTTAACTTGATTGTCTGGTCTGTGAACTAGTAACCTAAACTCTGTCTGAAATCTGTAAACAAGTTAATCTGAAATCTGTTAGTCTGGGGACACAAGGTTAGGAGGGGAAGTACTTGTGTCATCTGATGTTTGGGACCCATATTAGTCAGTAACCCTTTCTGGTATCAAAACTTTGACCCCACGCTACGTAGGGGTCCGGGCACGCTTACTGAACTAATTATAAGCGGTTCATTCTGATAATGGCGAGGGGTGTTGATGGTGCGTTCCAACCGGGTCATGTGCGTGCATGGATCCGGTCTGCTTTGAGGATGTAAGACACCGTGACATCTGTAAATAGGTCTGTGCCAATAGGTTGCCACTTTAGGGAGTGATACACACTACTGTGGAGCCGACACAGGGTATTTACGTATTAGGGAGCCGATCGCTTGGGGGTAGGACTTAGGGTACACTTAGTTCTGTCTGTTTCTGTTGGTATCGTCTGTTTCTGTTGGGTGGCTACACCTGTCTATTTCTGCGTGGTACCGTCTGTTGGGGTGGTAAAGGCCCATTACTAGTGTACACCTAATTCTAACATTCGGTTTCCATAAGGATTATTCTGTTTCCGTCTCCGATTCGGTTTCCGTAACTTCTGTCTGTTGGGATGGTAAAGGCCCATTAGTTGGGTGGTAAAGGCCCATTATTAGTATTCTGCTTCTGTACCTTCTGTCTATTCGGGTGGTAAAGGCCCATTACTAGCATTCTGTTTTGTAGAGATTATTCTGTTTCCGTTTCTGTTTAGACATTAGGGTAACACCTAATCCTGTTATACTAGTATTAGTGCAGAGAAGTGAAGACTAAGTAAGAAGCTTAGCTTAGTCTCTATCATTCTGTTAACTTGCTATTCCTGTTACGGTTATCTCTCATCCAGTTTTATTTACATGTCATGATACTATTATTTGTTTATATACTGAAAGTCACTGGACTCACAAGACTAATGTCTGACCTAGTTTGTTTCGCCTCTTTTCTTTCCGTTTCCCCCAAGGTGCTTAGGGTGGAAACGTAGGAGCTTGATTCAGATTCTCTCTACTTAAAGTGTTTGAATTATTGCTTGGCTTTGGCTCTATCTTTCCATGGCAGTTTATGTTGGGGATTATGACTTTAAAAACTATGCATTCTGAAGGTTTTTGTACAAGACCGATATTTTGTACTTGAATTCTGATACTTTAATTTGAAAAGATGTAACCAAACTTATTTCTGTTTCTATTGAAATAAAGTTATAAAATTTTCAAGTACTGCTTTATCTGTCTTGTAAATTTCTGTTCTGTCTACTAAAACGCTCCATCAAAATTAAGGCATTCCCGTTGTGAGTGACCTTAATGGAGGTGGGGTGTTACACTTGGTATCAGAGCTGAAGGTTACCAGATTTGATAAAAAGTTTTGAAAACTATTTTCAAAAAGTTTTAAAAAGGAAGTATTTTCAAAAGTAGAGTTTATTTTGAAAAACATAATCCCCAAATCCATAGTCTATCTTTCTATCCTTTGTTTTGAATCTTTCATTTTCTTTCGTCTCAGCATGTCTGGGGATCTTAACATTACGGAGGGCGTACCGATACCTGGCTGGTTCAGGAGGTACCTAGAAGCTAGGGCTAATGATGCGGGCCCAACAAACGTCCCTCCTCCCCTAGCAGCAGCTGTTCCCCCTCCTCCTCCTCTGCGCGTGAATACTTTTCCAAAGATATGTAGAGACTTTCGAGCCATGGGTGGGAAGAACTTTAATGGAACTGAATCCTTCATAGAGGCAAGGAACTGGCTCAAAGAAACTGAGGATTTGTTCATTATCTTCGAGGTGGACGATAGGCAGAAGATACAATTGGCGGTATGGTTGCTTAAGGACGAAGCTTCTTTTTGGTGGGAGGTCACAAATAGAGAGCGTCCGATAGAGAGATGGATCGATTTCAGGCATAGGTTCGAGATGAAATTTCTCTCATGAGTGGAAGAGAGTCTATACGTAGAGAGGTTCTTGGCATTGAAGCAGGGAAATTCATCAGTGAGAGAGTACGTCAACAAGTTTAATCAGTTGGCAAGATTCGGCTTAGATTTGGTAAATACACCGCATAAGAAGCACTAAGGTTTACTAAAGGTTTGAACGAGCCGCTACACGGATTGGCAATGTCCCACATTCCTATAGGGGTTACCTTCGAGAAATTAGTTGACATGGCATTGATGCATGAAGAGGAAACCAAAAGCGAGAAGAAAGAAGAAAAGCTTGAAGGACCACAGAACAAGAAAGCGGGGCCCAAAAAAGGAAACACAAAAGAAGGATGAGAAGTCTGAAGACAAGAAGGAGAAGAAGTGCTTTACTTGTGGAAGCTCGACCCATCTGAACAAGGATTGCAGAAAGAGGAAGGGCACTTGCTTCAACTGTGGAGAAATGGGGCACTTCACTAGGGGCTGCCCAAAGAAACGAGGACAAGGGAAGAGGGCAGGACCAACTTCTGGAGGACATGCGAGTACCCTCGAGGCTCGTGGATAGGATAGAAATAGAAAAACTTTCTGTAGAGGGATTAATCTCCTTATCTGATTGTGGAATTAAAAAACTCTTTCTGATTCTGGCATTTTGATTATGTAATTGAAACTCCGCACTTTAATACTAGTCTTGTTTCTGGTTCCGCTATAGTCTCAAACCCCATGAGGGTTACGACTCATCTGTTTGTGATAAGTTGGGGTTTGAGGGTATCTGTGTTGGGCGTTAAGTTGACTTTGACGCATATATTCTGGGTTTTTATCATGCTTAGTTTCCTAAGAATCATTTGGTAATCTGAACTGTATCAGTAGTTTGTAGGTATCTGAATATTTCTGAAAAGGATAAGAGTTTTTACTCAAAGCGTGAAATAGATTTCTAGTTGGGCATTTGTTTAATGGGAGTGATTCTCTGAGTGTTAATCTGATGTTGATTTCGGTCTTCGGGGTTGATACTTAGGGGGTTATTCTCTTAAACCGATGTCTAATGGGAACCTAGCTTTTGTTTTAATTATACTTGCTTCTATCACTCGACTTTATCCTATCGACCGAGTCTTCGACCTTTAGGTAGGAACTAATGGGTGTAAACATGTGTTTGAGACATGTTATGTTTGATGGTTGCAAGTGGATGCAAGTGGTTGCTCGCGGATGCATATACACACACTAGGCACTAGATCGGCTCAAAAACACTCTCATACTGCATATGGATGTGTGTGCATTTTTTTAAAATTTTTATTGATGCGAAATGGTCGACTCAGCACATGGATGTTGCATATGAATGAACGGTTGTGCACTCATATAGAAATGATATGTATCAAATAGGAAAATTGCATACATGTTGGACTCATGGCACTAACATAATTCGCATTAAGGAGGTCAACTGAATCAGTGGACCGCCTAATCTTTGCATTAGATAAGGAACATATACACACACTTTTGCATATGTTCATACAACATTAGAAGTTTTCTAAGGACAATGGATGCTTGTGGATGATGGTTGAGTAGATGGGTGATTGGATGGTATGACACATTCTTCCTAACTTGAAGATTTCGGGGACGAAATCCTTTAAGGAGGGGAGAATGTAACACCCCGAATTTTCTGTGAACATAAGAGTAACAAATCAGAGAATAATTAAATTGTAACAAAATAATTAAGGGAAACGGGTTGTGACATTGCGTTCGTCTCGAAATTCAGCTTGGAATAGAGTCCAAGTTTGCGTAAATCGGACTCCGTATGAAGAAGATATGGCCTTCAGAAGTTTCAATAAAAATCAGCCCGGAATTCAAAATTCAAATTTTGAAATTCAAAACAGACACCCGGGTGGTAAAGGCCCATTACTAGCATTCTGTTTTTGTTGAGATTATTCTGTTTCCGTTTCTGTTTCAGTTTAGACATTAGGGTAACACCTAATCCTGCTATACTAGCATTAGTGCAGAGAAGTGAAGACTAAGTAAGAAGCTTAGCTTAGTCTCTATCATTCTGTTAACCTGCTATTCCTGTTACGGTTATCTCTCATCCAGTTTTATTTACATGTCATGATACTATTATTTGTTTATATACTGAAAGTCACTGGACTCACAAGACTAATGTCTGACCTAGTTTGTTTCGCCTCTTTTCTTTCCGTTTCCCCTCCAGGTGCTTAGGGTGGAAACGTAGGAGCTTGATTCAGATTCTCTATGCTTGAAGTGTTTGAAGTATTGCTTGGCTTTGGCTCTATCTTTCCATGACAGTTTATGTTGGGGATTATGACTTTAAAAACTATGCATTCTAAAGGCTTTTGTACAAGACCGATATTTTGTACTTGAATTCTGATATTGTGATTTGAAAAGATGTAACCAAACTTATTTCTGTTTCTATTGAAATAAAGCTATAAATTTTTCAAGTACTGCTTCATCTGTCTTGTAAATTTCTGTTCTATCTACTAAAACGCTCCATCAAAGTTAAGGCATTCCCTTTGTGAGTGACTTTAATGGAGGTGGGGTGTTACAGGCAGGGGTTGAAAATCAAGCAAGTTAAATGAGCAAAAATGAACAAAGTACGGCATGCTATTTGCATATAGTACTACTGCACTATGTTTTCAAATGTGATAGGCTCCATACAAATTCAATGCAAAAAAAAGAAATAGTGCATGTAAAATATGTGTCTACCCTTTTAGTATTCACAAAAATATGAAGCCTAAAGAGCAATTGTAGAAAAAAATTAAAGGCAACTAAATAAAGGGCAGGGACATGTTTAAATGACAGGGACATTGAATTAAACGTGTGTAAATTCTAAGCAAAGAACGGATAAAAAGTGGCAAAAGTAAGATGCGCTATATATATATATATATATATATATATATATATATATATATATATATATATATATATATATATATATAAATGCGTAACGGCATGCGCTATGCGCATGAATTATTGTTCTATAGATATTGTGTGTTTCACATATGCAAAAGAAAATGATTTGTTAAAAATTGCATAATTTATAGATTGTCACTCACGAACTGAAAGAAGCACAAATACTAAATAGTATAAAAAATCCAAAAGTAATGCGTATAAAACATTATTCAACTATTTTAATAGTCATTATCACCAATCATTTTTCTCGTTATTTTTAATTCGCAAAATAAACAAGTGGATAATATGGTTAAATAATGAGTATATGTTGCGGTTGTTTTTGCATCTGACTCTTTGGATTGACAGGTAATTAGCTACCTTTTTTCCCATGTTACAATCTTAATTTACTTCAGCGAGCAAGCTTCGCTTGTAAGCTGTCTTTTCATTTACTTTTAATTTGTAGAATGAAATTCAGTCTGTAATCATGCAATTCGGTCTTTACATTTATTTTCAATTTTAGCATCTTCAAGCTAGAAAATATTTTTTGATTGTTGTCTCAATTTTGCTTTAGGCTGTTCCTATAATTTATGCTGGCATAGATGTGCATACAATAGAAATAAATCAAGTATTATTAATCTAAACAGATTAGTATTTTCCTTGTTTTCATCTTTGGCTATTTGATTCCTTTTTTACCTTTTAGTAATCTAAACAAATTAGCTTTATCGTTTTGCTGTTTGTACGCTTTCGTCACTTTGGCAACTTCTGAAACTGAAACCCAGAGATCTCCGCATCCATCACGAAGAGGCTTTCTAATGCTTATAAAGGTATTTTACCCTTTTTTCATTTTAACCTTACATTCTATGTAATAAGAAAGGTTTTATATGACTTAACATGCCAGTATTTTTTAGATAATGGTATAGATAAAAAGATATATAACAAAAAAAACCATAATATGTTCCAACATTAAATTATATGATTTTAATTTACTGGTGCAAAGGGATCACCATACGGTGATTGATTCTTGTTCATTGCATCCAATGCTAGATTGTGGAAAATAGAGAGGACAAAGTTAGCAAAAAAATTTAGCAAAAAGTATACAAAGTTTTGAAATTGGTGAGAAGGACAAGTTGTATGGTAAAAGTAAAAATAGGAGTGGGCCCCCTCAATTCCACTTTTGCCTAAGTTTTGTCCCTCTCATCAATTTCAAAACGTTGTACACTTTTGGCTAAATTTTTTTGCTAACTTTGTCCTTTAAAAGAAATTCCTCGACTAGATTCCCTCAAGTTTTTTTGTATTTGTGTGATTTAAGTAGTCATTTCATAAATATTGTTTACCAAAGTGCATGACTTTAAATTTTACGGTAAGAACGATATCATTATTACTAGTGATTAAAATATACTTATATTATTTTAGTACTAATAGAACTATAACTTACCTTGACATACGGGAAATTATTAATGTGTTTCTAATCGTCAATTAAATATATAGGAGAATAGTATGATGCTGGTTCAAATATTACAATGCTACAGATCTAATTTTTAAAGTTCCAAACTTAATATATAACTGACCTTGATTTATTAAATTAAATTTCATACTTAAAATTCCCGCGACGCAAATGAACACAAAACAAAAATAAATTGAGAGCAAACTGAACTAAATTTAAAAATTAAATGAACAAACAAGATCAATGGTCTTAGAACAAGAACAAAAACAAAAACAAAGTGCACAAATTGATAGCATATGCAGTGGATAATTTTTTCCAAATTGAATGCAAATGCATAGTGTAACAACCCGTATTTTCATAACCAATTTCAAATTTTGATTTAAGCCATTTTAAGGAATATGCGAATAGAAATTGGTTATTTTTGCTAAATAAAATTTTAGAATAATTTTAAAATTAGTTCTTATTTGTTATTTGACTAAAAATAAACTCAGTAATTTTTTTAATTGATTTAAAAGCTTTGCTTTGGAAATTTTGAAAATTCGATGTTTAAAATCAATACATAGCCGTTAAAAAGTGAAATTTTGCATATGAGCTCAGAATTTGATAAAATAAATGTTCTGTATTCGCAATGATGAATTAATGTTGAGTTTCAAAAGGTGCGTCGAACGGAGTTAGTATGTGGTCGTGCGAGCTAAACAGTTCAGGGCAAAACAGGTAGTCATTTTACAAAGAAACATTATGGAGACGATATCAGAATTCAATTCCATTTTTTTCTGGATTTGTGTCATTAGATAATGGTTAAATCCAAAATGCCATAATTTTTGAAGTTGGCGTTTGGGTGTACAAGAAGAAAAGGTACGCTAAAATCGCATTTTTGAAGCTAATTTGAGAAATTTTACAAAGGAACATTATTGAGATAACCTCGGAATTCGACGAAACCTTTTTTATTGGATCCGTAGCATCAAATAATGGTAGGAATCCAAAGTTCATGATTTTTACAATCAGTATGTGATCGTGCGTGATTTTACAGTGAAAAACAGACAATATTTTGACTTTAAAAATTCGATATTTGTACATACGGACTCAGAATTCGATGAAACCAGTTTCGTTGGGTCCGTTTTGCATGTCAATTTTCATTGAAAACGGAATTCGTAGGTGACCACATGGATTTTTAAACCATGAAAACATGCATAATTTGAGTATAGTATTAATAATAAATCAATAAAAAAATATTTTGGCTCCACTATAAAATGTTCTTAACATTCCTATCCCTAAACCTACTTTCATTTCCCTGTTAAAATTCACGCCGCCATCAAGAAAGCAGAAAACGTGAAAATCAAATCTTCCTTCATTTTTTAAAAATCACACAAGCATCCTAAAATCACGAAATAAATATATTTGAGTTCCTATTTCAATTCTCTACAAGCTGATATGCTTTTTGAAGGGTTCAAATCAAATTTTAAACGCTGCATAATTTTGACTCATTAGCCTAGGGCTTCGATTTTTGGAAGTTTGGTACTTCAATGCACGAATTGGAGCATGAGGTTGAGTTTGTGGTGGGAATTGGAGTTCGTGTGCAAATTTTGAGGGGATTCGGCTATGAAAAACTTGTGTGACCTGTAGCGTACAGTAAGGAGGAAGGCCATGAACGCATTTTTCATGTATGGACGAGTTTGATGATGTTAACATGGTTACGGAGAGGAGGAGATGAGAGAAATTATGGTATTTTTATTTGAATTTCTAAATGAGAGGAGAGGGAGCTTGGGATTTGAGTTTGATTGGCAATGGTGAAGGAAGAGGGCTGCAGCGTACGTGATGAAGGAGGAGGAAGAGATTAGAGAGGTGATTAGGGAAGAAATAAGGTAATTATAATTATAATTAATTACATTGGTATTGTTTAAATTGTGTACAATCTTGTAAAATGCATAACTTTTTCATATGAACTCGGAATTCAGCGAGACAAGATGCGTTGTAACTGTATCGACGAGAGCTTTGCAATAGACTAATTTGGAGTGATTTGGATGTCGTATGTGGACTGTGGAACCGAAAAGGTCACATTCCTTTGCATAAAAAAACGACGGAGTGGAAACCCAAGGTGAGAACTCCTCACTACAAATTCTGCACAGTTATTTATTTATTTTCATAACTGAAAAATATATAGAATTGCCAGTTTAATTTTTTATCAGTTAAATCATCATAAATTGTATACGGTGCCTGTTAGATCACTTTCTTCGTCCACAAACCATGGACGATTTATATTGACTGTATTGTGTGATTGTTTGTGATGTTGTGATGATTAACATATTAAAAATAATGTTAATGTTAACGTTAATGTGGTGGTTGGGATTAAACTATGAATGTTCCTTTATAGTGAAAATTGTCTAATTAGAAAATAATTCAAACCGAATTAGAATTGGTTTAATTTGTTAACCTATTATTTATTTAGATAAACTGCTATTGTTTGGAAACCCCACACAGGTCTAAGGATGATAATTTATTCACATCTCCCCTTAATTTAATTATATGTCAACCGATGGGTTGACAGTCTGTGATGAGCGTTATTTATTTATTTTAATGCTCACACAGTTGTAAATTTCACTTTGGAAGTGATTCGACTGTTTAATGATTATTTATCATTACAGTTGCATACTTGCGATATATGAAATCCATATAACTGAAATTGAAACGACCCGAACTTCCCCGTGAAGGAAAGCACGGATTGAGTTGAGAACAAGCCACATCGGGACACAAACAGAAGAACATTTCATTGCTTATTACAACAATTCCATCAGAATACAAGAATATTATAGAGTATGAATAAATATTACACATTCGATAAATATCAGAGATTTAAATTACATTACTGCAGTGGAAAAATAATACAAAACACAACTGAAAAAAAATATACGGATACAGAGCTTTCCGAATATCATTCCAGCTGTAAACCAGGATCCTGTGAATATAAATCTGCAAAACCAAAACTACTAGCTGCCCGTGTCGGAAATAGGGGCACCCATAGTTTAGGTTAAAACAATAAACTCCAGGTCAGTCATGTGACTAGTGTGAGAACTAAAACAGTTATTTAAAACTTTACTTTAAATCAGATATATCAAGGAACCACGCCGTATAACACGGAACGGGTTTCCTTCCAAGAATACCAGTGCATATATCAAAACAACGCATTGCTTTTTGAAAAAATGAAGCTATTACAAGACCCAGGTCCTATCACACAACGCAACTCAAGTGTTTGCGAACAAATTATACAGTTGTAAACAACTGTAAAATCCGTTCGGCTTTCCTAAACAACAAGGATTGTTGTAGAGGGTGTCGAACTCTGGGACCAAATTATTTTATTAATAAATCCAATCAAGTTATCCCTAACTTTTGATTGGTGGAAAACAAAGAAAATAGCAGAAATTAAAAAAGAGAGTTTTAAAAATAAGTGAAAGCAATTAGGGGATAATGACATAGATCAGATTCATAATCATCAATAGCCAAAAGATTAACCAGATCTAATACATGTTTCTGTCACAAACATGAGTCAACGATAATAGGTTTTTAGAAACAAATATGTAAATAACGACAAGCATAGCCTATGCAGGAGCTCAGCTCTACAACCATAGGCTATCAGGACAGATTCACTATTTTATTTATAAAAGCCTAAATTTAGATCTAGATCTGATAAACGTTAGATCGAACACGAATATACCCTGTGAAGGAGCATAGCTCTTAAACGACACAGGATATTAAGGTTCAGATCTAACCCTTGGTTCAGCTCTAGATCTATATACATGAATTCCTCATCCTTTGGCTATGTGATTCATATTGAATCATACTATCAGCGTCATCACCCCCTAATCAAAGGGGATTAGCTAGACATAGCTAAAGAAGAAGAAAAACAGAAATTAAATAACAAGAACATAAATAAAACTAAAACTAAATAGAAAAGAGGAAGAAGAATGGTTTTATTCCAAGAAGAGAATTACAGAATAAAACCCAATGTGTTTTTTACAAGACTAAGATACAATGTATTTATAGCTGATATGACAAAGGCTAGCTAGCTGATTACATAATGTGGGACTAAAGAAATAACCCAAATAACACATAAGCCAGTGTGAACGCAGCTTTAGAGTGAGTGGTCTAGCAAATAGGCTAGTGTGAACGCAACATGAGTAAGAGGCCTTCCAAATGAGCTAATGTGAATGCAGTTTGAGTCTTTATTGAGCCAAATCTTCTTAACTGAAATATAATTGCAACAATTCTTCAAGCTTTAGACTCTTCAAGCTTTAGCAATTTTAAACTTCACTCTTTTTAAGCAAATTCTTCATGCTTTATCCATCAAATGCTCTAAATCATGCTTCTTGTCAACAATCTGAAAACACAGCTACAAATACACAATATCAATTATTTAAAAGATAAAATAAGATAAATATGCGGATAAAATATACACATTTACGTGTATATCAAATACCCCCACACTTATCTTTTTATTCGTCCTCGAATAAACTAAACTAAGATATGTCACACTTTCGTAGGAAACACGATTGCATTTAGCGTATGCAACAAGCCGTTAAACCTCTGGGTGTCCCCAGTAGGACGAGTGTTGTCTCGTGAGGGTTTTCAGCGGATACTACCCACAAAATCCAAGCGTCTTGTGTACGCAGATAAATCAAACATTATATTTAAGGTCTTTCACATTCCAAGGATTTCACCTAACTTCAATAATAACGGTTTAGTCCCAAATTGTCCATCCCATAATTGGTGCAAAAATGAATAAAAATTTTCAAGCTGAATCGTAATTCCTTGATAACACTGTAATTGTCTTGAAGGTTAAGAGCGTGGTGTCAACCAAAGTTCTACACATCGACAATGTACACCCAATCATTTATTTGACCCCTTTTTTTTTTTTTTTTTTTTTTTTTTGAATAATTTTGCACCAATGTAACTGTAATGTATTGGATATGAGTTATGCATAGATGAAGGAAAATTTTGTAAGTTCTAAAAATATTCTAGATAAGAGGGCAAGTGTATTAGTTGAACTTCAAATTACAAAAGATAAAGTAATACTAAGGCACATATGAACATTTTTATTTCCTTTCATCTCGTCTACTACAATCCTCACTTCCAAGTACAGTAGAATGGATGTGGATGGAATGGAATTGAATGCTTTTATAGTCAAGAATGATGAATGACTATTTTATTCAGAGAGACTCTCTCTTTATTTCATTTTTTCTATTCTTTTTTTTTCTTCTTTTTTTTTCTTTTTCTCTTTTTCTTTTTCTTTTTCTTTTGCATGATGAATGGAGATGGAATGATGACGTACATGATTTCATTTGATTCCTCCTCTACTACCAACACTTCATGAAAGGAAAGTTTTGTGCCCTAGTTACTCTACTTCTATAACCTTAATTCAACACACAAGTCTGGATTGATGTTATACAAAAAGCTGAAAGGAATGATAAGCAAAGTTTCGTAAGATAGATAACCCATATAAAATAAGATGTGGTATATGGTTATCCTACCTTAAAACAAGTACAGAGTGGGTGGTGTAATATTGGTATAAAAAGTGACGTTTTTGACCTTTAAACAAAGGTTCTTGAGTATACCAATATAAGATAAACTTGTCGAAACATGGATGTAAATCGACTAAAACTTGGGTTTGAATAATGTGGGGTATCGAAGAAGAACGCTACAATGAGTCATTTCTCCTTAACTGGGCCAAGTGGATTTTAGAACTTACGAGTGTGAAAATTTGAGTGAGAGAAATATTATGCATGAAAACGAACTCAGAAATTCCAACATATGTAGGTGCAAACTCATTTTTTTTTGATTTTTTTTTTGATTATTTTTACTTGCACATTCTAACATGTATAACAAGGGTTGACACGCTTACTCCAGAACACGACTAACGTCTGCACAGTCTCAAGCTAGCATCTTAAAAAGACACATTACGATTCAATGAATAAATAATGTTCATTCCCATCACCCAACAATTCAACTTATCAAACAAGAACCAAGGTGTTATTTATGAATTTAAGTTAATCCTTGTTCAATGAATGACCTACTTCATAAAATTTGATTGCTGATGTAATGTAAATTCCCCCCACACTTGAGTGTGACTGTGTCCTCACAGTCTTAATCAGACATATCTTAGTGAAAGGGAAAAACAAATAAGAGAATATTTACATATGTACAAAAGAGGGTCAGTGCGTCTTACAGAATGTAATGTGGCTCATGGAGGACCATGAGCTCTTCCTCTTGGTTGGGTATTGGTTCCAAGTAAGGTTTAAGGCGTTGACCATTGACCTTAAAGGATGATCCATCAGTTGGATTCTCAATTTCTACCGCACCATACGGAAAAACAGTCCGTACAGTGTAAGGTCCTGTCCATCTAGATTTTAGCTTACCCGGAAATAAATGCAGTTTTGAGTCATACAACAGAACTTTTTGACCTGGCATGAAAGTTTTACGTAAAATTGATTTATCATGAAAAACTTTTGTTCTATCCTTGTAAATTCGTTCATTTTCATAGGCATCATTTCGAATTTCATCAAGTTCATTAAGTTGAAGATTCCTATGTTCACCTGCTTGCTCTAAATCAAGATTTAAAGTTTTTATTGCCCATAACGCCCTATGTTCTAGTTCAACTGGCAAGTGACATGGCTTACCAAAAATCAACCGATAAGGGGACATACCCAAGTTGGTTTTGAAAGCGGTGCGGTAAGCCCAAAGAGCGTCGGTTAACTTTTGGGACCAATCTTTACGATTTCGATTCACAGTTTTCTCAAGAATTTGTTTAATCTGCCTATTCGATACTTCAACTTGCCCGCAAGTTTGAGGATGGTAAGGAGTAGATAACTTGTGGGTTATCGAATACTTTCTCATGAGAGCTTCAAAAGAACGATTACAGAAGTGTGTACCATTATCACTGATTATTGTGCGAGGTGTGCCAAACCTAGAAAAGATGTTTTCTTTCAAGAAGCGCACAACAACCTTGTTATCGTTTGTTTTGCATGGTACAGCTTCTACCCATTTAGAAACATAGTCAACAGCCAAGAGAATGTAAATGTTCCCAAAAGAATTAGGGAAGGGTCCCATGAAGTCTATACCCCACACATCAAAAATTTCAACCGCTAGAATGGGGTTTAGGGGCATCATATTCCGTTTAGAAATTTTCCCTAAGAATTGACATCGATCACAAGTTTTGCAAAATTCTTATGCGTCTTTGAAAAGGGTGGGCCAGTAGAAACCCGATTGGAGAACCTTTTCGGCTGTCTTTTTGGGACCGAAGTGACCACCACAGGCTTGGTCATGACAGAAAGAGAGGACACTGTGAGTTTCAGTGTTAGGAACACATCTTCGAATGATTTGATCGGGACAATACTTAAAAAGATAGGGGTCGTCCCAATAAAAATGTTTCACTTGGGAAAAGAATTTGTGTTTATCCTGCTTAGACCAAAAAGAAGGGGTCTGCTTAGTGACTAAGTAGTTGACAATGTCAGCAAACCAAGGATCAGTGGATAGAGAAAACAGCTGTTCATCAGGGAAATTCTCGTTGATTGGAAGAGAAGAAGACGGGGCATTTGGAAGACGAGACAAGTGGTCCGCAATAACGTTGTCAGATCCTTTTTTATCCTTAATGGTAAGGTCAAATTCTTGAAGTAGAAGGATCCAACGAATGAGACGAGCCTTAGCATCCTTTTTAGAGAAAAGATACCTAAGTGCGGAATGATCGGTATAAACCGTGATGTGTGAGCCAACTAGATAAGGCCTGAATTTTTCTAAAGCGAAAAAGACTGCCAAGAGTTCCTTTTCGGTGGTCGTATAATTGATTTGAGCGTCATTCAGAGTTTTACTCGCGTAGTAAATGACGTGAAGAATCTTATCGATACGTTGTCCTAAGACAGCGCCAACAGCGAAATTCGAGGCGTCACACATGATTTCAAAAGGCAGCTTCCAGTTGGGAGAGCAGATGATCGGAGCAGAGACAAGTTCATTTTTCAGATGCTCAAAAGATGAAATGCAATCAGAATTGAAGTCGAAAGGAACATCCTTACCAAGAAGATTGGTCAACGGTCGAGTGATTTTGCTAAAATCTTTTATAAAGCGACGGTAAAAACCAGCATGACCTAAAAAGGATCGGATGTCCTTAACTGATTTGGGAATGGGAAGATTTGAAATAACCTCAATTTTGGCTTTGTCTACTTCAATTCCTTTATTAGAAATGACATGTCCTAGGACAATGCCATGTTTGACCATGAAGTGACACTTTTCCCAATTAAGCGTTAAGTGTTTATCTTTACAGCGATTAAGAACAAGATCGAGATGATGTAAACACTCAGAGTAAGAATCACCAAATATGGAAAAATCATCCATGAACACTTCCAAAAATCGCTCGATCATATCAGAAAAAATGCTAATCATGCACCTCTGAAAGGTTGCAGGTGCATTACAGAGACCAAAAGGCATACGTCGGTACGCAAATGTACCAAACGGACAAGTGAAAGTGGTTTTCTCTTGGTCCTCAGGAGCGATAGGGATTTGATTATATCCCGAGTACCCGTCAAAGAAACAATAGTACTCGTGACCGGCTAGTCGTTCTAACATTTGATCGATAAATGGCAAAGGGAAATGATCCTTACGTGTTGCAGCGTTAAGTTTCCTATAGTCAATGCAAACACGCCAACCGGTCTGGGTGCGGGTTGGGATAAGCTCGTTAGCTTCATTTTGGATCACGGTAATCCCTGATTTCTTAGGTACGACATGAATCGGACTAACCCATTGACTATCAGAAATCGGGTAGATGATTCCATTGTCAAGGCATTTAAGGATTTCAGCACGAACTGCTTCTTTCATGATAGGGTTTAGTCGACGTTGGGGATCACGAGTGGGTTTGGCATCATCTATAAGGTGGATTCGATGTTGGACGATCGAAGGACTAATCCCCTTAATATCAGCCATGGACCAACCAATTGCCTCCTTATTTTTCTTAAGGATGGGAAGGAGCAATTGTTCCTGCTCTAAAGTAAGGTCAGAAGCGATAATAACAGGAAAAGTTTCATTGTCTCATAAGTAAGCGTACTTAAGATGACTAGGTAGCACTTTGAGGTCAGATTTTGGGGGCGACTCAACCAAAGAAATTGGTTGAGGGATAGTGTAACAACCCGTATTTTCAATAACCTGTAATAACATAAATCGAGGCAGAATTTAATTCTAAAATGGGAATCAAGGGAAACGGGCTATGCCATTGCGTTCGTCTCGGAAAAATACGCGAAATAGAGTCCGAGTTTTCGAAAATCGGAGTCCGTATGACCAAGATATGGCCTCGCGAAGTTTCACGAAAATTCCCAAATTAAAGTATACTTAATTAAGTGAAATGGGTTGTGTAGATATATATATATATATATATATTGATATATATATATATATATAATTGAAAATTTAATAAATAAATATGCAAAAATGCTCAAAACAGCGAATTGGGAGAGGGGAATAACCGAACCGGCCGATTTTTGAAGTCGACCCGAGCCCGCTGGGTCGACTAGGGGTTAATCCAGGGTGTTTGGCTGTCAACCCGTGGGCCGATTCGCTCAAGTGCAGATTTTGCATTTGAATGGTTCTCATGGTCCATCTTTAATCTAAAGGCCCTAGATGGTTCCTACACTTGACTTCTTCCCCAAGACATGCTTTGATGGCTTGGATTGAATCTAGGGTTAATCCTATGGCCTAAAACACTTGCCTAATCTATAAATAAGACCCTAACCTACCCTAATTCATTCATAATTAAACCTAGTGACTAAACTATGGCAAAATGCTAGCTCTCATGGCCTCCACTAATTTTATGAAGAGGGTTGCATACTAATCACTCTCTAATCAACTTCTAATCCCTTCTTAGCATCTTAATCTTCTTCATTTGGTGTTCAAAGTTGCTAGTTGTGAGTTTCTATCACTTTGATGATCTTTTGGTAAACTAATTAGATGAGATGTGATGAGATTTATGGTTTTGTATGTGGGTTAATGAGCTTTGAATCATATGATATGATGTTAGCATTAATCTTATGTTTATGCATGTTGAGTATGTAAGCTTATGCAAGTTTAATATGATGTATGTTATGTTTGCATGATGCTAAATATGCAAGTTGTGGGCTATGTAATCATATGCATGTTATGCAAGTTCATGGTAATATGTTATGCAAGTTACATGTATGTAAATATGCAAGTTACATGTTTGTTAATATGCAAGTTACATGTATGTAAATATGCAAGTTACATGTTTGTTAATATGCAAGTTACATGTTTGTTAATATGCAAGTTACATGTATGTAAATATGCAAGTTACATGTTTCTTTATATGCAAGTTACATGTTTGTTAATATGCGAGTTACATGTATGTAAATATGCAAGTTACATGTTTATTAATATGCAAGTTCATGATGACACATTATGCAAGTCTATAAGCTAATATGCAAGTTTGTTATGCAAAATGAATATGTAAGTTATGTGACATATTATATGCAAGTTATGTGACATGTTATGCAAGTTCATATGCAAGTTATGTGTTTGTTAATATGCAAGATGGCACCTTTGAAACATGTTCATTCATATGCAAGTTGACACCTTTTATATGTGTTATATCATGAACGAAATTACGTGGGAACGATGGGGTAATTAAATGCATAAGTTAATAAGATTGTGTGAAATTAATATAATTATGCATAACACAAAATAAATAAACATAGTATGGGAATTTGCCTATTTGGTTAGGTGTACCCATACTATGTGTTGGGAATTTACCTATTGAGTTAGGTCTACCCCATGGGAATTTACCTATTAAGTTAGGTCTACCCATGTTAAGAAAACTTGATTAATTAGGGATAATTAATATAAAATTATGAGGGTGATTAATTAGGTGTAATTAATTGACTAAGACACGAGGTTGGACTCAGTTGTAGCGTAAAACTGCCCGGACCCAACCGGCTTAACCAGTTGCTACAAATGTTAGCCCAATGTGAGAGGTCTTAGGCACAAACTAAATACGTAATTAATGTAAAGACACGAGGTTAGACTCTGTTATGACATAAGGCTGCCCGGACCCAACCGGCTTAACCAGCGGTCATAAAAGACAGTCTAATGTGAGAGGTCTTTACAAAGGTTACGTTCTTAATTAATTAATTAAGAAACACTTAACCACATTAGCATGTAGAGGGACATGAGGGGTTAAGTGGGTGCCTCGGGTGGCATGAGAAAATCTAGTGGTTGCCTTGGGTGGCAATAGAAAATACGATTAGAATACTTAACCAAAATGGAACATGTAATTAAAACATGATTAAAGGGTTAAGTGGGATATACTAGAAAAAGGGACAAGCTTAGGTGGGTAGCTTGTGGAGGCCCATTTCAACCAGTAACCCATACGTATCTTTGTGGGCTCGACCCATGTCGAGGACGGGACACGCATACTGGGCTTGACTGTAAGAGGCAAACGGGTTAGCGGTGGCAACGCAAGTCCAACGGGCTTCATATGCGTGAGTGGGCCCGGGCTGGTAGGTAAGCCGTTGTTGCATCGAGTAGATATAAGCCGTGCACCTTTAGTTTCATCAGGTTGCCACATTGGGGAATGATACATCCCACGGTGGGGCCAGCACGGGTATCTACGTTAGGGAGCCGATCGAATGGGAAGTAGTGTGTACACCTAGTGGATTGTAGGGCCCCGTGGCGCCTACTTGGTCACCTAGGGGTACGCAGGTACTAATTAGTAAATTTTATAAGTCCTTGGGTGGGATCAACCTTTAAGTTAGGAACGACTGGTGTGGTGCAGTTTAGTAATTTACCTTAGGGAGGGTAGATGCGTCTTTATCCTTTATCTTCGTTTAGTTGACTGCTTAGGGTAGCCATTCATCCCTATATGTTACCGTATATCAGTTTATGTCTTCTCTGGTTACTTTAACGATTGTATTGTTAAAGTTATAGGACTCGCTCAGACTTATGTCTGACCCTGTTGTTTTTATCTTTTTCCCAACCCTCAGGTCCTACGGTGGATCCTAGCAGTAGTGGAGCTTGATCGGATTGCTGTTCCAGTCTTTAGGAGCTTGGATAGATGTAAAGCTCCAGTTATCCAGTTATCTTTTCTTTTGTTTGGCTATTGTATGAGAGTGGGATTATGTACTTCTTTATTTTGATGGATATTGTACTTGACCTTTATTGTGGTTTTATGATGTAACCAGACATGTTTTACTTCCGCTGTTATGAGATGATGTTTTAAAATTTCAAGTACTATTTATATCTGTCTTGTTGTAATTTTTCTGTTCTATATTCACTAAAATACTCCACCGATGCTATGGCATTCCCTTAGTGAGTGATCATAGCGGGAGTGGGGTGTTACACGTGGTATCAGAGCTTAAGGTTACCAGAACAGATAAAATTTTTGAGAAAAACTACTTTCTAAGAGTATTTTCGAAGAAAGTATTTTTAAAAGCATGTCTTCTAAGAGAAAAAGTTTTTGAAAAAGAAAAGCATAATCCCCAATAGCCATATCTTTATCTTTCGGAATCTCCTTTTTGAATCTTTCCTCTTTCGTTTCAGCATGGCTGAAGATCTTAACATCCCGGAGGGTTTAGTTATACCACTATGGTATAGGAGGTTGCAAGAGGCTAGGGCCGCGGCTGCGGGTCCGGCCAATGCTACTACACCAGAGACAACCGCTCCTCCTCCTCAGCCTAGAGTGGATAATTTTGCTAAGGTTTGCAAGGAGTTCAAGGCTATAGGAGGAAAACCTTTTCTTGGTTCAGAGACTTTCGTAGAGGCTAGAGATTGGCTTAAGGAAGTGGAAGAGTTGCTAGATATCTTTGAAGTGGAAGAGGGAAAGAAAGTCAAGTTGGCGGCTTGGTTAATGAAGGGAGAGGCCTCATTCTGGTGGGAGGTCACTAATGGAGAACGCCCTGTTGACTCTTGGGCAGATTTTAAGCAAAGGTTTGGGGCTAAGTTTCTCTCAAGGGCGGAAGAGAATCTGTTTATGGAGAAGTTCTTGAATTTGAAGCAAGGGAATCTCACGGTGAAAGAATATGTCAACAAATTCAATCAATTAGCAAGGTTTGGCATAGAGTTGGTGAATACACCGGAGAA
Organism: Allium sativum; assembly: GCA_030737875.1. Lineage (NCBI taxonomy): Eukaryota > Viridiplantae > Streptophyta > Magnoliopsida > Asparagales > Amaryllidaceae > Allium > Allium sativum. The sequence continues at coordinate 514,379,858 of CM060910.1, forward strand.
GAAGGCTTTGAGGTTCGTTAGAGGCTTGAACGAACCATTGCAAGGAATAGCTATGACTCACATTCCTATGGGGGCCACTTTTGAGAAGCTTGTCTACATGGCACTTATGCATGAGGATGATAAGAATTCTAAGGCACCAGAGAAAAAGGGGGATCAGAAGAAACCGCAACAGCAACAACAAGGCAAGGGCGGAAAAGGCAATGGTGACAAAAAGAAGACGAAGAAGAAGTGCTTCAATTGTGGAACACCAGGACACCTTAGTAAGGATTGTCGCAAAAAGAAGAAGACCGGTTGCTTTCATTGTGGTGAAGCAGGGCATCTTGTGAAAAACTGCCCAAAGAAGGGGCAGAAGACGGGGTCTACCTCAGGAGGCCAGGTGCAAGCTCTTATAGCACCACCTCAGTCAGGGGGGCAAGTTCAGGTTCTCTCAGTTCCACCGATTCAGCAGAGAGGTAGAACTATTTCCGTTGAAAGTCTGGTTTTTCTGTTTGATCATCCAGTTCGTACTTTGTTTGACTCTGGCGCATCGCATTCTTTTATCTCATCATCGTTAGTTGAGTCACTGCACTTAGACACCAGTCTAGTTGATGATCCCTTGGTTGTCTCAAACCCAATTGGGGGCTCCATATATCTGTCTATGATATGTTTGGGTTTGAAGATTTCTATACTTAGCGTTGAGTTTAGATGTGATGCTTTTGTATTGGGCTTCACGGGCTATGGGTTGATCTTGAGCATGGACTGGTTATCCAGTAATGGTGCCGTTCTTGATTGCGAAAGGAGAGTTGTCAGGCTCATGACCCGCTTGGGTAACACTCTCGAGATCTCTTGCAATCCCATGGAATCTGTTTTGCTAAGTTATCTTGAATCGCTCGATGCTTCGGTCGAGAGTTTGTGTTCTGTCAGAGTAGTCCGGGAATATCCGGATGTGTTTGAAGAAGTAAAGGGTTTGCCTCCGAAGCGGGAGATAGATTTCCGAATTTATTTGGTGGATAATGCCAAACCAGTGTCTTTGCCAGTACGCCACATGGCTCCTCGTGAGAGAAGAGAACTTCATAAGCAAGTAGGGGAGTTGCTTGAGAAGGGGTTCATAAGGCGAAGTATATCGGAGTGGGGAGCTCCAGTAGTGTTTGCCACGAAGGCGGATGGGTCCCTCAGACTTTGTGTGGATTATAGAGAACTTAATAAGCTCACGAAGAAGAATAGACACCCATTACCAAGAATAGATGATCTCTTTGATCAGTTGGTTGGCGCCTCAGTGTTTTCGCAAATGGACTTAGCTACAGGGTTTCATCAGTTAAGAGTGGCGGAGGACAGTATAGAGAAGACTGCTTTCCGGACTCCGGATGGTTTTTATGAGTGGCTAGTGATGCCATTTGGGTTGACAAACGCCCCCGCATACTTTGTTGATCTCATGAGTAGAGTGTTCAGAGAGTATCTGAATAAGTTTGTGGTAGTTTTTGTGGATGACATCTTGGTCTTTTCCAAGAATGAAGAAGAGCATGCCTTACATCTCAAGGAAGTGTTGGAGACTCTTCGAGCGCATAGTCTTAAAGCTAAATTCTCTAAATGCCATTTTTGGAGAAGAGAAGTGCGATTCTTAGGGCATGTGGTCTCTAAGGAAGGGATAGCTGTGGATCCCGCAAAGATAGTATCTATCCAGGATTGGAAAGTTCCTAGAAATGCTACCGAGGTTAGAAGTTTCTTGGGGTTGGCAGGATATTATAGGAAGTTCATCAAAGACTTCGCGAAGATATCAGCCCCATTAACCCGCTTGACGAAAAAGAATCTGGTTTTCTCGTGGGATGTAGATTGTGATGATGCTTTCCGACGGTTAAAGAGAGCTTTGACCACCGCTCCAGTTTTAGTGCTCCCGGATGGGAGTAAGCCGTTTGTTGTTTATACCGATGCTTGTGGAACAGGATTAGGCGCAGTCTTGATGCAGGAGGGAAGGGTAATAGCCTATGGAGGGAGACAATTGAGAGTGCATGAGAAGAATTACCCTACCCATGATCTAGAGTTGGCCGCGATTGTTTTCGCACTTAAGTCTTGGCGCCATTATCTTCTTGGTGAGAGATTCGAGTTGTTCACCGACCATAAATCATTGAAGTACTTATTCTCTCAGAAGGATTTAAACTTAAGACAGCAAAGGTGGATGGAGTTCTTAGCATCCTATGATTTCGAGATAGCGTATACCCCTGGTAAGGGTAACGTGGTGGCAGACGCCTTAAGTAGAAAAAGGCTATCTTTGAGTCCATTGTTCGTGGAACGACGAAGCTTGGAGTTTCTTTCTTTGTTTGACTTCAGACCTTCTGTTGATTTTGTACCTGGTTTGTTGGCATCCTTGGAGGTTAGACCTACTCTTTTGAGACGGATTGGCGAGGCTCAGCGAGACGACCCACAGTTGGTTGTGTTGGTAGAGAAGCTTATAAGAGGGGAGTCGTCCAGCCATTTGGGTAGATACACCATAGATGATAAGGGATGGTTGCATAGAGACGGTAGACTTTGTGTACCGCAAGATGAGGGTTTGAAGAAGGCTATTTTGGATGATGCACATCGTTCAAGAATGACTATTCATCCCGGTGGAGACAAAATGTACCAAGACATGAAGAGAGTTTTCTTCTGGGCCGGTATGAAGAAAGATGTGGTCGAGTATGTGGCTAGATGCTTAGTGTGCCAACAAGTTAAAGTGGAGCAAAGGAAACCCGGTGGGTTGCTACACCCATTGGAAGTTCCACAGTGGAAGTGGGATAGTGTCTCGATGGATTTCATCGACGGGTTACCGAGATCGAGGAAGGGCAATACGGGAATTTGGGTTGTGGTAGACAGACTTACCAAGAGTGCCCATTTTATACCCGTAAAGAGTAAGAGGACCGCTCCATGGCTTGCTTCAGTCTATGTTAGAGAGATTGTTAGATTGCATGGCGTACCATCCAGCATTGTGAGTGATCGAGATCCTATTTTCACTAGTGAGTTTTGGAGAAGTTTGCAAGAGGCGGTAGGGACTCAGTTGTGTTTGAGCACCGCATATCATCCTCAGACGGACGGTCAGACTGAGAGGGTGAACCGTATCTTAGAAGATCTTTTGAGGCTTTGTATCTTGGATTTTGGAGGTACATGGGAAGAACATCTTCCTTTGGTGGAGTTCGCATATAATAACAGCTTTCAGTCCAGTATTGGTATGGCTCCTTTCGAAGCTCTTTATGGAAGGCTTGTCGATCTCCTACATGTTGGTGGGAATCTACGGATAAGATCTTGCTTGGGCCGGATATGGTTAGAGAGACTTCAGAGAAGATTGATTTAATTCGAAAAAGGATGAAAGCAGCGCAAGATAGACAGAAATCTTATGCGGATCGGAGAAGGACGGATCTTGAGTTTGAGGTTGGGGACATGGTTTTTGTCAAAGTATCTCCATTGAGAAATGTTGTTCGCTTTGGGTCCGTAGGGAAGTTAGCACCGAGATTTGTTGGGCCGTTTCCTATTAAGGAAAGGATTGGACGGATGGCATATAGGGTGGAGTTGCCCGACAGACTTAGTGGTGTTCATGATGTATTCCATGTATCACATTTGAGGAAGTGCTTACATGAGACCGCGGAGGTGGTAGAGCCGAGCTTGCTTAGAGATGTAGAGGTAGAGCGTGATGCGACGATTCGACGAGCTCCTACTCGCATCCTTGGGTCAGAAACTAGGAAGTTGAGGAACAGAGAAGTTCAGCTAGTTAAAGTGCAATGGGGAGATGACGAAAGCAATGCTACTTGGGAGACGGAAGCAAAGATGCGTTCTTTGTATCCATTTCTTCTTGAGAGTATGTCTTTTAACTTCTCCTTTATTGCTTATCTAGTACTTATCTTATCTTTAGTATATCCTCTCGCTAATACCTATGACCTTTAGATAGGGTAAAACCTATGGTTGAAACATGTGTTTGAAACATGTTATGGTTGATGGATGCATATGGATGCAATTGTTTGCTAGTGGTTGCTCGTGGATGCATATACACACGCATTAGGCACTAGATCGGCTCAGTCACTTCATGTTGCATATTGCATAAATGGATGTGGTAGTTAGATTGATGGATGTATCATGGCTGTGTTATCATATGGATGATGCATTTTTGTGTATGGTTGTGCACGCATGTAGAAATTTGTATGTGTCAATAGGGTTTCGCATACATATTGGATGCATGGCACTATCATGGTTTGCATTAAGGAGGTTTACTGAATCAGTAACCGCCTGATTTTCGCATTAGGTAAGTACATATACACACACTTTTGCATATATCCATCCAGCATTTAGAATCTTGTAAGGACAATGATTGCTCGTGGATGATGCTTTGAGTAGATGGATGATTGGATGGTAGGATACGTTCTTCCTAACTTGAAGATTTCGGGGACGAAATCCTTTAAGGAGGGGAGAATGTAACAACCCGTATTTTCAATAACCTGTAATAACATAAATCGAGGCAGAATTTAATTCTAAAATGGGAATCAAGGGAAACGGGCTATGCCATTGCGTTCGTCTCGGAAAAATACGCGAAATAGAGTCCGAGTTTTCGAAAATCGGAGTCCGTATGACCAAGATATGGCCTCGCGAAGTTTCACGAAAATTCCCAAATTAAAGTATACTTAATTAAGTGAAATGGGTTGTGTAGATATATATATATATATATTGATATATATATATATATATATAATTGAAAATTTAATAAATAAATATGCAAAAATGCTCAAAACAGCGAATTGGGAGAGGGGAATAACCGAACCGGCCGATTTTTGAAGTCGACCCAAGCCCGCTGGGTCGACTAGGGGTTAATCCAGGGTGTTTGGCTGTCAACCCGTGGGCCGATTCGCTCAAGTGCAGATTTTGCATTTGAATGGTTCTCATGGTCCATCTTTAATCTAAAGGCCCTAGATGGTTCCTACACTTGACTTCTTCCCCAAGACATGCTTTGATGGCTTGGATTGAATCTAGGGTTAATCCTATGGCCTAAAACACTTGCCTAATCTATAAATAAGACCCTAACCTACCCTAATTCATTCATAATTAAACCTAGTGACTAAACTATGGCAAAATGCTAGCTCTCATGGCCTCCACTAATTTTATGAAGAGGGTTGCATACTAATCACTCTCTAATCAACTTCTAATCCCTTCTTAGCATCTTAATCTTCTTCATTTGGTGTTCAAAGTTGCTAGTTGTGAGTTTCTATCACTTTGATGATCTTTTGGTAAACTAATTAGATGAGATGTGATGAGATTTATGGTTTTGTATGTGGGTTAATGAGCTTTGAATCATATGATATGATGTTAGCATTAATCTTATGTTTATGCATGTTGAGTATGTAAGCTTATGCAAGTTTAATATGATGTATGTTATGTTTGCATGATGCTAAATATGCAAGTTGTGGGCTATGTAATCATATGCATGTTATGCAAGTTCATGGTAATATGTTATGCAAGTTACATGTATGTAAATATGCAAGTTACATGTTTGTTAATATGCAAGTTACATGTATGTAAATATGCAAGTTACATGTTTGTTAATATGCAAGTTACATGTTTGTTAATATGCAAGTTACATGTATGTAAATATGCAAGTTACATGTTTCTTTATATGCAAGTTACATGTTTGTTAATATGCGAGTTACATGTATGTAAATATGCAAGTTACATGTTTATTAATATGCAAGTTCATGATGACACATTATGCAAGTCTATAAGCTAATATGCAAGTTTGTTATGCAAAATGAATATGTAAGTTATGTGACATATTATATGCAAGTTATGTGACATGTTATGCAAGTTCATATGCAAGTTATGTGTTTGTTAATATGCAAGATGGCACCTTTGAAACATGTTCATTCATATGCAAGTTGACACCTTTTATATGTGTTATATCATGAACGAAATTACGTGGGAACGATGGGGTAATTAAATGCATAAGTTAATAAGATTGTGTGAAATTAATATAATTATGCATAACACAAAATAAATAAACATAGTATGGGAATTTGCCTATTTGGTTAGGTGTACCCATACTATGTGTTGGGAATTTACCTATTGAGTTAGGTCTACCCCATGGGAATTTACCTATTAAGTTAGGTCTACCCATGTTAAGAAAACTTGATTAATTAGGGATAATTAATATAAAATTATGAGGGTGATTAATTAGGTGTAATTAATTGACTAAGACACGAGGTTGGACTCAGTTGTAGCGTAAAACTGCCCGGACCCAACCGGCTTAACCAGTTGCTACAAATGTTAGCCCAATGTGAGAGGTCTTAGGCACAAACTAAATACGTAATTAATGTAAAGACACGAGGTTAGACTCTGTTATGACATAAGGCTGCCCGGACCCAACCGGCTTAACCAGCGGTCATAAAAGACAGTCTAATGTGAGAGGTCTTTACAAAGGTTACGTTCTTAATTAATTAATTAAGAAACACTTAACCACATTAGCATGTAGAGGGACATGAGGGGTTAAGTGGGTGCCTCGGGTGGCATGAGAAAATCTAGTGGTTGCCTTGGGTGGCAATAGAAAATACGATTAGAATACTTAACCAAAATGGAACATGTAATTAAAACATGATTAAAGGGTTAAGTGGGATATACTAGAAAAAGGGACAAGCTTAGGTGGGTAGCTTGTGGAGGCCCATTTCAACCAGTAACCCATACGTATCTTTGTGGGCTCGACCCATGTCGAGGACGGGACACGCATACTGGGCTTGACTGTAAGAGGCAAACGGGTTAGCGGTGGCAACGCAAGTCCAACGGGCTTCATATGCGTGAGTGGGCCCGGGCTGGTAGGTAAGCCGTTGTTGCATCGAGTAGATATAAGCCGTGCACCTTTAGTTTCATCAGGTTGCCACATTGGGGAATGATACATCCCACGGTGGGGCCAGCACGGGTATCTACGTTAGGGAGCCGATCGAATGGGAAGTAGTGTGTACACCTAGTGGATTGTAGGGCCCCGTGGCGCCTACTTGGTCACCTAGGGGTACGCAGGTACTAATTAGTAAATTTTATAAGTCCTTGGGTGGGATCAACCTTTAAGTTAGGAACGACTGGTGTGGTGCAGTTTAGTAATTTACCTTAGGGAGGGTAGATGCGTCTTTATCCTTTATCTTCGTTTAGTTGACTGCTTAGGGTAGCCATTCATCCCTATATGTTACCGTATATCAGTTTATGTCTTCTCTGGTTACTTTAACGATTGTATTGTTAAAGTTATAGGACTCGCTCAGACTTATGTCTGACCCTGTTGTTTTTATCTTTTTCCCAACCCTCAGGTCCTACGGTGGATCCTAGCAGTAGTGGAGCTTGATCGGATTGCTGTTCCAGTCTTTAGGAGCTTGGATAGATGTAAAGCTCCAGTTATCCAGTTATCTTTTCTTTTGTTTGGCTATTGTATGAGAGTGGGATTATGTACTTCTTTATTTTGATGGATATTGTACTTGACCTTTATTGTGGTTTTATGATGTAACCAGACATGTTTTACTTCCGCTGTTATGAGATGATGTTTTAAAATTTCAAGTACTATTTATATCTGTCTTGTTGTAATTTTTCTGTTCTATATTCACTAAAATACTCCACCGATGCTATGGCATTCCCTTAGTGAGTGATCATAGCGGGAGTGGGGTGTTACAGATAGACTCATTTGTGAGAGGCTCGACAGGAATCGAATCAGAGACATTTTCGGGAGTATCTTGAAACAAAGTTTTGTAATCTGATTCAATTTCGTTATTCAGATGGTCGAGCTCAGATTCATTATCGTGGACAACATGGATTTCAGAAAACTGGTCCACATAAGAGTTAGGAGAGTTTTCAGTTCTGAAGATGTTTAGCTCGACAGTCATGTTACCAAAAGAAAGTTTCATAGACCCATTTCTACAGTTGATGAGAGCATTAGAGGTTGCTAAGAAGGGTCGTCCTAGAATCAAAGGGATCTGGTTTGCAGGATTGCTAACCTGTTGAGTTTCTAAGACAATGAAATCAACTGGAAAGATGAATTCGCCTATTTTGATCAACACATCCTCGATTTCGCCCACAGGTTTCTTAATTGAACGGTCAGCAAGCTGAAGGGTAACCTTGGTGGGTTTCAGTTCTCCTAGCCCTAATTGGCGATAGACGGAATATGGAAGCAAGTTAACACTAGCACCTAAGTCTAGCAGGCATCTATCGATTTTCTTGTCCCCAATAGTACATGATATTGTGGGGCAGCCAGGATCTTTGTATTTCACTGGCATCGATTGGGACAAGACTTCGCTTAGAGTTGCCGCTAGAAACACTTTCTTAGGTACATGTGTATGACGTTTTTGAGTGCACATATCTTTTAGAAATTTTGCGTATTGTGGAACTTGTTGTATAATATCTAAAAGAGGAATGTTCACTTTAACTTGCTTAAATATTTCAAGGATTTTTTCTAGCTGATCCGTCTTTTTCCTAGGTCGGAGTCTATGAGGAAATGGAGCTGATAACTCAGTAGGTTGGGCTACTTGAGTCTGAGGATGGTCCTTGTCAGAAATTGGCTCAATGTTTTGATCCGAGTTGGTCGAATCTTCGATAGGGTTTGGAAGATCGTCCGGTAAAGCATTTGGGTTGACCACATGGTTGTCAATCTTTTTGCCGGATCTAAGAGTCGTGGCAGCATTCAAGTGACTCACGTTTGAATCTTGAATGATGTGAATTTGGTTGGAGTTAGGATTTTTACGGTTGGGGTTTGGAATGGGTTGACTCGGGAAAGTGCCTCTTTCTCGTTCGCTCACCGAAGTGGCTAACTGACTCATTTGCATTTCAAGTTTAGCAATCGATTGACTCATGTTTTGCATGTGCGAAGTCAATAAATTTTGAAGATTGGTATTTGATTGGAGATTTTGGGTCGTCGCTTTAGTCAATTCTTCGAGAGTTTTCTCAAGTGATGTCAATCGTTTATCATCTTGGGGAACAAAAGATTGTTGCGCTTGATTTTGAGACGGTGACGCAGGGTTTTGGAATTGAGTTTGTTGAAAGGGAGGTTTCGAAGGATTATTCGAAAATGATTGAAAAGGAGGTCGAACCACATTCGAATTTGCATTGTTTTGGGTCCAAGAGAAGTTAGGATGGTTTCTCCAACCTGGATTGTATGTTAGGGAGAATGGGTCGTTCCTAACTTTGTTAAATGCGTTGAGTTGTTCCATTGAATGTGGGCATTGATCAGCTATGTGGTTAGGATCGTTACATTTGTAACATGAGGTCTGAGACGCTTGAGCTTGATTTATTTGAGTTGATGAAAGGACATTATCGAATTTGGATATCATTGCGTCTATTTTTGCTTCTAAGGCTACTGATGATCCTACCGAATGAGCGTTAGAACAGGAATAAATTGATTTCTCGTTAGATCTTTCCCATTGAGCTGATTTTTCGGCCAAATTTTCGAGAAATTGCCAAGCGGCATTGTGATCTTGGGCTAGAAAATTTCCTTGGCACATTGATTCGAGCATGGTTCGAGAGTTATTTTCAAGTCCATCGTATAGAATTTGACAAAGAGTCCATTTTTCAAAATTGTGATGTGGACATTTGACTAGAAGCTCTTTAAATCTTTCAAAATATTTTGCAAAGGATTCACCCCCAAATTGACGAAAATTGACGATTTCATTTCGAATTTTAGATGTTTTTTCCAGAGGGTAAAATTTCTTTAGAAAAATGTTAACAAAATCACCCCAAGTTCCAATCGTATTTGAAGGCAAGCTATACAACCATTTCTCAGCATAATCGGTAAGTGCAAATGGAATTAACCTAAGTTTGATTTCATCGTCACTTAATTGTTGAAATTTCATGGTTGCACAAACTTGTTCAAATTTGGTCAAGAAGATATAAGGATCATCACATTCTAAATTGCCGAACTTTGGAAGAGTATTTATGTGATTCGAATGAATTTCAAAGTGGTTACCCGTTGGGGCTGGCAATATGATGCAAGAAGGAATAGAAACCCGATCGGGGAAGTATCTATCCATAAGAGATCGAGGGGGATTTTCTTCGGCCATGGTTAAAGGACTGTTTGTTCGAACTAAACGATTATCCGAAGGATCACGAGTCCAATGACGCATGCACTAGCGAGAAGAATAAAGGAAGAAGAGAAAAAAAAAATTGAGAAGCGAATTTTTTTTTTTTAGAGAAAAAGAATTAGACACAAAAGATTTTTTTTATGAACCTAATGCAATTTACAATTTCTAGAATTATATAATGACGGTTTGATTTATTTCAACAAAAGATTTCTCAGCCAGTTAACGGACAGGGGTTATCGGTGCACCAGGAATCACCCTAGCAATGCAGCCGAAGGTTTAAGTACCTTTAGAGGAACAACCGATATAATATTTACGAATCACCGTAATATTTATAAACAGTTATTACTCTGCCGTAGTCTAGGCACCGAGAAATAATCCGTTAGAACTAAACCAAATTGTCAAAATATAATGAAGTCCTTAGAAAATAACAACAAAACTAAGATGAATGCGGATTTTTTTTTTTAGTCACAGAATGAACCGTCTCAGAACAGTCAATTGCAGAGATAAATAAATAAATAACAGATTTTTTTTTCTTTTACAAGCAAGCCGATGCCCTGCAGAAGAGTTTTACAAGCAATGTCTCTAATATTTTTTATTTGCAGCAGCGGTCCCTGTAGAGATAGAAAATACTCACCTTGATCGGCAGTCCGTCCAGTGCAATTGAGTCGCGCTAGCGCGTTCACACCCCACTTGGTGTGCAACCGCTTCAACACTGAATAGTCCGCTGCTTTTTATTGTTGTCGCCTCCTATTATTTGCTTGACTGCGCTGCGGCACGGGTTCGGGCTAGGAGCCCGAATTTTTTTTTTAAGGCCTTTTTCAAAATACCACTGTACCTGTTTTTTTTTTTTTTAAAATGGTGAAGAAGACAAAAAGAACGAAAAGAAAACAAACAAACAAACAAAAATTAAGAGGAACTTAAAAGAAAACTAAACTAAAAACTAACTTAGCAAAGAAACTAAGCCTAGTAAAAAACAAGAAAGAGAGTAGGCTCCAAGGAACACAAATTCAACTTGGGCCACTCAACCAAGCACCAAGATTCAGACACTAGTGCAAAAGTTCGTACCATTTTTCATATACCATGCCGCGTTCATCACAATGAATCAAACCCAAAAAGAAATAAAAATTTCATGCCCCTTTCTGAAAGAAAAAAAATACCCGATACAAAACAAGGAAACAGTGCCTTCCCCTTTCTTTTTCTATATCGCACACCAAATCCAAGCCCCAATTTTTCGGAAACAAATACCAAAATAAGTTCGATTTCAAGAAATAAATCCCTTTTAAACAAAATTGAATAAGTTCAAATAAGTAATTTCTTTGGGGCGTCCTTTTTGGGGCTCTCGATCGTGACGGTTCCGGCCTGAACTTGGGGTTTTGATCTGGATTTTGTTGGAACTCGAAATCCGAATTAGGGTTCAATGATTCGAATCGGTTTATGGCTGTATGGGTTTGAGCTTGCATCGAGGTGATGTAGGGAAGTGAGGACGGAGAAATGACGCTCGGTCTGGCTTGGGTAGAAGGGATTGAGGACTGGTAGCCTGACTTTGGCAGGTGGTTGTTTTGATGATCGATGAAGATTGATCAGGAGGTGGGGTTGCAAGGAGTTCAGTTTTTGGTTGTTCGAGTGGAGGTTTGTGCTTTGCGATGTGAGCTGGTGCGAAGTTTCAGACTCTTTTTTTTTTTGGTTCGGATGTTTGGATTTGTGGAAAACTGTTTTATGACGAACAGGACGTAGAAACGTTGCTTTCAGGGTGTAGGCTGTAAGGGTCTGGACGTGCTTGAAGGTTAGAAGACTATGTGGTTTAAGTGGGAGGGTTGCAGATGCTTGTGAAGTTGGGGATGCTTGAAAAAGGTGGAGTTTTTACAGTTTGGCCGAAACTGTGATATGCAGTAGGTGGTAATGAAGTGGGTTTGGAAAATTTGGTCGATGCTACAGGATTTGGGGCGGTTTTGGGGACTGAGCTGTTCGTGGCTTGCAATGTTATTGATATGAGAAGTGTGTGGATATGAGGGTGGTATGTTTGTGATGGCAGGGGACTGGTGAAGATGCCAAGGTTGCGGATTATAGAAAATATATGGGAAGAGGTTGCGGATTTTGTGCGTTATGTGTTGATTGGAGGTGGTTGGTGCGAATTGATGATTTAGGGGAGATGGTTGTAGAATTGAATTCAGGGGTTGCAATGTGAACGGTTCTAAGTTGCTGCAACCATGTAGAAGAGGATGATGGAGGTGAACGGTTGCGATGGAAAAGGGGATTGTATTTGGGATGATGGGTTGCAAAACGTGGTGATTTAGCAGAGAATTTAAAGAGCACAGAAGAAGGAAAAATTGCAGAAGTTGTTTTTTTTTTGTAAGAATTGTTGAAGGGAAAGATTATTGTAGGAAAAGGGAAAGAAATGAATGAATGAAAATGGAACAGAAAATGGAGATGTTGCAAGAAAGGTCCGACAGAATACAAAATAAGAAAGAATTAAAAAAGGATTTTCTTTTTTTTCAAATAAATTGAAAGGTGAAAGAGGAAGGAGATCAAACAGAAAATTTGCAATCTTTTTTTTTTTGTAGAAAAAAGAAATGTAAAGACGGGAAAAGGAATAAGAAAGGAAACAAATCAAACAAAAATTTCAATTCTTTTTTTTTATTGGTAGGAAGATTACAGTATCATTGACTAACACCAAATCAGACCAATCAAGATTTTTTTTTATCTATGCTAGAAAATAATAAGGAACAAAATAAAATAAAATATTTTTTTTTGGTTTTTTTTATATGAAGGAAAAAATACGAAAATAAAATTATAACCCGAAGGATTTAAAAATAAAAATTATTTTGGTCCCCGGCAACGGCGCCAAAATTTGTTTGCGAACAAATTATACAGTTGTAAACAACTGTAAAATCCGTTCGGCTTTCCTAAACAACAAGGATTGTTGTAGAGGGTGTCGAACTCTGGGACCAAATTATTTTATTAATAAATCCAATCAAGTTATCCCTAACTTTTGATTGGTGGAAAACAAAGAAAATAGCAGAAATTAAAAAAGAGAGTTTTAAAAATAAGTGAAAGCAATTAGGGGATAATGACATAGATCAGATTCATAATCATCAATAGCCAAAAGATTAACCAGATCTAATACATGTTTCTGTCACAAACATGAGTCAACGATAATAGGTTTTTAGAAACAAATATGTAAATAACGACAAGCATAGCCTATGCAGGAGCTTAGCTCTACAACCATAGGCTATCAGGACAGATTCACTATTTTATTTCTAAAAGCCTAAATTTAGATCTAGATCTGATAAACGTTAGATCGAACACGAATATACCCTGTGAAGGAGCATAGCTCTTAAACGACACAGGATATTAAGGTTCAGATCTAACCCTTGGTACCATATATCATGTCGCCAATACTAGGCTCTACAATCAAAACCGCAAATATCACGTATTGGAAGTTGGATTTCCGTCTGTGAACCGAGGCCAGAGATCGTCCTCACCACTTCGAGACAATCTAGCCTACCATGTCTCAGGACGCAGACTCAGGTGGGCCCTTGGGTCATCAGGGCCGGTCCACTCGATGTGGATTAAAATGCCTAAACACTGTGTTTCCCCACCCTATGGGGCGTAAATGAGCCAAATGACTCCATCGGTCCCGGATCGACCGATATAACCGAGGCACCTCGCTATCCATCATCCACATAAGTAAAATGTCCGGGCGTGTAAAACCCAAAACACCACTCCTAGCTAGAAGGAAACGCATGCCCTCCCTGAGGTCCTTCTCCCGTTTCTGGTTCACACCAGGGTGTGAGGTTCGCGAATTAACGCTACACAAAGCTACGCTGTATTAAAGCCGTGCTTTGATCATCAACCACAAGACTATGCTTTTCAACAGAAGCCTTGATCATTTGCATCTCAGCATGCCATACAGGCAATTCATGCCATGCGACTAATATCTATCGATATATAACCTCTGAGCTCGTACGTCTCAGAGAAGTGCATTAAGCAAGAGAATAAATTCTTCGCCGCCAAACATATATATATTTAATATAAATCAATCAACACAGAATAAAATCCAATGTCATACACACAATCCATTTACAAGTCCTTTCTGGGTCTGAACGAAACTGGAGGAACCTTATTCCTCGCATATCCATCGATCTCCAAGTACGTCTGGACGATCACCCACTGATTCCCTCCTATTGCGTGTACAGCCCAATCAAGATCATCAGTAATTATCCAAACGACGTGAAGACTCCGGTCTTCAACCACCGTCTTCATCGACGAATTATCGTCGATTCAGTTATTCAGAATGGGCTAAACCCGGTCTTTCCGAATAACTCGCGTATATAATAAACAAGTGTTATAAAAGCACAACATACGCCTTATTCCAATCCAGAATATTCCTTTACTCAAATATTCTTTTACTTTGGGAAAGGTTCCCATTAATTTTATCAAAGATAAATTTTTTAAATTTATTATTTAATCTTCCTTTGGATTATCAATTCAAACCAAATTATGGTTTATCCAAACTAGTCGGAATTAGCGAATTTTACCGAAGTAATCATTTGTTAAATTCCCCAACCCCAACCTATTCATCCCATGAAGTAAAACTGGTAATACTTCATATCTAACACCACGGTGCTATCGGTAATTTCAATTACCATTTCACGTTCAAATCTAATTAAAGATTTAACTATCGCTTGGAGCAAAACTGGTGATACTCCATTCTCGATCATTTCTTGAATTTTATAATTTTAGTTATCAAATTCACCTTTCAATCTAATTAAAGATTCAATAAAACTATAATTCAGTTTTAATTTCCAAAAATCATTACTTAATGATTATTCAAATCTAGGAAATAAATCCTATCTTTAACTGGGTTAAAGAACTAATGTCATTTAAAACACAGCTCACGATAAACACAAAATCACATTCTATTAACAATGGAATCTTCACGAAAAACAGATCAATATATATAATCGATATGAGCTCCCATATCCGACTAATAATATAAATGGAATAACGGCAAAGCCTTTTAAATTCCATATATATTAACAGTCTTCCTCAACAGAAGTTCACTTCGATCATTACCAAATCGAATTCCATTCCATTCCAATTTATTTTATTAAATTGGAAAACTTTACTTTGGAAAATCTCCTTTAAATCTTATCAAAAAGATTTATAAATTCCAAATCCCATTTCACTGTAAATCGGTTTAAAGAACGAATGTCGTTAAAACACAATTCACAATAAACCCAATTCACATTCCATTAATTATCGGGTTAAAGAACAAGTGTTATTTAAAACACCGTTCACGATAAACCCAAAAATCAATTTCAATTCAATTCCAATTAAATATTATTTAATTGGTATACTTCATTAAATCTAAATAAAAAGATTTAATCTTTTCTCAACTGGGTTTAAGAACAGTGTTAATGAAGACACCATTCACGATAAACCCAAATCCCATTTGATATTAAATACAAGGCTCTGAATAGAATATATATCGGCTTACATTTAATATCAAATTCTACGACCAACAAATATCCTATCGGAAATAACGATATAAATATATCTTTCAAATTTCCATAACAATATCTGTATAATCACGAAATCCAACATCGAAATATTCCAAAGACAATTTCAATTCAAATCCATTCCAGTTCAACTATTGGAAATTCTGGTTATTTTTAAAACCCTTTTAAATCCAATTTATTTATTTCAAAAATAAATAGATTATAATTCTAGTTCAAAACTAGTTCATTTCGATAAAAATCTATTTTTATCTTTTCAAATATGGAATTTTTCATCCCAATTCTTTCCAAATCATTTCTTATGATTTTACACAAATTATTGCTATTTTTAATAATTTTATCAAGGCACGTACTGTCGATTTCCATAAACGGCCATCGAACTGCACTTACAACGACCTTTTCCAAATTTTATTTGGACATAATTCTAAATCCAACCGTTAGATTTCAAATCTCTAATATTCGTTAGAAAGCTCTTTTCGATACGAACCTAAGGTTCCGGTTTTAGGAGAATCCGACGGTCGGATCTCCCGTAATGTCCGTTCGAAGTCAATGGTCGAAATTCGCGAACTGCCACAGCGCGGCGCGTTCTATTCAGGCCATTATATTATATATATAATATATTTCTTCGATTCCCCTTTAAAACGTATTTTATAAATCGTTTTAAATTCATTTTCAAAACGATTTCAACTTCATATTCAATTTCAAATCAAAATTGAATATTCTATATCATCGATATATAAACGATAATATTTTCAAAACATTATATTTTGAAATCAATTCCTTTTCGATATTCATTATAAAAATGAATAAAATCGATACAAATATCGTTCATGTCAAAATGGCGTCAATCTAATCAACACGGCTTTATATATTTAAATATAATCGTGTCCATCCCAAATCGGACATCAAAATCACATTTTGATCTATTACTGAATATCATTTTAAAATATTCTTTATTTTAAAATAATCGTTATTTCAAAATATTCATTCTTTCTGAACTGGAATCGGACACAGTCAATTACCATATAATTTAACTATATGGATTTCATACAACATGTGTGTATAACAACAATGAAAACAGCAATCCATCATCCAGAGTGCATTCTACACTTTATAAGCATTAAATATAAATATTTAATGCTTATACCAGCCAGTCAATCAATCGAACGACATACAACTAATTATTGGGATTAGTGTATGTCATATATCATCCCAATACCCGTGTGGGATTTCAAATAATCAAACACAGGTTTTATTTGTGCAGTTGGGTGATGTGTAAAATTTATCGTCCCAATCAATATCAGTCAAATTAGTGTACATAAACAAATCGTCTGATTTGTAAATGAATATTTATTCTCTTTCATATACATGTTAAAAATTATATTTTTAACGACAAAATATTTATTCGGTTCATTTACACAATAAAAATGATATTTTTATTTTTCTAATATATTTTAGAAAGTTTCGACGGCATAACGACATGATACCAGAACCGGGATAAGGTCTAGCCTTATCCATCGCCTCATAATGGCGCACGTCATACACAACCCAAATTCTAATCAATTTCATATTCACACCACAAACCAATATTCAACCAAACACATCAATCAACACAAACAACCAAACAAGTCATCCATGGTCTGTGGACGATGGGGAACATTTCATATATGTAGTTATATAATAAATAACTGTATAAAGAAAATTAAAGTGAGGAGTTCTCACCTTGGGATCCACTCCGCCATTCTATATTTTTGAACGATTCAGTCAAGCCGTTCCATCGCACTCCTTTTCCCGCTGTTCATAAAAATCATATTCTTATCGCTTCATTCCAATAAATAAAAATCATATTTTCATTTCTACTCCATATATTTTTACCACGCTTGTTTCTATATAAAAATTATATTTTTATATTTTTACTTCTTATATAAAGATCGAATTTTTATTTTGCTTCATATATAATAAAAATTATATTTTTATATCACTTCTCATATAATAGAAATCATATTTTTATTATGCTATTCATATGCAAATCATATTTTTAAATCAATATCGTTCATATGAAAATCACATCTTCATGTATATAAAAATCGTATTTTTATCTTGCTACTTCCTATTTTTATTTCACTCAAAATTATATTTCCATATCGCTAAAAATTATATTTTTACATAACTAGAAATATTTTCTTTCATACGATAAAACCATATTTTTATGCGACTAAAAATTATATTTTTATCAACTAAAAATATTCCTTACATAGAATAAAAATCACATTTTTATCTAATCTAAAAATCTAATCTTTTCTACTATAATGAAAATCGAGACTTTTCTATAGTCAAAATTATATTTTTTTATATTTCTAAAAATCTTAACCATTCTATGTTTAAAAATAAAATCAAACCTTTCTTTAAAATAAAAAAATAAAAATCATAGCTTTAAAGAAAAATAAAATAAAATAAAAAGCATAGCTTTGAAGAAAATAAAAAAAAGGAAGAGATAAAAGGGCTCACTATGAGGGGGGCGGGTTTTCTACGAATGGGGGCCCACTGGTCGATCAGACGCGACGGGGAGCGGTGGCCGAGGTGCTGGAGGTGGTGGCTTCGCCTGCGTGGCCGGAATTATGGTGTGGTGGCGGGTTTTAAATGGGGTGCGTGGCTTTTGACTAGAGGAGCGGTGGGCCAGCGTGGGGTGGCGGGTGCCGTGGGGTCTGGGGAGTTCGCCGGAGGTGCGACTCCTTCTGCAACGGTTGGGGGGGGGGGGATTCCAGACGATGGCGGGGAACGAGATTAAAGGGGGAGCTGAGCGGGATTTTTCTGTAAAAAGGGGGTCGGGTTTTGTTTTGGGGGAGAATGGTATAGGGGGGTATATGTTAATATATATATATATATATATTATTTTATTATTTTATATTTAGAAAGGTTGACTTTTCTTTTGAACCCCAAATGAGGCCCAACGACTGTCGTCCCTAGCGTATTACACCCATTCTGAACACAATGGGATATGTTTCATAAGCCAATTCAGTTGTTATGATCAGTTTTCGCTAAATTTAAAATAAAATCACTATATTTCAAATTTAAACACACATTTTAATTTACTAGGGCCACATACAGACTCTAAAAATTCCCAAAAAAATATTTTCTAGCTTCGTATTGACGATACGGTCCAAACAAAACTAATCTCATCAAATTCTGAGACTATTTGAAAAATGGCCATTTTCTAGTCGATCCAAATTGATTGAAACTATCAAAACACATTTTCTTTTGCCACGCTCACATATTGATTCAGAAAATTACGAATTTTGGAATCTAGCAATAACTTGGCATCTTGGATCCAACAAAAGTGGTTTCGTCGAAAACAGAGGTCGTTTGCAAAATTTCCATTTTTAAGGGCCATATTTTCCATAGCGACTATTCTGAATTTTCAACAGGGCATTACTTTTTATCCCCGCTATGAAATTTTGATTTTTCGGATTTGTTGGAATTATATTCTCGATTAGATTCTAATATATTTGCTTTTGCTGAAATCCGGTTTATTTTGAATCCTGTACATTCATTTGAAATTTGAAATCGAATTTTCGAACTACCGCGCCATTTCCAATTCCTTTTATAATTAAAAATAAATATTTATATTCTAACGTCGATTCAAATAAATATATACATTCCAATTCTATTCAAAATAAATTTCTCGTCGTAATTATTTAAAATAATTCATTTTAAATATTCAAAATTCATTAAAATTGCCAAAATAAAAAATTTAAATTGGTTCAAATTTCCGGGTTATTACAGAAAATTATATGGTAATTGATTGAGTCGCATTCCCATTCAGAATATAAATAATATTTTAAAATAAAGAATCTTTGAAAATAAAAAATATTTTAAAATAAAATGTTGGAACAATAAAAATTACCTTTTTATTTAATGTACAAAATATGAAAAATATTCATATAAGAAATGAAAATTGTTTGAAGCAATAAAAGTTATATTTTTATTGTATACCAAATACTCATTGTTTGTAGAAAAAGGTTTAACAATAAAAATTCACATTTTTATTGTGTAAAAGAAATAGGTAAAATGATCATTGTTTTGAAAAAAAAAGTTAACAATAAAAATTTACATTTTTATTGTTTATAAGAAATGATCATGATTTCAAATAGAAAGATTTAACAGTTAAAAGTTTACATTTTTATTATATATATATAAAAAGATTCTAGTTTAATAAATTGGTGTTTACATTAAAAAGTACATTTTTAATGTTAGATGAATCATATAAGAAGATTCAAGTTTGATAAAATTGTGTTTACATAAAAAATTACATTGTTAATGTAAAGAATGAATCATTAAAAGATTCAATGTTGACAATTCAATGTTTACATTAAAATGATCATTAAAAATTACATTTCAATGTAAAAGAAGCATTTTTGTGTAAAGAATCAATTTTATATAAAAGGATCATTTAAATGTAAAAGAAGCATTTTTTGTGTAAAGAATCATTTTTATATAAAAGGATCATTTAAATGTAAAAGAAGCATTTTTGTGTAAAGAATCGTTTTTATATAAAAGGATCATTTAAATGTAAAAGAAGCATTTTTGTGTAAAGAATCATTTTTATATAAAAGGATCATTTAAATGTAAAAGAAGCATTTTTGTGTAAAGAATCATTTTTATATAAAAGGATCATTTAAATGTAAAAGAAGCATTTTTTGTGTAAAGAATCATTTTTATATAAAAGGATCATTTAAATGTAAAAGAAGCATTTTTGTGTAAAGAATCGTTTTTATATAAAAGGATCATTTAAATGTAAAAGAAGCATTTTTGTGTAAAGAATCATTTTTATATAAAAGGATCATTTAAATCTAAAAGAAGCATTTTTTTGTAAAGAAGCATTTTATATACTAGTATTACCGCACAACGGTGGGAAAACCAACCGTTAAAATGTTTAATGTGAAATACAAAATTATTTGTTAGTACTTAATTTAAGTCAGATTTTAGTGAAAAAGTAATAAAATATTTTATGAGAACATGACAAATAATAATTTAAATAGTGTAAATTCAGTTAAACTGAATTGTACATGTAAATGTATTTATTTGAATCAGTTACAAGCACATACGTACATTTTTATTATATACTAAGTAAGATCAATGTACTCTTGATGTTTGGCTGTTTTGCGGCTTTAAACCATTAATGGGTTGAAGACATAAAAGAAAAAACCTGTAACGACCCAGAAAATCTGAACCAATTTAAAATTTTTAAATTGGCTAAAATAATGGATTTTAAATATTTAAAACAAATATTTTAAATAATGGCGATGAAAACTGAGTTCGAATCGACATTTGAAAACCAATATAATTAATTATAATTATATATAGAATTGAAAATGGCGCGGTAGTTCGATAATTCGATTTCAAACTTCCATTGGATATACCGGGTGCAAAACAATCCGGATTTTAGTGAAACCAAAAATATTTAAATATGTTAGTGAATATCTTTCTAACGAATCCGACCAATCGAAATTTGATAGCGGGAATCAAAAGATATGTCCAGTTGAAAATTCTGAATAGTCGCTATGGAATTCAGGCCCTTAAAAGTGGATATTTTGCAAATGACCTCGGAATTGGATGAAACCACTTTTGTTAGATCCGTAGTGTCAAGTTATTGCTAGGTTTCAAATTTCATAATTTTTCGAATCAATATGTGAGCGTGGCAAAAGAAAACGCGTTTGACCAGTTTCTGTTGAATTTAATCGACAGGAAATTGGCCATTTTTCAAACGGTCTCAGAATTCGACGAAACTAGTTTTGTTAGGACCGTATCGTCTATACGAAACTGGAAAATATTTTTCTAGAATTTTTCTAGTTAGTATGTGACCCTGGTAAATTGAAATGTACGTTTAAAATCCAATATAGTGATTTAAATGTAAATTCAACGGAAACTGATTGTAACGATCAAATCAGCTTGCGATACATATCCCATTGTGTTCGGAATGGGGGTATAACGCTATGGACGACAGGCGGTGGGCCTCGTTTCGAGGTCGTATGTAAAAGTCAACCTTTTTACAAATTAAATAATTAATTAATAAAAAATATATATATATTATTTTAATTTCCCTCCCTCCCTTTATTCTTCTTCCTGGCCCCCCCCCGATTTCATTCTTCAGAAATAAAAAAAAAGGGACAAGAAAAAAAACCTAATTCTAAATCGCGCCGCCCCTCCAGACCTCGACGCCGACGAAGTCCCCGAAGCCATCGCCACCTCGTTCGAACTCCGAGCGCCGCCCACCGCCTTACTCCGATCGAAGACCCCGTCCCCCAGTCCGATTCGCAGCGACCCAAGCCTCCCCCTGAAGCCTCGCCACCACCACCGAGATCCATTGCCCCACCTCCGACGATCGGCGAACCCCCCCCCCCTTTTTCTGTAAGTATTTCTTTTATTTTATTATTTTATTTTTATTTTATAAAAACAAAATTTAAAACTGATTTGGTTAAAATTTAAAACTGATTTGTTAAAAATAAAAACTGGATTTTTATGAAGTATAAAAACTGGATTTTTATGAAGAATAAAAACTGGATTTTTATAAAGTATTAAAACAGATTTTTTTTAAAAAAGAATAAAAACAGATTTTTTTTAAAAAAAGAAAGTAAAAACTGTTTTGTTTTTAAAGTAAAAGCTGTTTTGTTTTTAAAGAAAAAAAACCGATTTTGGTAAAAAGTTAAAAACTGAATTTTTAAAAAGTTTAAAACTGAATTTTTAAAAGATGAAAACTGATTTTTAGAAAAGTATAAAAAAACTGATTTTGTTTTTAAAATAAAAACTAATTTTGTTTTTAAAGAAAAAAAAATAAGAAAAACTGATTTTTAGAAAAGAGAAAAACTGATTTTTAAAGCAAAGATTAAAACTGTTTTTTTTAGAAAAGTTAAAACCGTTTTTAAAGAAAGGTTAAAACTGATTTTTCGAAAAAGGATTTGAACTTTAAAAAGTAAAAATCATATTTTTATATGTCGAAAGTCGAAAGTAAAAATCATATTTTTATATGTCGAAAGTCGAAAGTAAAAATCATATTTTTATATATCGAAAGTCGAAAGAAAAATCATATTTTTATATATCGAAAGTCGAAAGAAAAATCATATTTTTATATATCGAAAGTCGAAAGAAAAATCATATTTTTATATGTCGAAAGTCGAAAGAAAAATCATATTTTTATATATCGAAAGTCGAAAGAAAAATCATATTTTTATATATCGAAAGTCGAAAGAAAAATCATATTTTTATATATCGAAAGTCGAAAGAAAAATCATATTTTTATATGTCGAAAGTCGAAAGTAAAAATCATATTTTTATATATCGAAAGTCGAAGTAGAAATCAGATTTTTATATATTGAATAACATAGTAAAAATTCGATTTTTACATGTGTAGAGAATACGGGTGAAAGCGACAGAAAGGCGAAGATTTCTGAAAAAGAAGAATCGTAGTTGGATAGCTATTGGTGAGATTTCTGATTTAAAAATATTATATATATGTGAAATGAAAGTGAATTGCTATCTATAAATATATATCTATATATATATATACGCCCCTCGTCCACAAACCATGGACGATATTTATTGATTGAAATTGTTGTGATAATTGGTTGATAGCGAATGATTGTTTGGGATTGTTTGTGATTGATATTGGTTGATTGTGGTTGAAAAATACCCATTGGTGGTTGTGAAATATTTGGTTGAAACCACATAGGATTAGTTTGTGGAAATGAAATAAATATATACATGCCGCCTGCGTGCGAACTAGATGCATGATCCCCATTGTCAAAAACCGCGAGGTTTTAAGGTAGAGCGAGGAGCCGTACTAGGGACGGTCCCGGTGTAACTACCCTGCCGTTATGCTGCCGAAATTTTGAATAATATTTGTGTGTTTGAATTATTTTCATATGCTTAAACTATATTTATTCATTGTATAGAAAAATTCATGTGTTGAATTGATATTCATTCGTTGTTTAGAAATTCATGTGTTGAATGGTATTCATATTTTGAAATAAATTGTTCGATAATAAAAATCACATTTTTATCTATATATAGAAACTATAGAAAACATTCATGTGTTGAATTGATATTCATTCGTTGTTTAGAAATTCATGTGTTGAATGGTATTCATATTTTGAAATAAATTGTTCGATAATAAAAATCACATTTTTATCTATATATAAAAACTATTGAAAACATTCATGTGTTGAATTGATATTCATTCGTTGTTTAGAAATTCATGTGTTGAATGGTATTCATATTTTGAAATAAATTGTTCGATAATAAAAATCACATTTTTATCTATATATAGAAACTATTGAAAACATTCATGTGTTGAATTGATATTCATTCGTTGTTTAGAAATTCATGTGTTGAATGGTATTCATATTTTGAAATAAATTGTTCGATAATAAAAATCACATTTTTATCTATATATAGAAACTATAGAAAACATTCATGTGTTGAATTGATATTCATTCGTTGATTAGAAATTCATGTGTTGAATGGTATTCATATTTTGAAATAAATTGTTTTATGATAAAAATCCTATTTTGTCACCTATATGAACTATATAGAAAAATAGTGTTTTGAAATGAATTGTTTTACAATAAAAATCACATTTTTATTGTATGCATAAATCGTTGAAATGTGAAGTGTTAAAAATAGCCACTTGTTCAAAATAAACATATATGAGTTGAAATATTCATTAATTAGCTAATGAAATGATTTGCACCTATTTATGTAACATTAGAATGAATGGAGTTTTTAAATCAAATAGAAATCAAATATGAAGTCGAATAGAAATTGATAAATGATAAGAACTGTATATATATGTACATGCAATATTCATTGAACAGGTTATAGCAAAGGGGCTAGAGAAGAGGAATAAAATTTTGTGCCCGACAAATAGGTACACATTTACTGATTTGTTTGGGTGATGATTTTGAGCCTGTTGGCTAGCCGCTTGGCTTTTTCTTTTTCTTTTTGAGATTAGAAGGACCGGGAACGCTATTTGCAATTTACCGATGCTCCCGGTGCAGGGGAGGTTATGGCGAAATTTTTCCAAAATTTAAGGTGTTAGAAAAATATTTGAAGTGAAAACGATATGGAAATCGTTGAATGAACTATATTTATATAAATATATAAATATAAATAAAATTAAAACGAAACGAAGCCGTGCAGTTCGTATTTCGAAACCGTGATTTCAAACGACTAGTGCGGGAAATCCGACCATTGGATTTTCCCGAAACCTCAACCGTCGGGTTCGCCTTGGAATAATCTTTCCAACGGCACCAACCTTGTAAAAATCCAACGGTTGGATTGTCTGGAATGTTTAATTCAAATTTGAAGAAAAACAGCGCCAGAATCGATTTTATTTATATATAAATATAAATAGAATTATATTTAATCGAATAACGACGCTGCAGTTCGTATTTTGAAATCGAAATTTCAAACGATTGTACCGGGAGATCCGACCGTCGGATTTTCCCGAAACTGGAACCGTTGGATTCGTTTTGAAAAGACCTTTCTAATGGTGTAAATTTTGTGAAGATCCAATGGTTAGATTTTCAGATATGTGTAAATCAAATCTGAAGAAAAACAGCGCCACGGCCGCCTTATGGCCCGAAGCGTCGTTTTGAATAAAATGGCTATTTTAAAATAAATAAAAATAGCGATAAATAGTTATAAAATATCGTAAGCGATATGGAATGGAAATAAACTGAATTTGCTAGATTTAGGTGATGTTTGATGGTTGAATGTGTTTGGTGTGAAAATTACATTAAAGGACAAAATTGGTGTTGTCGAATAATTTAACCATTGAAATAAATTGAATTGAAATTCTAAATATACGTGAATTATTTGAGAAGGCCGAGTTAATTCTCATTTCAAATAATTGACCGACGATTGAAAGTCGAAGATAAAGACGGTGGTCGAAGACCGGAGATCTTCACCTCGTTTGGATGGTAACCGAGGTCCTGATTGGGAGGCATCCCGAAATATGGATAATGAGTGGTGATCGTCCAGACGTACGTGTTGATAGAAGGGTTTGCGAGGTATTTAGTGCCTCCGGTTTCGTTCAGACCCAGAACGGACTTGTAAATGGACTGTGTGTCCGACATTGGAATTTGTTCTGTGTGATTGATAGCCATCAGTTGCACGGTATGAATTGCCTGTGTGGCATGCTAAGAGGCAGTGATCAGGGCTTCTGTTGAAAAGCAAAGTCTTGTGGTGATGATCAAAGCATCGCCTGTGTGGCGTAGCTTTGTGTATAACGTAAATTCGCGAGCCTCACACCCCGGTATGAACCTAAAACGGGAGAAGGACCTCAGGGAGGGCATGCGTTTCTTTCTAGCTAGGGTGGTGTCAGTGACCTACCAGCCCTGACATTTATATACTTTTCACCTATGTGGTTGTTGCTGTTGCGAGGCGCCTCGGTCTGATCGGGCAATTCGGGTCCGATGGAGTCATTCGTTGGCTCATTTACACCCCAAAGGGTGGGGAAACGTAGTGTTCAGGCATTCTTAATCCACATCGGTGGACCGGCCTTGTCGCTCCAAGGGTCGATGCGTTCTGATCCTGAGACATGGGCTAGATTGTCTCGAATTCGGTAAGGACTATCTTTTGCCTTGGTTCATGACGGAAATCCAATTTCCAGATACGACATCGTGCGGTTTTGATTGTATACCTATATATGGCGACATAGTGGTATGGGGCATTAATGCCGTCTATGATTGATAGTTATGATTTGAAATTGTTTTCAAAACATATAAACACTAGCAATAATATCAAATGCCTTTGTTTTATTCGTATCAAGCATATCTTGGCCGTTATAAGGTAAAAACTCTATCCTCCGGTTTGCGTTGCATTGTGTGATGGGAACTGAGTCTTATAACGGTTTCATTTGTATAAAAAGCATAGCGATGTTTAAAAGAAAGATTTGTTTTAAAGCACTGGCAATCCAATGGAGTAAACCCGTTCCACGAAAGTGGCGTGGTCCTGTGATTAGCCAATTATATATGTGTTGAGTAGATTTCTCATACCAGTCCCATGACTGACTCGTAGTTTGTTTCACTCTCAAACTCGGGTGCCCCTTTTTCTACACGGGCAGCCTTGTATTCAGGTTTAGCTGGTTCTTTCTGGATAGCTGGAGCTGAAGATGGATTCTATCATTTATTTCTTTTTATTCTGTTCAGCTCCTATTGTACATATTTTGTTTATTTCCGCTGTAGACATTTATGTATAGCTGAACTGTATTTGTACTAAGTAAGATCCTGTATACTGTGTAACTCTGATGATTATTTTATCCAGTATATTTTGTTGTTCATTCTGGTGTATTTATTTAATTCTGTTCTGCTATTATATGTTTCTGTGTTATATTCCAAAAGATAACCTTGTTTCCGTGAGAACGGGAAATCGGGTCGTCTCAACGTGGTATCAGAGCTTTGGTTAAGCTTAGTTCTGGAATATAACATTTGAACGAACTCGTCAGAAATAGAACCTGTAGTGTTCTAGGACGGGTAACTCTATACAGATAAGATCAGTAATATCCTAGTATGAGTATAGCAGAATCAGAACAACTCGTTAGAGATGGGGTCAGAAGTGCCTCAGAACGAGTCGAGAGTAATATGTTTTTAAATAACGTATTTGTGATTATATATATATATAGTCTGGTTTTAGAAATATAATTTTTGAATATATAAAAGATATATATTTGAAAGGTTAAAAACAATTGGATTGGTTGTTGTGTTGTGTGATTGTAGATTTATCAAACCACTTTCGACTTTGTTCCTTTTCGGGGACGAAAAGTTTTAAGTGGGGGAGATTGTAACGACCCAGAAAATCTGAACCAATTTAAAAATTTTAAATTGGCTAAAATAATGGATTTTAAATATTTAAAACAAATATTTTAAATAATGGCGATGAAAACTGAGTTCGAATCGACATTTGAAAACCAATATAATTAATTATAATTATATATAGAATTGAAAATGGCGCGGTAGTTCGATAATTCGATTTCAAACTTCCATTGGATATACCGGGTGCAAAACAATCCAGATTTTAGTGAAACCAAAAATATTTAAATATGTTAGTGAATATCTTTCTAACGAATCCGACCAATCGAAATTTGATAGCGGGAATCAAAAGATATGTCCAGTTGAAAATTCTGAATAGTCGCTATGGAATTCAGGCCCTTAAAAGTGGATATTTTGCAAATGACCTCGGATTTGGATGAAACCACTTTTGTTAGATCCGTAGTGTCAAGTTATTGCTAGGTTTCAAATTTCATAATTTTTCGAATCAATATGTGAGCGTGGCAAAAGAAAACGCGTTTGACCAGTTTCTGTTGAATTTAATCGACAAGAAATTGGCCATTTTTCAAACGGTCTCAGAATTCGACGAAACTAGTTTTGTTAGGACCGTATCGTCCATACGAAACTGGAAAATATTTTTCTAGAATTTTCTAGTTAGTATGTGACCCTGGTAAATTGAAATGTACGTTTAAAATTCAATATAGTGATTTAAATGTAAATTCAACGGAAACTGATTGTAACGATCAAATCAGCTTGCGATACATATCCCATTGTGTTCGGAATGGTGGTATAACGCTATGGACGACAGGCGGTGGGCCTCGTTTCGAGGTCGTATGTAAAAGTCAACCTTTTTACAAATTAAATAATTAATTAATAAAAAAAAATATATTATTTTAATTTCCCTCCCTCCCTTTATTCTTCTTCCTGGGCCCCCCCCCCCCCCCCCCCGATTTCATTCTTCAGAAATAAAAAAAAAGGGACAAGAAAAAAAACCTAATTCTAAATCGCGCCGCCCCTCCAGACCTCGACGCCGACGAAGTCCCCGAAGCCATCGCCACCTCGTTCGAACTCCGAGCGCCACCCACCGCCTTACTCCGATCGAAGACCCCGTCCCCCAGTCCGATTCGCAGCGACCCAAGCCTCCCCCTGAAGCCTCGCCACCACCACCGAGATCCAGTGCCCCACCTCCGACGATCGGCGAACCCCCCCCCCTTTTTCTGTAAGTATTTCTTTTATTTTATTATTTTATTTTTATTTTATAAAAACAAAATTTAAAACTGATTTGGTTAAAATTTAAAACTGATTTGTTAAAAATAAAAACTGGATTTTTATGAAGTATAAAAACTGGATTTTTATGAAGAATAAAAACTGGATTTTTATAAAGTATTAAAACAGATTTTTTTTTATAAAAAGAATAAAAACAGATTTTTTTTAAAAAAAGAAAGTAAAAACTGTTTTGTTTTTAAAGTAAAAACTGTTTTGTTTTTAAAGAAAAAAAACCGATTTTGGTAAAAAGTTTAAAACTGAATTTTTAAAAAGTTTAAAACTGAATTTTTAAAAGATTAAAACTGATTTTTAGAAAAGTATAAAAAAACTGATTTTGTTTTTAAAATAAAAACTAATTTTGTTTTTAAAGAAAAAAAATAAGAAAAACTGATTTTTAGAAAAGAGAAAAACTGATTTTTAAAGCAAAGATTAAAACTGTTTTTTTTAGAAAAGTTAAAACTGTTTTTAAAGAAAGGTTTAATGTGACGGCCCGCCCCGCACCAACCGACGTTTTACTCCAATTGTGCGCTGTACACATGTCCAATTGGCATGGGACGGTCGCCAAAGAAGAGAAAGAAAGAAGATGAACCAAATAAAGAACCTGTAATATGTCTCACAGCGCATGGAATAAAATATAATAGCCAACATATACTTGACATAAAACAGATGAGACAGTGCATAAGCTGAAAACTTGAACTAACATCATCAGAGTAGCGGAAATATCAAATACAGCTTATTACAACTTCAAAATACTGTCTCTAAGATAAACAAAATAGGTATGCTACTAATGCCCAAAGTAGATACCAATCACGACACAGGGAGAATGACTATATATCATACGTGGAGCCTCCTGCTCGTCTTCAGTCCATCTACCAAGCGCACTACCAGCTATCCCTGTCTCTAGTCTGCTCGTGTGAGCACCCAGAGTAATAAGAAGAAACATAAAACTCTGGGTCAGACATCAGTCTGGTATGAGTGGTAGCAAGCATAAACAGAATAATAACAGGTATACTAAGTCATACCTGAACCTGGACCTGCAACCAAAGAGTTAGTACTACACGGTACAACACTCTATGATGTCACAAACACATAGTATAAGTATACGGGGGTGGGGGATGTGTGTGTCAAACAATCAAACATAACAACCATCCTCGCATCTCTCACTCAGTGCGTAAAGCATACGACATCCACTTCTTCGATCACTAGAGCACTTTACTCAAATGACAGAACTCGACTTTGTACGACTATGTACATTCCTACTACCACCAACGCCATACCTATGGGATCACGCCCAACGTTTCCATGACCCCACTCCATTGGTAGGTAGCTCCCTAGTCGCACCATATCCAAAGCCCGAGTTTGTCTCTCTACCCCCAACACCTAGTGATCCAAAGTCATAGACATCGACAACTCCTTAGCACGCGTCCCGCAGCAAAGCCCAATCACGAAGTGAACTCATTGGTTCCCGTCTGGATCCTGAGCTCAAACTTCCACTTGAACTACCTTTGCATTTCGGGTTATGGACCTCCATTGGATCGGTTCGGATCCCTTTCATCATCATTGGGATCGTGGCCTTCATCGTCTCGGTTCGTGACTACCACCTCGGATCGGATCGGAGTACTCGTGGCCTCCAGTCCCATCCGGATCGGATCGGGTTCTCCATGGCACACTGGATCGGTTCGTGGCTTCCAGTCTCGCCTGGATCGGATCAGGTTCTCCACCACGCAACGGCTCGGGTCACGCCTCCTGGTCATAGTTCCAAGCGCCTCGCCCTCCTCCAAGTCTTTGATTCGTTGTCCTCAAGGTGATCAGATCGGATCGTGTCGTTATCACCCCAAGCGGGTCGGGTCGGAGTCTTCAATCACCAAGTCTTGAATCGCGACTTCTCGGATCGGTTCGGATCCTTCAGCTCGTGGCGCAGCTTGCTTCACTATAACGATCGGTTCGGTTCGTGGTGAAGAGAAAAGGGGCGGTTCGGTTCGGTAGGGGCGATCCGATCCGATTTCCTGCACTAATTCCTGCAACTTTCCAGCAAGTGTTTATACGCCTCTCGACGGCGTTTTCAACCATTCTAACTATTGCAATCACTCACAAAGCATGTCATAGAGTCATAGCAACACATACAAGTGACCTCAAACACCAAAACAACAATATGACATGGTAAAATGGATCAAACATGCCCAAAACCCCATATTTTTCCCTTAAGCATATGTGAGCATAACTAATGACATGATTAGCAAAACTTAACCAAATTAACCCAAACTCACATCAGAGGTCTAAAACATTATTCATGAATTTATAAACATTTTTCCAGAATTTATTTTCGTTTAAAAACGCTAATTAGCACTAATCACCCCGAATAACCATAATTAGTGCAAAAAGCAAGCTAATCACTCACCTTAGCCACAAATAAAACAAGATCCGAAATAAATCTCTGATTTGGTGAAGATGACAAGGTGTTGTAGCAGCTCTAATCCCGATTTGGTGTTGATTTGCCTTGATTTGTCGTTGCTAATCCTTTTTCTTCAAGTTTGGAGTGGTTTGGAGTGATTTAGAGGTTGGAGGCCATTAATAGGGTTCTATGAAATAAAATGGTGGCTGAAAAAATGACTAAAAGGATGTTTTCTAACCCTAATCAGCCCTTATACAACCCCAATCCCGAAATCTCCTTATGGGCCCAATTGCTAACTATCCGGTTTAGCCCAATTATGCAGTTTTTCACCCTCTAAACCTTGTTTCAGCCATATCTCCCAAACGGTAAGTCCGTTTGGCTATTATGACCACTCTACGGAA
Organism: Allium sativum; assembly: GCA_030737875.1. Lineage (NCBI taxonomy): Eukaryota > Viridiplantae > Streptophyta > Magnoliopsida > Asparagales > Amaryllidaceae > Allium > Allium sativum. The sequence goes on from CM060910.1 coordinate 514,411,292, forward strand.
AGAGAAACCATCAAACGAATCTAATGGAAGTGGTTTCAGGTCAAAATTCCTTCCCTATCAAAAGTTATGGCTAAAACAGTATTGACTAGGGGCAAAATGGTCATTTAAAAATCGACAAAAATCATGAACAGGGGAAATGGCTCTAATAAATGTTTCCCAAAGTTATATGACCATACGACTTCATGCGGGAAAGAAATAAATATTCTACAATCCTATGATGTGTAGAATACGGGTCGTTACACTCTTCCCCCCTTAAGAAATTTCGCCCCCGAAATTCCCTAATCAAAACACACACAAGGGTCCCGCATGCCTATCAATCATAAAACAACCATCAAACATGCAAAACAAGCAAAACAAGTCTATCCTAGCATGCGGAATAACTAAATCACAAAGTAAATCTTACCAGGCAAAGAGTTCTGGATAAGCCTTTCTAATGCTCTCCTCTGTCTCCCAAGCACAATCATTTTCGTCCTCGCCCCACTGAACTTTGACTAGCTTCACCGACTTTCTTCTAAGTTGCTTCGTATCCTGCCCCACAATACGAATCGGCTTGCGGTTCTCAACCGCCTCAGATTCTACTTCGAAGTCCTCTAACTGATCAGGTGAAATAGTCACATTTGAGTCGTGAACGAACTTCCTTAGTTGGGAAACATGAAACACATTGTGAACTCCTGCCATTTTCTCTGGTAAGCCAACTCTATACGCCAAATTCCCAACTTCCTCGAGAACTTGGAAAGGACCCACAAATCTTGGTGCTAACTTGCCTCTCCTGCCAAATCGTATCACGCTTTTCAACGGAGAGATCTTGACAAACACCAAGTCACCAACGGAGAATTTCAAGTCTCTTCTCCTCTTATCAGCATAACTCTTCTGCCTATCTTGAGCAGCTTTCATTCGTTGCTGAATAATCTTGATTTTATCGGAAGTTTCTCTCACCACATCTGGTCCAAGCACAAACTTCTCGCCAGTCTCTATCCAACATGATGGTGAGTTGCACGGTCTTCCGTACAGAGCTTCATATGGAGCCATACCGATACTGGATTGGTAGCCATTATTGTATGCAAACTCCACTAGATGCAAATGGTCATCCCATGATCCACCAAAATCCAATATACACGCTCTCAAGAGATCTTCCAATATACGATTCACCCTCTCCGTCTGACCGTCGGTCTGAGGATGGTATGCGGTACTGAGATGTAATTCTGATCCTAAAGCCTCTTGTAAGCTCTTCCAAAATCCACTAGTAAACAACGGATCTCGGTCACTCACAATGCCTTTGGGTACTCCATGAAATCTCACTACCCACTTCATATATAGTTCTGCTAACTTAGCTGCGGTTCTATTCGACTTAACTGGTATGAATCTTGCGCTCTTGGTCAGTCGATCCACAATTACCCAAATGCTATCATATCCCGATCTAGTCCTCGGTAAACCATCGATAAAATCCATTGAAACTTGTTCCCATTTCCATTCGGGAATTTCTAATGGTTGCATCAACCCACTAGGCTTCTTTTGCTCGGCTTTAACTAGCTGGCAATTCATGCATTTGGATATAAACTTCCCAACGTCTCTTTTCATCCCTTCCCAGTAGTAAGTCTGTCTCATGTCTCGATACATCTTATTACCACCGGGATGTATAGTCAGTTTTGAGTGATGACATTCTCTAAGCACTTCATCTCTCAAACCATTCACGTTGGGCACCACTAGTCTTCCATCCTTCCGAAGCCATCCATCTCGATCAAGCCCATACTTGTCCATCTCCCCATCGACATTCATTTCCAACTTGGAGATGACTTCCAATAAATTAGGGTCGTTCCTTTGTTTGGAACCAATCCTCTCAATCAAAGTGGGTCTGATCGTCAAGCTAGATAGCATAATTGGATCCAATTCGCACCTTGGTCTGAAATCAAACCCCGCGATATACTCCAGCTGCTTCCATTCAAGAAACATTGCCCCTAAGCTGGCATGTCTCCTACTCAAGGCATCGGCTACCGCATTACCCTTCCCAGGTGTATACGCGATATCAAAATCGTACGAAGCCAAGAACTCTAACCATCTCTGCTGTCGGAGATTCAGATCTTTCTGAGAGAAGAGATACTTTAACGATTTATGATCGGTAAACAGCTCAAATCTTTCTCCCAAGAGGTAATGTCTCCACATCTTCAGCGCAAATACAATCGCTGCCAATTCCAAATCATGGGTAGGATACTTCTTCTCATGTGGCTTTAGCTGTCGACTAGCATAAGCTACAACCCTACCTCCTTGCATCAATACCGCACCCAGTCCGGTACCACAAGCATCCGTGTATACCGTCATCTCTTCATTTCCCTTAGGAATGACCAACACTGGCGCACGCGTCAACTTTTCCTTTAGACTCTTGAATGCTTTTTCACACCCTCCGTCCCAAACGAAGGCTTGATTCTTCTTAGTCAATTGAGTCAACGGTGCCGCTGTCTTGGAGAAGTCTTTGATAAACTTACGATAATATCCAGCTAACCCCAAGAAACTTCTTACGTCTGTTGCATTCTTGGGCGTAGACCAATCTTGTACCGTAGCCACCTTTGCAGGGTCCACGGCAACACCATTTTCTGAAACAACATGGCCCAAGAATCTCACTTCCCTCCTCCAGAAGTGGCACTTAGAAAACTTCGCTTTCAGTTGGTGTCTTCTCAACACCTCCAACGCAATTCTCAAATGTTCCTTGTGTTCCTCTTCTGTCCTCGAGTAAACAAGGATATCGTCTACGAACACAAGAACAAACTTATTCAATTGGTCTCTGAATACTCTATTCATAAGATCCACGAAGTATGCTGGTGCATTGGTCAACCCGAATGGCATGACCAACCACTCATAGAACCCAGACGGCGTCCTAAATGCCGTTTTAGCTATACTATCAGCTGCTACACGGAGCTGATGAAATCCTGTCGCGAGGTCCAACTGGGAGAACACTCTCGCTCCTTCCAGTTGATCAAACAAATCATCTATCCGTGGTAGAGGATACTTATTCTTCCTCGTCACCTTATTTAACTCGCGATAGTCTACACACAATCGAAGGGAACCATCTGCCTTAGTAGCAAACACAACTGGTGCTCCCCACTCGGAAACACTTCTTCTAATAAATCCCTTCTTCAAAAGATCGCTAACTTGCACCTCGAGCTCTCGCTGTTCTCGTGGTGCCATACGACGAAGTGGCATCACTATAGGTCTGGCATCTTTCACTAAATCAATACGAAACTCAATCTCTCGGTGTGGTGGAAGTCCGGTCACTTCCTCGAAGATGTCCGGGTACTGGCCAACCACGGGCAAACCTGATAACTCATCATGCGGAATGTCGAGGGAATTTACAAAACTAGCCATTACCCCATCACAGGGTAGATTACCAAACACTACCCTCCGCCCATCATCCGCCCTAACTGTTACCAAAAAGCCCTCACAGTCTACCACCACCCCGTATCTTTGGAGCCAATCGACTCCCAAAATAATGCCATACCCAGTAAAGCCCAAAACAAAGCAATCACAAACAAACATACATCCATGACTCGATAAGACCACATTACGACAGATCATACTGAGGTTTGTTGAACCACCAATCGGGTTCGTCACAGCTAATGGTCTATCGACTAACTCGGGCTCCAATCCCAACCTATCTACCAGGTCACTAGATATGAAGGAATGGGAAGCCCCGGTATCGAACAAAACTCTAACAGGAAGATCATAAATGGAAAGCATACCTTGAATGACGACTCCCTTTCCTTTCTCCGCCGCAGTTGGGGCATTCGACGAAGAAGGAACAGCATTGATGGCATATGCTTTCACAATCTGATTCTCCTTCAGAGGTTGCGGGCACTTATCCTTAAAATGTCCCTCTTGGCCACAGTTAAAGCACTTCTTTCCCACTGTCTTGGCCCTACACTCCCTTGCATAATGGCCCTTCTTTCCACATTTGAAGCACTCGACTTCTTTCCTGCTTTTCTTTTGGCCATCCTTGGCTTGGTTCTGCTTCCTCTTATTCTGAGAGTTATTCTTGCCTCCACCGCTTGCTTGCGGCTTTGGCTCTTCAGCAGATGCAGCAACAACCCCAGTCTTCGGCTTAGGGTAAAGACTTTCTGACCTCAAAGCTTTTCCCACGATCGACTCAAACGTCTCATCGATGTGATTAATCAGCCTCTCCCCTAAGTATTCATCCAAACCAGTGATGAACCTCTCATTTTTCTTTTCGGGAGTATCGATTAGAGATAACCCATACTTCGACAAAGTGTCGAACTCAGCAACATAATCCGATACTGCCCTCCCATTCTGCTTAAGCTCCAAGAACTTCCTAAACAATTCCGATTTCTGGGCAGCTGGGATATACTTGTCGCTAAAGCGAGCTTTAAACTGATCCCAAGTAACTTGATCTTCTGGTGTGGCTGCCCTAATAGCATTCCACCAATTCATCGCTCGTCCTTGCAACTGACGAGACGCAAGCCTTCTCTTCATCGCATCCTCGATACCCAAATCGTCGAAGATACGGTCGCAACTATCCAACCAATCCTGAACATCCGTGGCCGATTCTGTTCCGTGAAACGGCTTTCCACCAAGATTAGTGTAATCCTTACTCAGCTTGGCGAAATCGACCCTAGGCGCTTGCACCGCTACACCTCCAGCATTGGCAACATTAGGAGCCTCCCTCTGAATATCCACAAGCATCTCTCTCATGAGGTTGGTAAACATAGCCCTCATGTCAGGGGGATTCCCATTATTGGCCCCTCTACCAGCACCTCTTCCTCGGCTCATCGTCAAATCTGTTAAAGAGAAAACAATTAACCATCTCCATAGTGGTGCCAGTGCAGTGCAATGCGACTTCACTCTTAAACATACTAATACTATATATAGATATAGCTTTTGAAAACCAAAATAATCACAAATACGCGCTCTCATATACGTACTATCTCTCCCTAGTGTCTTTCCCTAGGTAAATTACGCAACCTAGAGCTCTGATACCAAGTGTGACGGCCCGCCCCGCACCAACCGACGTTTTACTCCAATTGTGCGCTGTACACATGTCCAATTGGCATGGGACGGTCGCCAAAGAAGAGAAAGAAAGAAGATGAACCAAATAAAGAACCTGTAATATGTCTCACAGCGCATGGAATAAAATATAATAGCCAACATATACTTGACATAAAACAGATGAGACAGTGCATAAGCTGAAAACTTGAACTAACATCATCAGAGTAGCGGAAATATCAAATACAGCTTATTACAACTTCAAAATACTGTCTCTAAGATAAACAAAATAGGTATGCTACTAATGCCCAAAGTAGATACCAATCACGACACAGGGAGAATGACTATATATCATACGTGGAGCCTCCTGCTCGTCTTCAGTCCATCTACCAAGCGCACTACCAGCTATCCCTGTCTCTAGTCTGCTCGTGTGAGCACCCAGAGTAATAAGAAGAAACATAAAACTCTGGGTCAGACATCAGTCTGGTATGAGTGGTAGCAAGCATAAACAGAATAATAACAGGTATACTAAGTCATACCTGAACCTGGACCTGCAACCAAAGAGTTAGTACTACACGGTACAACACTCTATGATGTCACAAACACATAGTATAAGTATACGGGGGTGGGGGATGTGTGTGTCAAACAATCAAACATAACAACCATCCTCGCATCTCTCACTCAGTGCGTAAAGCATACGACATCCACTTCTTCGATCACTAGAGCACTTTACTCAAATGACAGAACTCGACTTTGTACGACTATGTACATTCCTACTACCACCAACGCCATACCTATGGGATCACGCCCAACGTTTCCATGACCCCACTCCATTGGTAGGTAGCTCCCTAGTCGCACCATATCCAAAGCCCGAGTTTGTCTCTCTACCCCCAACACCTAGTGATCCAAAGTCATAGACATCGACAACTCCTTAGCACGCGTCCCGCAGCAAAGCCCAATCACGAAGTGAACTCATTGGTTCCCGTCTGGATCCTGAGCTCAAACTTCCACTTGAACTACCTTTGCATTTCGGGTTATGGACCTCCATTGGATCGGTTCAGATCCCTTTCATCATCATTGGGATCGTGGCCTTCATCGTCTCGGTTCGTGACTACCACCTCGGATCGGATCGGAGTACTCGTGGCCTCCAGTCCCATCCGGATCGGATCGGGTTCTCCATGGCACACTGGATCGGTTCGTGGCTTCCAGTCTCGCCTGGATCGGATCAGGTTCTCCACCACGCAACGGCTCGGGTCACGCCTCCTGGTCATAGTTCCAAGCGCCTCGCCCTCCTCCAAGTCTTTGATTCGTTGTCCTCAAGGTGATCAGATCGGATCGTGTCGTTATCACCCCAAGCGGGTCGGGTCGGAGTCTTCAATCACCAAGTCTTGAATCGCGACTTCTCGGATCGGTTCGGATCCTTCAGCTCGTGGCGCAGCTTGCTTCACTATAAGGATCGGTTCGGTTCGTGGTGAAGAGAAAAGGGGCGGTTCGGTTCGGTAGGGGCGATCCGATCCGATTTCCTGCACTAATTCCTGCAACTTTCCAGCAAGTGTTTATACGCCTCTCGACGGCGTTTTCAACCATTCTAACTATTGCAATCACTCACAAAGCATGTCATAGAGTCATAGCAACACATACAAGTGACCTCAAACACCAAAACAACAATATGACATGGTAAAATGGATCAAACATGCCCAAAACCCCATATTTTTCCCTTAAGCATATGTGAGCATAACTAATGACATGATTAGCAAAACTTAACCAAATTAACCCAAACTCACATCAGAGGTCTAAAACATTATTCATGAATTTATAAACATTTTTCCAGAATTTATTTTCGTTTAAAAACGCTAATTAGCACTAATCACCCCGAATAACCATAATTAGTGCAAAAAGCAAGCTAATCACTCACCTTAGCCACAAATAAAACAAGATCCGAAATAAATCTCTGATTTGGTGAAGATGACAAGGTGTTGTAGCAGCTCTAATCCCGATTTGGTGTTGATTTGCCTTGATTTGTCGTTGCTAATCCTTTTTCTTCAAGTTTGGAGTGGTTTGGAGTGATTTAGAGGTTGGAGGCCATTAATAGGGTTCTATGAAATAAAATGGTGGCTGAAAAAATGACTAAAAGGATGTTTTCTAACCCTAATCAGCCCTTATACAACCCCAATCCCGAAATCTCCTTATGGGCCCAATTGCTAACTATCCGGTTTAGCCCAATTATGCAGTTTTTCACCCTCTAAACCTTGTTTCAGCCATATCTCCCAAACGGTAAGTCCGTTTGGCTATTATGACCACTCTACGGAAAGAGAAACCATCAAACGAATCTAATGGAAGTGGTTTCAGGTCAAAATTCCTTCCCTATCAAAAGTTATGGCTAAAACAGTATTGACTAGGGGCAAAATGGTCATTTAAAAATCGACAAAAATCATGAACAGGGGAAATGGCTCTAATAAATGTTTCCCAAAGTTATATGACCATACGACTTCATGCGGGAAAGAAATAAATATTCTACAATCCTATGATGTGTAGAATACGGGTCGTTACATTTAAACTGATTTTTCGAAAAAGGATTTGAACTTTAAAAAGTAAAAATCATATTTTTATATGTCGAAAGTCGAAAGTAAAAATCATATTTTTATATGTCGAAAGTCGAAAGTAAAAATCATATTTTTATATATCGAAAGTCGAAAGAAAAATCATATTTTTATATATCGAAAGTCGAAAGAAAAATCATATTTTTATATATCGAAAGTCGAAAGAAAAATCATATTTTTATATGTCGAAAGTCGAAAGAAAAATCATATTTTTATATATCGAAAGTCGAAAGAAAAATCATATTTTTATATATCGAAAGTCGAAAGAAAAATCATATTTTTATATATCGAAAGTCGAAAGAAAAATCATATTTTTATATGTCGAAAGTCGAAAGTAAAAATCATATTTTTATATATCGAAAGTCGAAGTAGAAATCAGATTTTTATATATTGAATAACATAGTAAAAATTCGATTTTTACATGTGTAGAGAATACGGGTGAAAGCGACAGAAAGGCGAAGATTTCTGAAAAAGAAGAATCGTAGTTGGATAGCTATTGGTGAGATTTCTGATTTAAAAATATTATATATATGTGAAATGAAAGTGAATTGCTATCTATAAATATATATCTATATATATATACGCCCCTCGTCCACAAACCATGGACGATATTTATTGATTGAAATTGTTGTGATAATTGGTTGATAGCGAATGATTGTTTGGGATTGTTTGTGATTGATATTGGTTGATTGTGGTTGAAAAATACCCATTGGTGGTTGTGAAATATTTGGTTGAAACCACATAGGATTAGTTTGTGGAAATGAAATAAATATATATATGCCGCCTGCGTGCGAACTAGATGCATGATCCCCATTGTCAAAAACCGCGAGGTTTTAAGGTAGAGCGAGGAGCCGTACTAGGGACGGTCCCGGTGTAACTACCCTGCCGTTATGCTGCCGAAATTTTGAATAATATTTGTGTGTTTGAATTATTTTCATATGCTTAAACTATATTTATTCATTGTATAGAAAAATTCATGTGTTGAATTGATATTCATTCGTTGTTTAGAAATTCATGTGTTGAATGGTATTCATATTTTGAAATAAATTGTTCGATAATAAAAATCACATTTTTATCTATATATAGAAACTATAGAAAACATTCATGTGTTGAATTGATATTCATTCGTTGTTTAGAAATTCATGTGTTGAATGGTATTCATATTTTGAAATAAATTGTTCGATAATAAAAATCACATTTTTATCTATATATAAAAACTATTGAAAACATTCATGTGTTGAATTGATATTCATTCGTTGTTTAGAAATTCATGTGTTGAATGGTATTCATATTTTGAAATAAATTGTTCGAAAATAAAAATCACATTTTTATCTATATATAGAAACTATTGAAAACATTCATGTGTTGAATTGATATTCATTCGTTGTTTAGAAATTCATGTGTTGAATGGTATTCATATTTTGAAATAAATTGTTCGATAATAAAAATCACATTTTTATCTATATATAGAAACTATAGAAAACATTCATGTGTTGAATTGATATTCATTCGTTGATTAGAAATTCATGTGTTGAATGATATTCATATTTTGAAATAAATTGTTTTATGATAAAAATCCTATTTTGTCACCTATATGAACTATATAGAAAAATAGTGTTTTGAAATGAATTGTTTTACAATAAAAATCACATTTTTATTGTATGCATAAATCGTTGAAATGTGAAGTGTTAAAAATAGCCACTTGTTCAAAATAAACATATATGAGTTGAAATATTCATTAATTAGCTAATGAAATGATTTGCACCTATTTATGTAACATTAGAATGAATGGAGTTTTTAAACCAAATAGAAATCAAATATGAAGTCGAATAGAAATTGATAAATGATAAGAACTGTATATATATGTACATGCAATATTCATTGAACAGGTTATAGCAAAGGGGCTAGAGAAGAGGAATAAAATTTTGTGCCCGACAAATAGGTACACATTTACTGATTTGTTTGGGTGATGATTTTGAGCCTGTTGGCTAGCCGCTTGGCTTTTTCTTTTTCTTTTTGAGATTAGAAGGACCGGGAACGCTATTTGCAATTTCCCGATGCTCCCGGTGCAGGGGAGGTTATGGCGAAATTTTTCCAAAATTTAAGGTGTTAGAAAAATATTTGAAGTGAAAACGATATGGAAATCGTTGAATGAACTATATTTATATAAATATATAAATATAAATAAAATTAAAACGAAACGAAGCTGTGCAGTTCGTATTTCGAAACCGTGATTTCAAACGACTAGTGCGGGAAATCCGACCATTGGATTTTCCCGAAACCTCAACCGTCGGGTTCGCCTTGGAATAATCTTTCCAACGGCACCAACCTTGTAAAAATCCAACGGTTGGATTGTCTGGAATGTTTAATTCAAATTTGAAGAAAAACAGCGCCAGAATCGATTTTATTTATATATAAATATAAATAGAATTATATTTAATCGAATAACGACGCTGCAGTTCGTATTTTGAAATCGAAATTTCAAACGATTGTACCGGGAGATCCGACCGTCGGATTTTCCCGAAACTGGAACCGTTGGATTCGTTTTGAAAAGACCTTTCTAATGGTGTAAATTTTGTGAAGATCCAATGGTTAGATTTTCATATATGTGTAAATCAAATCTGAAGAAAAACAGCGCCACGGCCGCCTTATGGCCCGAAGCGTCGTTTTGAATAAAATGGCTATTTTAAAATAAATAAAAATAGCGATAAATAGTTATAAAATATCGTAAGCGATATGGAATGGAAATAAACTGAATTTGCTAGATTTAGGTGATGTTTGATGGTTGAATGTGTTTGGTGTGAAAATTACATTAAAGGACAAAATTGGTGTTGTCGAATAATTTAACCATTGAAATAAATTGAATTGAAATTCTAAATATACGTGAATTATTTGAGAAGGCCGAGTTAATTCTCATTTCAAATAATTGACCGACGATTGAAAGTCGAAGATAAAGACGGTGGTCGAAGACCGGAGATCTTCACCTCGTTTGGATGGTAACCGAGGTCCTGATTGGGAGGCATCCCGAAATATGGATAATGAGTGGTGATTGTCCAGACGTACGTGTTGATCGAAGGGTTTGCGAGGTATTTAGTGCCTCCGGTTTCGTTCAGACCCAGAATGGACTTGTAAATGGACTATGTGTCCGACATTGGAATTTGTTCTGTGTGATTGCTAGCCATCAGTTGCACGGTATGAATTGCCTGTGTGGCATGCTAAGATGCAGTGATCAGGGCTTCTGTTGAAAAGCAAAGTCTTGTGGTGATGATCAAAGCATCGCCTGTGTGGCGTTGCTTTGTGTATAACGTAAATTCGCGAGCCTCACACCCCAGTATGAACCTAAAACGGGAGAAGGACCTCAGGGAGGGCATGCGTTTCTTTCTAGCTAGGGTGGTGTCAGTGACCTACCAGCCCTGACATTTATATACTTTTCACCTATGTGGTTGTTGCTATTGCGAGGCGCCTCGGTCTGATCGGGCAATTCGGGTCCGATGGAGTCATTCGTTGGCTCATTTACACCCCAAAGGGTGGGGAAACGTAGTGTTCAGGCATTCTTAATCCACATCGGTGGACCGGCCCTGTCGCTCCAAGGGTCGATGCATTCTGATCCTGAGACATGGGCTAGATTGTCTCGAATTCGGTAAGGACTATCTTTTGCCTTGGTTCATGACGGAAATCCAATTTCCAGATACGACATCGTGCGGTTTTGATTGTATACCTATATATGGCGACATAGTGGTATGGGGCATTAATGCCGTCTATGATTGATAGTTATGATTTGAAATTGTTTTCAAAACATATAAACACTAGCAATAATATCAAATGCCTTTGTTTTATTCGTATCAAGCATATCTTGGCCGTTATAAGGTAAAAACTCTATCCTCCGGTTTGCGTTGCATTGTGTGATGGGAACTGAGTCTTATAACGGTTTCATTTGTATAAAAAGCATAGCGATGTTTAAAAGAAAGATTTGTTTTAAAGCAGTGGCAATCCAATGGAGTAAACCCGTTCCACGAAAGTGGCGTGGTCCTGTGATTAGCCAATTATATATATGTGTTGAGTAGATTTCTCATACCAGTCCCATGACTGACTCGTAGTTTGTTTCACTCTCAAACTCGGGTGCCCCTTTTTCTACACGGGCAGCCTTGTATTCAGGTTTAGCTGGTTCTTTCTGGATAGATGGAGCTGAAGATGGATTCTATCATTTATTTCTTTTTATGCTGTTCAGCTCCAATTGTACATATTTTGTTTATTTCCGCTGTAGACATTTATGTATAGCTGAACTGTATTTGTACTAAGTAAGATCCTGTATACTGTGTAACTCTGATGATTATTTTATCCAGTATATTTTGTTGTTCATTATGGTGTATTTATTTAATTCTGTTCTGCTATTATATGTTTCTGTGTTATATTCCAAAAGATAACCTTGTTTCCGTGAGAACGGGAAATCGGGTCGTCTCAAAACCGAAACAAATATAAGCCGATAATATATAGTTATATTAGTGAATATTTAATTGAAATAAGAAATGCAATAGTAGATGTAACAAATAAATCATAAATTATTAAATTTATTTATTTAAATAAATCATATAAAAGTACTACTGTTATTTAAAAAACCGTAACTGCTGAAATAAAAATACCGAAGACAAAACTAAATGTTGACTTTGTCATTATTGGTATTTCTTCCACCAAAAAGTTTGCGTCCTACTACCCCATACAGTGTTATTAACTCCTTCGACTACGTAAAATTTCTAACAAATAGCGGTTTCAAGCTTAAAAAAGGAAGCTCTATCCGTTGTTCCCTAAAACTGTGTTTTTTTCTTCAGTTTCATAACAATAGGGTTAGAAAACTATTTTCAATTATTTTAAATATAGTATAAGCATACAATATAAAAACAACGTTTTTATTTCTGTTTTAACAAATTTATGGTGACCAAATACCCTGTTTATATCTAGAATATGACTACCTAGGTTTACTTAATCTTTCCTTTACATCATTGACAAGCTTGTCCTGACTATATCCAAAGGCTATACAACTCAATATTCAACTGCTAAGCTTCATGAAATTAGCAAATAATAGAAAGTGAATTTTCAGTTCAAATCATTAGGGTTTCCATTCATGTTTTCTGCGCCAAGGCCATGGTAAGAGTAAACAAACTATCACATAAACAAGTAATAACAATAAATCTAGTTTACAACTACAAAATGATAACATAACATATGGCATGTGTTTTTCTCGATAACATGTAAGCATACCCACATGCGTGCGTACACACAAACATATACAGAAAGATCCCTAAAGTTGTTTTCAAGCTTGATTTTGTTCTCAAATCCCATGGTATTGTCTTGGTTATCACCAAGAGCATCACATCAGATGGCTAGAGCAGTTTTAGCTGCAAGGGAACGAGATATTTTACCCTTGATTTTAGGGAATGCTTTACTAACAAGAGATGCATGAAAAATAAGGTCATACTTAGGTGTGGCATGCTTTGTTTTGAGAGCTTTGAAGATGGCCTTTTCAGCACCAAGAATCTGAACAACACCTCCAGGTTATTTTGCCAAATTCATTAAGCTACCACCATGAGCAATGAGACGAGCTATAACAAGCTCTCCAACTAGAGCAGTCAAGTTTGGAGCAATTGTATTCATCCTACTTTTCAAATAATCGTACAATTGAGCACCATACTCAGAAATAGACAACATTTGATTGTAAAAATCTTTTATGTTCATCAAGTCAAGATCACTAACTTCAATTCCCATAGATATAACAGCCGCTTCTTTTAGTTCTGCCTCGGCTTCTTCGGACAACACCTCAGAGAAATAAAGGCTTGCTGCATTTATACGATGCCAATCAGCTCCACTACCTTTGCATATTTAATATTGCCTCAAACAATTTTAGCAAGCTCAAGGAAGTGCCATCCATACCATTGACGTGTAACGACCCAGATTTTTCAATCGTTGAATTCTGAATATTTATTTTTATTTTAAATATTTTATTTGAATTATATATAGGAAATTATTTAATAAAATGATATTTAAACGTATAATTTATAATATAATTTAAAATGAGCTCGTAAAGTCGTGGCAGTTCGTAATTTAACGTTTTGAACTTCAACTGAATATATAGGATCCAAAATAAGTCGGATTTCTTTGAAAAAAGAAACGTTTGAATCTATTAAACTGTATCTTTCTAATGGAAGTGAAAAATCAAGATTTCGTCTAGTAAATTGAAAGTTATGTCCAAATTAAATATTCAGAAAAGCAGCGACATATTCGTTTATGGCCATAACGGTTATTTAAATATATTTAAATATCGGTCTTGAATTTGGACAAGGTTCTTTTGAGGTGTAATTATAATTTAATTTTTAGAATTTTACTGTAATTTTTAGTTAATTAAATACGCAACTTTTTATTTGGAGTGTTTTGCACCCAATATCAATATTTTGGGTTTTCACAATATAAGTTAAACTACCGATATTATTATATTTTTGGGATCGTAGTACATTGCTAGATATAACGGTAATTTTATTTTCGTCCTTTGCAGTCCGTAAATAAACCAAAGCCTGATACCGTATAAACTTCAAATTTTGCAAGACAAATATACACCCTGATATGAAACATATTACATTTCAACTCCCTGGTCATAATATGCTACCCATTAGCTTGTTCCTTTCTTATAACCTTCAGCGGAAATTTAATGAAAACATAGGCAGCATGCCATCCACGCTAATTACTCCGTGCGTCTCAAGCTACTTTTAACTCCGTGCCCCTCACGCTATTAGATGTCGTGCTTTCCAAAACTCTTACTTCTTTAAATACTGTTCAAGCTTCTTCTCAATTCTGGTTCTTAGATCCAAAACGAAAGCACCCCTCAAAACAAGAAAAAATTATATAAAAGAAATTGGTCCACGTTCTAGTAAAAGAAACCGTGGCTCTCTTTGTTTATAAAATCCCAGAATCCTTGTTTTCACTCAAAATGATAAAATGAACGGTTGTTACCCTGACCACCAAAACCCACTTCGATCTCCTCCCTCAGGCCTTGTTGTCGATGATCTCTGAAGCAAATATGTTCGTCTAGGCGGAACCTGTCCATATCCGAAGGCGTGGAGTCTCAAATCGCCGTGGCTGGCCATTTCGAACTCGAGGACCTTCTGCAGTTTTGGATCGATTTAAAGAGCAGTGGGTGTCGATAGGAGATGGGACCAAGGTGGAAAGGCGCGGCTTGGGTAGGGGTTTGGAGCGGTCATACCTGGTCGGAGCTCGGTCACCATGAGGAGGCGTAGTAAGGGGGAGAAAGGTTGCAGCGGTTTCCGTGTTCTAGAAATGAAGGAAAGTCTGGAAAATCGAAAAGTATTGCCTGTGAACTTAAGTAATGACGTGGGAATCTTTTATTCACTGATGTTGGGTATTTGAGGAGGGGAAACAAATGAGTACGCATGAATATAGGAGTGAATTTCAGTAGAGAAGGAAGGGAGAGTTTGGTCGCGAAAAAGAGGACATGCATCCTTATTGGGAAAGAAGAAAGAAGACCCAGGTGATATTTTTTTAAGTTGCCTGTAACAGAAGCAAAACCGTCATTTATTTAAAATAGTAATTAATTTTTGATGGCCAGAAGTTGGGTAAATGGTGAACAACTGGTTACACGCTTTACTGTGAGCAAGATGGGAGGACACTGTACTCGGTGGAGTGTGATAGGATTACAGGCAGGGAGATGGTAGTTCGAATGGAGGTTGTTTCTAAGTGATACTTTTTCGAAGGGTAAAAGAAGAAGCGTTGAAACTATGTTGAGGAAACAAATTTCAATTCTTTAATCTCCAAATTATCGGCCTGTCTAAAGTAAGACAAAAGTAATTAACGTTAACCATTTTAATTTAGGAAGATAATAAAGTTTCTTGAATCATATAATTATAATGATTATACCCTGGTCATATATTAACATAATCCAATGAAACCAGTCATATTAGATTCGTAGAACCAAATTTTTTGATGTGGAACTGATTTCGTTAAGGGCAGAGCTAGTGGAAATTCGTGATAAAATCAAACGCCAGTTTGATTTTAAAACAAAACAAAAGCAGAATCATCGACTGCGAACCAAGGTAAGTAACCTCACTGAACTCTGACTCGTTATATTTTTATATTAACGAGTTTTAAACTTATTTATAGCAATTTCATACTCTGTGATGGTTGATAAAAATTGGTTGATATAGCTATATCATTAATCGATTCTGTTCACCATGATATTTCATATTGTTGTGAAATTAATGTTATTGATGTTGATTAACATCTGTGGATACAGGGAAATAGCTTGGAGGGATCCAACTGGATTCCTCAACATTTTATTTACTGTTTTTTTATGATATTTGATGTGATATATGACCGGTAGTTGATTAGGTTATGGTTGAATTACACTGGCCCTAGAAATTGGTATTTTAAATACCGAAAAATATTTTCGAATACAGAAAAAGAAATTTAGATTTCAAATAGAATTTATTTTCAGATAGAAATCGAATTTCGAATGGAGCTGGAATAGAACTTATTCAAATAAATACACGAGCAATTGATTTTGAACAATGTTTATAGATTGAGTAAAAGATTTATCTTAGGATAAATTGGGATAGATTTACATTGAAAAGTGGGAAACAATTTTGGGATTTGATATTTTTAAAAAGATTTGAACTTAAAGGGAATCTATCTACCAAACAGAAATTTAACTTCAAATGTACTTGAAATTAGAAACTGGTTTAATTAGGTAATACAAGATTGGTTATAAATGACGTTTGTAAATCCAGTAAAGTATTATCTTAGGGTAAATTGTAATAATAAATTCTGATTTGAATTTATATCGAAAGTGGAAATCGGTTAACAGTTAAGTGATATGTATGGTTGACAAAAAAATAACCATTTTAATTGATAATGGAATTAATTTGAATTTAACGAAGAGTGTTAAATATTAGTTAATCTTCGATTAACTATAATTAAAGTAATTATCAAATTGGTTAGTGTTAATAAAGTTAATTATTATTTTAAAAGTGATAATTATACTATTTTTAGTTAATAGCAAAGTTAACTATTTTTAATATAGTTAATAATAAAGTTAATTGTTATTTTAATTAATAATAATGGTTTTAATTGAAGATTCAATTAAGGAATGATTTAGTGGAATTATAGTTTGATCAAGGAGGTGATAAGAGTTTCATAAAGGGATTTGCAATCCAAGTTTAAATGGATTTTTGAAATAAAGTCCAAGGAAGAGGTCTTGTTGTAAAGAAGGTAGAAAGTGGATTTTTATCCTTATACAACCTTTATCGTATGGGTTGTCGACAAACAGAATGGTATATGTCTGCATTGTTTAAATCCAGACATTTTGACTATCTTTTAAAAATGAACAATGGAAGCGTGTGCGTCACACACGGTACTTTATTCAAACAGCTATTATAATGCTAGTGTTATCACAAATGTTTTTAACAGCGATTTTAACGCTGCTATTATAATAAAAGCCAAATAGCAATTGTAACGCTATCATTAAAAGAAATGTTTTATGAGTCAAATATTTAAAAACAGCGATTATAACGCTGTTGTATAATAAATGTTTTATAAGTCTAAACAGCAATTATAACGTTGTTGTATAATAAATGCTTTGTAAGTCTAAACAGTGGTTTTAATGCTACCATTATAATTAATGTTTTATAAATCAAATACAACGATTATAATCTACCGTTTTAATCAATGTTTTTCCATAAAGAAAGTAGATTCTTAGATTGAATTTGAGAGTCGCATAAGTGATGTTTTGTTGGAGTGTGAGCTTTGGCTATTTCAAAATCGAGAATGTTGTTCAATTAAGGTCTGAGAGGTAATTATACCCCAATTTGATTGACTTCATGATTGATGGAGGAACGGTTAAGGTTCGACAGTGAAGACTGGTTTGCAATATGGTTAGTTAATACACGATAAATGGGTTGAGTTATAATAACGATGTTTTTAAAACATCGGGTTAATTTAAAAGGATTTTGAAATGTTCCCCAAATAAAAGTAGAGATATTTTCTACGCATTGAAAATGAAACGAATTGGTCAACAAGAAATCAAGAAATGGAAATGGAAATATTTTCCGATATTTATAACATATATTTTCTGAATATAGAAATAAGGATTTCGTGAACAATTAGAAATGTTTTCCAACTAAAATAAGAGATATTTTCTTGAATAGAGAAATTAGAATATTGGAAATGTTCCCAATAGAATCTAGAGAGGCGATCGAGCTTTGAAAAGATGGGAAAGGTAGAGGTTTGAAAGCGATAATATAATAAAGAACTAATATAAAAAGGGGCCAGTGTTATGTGATGTCTGATCGGTAGAATTTCCAATTGGAAATAGGACCGTTGATTGTATGGATGTTTCTTTGATAGTTAAATCACCGACTATCAAAGTTTTGATTTATTTTATACCTCCGTTATCAGTATGGAGAGATCGGGATCAGATTTAATATCTGAAACCACTCCGTATTGGTATAGGCGTCACGTATCAACGTATGCTGAAGATAATTGAAGACGAGGTAAAGTGCAAGGGCTGTCCTGTTAATTCTAGATAGAAATTGCCTAAGATGGATTAATAGAATGGTGCTTTCGGTTTGTCCAGACCCAGGACAACTTGTAAGGATGAGTGTCTGACAGAGTATTTCCAAAGGGATTACGTACGTTGAATCCTTCAAACGTACAAAGTTGGTGGAAAAGAAGGGAAACTTCTTTAGCCTAACAATCTGAGTATTTTTGTGGGATTCAATTAGGGATTTCTGGTGGATCTGACGATGTGGCATTCAAAGTGAATGGTGGCCAGATGTTCTGGAAGATAATTCAAACCTCAAGCCTCACAACCGGAAATTTGACAAAAATCAGGCAAGCAGCATGGCTATGTGGGTCGCTCCCATGAGGATGTATAATCACTTATCTAGAGAAATTCCATTTACTTCTTTAATCTATCAATGCTGTCACTTTTGGGAGACGGTTGCTGATCCCAACCGTTGGTGATATACATTCGATACACTAAAGCGAAATGAGTGGTCGGTCATGTGTGGGCCGGGTTGCAAGACGTTCTTGTTGAACCCAGTTTATTCGCCTCTAGAGATACACTATCGGCAGGTGGTCCCATACCTTGTCATGTTGGAAATCCAATCTCCAATAAGCACCCTGCGGTTTTTGATTTTATATTATATATGGAGCGTGAGATGCGAGCATTCCACTAGATTCTATTTATTTGATTTAGACACTATTATAATATCACCATATTTTGATATCAAAATGTTTTGGGTTATCGTAAGGTAAAAACCATCTGTGTTTATGTGTGGATCGGTTTTACGATTATCTTTTCTTTCAAAAGGATTTTTAAAAGTTAAATCAATGGTTGGAGTTTACTCACACCAGTCCCATGACTGACCCATAGTTTATTTTGTTTTTTTTCCCTAAACTCTTGGGTGCCCAAATTTGTACAGGTAGTCAAGTAGTCGGGATGTTACAGATTCACTTGGAGGTGTTCGAAGCAGGAGGCTTCATCAGTTGGCTATAGACTATCATATTTTCCGCTGTGTACTATGTGGTATCTGGAAACAGGTGTTTATAACTGTTACAGGAATAACTTGTAACGTCTCACATTTTTGTCGGTTGGTATTTGAATATTTAAATCAGTTTAAATATTGAATTTGTAATATAAGTGGATTTATATATTAATTAAAACGAAGTTGAAACGTATATAAATATATATTAATTATAATCGTGCTCACAAAGACGCTGCAGTTCGTAATTTAACGTTCTGAACTTCAACTGAGTGTACATGACTCGTTTTGAATCGGATTTCTTCAAAACGAGAAACGTTTGAATCTGTTGAACTGTATCTTTCCAACGGAAGTGGAAAATGAAGATTTCGTCGTATAGATTGCAAGATATGTCGAAATCAAATATTCGAAAAGTCGCTGTAAAATCGTATATCGACCGTAATGGTTTATTTGATATAACTAGATACCGGTTGCAAATCTGGACAAGGTTCTTTTGAGACGTAATGATAATTTAATTTTTATAATTTTACTTGTAATTTTTAATTAATTAAATATGCAACTTTTTATTTGGAGTATTTTGCACCCTGTATCGATATTTCGGGGTTTCACAGAATAAGTCAACGTACCGATATTATTACATTTTTTGGATCGGGACACCTCGCTAGACACAACGATCATTTCATGTTCGACTCTTTCATCCAATACTGCTCGTTCCGTTCATCACTATAGTGTGTAACGTGTTAAAGCCAAGATGCATGAGGCATTGGTATATTAAAAACATATGTATATAAAATGGGATTGCACTGTACATGAAGATACTTTCCATTCTTTTCAGCGCTAATGCACCCACGTTCTATTAATCAAAGCTTCATGACTAAGAAATCCACTAGATACCAAAGTCTTTGATCGATAATATCTAACCTAAAGCCTAGGCATGCGCTGCGTTCTTTTTCACCTTACCTTGCTCCTAGAAGACAAGAGCTGCTGCTTGACTTTTGCCCCTTCGCATTTATAAATAACATACCAACCAAGCAAAAACATTAATAACAAATAATAAACAAAATCCAAACCGAAATATCTCCTTTCACTCCACAGACAAGCAAGGCATTACGCCATTACCCTAAGAACATGCCTAAGACCTATAAAGCCTACCCACCTAACTATGAAAAATAACCATACCGTGAAGAGAAAACTTCGTGCAGACCTTACACTGAAAACGTGTTGCCTATACCCTATGCTTCCTACTCCTTAAAGCTCAAGAAAAAGCAAATATAAATACACACTCGCCTTCATTTTCTCTGGTGCTTCCACAAAATTGCAAGCCAGTTTTTCTGTGGCATCTCGAAGTACTAAAACAAATTATATTCTCAAATTAAAATCAAAAGAAAACATAAGCAGTGAAGGGTGGGTTTTCCATATAACACGCGGGTTCGGTTAGCTTCGAGATGGAGGAGGGATCGAAGGCGAGAATCATGAAGTATAGGGTGAGCATATAGGTTGCGTTTGGGTGTACTGGAGGGCGAGTGTGAGAACAATAGCGTGAAACAAATAGATCCAGTTAGCATGGGGAAATGCGGAAGGCATAGAGGAAGAATGAGAAGAAATTAAGGGGAGTGTGGCATGAGTTTCTCCACAACGTGAAGGGGTCGTCCTGCATGCGGTACATAGGGGATGCGAAGTGTATGGTTTGGATAAGGAGGTTTCCATGCGTATGAAATGAAGTAAAGGAAAACAAAAGTATACAAAAGGTGGTAGTAGTGAACGTGTGAAGTGGAATGAGGACGCCACGTTTGGCATAAGAAGAGGATATTCATGTTTTGGCATTAGAAGGGATGAAGTGGTGGGGCTTTGCATGGAAAATGGCAGGTTGGTCTGCTGAAGCATGTAGTGTGTGAGTGGATCAGAAGTGCAGACGTTGGTATCGAGGAAGACATGCGAACTGTGGAGCAGAGGATCGGCATTAGATGGGTGCTGAAGTAAGTGTCCTTAAGATAGGAGAGGGTGGTGCTGTCTAGTGTTGTTCCTGAAAGTGTTATAGTGTAGTTCACGTATTTATGTTTGGAAGGAAGTGGTGAGATTGAAACTGTGGTTGAAAGCAGAGAAAAGGGACGGGTCCTGTTATTTGGACGGAGAAGAATCACTTATACAAGTAGGCGGGTCTGGGTGTATACGGTTCTGTGCACTTTCTGTGCACCGGGAAGAAGGCGTGGAGTTCGGGGGAGCTAGAAGTGAACCTGCGAATGAAACAAATAGCAGAAATAAAGTGTGTTTCTTTTGCAACAATACTTAATGCACGACAGAGGCTTCCTAAGGATTTACCACTACAAAGAATGCATCAGGTTGCACATGTTAACTGCGGGCAATGTTGTACCACTTTCATGAATCCCTATGGTGCCCCATCTGTTAAATTTCCAATACGTTGTTAGGTTACTAGCGTTGAGATGGGTGTTCACGGCAGTTCTAAAATGATGGAGTGCGGCATATGCAGTTTTGGGTTTAGGGAAGCTGTTGGAAATTTTGTTGAAATGTTTGGAGGAAGCAAGGTGACGCTACTTTGGTGTTTGAGGTCCATGAAGGGGTTTCAAGTGAGGCATGTTGTTCGAAGTGGGGATTTGCAGCATGGGTTCATTGATAAGAACTTGTGTGATATTTTTATTGGGAAGGAAGTATAAATCTGCGGCGATGGCAAAAATATGGTGGCAAGGCGGCACAAATGGTGCCACTCATTTTTCGATCAGCTGATACAACTGACCGGAACTCCGACAGAGTAGTGTAGGGACGGCTAGGCACACTGACTGGTGAAGCGCCGGGTATAATCAACTGACGCAAATCGTCATTAAACGGTTAACGCGCCAAGGTGAGTAAAATCACTAACTCTGATCTATTTTAAAATATTTTAATTATATTTTAATGTTGTTTGAATGTTGTGTGATGGTCGATTAGGTAGATTACAATTAATTTGGTTGAATATTATATACCGTTATATATATGTACACATCATCAGTTAGACACTGATTCCATTGATTAGAATAACCCCTAGTATAGAGTTAGTGCAAATTGTATTGACTGACATCTGTGGATGCAGAAACCGGTTGGAGCAATCCGACCGGATTCCTTGATAATTATATGTACTGTTTGTTTTGTATGAACCCGAATTTTATTTAAAACCCCATGTGAATATTGATGTTGAACGGAAATTCAACATCTGTTTCGATAAATAAATAAACGATATCAATTTAGAAAGTGACACCAGTCGACCGTAAAACCATCGTTTTGTTAAGGATTTGATTGGCCGTCAGGCAAATCAACGAAGATAATTATAAAAATTATATTTTTATAATTAAAGTAAAGTTTTAAAATTTATAATAGAAGTTCTATTATAAACCGGTATTTTAGAGTTCGTTTTTATAAAATAAATAAAAACGATTGGTGATATTTAAATAAGTTTATTAAGCAGAAATTATCCGACAATTAAATATTTGGATAACTATGTTTAAGATAAACAATTTAGAAATATTATTAGATTAATTATATTAATCTAATGTTGAGATGTAATTAAAATCAGTTAAAGAATCTACTGATGAAATGAAGTTGATTTAATCAACTGTTATTTGGGGAAAATGATTATTAGATTAATTGGTCTTAAATTAATCTAATGAAACGGTTTAGAATTAGATTAATCAAAGTTTATGAGATTTGATTACCTTTTAGTTAAGAAGTTATAAGTAGAACCGTGGAATGGAAAAGCAAAGAGTAATTGTTTAAAAATATAAATAACCATAAACACCAGAGATTTCAAAGTAAGGACATGGTGTTATAAAACCATAGTTAAAAATAAACATGAAAATACGATCTGATAGGTGTTATAAGTAATAAGGGATTAGAGTACAGACTTGTATCGGTTCTAAGGTAAGAACGTTGTCGATCAAGGTCTGAGAGGTAAATAGAATACCCCAACTTTAACGACTTCACTATTATCGAGGAACGATAACAGTTTGTAACGGAAAGAGATGTCAAGATGTGTATAAAAGGAATACGACAGCGTATTGCCAGTCTTAGAATTATAGCGATAAAATAACGTTGTTGATAAGATAAGCGTGACTGTTATAACAAAGAATATTACAGCGTATGACAAGTTGAAATATAGCAATAAAATAACGCTATTGATAAGGTAAGTGTGACTGTAATGTTGAGATTAGTATAAGGAGAATATTACAGCGTATGACAAGTTTAGAACTATAGCGACAAATTAACTGCTGTTGATTAGACTTAAGCGTGACTTTTATATAGCATCACTTCCTAGGAAATGAAACACTTTAGTTGAAATCCACTTATTCGAAAGTGATAAATAACGATGTCATAAGAAAATATAAGAACCAGTTTTAGAAAGAGAAATTGGAGAATCGTGTTAGAAACGATGACAGCATTTCGATGTTCGAAATGTGGTTAGAATTAAACCATTAGGATTTGGAACTAGAATTCGACGATGTCGAATGTGTTAAACGTAACTATTTTTAGGGATTATAATCTGGTAGAATAATTAACATTTAGTTTTAAACAAATAAATGTTAACAGGATAGGAGTCAGTATTTAGTTATAAGCTTGATATCAATTAGATAAGAAGTTGACTTAGAGACAGAGTTTATAAAGTGGAATAGGAGTGAAAAAGTATGAAAGAGATTTCGGTAAATAAGATAAGGGAGATTATTGCGTGAATAAAGAGTTATATGATCAAGGTGTTTAGATTTCTATAAGAAGGGATGGTATTCCCATTTCAAAGGGAATAATGTTTTAAAAGTGAACGTTGGGCCGATTAAAAGGTTAAGATGAATTTGGAAATATTTTCCAGTGTAAATAAGGTAGATTACCCAAGTATGGGAATAAAGAATGTGAAAGTAATGGGAAATAGTTCGAACGTTAATAACGGATATTTTTTGGAACATGAAAGAATAAAAGTTTATAATAATTGGAAATGTTTTCCAGAAGTTTTAAAGGCAAAAACAGAGTTTGAGAAATATCTAGTGAGATATGAGAATTTGAAAATATAACGAATGTTAAATAAAAAGCGCCCGTGATTGTATGATGTTTAGTTATACATTAGAATGGATGTTGTTTTAACTCCGATAGTTAAATAACCGACTATCGAAGTGTTTGACCGTCGTTGTCAATACGGAGAGACCGGTTGGGTTATTACCCGAAAACCACTCCGTATAGGCATAATCATTGCGAATTAGATATGCTGAAGATAATTGAAGACGGAGTTAAATGCAAGGATCGTCCAGTTATAGAATGGTGTGCATTTGTTTGTCCAGTCCCAGGACAACTTGTATGGACGAGTGTCTGACAGAGTATTTCCAACGGTCACGCCGTTGATTTTACGAATATACCAAGTTGGTGGGGAGAATATAACTTCTCTTTATTCTACACCCAGTGTGCATTTGTGTAATCAATGTGTGATTACGGATTTGACGATGTGACATTTAGAGTGAATGGTGATCAGATGTTCTGAAGATAGACGTAGCCTCTAGCCTCACAACCAGGAAGTGACAGAAGTTGGGCTAGGCAGCATGGCTAGTTGGGTCATCCCCAAGAAGGGTGTATTGTCACTGATCTAGAGAAAATTCATATTTATCTTCTTTTCGATTCTGTATCTTCGGATGACGGTTGGATGGCCTACAACCGTGGTGGCAATATATTCGCGACACTCAAGCTAAATGAGTGAGCGGTCATGTGTGGCTGGGTTGCAAGACGTTCTTGTTGAACCCTGAGTGTATCCCCTCTAGAGTACACTATTCCTAAGGTGCTCCCATACCTTGTCTGTTGAAAACCATTCTCCGATAAGCGCCCTGCGGTTTATGGTTTTATACTATATATATGTGGAGCGTGAGATGCAAGCGTTCTACTACTTGTATAATTATTTGGTTAGACATTATCATAATATCACTGGGTTTTGATATCAAGAATATTTCGGGTTATAGTAAGGTAAAAACCGTCCATGTTTATGTGTGGGCTGGTCTTACTATTATCTTCTTGTTTTGAAAAGGATTTTCAAAGTAAAACAGTATGGTTGGAATTTACTCACACCAGTCCCATGACTGACCCAGAGTTTATTTTGTTTGTTTTCCCTAAACTCTTGGGTGCCCAAATTTGTACGGGCAGTCAAGTGTTTCAGGCTTTGCAGATTCACTTGGAGGAGCTCAAAAGCAGGAAGCTTCACCATTAGTTATGTAGAGTTATTTCCGCTGTGATATGATGTATTGTACTCTGATAATGGTATGTATATACAATACAGTTTTGTATTCAAAGTTATGTTATATAATACATCTTATTTTGTTCCGCTGCGAGTTTCGTGTTACTCTGATTCTGTTCAGTTGTGATCTTCTTCTTCTTCTATTCTATTAGTTCTATCTTTTCTTTCTCACCCTCTAAATTCTTCTATTAATGTCCCGGTATTTTTCGATGTTTGAATAGTCAACAGTGTGTTTTTATGTTGATTTTCTGGGTCGAAAATTCCCGCCGTTACAGATGGTATCAGAGCTGAAGGTTAAGTGATTACCTTGGCTCTGTGGCGTAACTCAATAGAAATAGAGTTAGTAATACTCTAGATTGAGTTGAGTGTATATATATGAGTGCGTATTTGTAAACTAAAATAAAAACTGTTTTATACTGTGTTGACTGGTCAGTCGAGTGGTTTATGGATTCTGGTCGAAACAGTAATGCAAACTGCGTCGATAGGTGTTTTTAAACTCTTGAACAGAGTAATTCGACACAGTATTGTTTTAAAAGAGGGTAAATAAAATAATTTTACCCGAAATTATATTTTGATATAAACAGAAGTATATATCTTGAGATTATTATAATATCTTGGATGTGTGATCATTATTATGATCAAATAAGATGTATAATTGAGTTGGTTATATAAATAACCAATCGAAATATTATATGCAAAATCAGATGAACTAAAATATGAAATTAAAACCAGAATAAGAAATAAAACTCTAGAAACTTGGAGAGTGTTGTAAATAAATTAATGTAAGGGAATTTCAAAATCCTGGGAGATTTGAAAATTTGTTTTCCAAGTGTTGTGGATGATATTTTGAAGTAATATTCAAAATGAAAATGTTTGAAAAATGAGTTTTGAAAAATGATATAGTATTGAACTCACTTCGATCGCTGGAAAATAAATTCCGATGGTGAAGCGCGCCATTATCGGTGTTCATTTTCGAGTTGCTAAGTGATGGATTACTACCAAAGATTTTGTTTTGTATTGTTTGAGAAACAAGTTGTCAGAAATTCAAATGTTTTGAATTATAAATGATTTCAAACTGATTTGAAATAAATCCCAGGAATTTGAATTCTGAAATAAAAATTTAACTTATGGAGTTAAAATGGTAAAAAAGGGAATTTAAACAAAGATAACAAAACTGGACTGAATTTGGAAAGATCCAGAATGAAAATTATAAAAGAAAAATATTGGAGATTCGAGTTATTAAAAATGAATTGATTCTTGGAGAATAAGAATCGAATTTTGAATTAGAGATGGAGATAACTGATTTGAGAAATAAATCAGTAAATGGAATGTCGTAATAAAACTTAACAAGGTTAAGAACTGAGAGTGGAATCGGAGTTGAAATAGAAATTTGGCTTAGTAAAATCGAAAGACTGGTACGAGAACGGATTGATGGGAGATCAACCAAGGATGCTTGGATATGCTGGTTTGATAGCAGATGGCAGAGATAGAGTTGAATACCCAACAGAGAAGGTACACGTTTATATACGAGTATGAGATTTTTTATGAGTCAGTTTGGGCAAGCCGTTTGGCTGTTTGATTTTCTTTTGGATTGAAGAAGGCCTGGAGTGGCAAGTGGTTATAGTACCGAGTGAGCCGTGCAGAGGAGATGCTGGCGAGATTCTCTGAAAATTTAAGCTGTTAGGAAATTTTCAGAAATTTTGAAAATATTCGAAATAATAAGGAATTAATATTTTAATTGGAAATAATCAGTTCAGTGGAAACTGGAATTATGAAGTAAACCAAAAAGATTTTTAACCATGTTATAACAGAGATTGTAGCATTTTCCCTATCTTAACAATTTCGAGGACGAAATTATTTTAAGGGGGAAGGTCTGTAACGTCTCGCATTTTTGTCGGTTGGTATTTGAATATTTAAATCAATTTAAATATTGAATTTGTAATATAAGTGGATTTATATATTAATTAAAACGAAGTTGAAACGTATATAAATATATATTAATTATAATCGTGCTCACAAAGACGCTGCAGTTCGTAATTTAACGTTTTGAACTTCAACTGAGTGTACATGACTCGTTTTGAATCGGATTTCTTCAAAACGAGAAACGTTGGAATCTGTTGAACTGTATCTTTCCAACGGAAGTGGAAAATGAAGATTTCTTCGTATAGATTGCAAGATATGTCGAAATCAAATATTCGAAAAGTCGATGTAAAATCGTATATCGACCGTAATGGTTTATTTGATATAACTAGATACCGGTTGCAAATCTGGACAAGGTTCTTTTGAGACGTAGTGATAATTTAATTTTTATAATTTTACTGTAATTTTTAATTAATTAAATATGCAACTTTTTATTTGGAGTATTTTGCACCCTGTATCGATATTTCGGGGTTTCACAGAATAAGTCAACGTACCGATATTATTACATTTTTTGGATCGGGACACCTCGCTAGACACAACGATCATTTCATGTTCGACTCTTTCATCCAATACTGCTCGTTCCGTTCATCACTATAGTGTGTAACGTGTTAAAGCCAAGATGCATGAGGCATTGGTATATTAAAAACATATGTATATAAAATGGGATTGCACTGTACATGAAGATACTTTCCATTCTTTTCAGCGTTAATGCACCCACGTTCTATTAATCAAAGCTTCATGACTAAGAAATCCACTAGATACCAAAGTCTTTGATCGATAATATCTAACCTAAAGCCTAGGCATGCGCTGCGTTCTTTTTCACCTTACCTTTCTCCTAGAAGACAAGAGCTGCTGCTTGACTTTTGCCCCTTCGCATTTATAAATAACATACCAACCAAGCAAAAACATTAATAACAAATAATAAACAAAATCCAAACCGAAATATCTCCTTTCACTCCACAGACAAGCAAGGCATTACGCCATTACCCTAAGAACATGCCTAAGACCTATAAAGCCTACCCACCTAACTATGAAAAATAACCATACCGTGAAGAGAAAACTTCGTGCAGACCTTACACTGAAAACGTGTTGCCTATACCCTATGCTTCCTACTCCTTAAAGCTCAAGAAAAAGCAAATATAAATACACACTTGCCTTCATTTTCTCTGGTGCTTCCACAAAATTGCAAGCCAGTTTTTCTATGGCATCTCAAAGTACTAAAACAAATTATATTCTCAAATTAAAATCAAAAGAAAACATAAGCAGTGAAGGGTGGGTTTTCCATATAACACGCGGGTTCGGTTAGCTTCGAGATGGAGGAGGGATCGAAGGCGAGAATCGTGAAGTATAGGGTGAGCATATAGGTTGCGTTTGGGTGTACTGCAGGGCGAGTGTGAGAACAATAGCGTGAAACAAATAGATCCAGTTAGCATGGGGAAATGCGGAAGGCATAGAGGAAGAATGAGAAGAAATTAAGGGGAGTGTGGCATGAGTTTCTCCACAACGTGAAGGGGTCGTCCTGCATGCGGTACATAGGGGATGCGAAGTGTATGGTTTGGATAAGGAGGTTTCCATGCGTATGAAATGAAGTAAAGGAAAACAAAAGTATACAAAAGGTGGTAGTAGTGAACGTGTGAAGTGGAATGAGGACGCCACGTTTGGCATAAGAAGAGGGTATTCATGTTTTGGCATTAGAAGGGTTGAAGTGGTGGGGCTTTGCATGGAAAATGGCAGGTTGGTCTGCTGAAGCATGTAGTGTGTGAGTGGATCAGAAGTGCAGACGTTGGTATCGAGGAAGACATGCGAACTGTGGAGCAGAGGATCGGCATTAGATGGGTGCTGAAGTAAGTGTCCTTAAGATAGGAGAGGGTGGTGCTGTCTAGTGTTGTTCCTGAAAGTGTTATAGTGTAGTTCACGTATTTATGTTTGGAAGGAAGTGGTGAGATTGAAACTGTGGTTGAAAGCAGAGAAAAGGGACGGGTCCTGTTATTTGGACGGAGAAGAATCACTTATACAAGTAGGCGGGTCTGGGTGTATACGGTTCTGTGCACTTTCTGTGCACCGGGAAGAAGGCGTGGAGTTCGGGGGAGCTAGAAGTGAACCTGCGAATGAAACAAATAGCAGAAATAAAGTGTGTTTCTTTTGCAACAATACTTAATGCACGACAGAGGCTTCCTAAGGATTTACCACTACAAAGAATGCATCAGGTTGCACATGTTAACTGCGGGCAATGTTGTACCACTTTCATGAATCCCTATGGTGCCCCATCTGTTAAATTTCCAATACGTTGTTAGGTTACTAGCGTTGAGATGGGTGTTCACGGCAGTTCTAAAATGATGGAGTGCGGCATATGCAGTTTTGGGTTTAGGGAAGCTGTTGGAAATTTTGTTGAAATGTTTGGAGGAAGCAAGCTGACGCTACTTTGGTGTTTGAGGTCCATGAAGGGGTTTCAAGTGAGGCATGTTGTTCGAAGTGGGGATTTGCAGCATGGGTTCATTGATAAGAACTTGCGTGATATTTTTATTGGGAAGGAAGTATAAATCTGCGGCGATGGCAAAAATATGGTGGCAAGGCGGCACAAATGGTGCCACTCATTTTTCGATCAGCTGATACAACTGACCGGAACTCCGACAGAGTAGTGTAGGGACGGCTAGGCACACTGACTGGTGAAGCGCCGGGTATAATCAACTGACGCAAATCGTCATTAAACGGTTAACGCGCCAAGGTGAGTAAAATCACTAACTCTGATCTATTTTAAAATATTTTAATTATATTTTAATGTTGTTTGAATGTTGTGTGATGGTCGATTAGGTAGATTACAATTAATTTGGTTGAATATTATATACCGTTATATATATGTACACATCATCAGTTAGACACTGATTCCATTGATTAGAATTACCCCTAGTATAGAGTTAGTGCAAATTGTATTGACTGACATCTGTGGATGCAAAAACCGGTTGGAGGAATCCGACCGGATTCCTTGATAATTATATGTACTGTTTGTTTTGTATGAACCCGAATTTTATTTAAAACCCCATGTGAATATTGATGTTGAACGGAAATTCAACATCTGTTTCAATAAATCAATGAACGATATCAATTTAGAAAGTGACACCAGTCGACCGTAAAACCATCGTTTTGTTAAGGATTTGATTGGCCGTCAGGCAAATCAACGAAGATAATTATAAAAATTATATTTTTATAATTAAAGTAAAGTTTTAAAATTTATAATAGAAGTTCTATTATAAACCGGTATTTTAGAGTTCGTTTTTATAAAATAAATAAAAACGATTGGTGATATTTAAATAAGTTTATGAAGCAGAAATTATCCGACAATTAAATATTTGGATAACTATGTTTAAGATAAACAATTTAGAAATATTATTAGATTAATTATATTAATCTAATGTTGAGATGTAATTAAAATCAGTTAAAGAATCTACTGATGAAATGAAGTTGATTTAATCAACTGTTATTTGGGGAAAATGATTATTAGATTAATTGGTCTTAAATTAATCTAATGAAACGGTTTAGAATTAGATTAATCAAAGTTTATGAGATTTGATTACCTTTTAGTTAAGAAGTTATAAGTAGAACCGTGGAATGGAAAAGCAAAGAGTAATTGTTTAAAAATATAAATAACCATAAACACCAGAGATTTCAAAGTAAGGACATGGTGTTATAAAACCATAGTTAAAAATAAACATGAAAATACGATCTGATAGGTGTTATAAGTAATAAGGGATTAGAGTACAGGCTTGTATCAGTTCTAAGGTAAGAACGTTGTCGATCAAGGTCTGAGAGGTAAATAGAATACCCCAACTTGAACGACTTCACTATTATCGAGGAACGATAACAGTTTGTAACGGAAAGAGATGTCAAGATGTGTATAAAAGGAATACGACAGCGTATTGCCAGTCTTAGAATTATAGCGATAAAATAACGTTGTTGATAAGATAAGTGTGACTGTTATAACAAAGAATATTACAGCGTATGACAAGTTGAAATATAGCAATAAAATAACGCTATTGATAAGGTAAGTGTGACTGTAATGTTGAGATTAGTATAAGGAGAATATTACAGCGTATGACAAGTTTAGAACTATAGCGACAAATTAACTACTGTTGATTAGACTTAAGCGTGACTTTTATATAGCATCACTTCCTAGGAAATGAAACACTTTAGTTGAAATCCACTTATTCGAAAGTGATAAATAACGATGTCATAAGAAAATATAAGAACCAGTTTTAGAAAGAGAAATTGGAGAATCGTGTTAGAAACGATGACAGCATTTCGATGTTCGAAATGTGGTTAGAATTAAACCATTAGGATTTGGAACTAGAATTCGACGATGTTGAATGTGTTAAACGTAACTATTTTTAGGGATTATAATCTGGTAGAATAATTAACATTTAGTTTTAAACAAATAAATGTTAACAGGATAGGAGTCAGTATTTAGTTATAAGCTTGATATCAATTAGATAAGAAGTTGACTTAGAGACAGAGTTTATAAAGTGGAATAGGAGTGAAAAAGTATGAAAGAGATTTCGGTAAATAAGATAAGGGAGATTATTGCGTGAATAAAGAGTTATATGATCAAGGTGTTTAGATTTCTATAAGAAGGGATGGTATTCCCATTTCAAAGGGAATAATGTTTTAAAAGTGAACGTTGGGCCGATTAAAAGGTTAAGATGAATTTGGAAATATTTTCCAGTGTAAATAAGGTAGATTACCCAAGTATGGGAATAAAGAATGTGAAAGTAATGGGAAATAGTTCGAACGTTAATAACGGATATTTTTTGGAACATGAAAGAATAAAAGTTTATAATAATTGGAAATGTTTTCCAAAAGTGTTAAAGGCAAAAACAGAGTTTGAGAAATATCTAGTGAGATATGAGAATTTGAAAATATAACGAATGTTAAATAAAAAGCGCCCGTGATTGTATGATGTTTAATTATACATTAGAATGGATGTTGTTTTAACTCCAATAGTTAAATAACCGACTATCGAAGTGTTTGACCGTCGTTGTCAATACGGAGAGACCGGTTGGGTTATTACCCGAAAACCACTCCGTATAGGCATAATCGTTGCGAATTAGATATGCTGAAGATAATTGAAGACGGAGTTAAATGCAAGGATCGTCCAGTTATAGAATTGTGTGTTTTTGTTTGTCCAGTCCCAGGACAACTTGTATGGACGAGTGTCTGACAGAGTATTTCCAACGGTCACGCCGTTGATTTTACGAATATACCAAGTTGGTGGGGAGAATATAACTTCTCTTTATTCTACACCCAGTGTGCATTTGTGTAATCAATGTGTGATTACGGATTTGACGATGTGACATTTAGAGTGAATGGTGATCAGATGTTCTGAAGATAGACGTAGCCTCTAGCCTCACAACCAGGAAGTGACAGAAGTTGGGCTAGGCAGCATGGCTAGTTGGGTCATCCCCAAGCAGGGTGTATTGTCACTGATCTAGAGAAAATTCATATTTATCTTCTTTTCGATTCTGTATCTTCGGATGACGGTTGGATGGCCTACAACCGTGGTGGCAATATATTCGCGACACTCAAGCTAAATGAGTGAGCGGTCATGTGTGGCCGGGTTGCAAGACGTTCTTGTTGAACCCTGAGTGTATCCCCTCTAGAGTACACTATTCATAAGGTGCTCCCATACCTTGTCTGTTGAAAACCATTCTCCGATAAGCGCCCTGCGGTTTATGGTTTTATACTATATATATGTGGAGTGTGAGATGCAAGCGTTCTACTACTTGTATAATTATTTGGTTAGACATTATCATAATATCACTGGGTTTTGATATCAAGAATATTTCGGGTTATAGTAAGGTAAAAACCGTCCATGTTTATGTGTGGGCTGGTCTTACTATTATCTTCTTGTTTTGAAAAGGATTTTCAAAGTAAAACAGTATGGTTGGAATTTACTCACACCAGTCCCATGACTGACCCAGAGTTTATTTTGTTTGTTTTCCCTAAACTCTTGGGTGCCCAAATTTGTACGGGCAGTCAAGTGTTTCAGGCTTTGCAGATTCACTTGGAGGAGCTCAAAAGCAGGAAGCTTCACCATTAGTTATGTAGAGTTATTTCCGCTGTGATATGATGTATTGTACTCTGATAATGGTATGTATATACAATACAGTTTTGTATTCAAAGTTATGTTATATAATACATCTTATTTTGTTCCGCTGCGAGTTTCGTGTTACTCTGATTCTGTTCAGTTGTGATCTTCTTCTTCTATTCTATTAGTTCTATCTTTTCTTTCTCACCCTCTAAATTCTTCTATTAATGTCCCGGTATTTTTCGATGCTTGAATAGTCAACAGTGTGTTTTTATGTTGATTTTCTGGGTCGAAAATTCCCGCCGTTACATAACTATCGTGCTCTGATGATGGTATGTATATACAATTACTGATTTGATTTCAAAAGTTATGTTATTTAATATATTTTACTCGTTCCGCTGTGAGATTTGCGTCCTTCGTTTTCTTCTATTCTAACCTTTCTTTCTTTCTATTTCTCATCCTCTAACTTCTTTCTAATAATGATTCGTATTTCTGTGCAAATTTGAGTTGGACATGTGATGTTATTAGTCGACTCAAGGGTATGGAAATTCGGGTCATTACATGACGGCTCTCATAGCATAAGTGTTTAGTTCTTCGTCAAGATCATCAAGCAAACCAATGGCTTGAATGATCATAGTATCCACCTTATCAGGGATAAATTTCAGCTTATATCCAGAGAGACTGTGGGACAAGCCCAAACTCATTGGAGCAAAATCTTCTACGCCCAAACCAGAAATTAGCTCAGTTAACTGGTTCCTCACTCCCATAATTAACTCCATAACCACATCGTTGTGACACGGTAAATTTACAGTTTCTCTTCGATTGCATTTCCAAGTTTAGAACTTGCTAATTATTGAAATATCAAAACTTAAAAAGATTAATTATTGAAATATGAAATTATTCAGCTTAAAAATATTTTTCGTATAAGGACATAAAAGACCAAAAATCAAATATGAATACTCAGCTTGAATCGTGCTGTAAAATCAAACAAGCTGGAAATATGATCAAAACTATTGAATTTCTATTTGAATGTTATTTACGTCTCATCCCAAAAATCATATGCACTTATTAAACATATTTACTTCTTAAATCGAATTCCCAGCTGAATCATACATAGAATCTTTTTTTTTTCTTGTTTTGCTACAACTGGATGTAGGATCAGGATTTCTATCAATAATTACATGTAGGTGTATCACGCTTTTTATTTCTAAACGTAATTTAAGTGCAACCAAAAGCAATTATTCATAAACCAATTCAGGCATAACAAAGATTGTCAAAGATAAAACAATAGGACTAATAATTATCTAATTCATACAAAGCAATGATCAAATCCAGAAACCAAATGTCATAATTGGTAATGGTTTATTCAAAGTAGCAGTTATCCTTTTTCATAAGTTATACTATCAGGTAAATTTTATTTTTTGATTGAGCGAAACAAATTTAAGCATACATCAATAATGAACATTAACAATTAAAAACATATAGTCGCTGGTAGGTGCAGGAGCAGGAGGCTAAGCATGAATGGCAAGTAAAGCAATTCCAATAATGGCGGCGATAATTGCCAACATTCTAAATGAAACCCTTATATTGCTGCTGCAAATTTTATCTATTAGATTTGAAGTTTCAAATGAACAGAATCAATGTGTGTTCTTACATCGCATGTATTATTTATGAGAAATTAAGATGTCACACAATACTCGGAATCCATATAAAACACCTCCTTCTGGAATTTTGTCTTTTTGTCGATTGACCAATTTGGTTGCATATCCATTGGTCTAATAAAAAAGTAACGTATCAGTTTAATGAAATAATTACACTGTATTTCTTATGGATAAAGTAAGTACACCTTAAGACGGACCAATTTTTCTGTCTTATATAATTTTTAAAGAATTATTATCAAGAACAAAAACCAAAAAATAAAATTGAGTTTAAACCAAAATAATAGCCACTGATCCATAATGCAGCAAACTACAGTGTGCCATGTTACTTTGCAGTCAGTGACAAAGGGTTTGGCTAAAACAAATGATGTCAGTTATCAACTATCATGTTGTAAATAATACACAAATGAATAATGAGCCTACCACACAAGATACATAGATAAATCATCATAGTAGTTATGATAAACAACCCAACCTATAAAGAGAAGTTGGAGAAGACAACCATAGTAATCAATTAGACCTTCCACCAACAAAAAGATCTAGTCATCAATGCAGTGTACAGACAAGAACATAACCGGCTACAAATGATGTCTCAGGTTTGTGACTTTTATGAAATCAGACCATAGAACTTCTGAAAATTTGAAATATCACGAAATTTATAAGAATCGTATAAGAAAATAAAATGAAGTAGCTTTGATGAGACATAATTTTGTTGCTACATATAATGTATATTATAACACTTAGGTTACATAGCATTAGGTATTGTTTTCATTGCTTGGCTAACATGTATTATTGACATTGATAAGAACCGTTAAAGGCATGTGGAGTACTTTTCACAAGACAAAGGTTTATTTGGGTCTTGAGTTCAAAATTAAATACTACACCACGAATTGAAGTGTAATAATATGAAGAACTTCAGTAGGGACTAACTTTCACACAATGCCCAAATTTTCCTACTTTAAAATATAGTTGAACAAGAAAATAACAACTCAACTAACAAAATCAAGTAATCATAGAATATCTAAGATATTCACAAAAGTCTAGCACTTGAAATAATCGTCTAGTTCATTCTTGTGAAAATAAACAGCTCTTCATTGTGAGCTAAAAAGATGCATACGAGTTCATTGTCTAACAACAAATATTCAAAATAATTAGAATATTATTAGTTGCAACGTAAATGTTACCAAGGTATTTTAGAAGTTTCCCTTCTTTTGTGCATGAAATTCAACAGGATTCGAATATCCTTTCATGCTAATTTCTTTAGTATACTGCAGGACGACATATTGCTGAATAAAGTTATTTAATGCATATTTGGTAACAGCATCTGCATTTTTATCATTTCATAAGCACTTTTTAGCATTTCCAGATTTAAATGTTTCTGGATCATAATAGAATGCGATGCTAAAATGAACCAATTTCTAGACCTGACGTATAAATTAGAAGAAAAAACACCAAAATTACGCTGAGAAGGAGAAGCGAAACAAAGGCAGCAGCGGTTAAATTTTACCATTTTTCGATTCATCTAGGGTTGGAATGAGGTTTTGGGTGGAACGGAATATAAAACAGATGGAGTATGGACGATTTTTCAAGGATGGAGGTAAAATTATACAGCGAAATTAAGGCTGAGGAAACGTAGGTGGAAAAGGACGAAGAATTTGTGGCGAATGAAATAGATGCGTGAAAACGAGAGAAAGAGTCTCCGTGTTTTATGAAGAGAGCGAGATGAGGAATTAATGTGTTAGATAAAGATGAAGGGAGGAAATCACGGAGGAAAATGGCATTTGAGAAAGAGTCGGAGTTGATAGATTTGAGGAAGGAAGAAAAACGCAGAGCAAATATTTGAGATGCGAAGATAATGCCAAAATTCAATGGCACAGACAAATTGATTTTGGCTCTTACAGTAGGGAAACCTCCCTAACGGTCGGTTTGATAAAAGGATCATTTAAATGTAAAAGAAGCATTTTTGTATAAAGAATCATTTTTATGTAAAAGGATTATTTAAATGCAAAAGAAGCATTTTTGTGTAAAGAATCATTTTTATATAAAAGGATCATTTAAATGTAAAACAAGAATTTTTGTGTAAAGAATCATTTTTATATAAAAGGATCATTTAAATGAAAAAGAAGCATTTTTGTGTAAAGAATAATTTTTATATAAAAGGATCATTCAAATGTAAAAGAAGCATTTTTGTGTAAAGAATCATTTTTATATAAAAGGATCATTCA
Source organism: Allium sativum (assembly GCA_030737875.1). Lineage (NCBI taxonomy): Eukaryota > Viridiplantae > Streptophyta > Magnoliopsida > Asparagales > Amaryllidaceae > Allium > Allium sativum. Next base: position 514,448,556 of record CM060910.1, read on the forward strand.
AATGTAAAAGAAGCATTTCTGTGTAAAGAATCATTTTTATATAAAAGGATCATTTAAATGTAAAAGAAGCATTTCTGTGTAAAGAATCATTTTTATATAAAAGGATCATTTAAATGTAAAAGAAGCATTTCTGTGTAAAGAATCATTTTTATATAAAAGGATCATTTAAATGTAAAAGAAGCATTTTTGTGTAAAGAAACATTTTTATATAAAAGGATCATTTAAATGTAAAAGAAGCATTTTTGTGTAAAGAATCATTTTATATATAAAAGGATCATTTAAATGTAAAAGAAGCATTTTTGTGTAAAGAATCATTTTTATATAAAAGGATCATTTAAATGTAAAAGAAGCATTTTTGTGTAAAGAATCATTTTTATATAAAAGGATCATTTAAATCTAAAAGAAGCATTTTTGTGTAAAGAATCATTTTTATACAAAAGGATCATTTAAAAGTAAAAGAAGCATTTTTGTGTAAAGAATCATTTTTATATAAAAGGATCATTTAAATGTAAAAGAAGCATTTTTGTGTAAAGAATCATTTTATATATAAAAGGATCATTTAAATGTAAAAAAAGCATTTTTGTGTAAAGAATCATTTTTATATAAAAGGATCATTTGAATGTAAAAGAAGCATTTTTGTGTAAAGAATCATTTTTATATAAAAGGATCATTTAAATGTAAAAGAAGCATTTTTGTGTAAAGAATCATTTTTATATAAAAGGATCATTTCAATGTAAAAAAAAAAACATTTTTGTGTAAAGAATCATTTTTATATAAAAAGATCATTTAAATGTAAAAGAAACATTTTAAACTAAAGAACGATTTTTATGTAAAAGAACATTTTAATGTAAAAGATCATTTAATATTGTTAGACCCAAAAGTGGTTCTAACACCCAAATTGATTTGAAACAAGATAAAACGAAATAAAAATTAAAATGAACACACAAGATTTATAGTGGTTCGGCGAACAAATGCCTACGTCCACTTATTCTTTACTATATTCAATAACTCAGTTGCAAGTACAATGAAAGATTCGCTCACAACTCACTTTTGTTCACTCAATTGACTAAAACAAGAAATAAAAGATGATTTGGATTTTCCGGGAGTAATGGAGTTCGGATGTTGGAGGTGATTGAATTCTCTAAGTGCTGAAAAAAGATCCTTCTCTTTGTCTCCAGATGGGGTATTTATAGGTGTGAATTTGCTTGAGACTTGATCCGGGTCGGGCCATGTGTCATCCATCGCACTCTCTTCGGGTTCGGATGAGCTATCAGGTTGACAACGCATCAAAGGGAAGGACGTTAGGGGTAGGAATTAGTCATAGCCGGTCCGGTTCTCCAGGCGATTTTACAGGAGATTAACATGGATCCTGGGTGCGGGTCGGAGATATGCAGGTAAGGGGTTCGGATCGGGATACCCGATCCGAACCGGATTGGTTTGGGCGCCTCTCCTTCTCTAACCTATTCCGCTCCGCTCCAGTGTTGTGGCAAGCAGATGGCCTTCCGATCCATTCGAGACTTAGTTGCCTTCCGATCCGATTGGATATGCCTCACCAATCTATCCAGTAAGAGATCACCGATCCGATCAGGGAATTCTATCCGATCCGAACCAATATGCTGCTCTAACCCGATCCGAACAGAGGACCCTATCCGATCCGAACAACTGCTACTATCAACCTGAATTGTAGTGTTTTCCTCCAATCCGAACCGAGGTCTTGTAATTAAAAATATCATTCAATGTTTGGTTTCTTGACTTTGTGTTGCCTAGTTCACAAAGTAGGCTAACATTCTGCCCCCTCAAAGGATGCTTCTGTTGTATACGAAGCGTGCTTTGATGTCATTCGAGATGCTAGTCCTTGAATCGGAACGGTCAGGAGAAATGCACAGATTTCTATTCGGTTCAGTGTCTGACTCGATCACATTTTCTTCATTTCTGAACAAGTTTAGGAATTTTTATCGACACATAGTGCTTCTCTCGGGTATGCTCTTCCTTTATCCTTCTTCTCTTCAATTCGAGTCGGATGATAAAATAACGTGCGAAATTTGCTCGGTTCGGATTCCGATCCGAAGCGCTTTCGTGGGTTTGGCTCTTTGACATTGGGCCTTCAGGCAGAGTTGTGCTTCTGGGCCTTCACTCCGGTCCGAGCGGGTGAGAAAGAATAGGAATACGAGGAGTCAACATTACCCCTTATATAAACTCACCACCGTCTTCTTTCTTTTCTTCTTCTTTTCCACCGCCGCTTCCAAACCTAGCATTGAAAACTTTAAGAAACTCGAATATTCTGAAACCGCTCCTTGTAGATTTCTCAAATCGAACATATAGGTAGCTTTTTAATCTCGAATAACTTCATTGTAACCGTACTTGATTTCAATTTGCGGTCGATTGGGACGGTTTAGCCACAGGGCTTTGCTTGAACTCCACGTCGTTACTGTGGTGGATCCGCCATCGCCTCGAGGCGTTGCGAGGTTGGAGTGGGCAAATATTTGTCCTTAACGGTATCTTTGGTGATAGAACGGAGTTGTTCGTGGGTAGGGGGGAAAGAGGAAGAAGATGAAGAAAAGAGTGTGATGACAAATTGGTTCGGGTAGAAGACGAAGGAGCAAAAAGGATGGAGAAGGAAAGGGGATCGGCTCGGGTTGCATACTTTAGAAAGATAGGAAGGAAGGAAAATGTCGGTTCGGGTCGGAGAGGAGAATGGGATAAGAGGTTGAAATTAATGGACTGGTTAAGCGATGCTGATTCGGTTCGGATCGGGTCACCCGATCCGATCAGATCAGTCCTGCTTCCGAACCCGTTGTTTCCCTTGTCTTGAACTGACCTTGCTTTAATGAAGCATCCGAACCGACTGTTATCTGTATTTGTATTGAGCCAGTCATCATATGCATATCCGAACCGAACCGAACGTATCAAATTTGGCACATAAAGACTACCCAACTAATTCAACTAACACTTACTCTAGACGAATATGCTTCGCGGACAGTTAGGATAGTGCCTTGTGAACATAAACGAGAATTAAGAACAACCCTGACTATCACCTTCTCTTTAAAGCTTCTTCTTACATTGCTATACTTTTATTTTGCATTTCCCACATTTGCTGCACACACTTTAGTTCACACACATACACAAAAGGGGGACACGGGATAATTTACTCTAATCCGTGCTATTGCTTCTTCAATAGTTCCATGACAATGAGGCCCAGACGCTCTTCCCGTCTAGCTGAGAGGAAAGAAGCTCCGGAAACTTCTAGCAAAATCACTCTTGAGGATATATCTTCTTCGTCCGATCCGGAATGGGACAGTGAGGGTCCGGATTACGGAATTGGTCATCGGGAAAGCGACGAAATGTCTTCAGAAAACGAAGTTTCCCTAGGCTTTGAGGAGGAAGGAGGGATTGGTGACAATCGAGCACCCGATGAATTTGACTCAGCCATTATATTGGAGTCACCTCCAGATTCTGTAGAATCGACAATCGACAACGACCGACTTGTTCGAATTTGCTTGAAGTATGGAATAATGAAAAGGGACACCCTAGTGCCCTCACGCTCTGACCGTCCCCACAGCCCTCCGGAAGGATATATGACGGTCACTCGACTGATGTGCATGGTCGGCGCCATTCCTCCATTCTCGCCTTTCATCGTTGATTTCTTAAGACAAATGCGGATTGCCCCCATGCAGTTGCATCCCAATTCATATGCCTATCTGCATACCTTATTCATAGCATATCGTGAAATTCTAGGCGTAGAGCTCACGTTCGATGATGTTCATTTCTTCTATAACTTCAAACATCGGACTAGAGAAACTCCATCTTTCTGTTACTTTGAATCGGTCCCAAAAAGGAAGATAATCTCTACGCCATTTAGCAGTAAAGCTGGAGATTCCAGGCTAGAGTGGTTCTATATAAAGCAACAGTCTGGATGCGCCAGGAGATGGACAAAATCAAGTAAAGCATTGATTTTCTGAACCCGGACTCTATACACTTGAATCATCACCCTGACCTGTTTTCCTTTTTTGTTTGCAGTCGACAATCCCAAACAGATATCAGACCAGGTGTTCTTTGATCGAATGCACCGTCTTCTTAATGGCGATCAAAAATTTCTGACTATCGACGAGGTCCTTAAAGATGAATACCTTCATTTTCACGGGCTGCTATCCGTTTTCCGTAGCATCGGTCATGGGACGGTCCCTTATGCATACATTCCTCCAGTGGAAACAGTTCCAGAGATAGGAGAAGGCTCGGGAATTCCTGCAGCTCCTCTTCAAACTTCACCTTCTCCCTCTTCCACACAAGATGACGAACTGGCCAATCTGGCCGAAAAACATCGTGAAGGGTACATTGCCCCCGAGGAAACTACTTCTCCAGACAAGTCAAAGTCTTCCCAAGAGTCGCCACTTCGCGCTTCCGAAGGGGGTGTTCCTAGCACTGACGAGCACATATTTCAGGGTTTGGGGGATCTCCCCTTACCTGAGACTATATATACTTCAGAAGATTTCAGGAAGGACCCTTTAGTCTTCACTTCTTCTGAAGAAACTACTCCTGCTAAGGCCAAAGAGCCTGCCCGCACCAGTCTAGCTTCAGACTCGGGTTGGTTGGGGGGACACACACACCACTTAGGATGCACTTTATACCACAGCATTAGCATTCATTGCACTTCTTTCTCCATGAATCCATTGATTCTAAACTTCGCTTATTTTATCGTGCAGGTACAATGTCTCGGTCCTATTATGATATAAGAAAGCTTCGTCGCAGCATGTCCAATCCTCCTCAGGATGTCGAGTATGATCGCCGGGATGACCGTGGTAGGGAGGAAAGAAGACCCTATGATCCCTATCGATCTCGACCCTCACGCTCCCGCTCACCAGTTCGACCGGAACAAGAGAAATACAAGAGCTATCAAGGTCGTAGGGAGGAGGATAGACCACAATCTAGGGATTCCACTTCCTCCCATGAAAAGCGGAGTAGAGAGAAAACTCCTCCAAAGGAAACTGGGTCTCGAAGTAAGCAAAAAGTCCCTGCTACCAAACGACCTAGGACAGACAAGGGTTCTACAGAATCTTCTTCAGGAAGGGACACCGAACTAACAATCCTCGCTCCTCCTCCACCAGATGCGGGAACCGCAGTAAAGCTGGCATATTTAAAGGAGCAATTTCCCGAGCACTACTTCGAGACTCTGACCTTTCTACCCACCCTTGAACCTATTTCTTCTAATTGGGCCGATGAGGCTAAGGCAAAAATTGATTTGGTAGAAAAACAATATTCCGAGATGTTCAAGTATTCTCGCAATCTTTCTAGAATCATCCGCACTCTAATGACAAATGCTGACTCAATGCAAAAGACCGCGGAGGAGGATGCTAAGGCCTTAAAAACCTTAGGAAAGGACCTAGAAGACACTCAAGCCCAACTAGCTGTCGCTCAAAAGAACGCTTCTAATTTCAAACAACAGTTTGAGGACATGCAAAAGCGTTATCATGACTTACTTGAGTCCCACACTCAGGAGCGTTCTGAGTTGAAGAAGCAAGCTGACGAGGCCAAATCAGAGGCTGCTAAGACACGCCTTGCTTATGCTGAGCTTGAGCAGAAAAACGCCGAGTTAGCGAAAAGGAGTGCTGAGTTAGAAAAGAAGAACGCTGACTTGGCTTCAAAATTGTTGGAGGCGGAAAACAGGGCTGCTCTGGCTGAGGGCAACGTGGAATGCGCTATTAAATCTGCGGAGGAAACCCGCAAACAACTATCAGAGGCGGAGGCTGATATTCAAGGCTTCGGCGAGCTAATGATTGAATTCTTCGCGCACATTATTCGTCGTCGAAACATTTCTTGGATCGAGGATTATCCATCCACTCTGGTTCAAGTGTGGAATCAAATCGTTGAGTGGGAAAAAGAAGAACTTAAGGTCGATTCCCTCGATGAAGATAAGCTGATGGAGAAATACTTGAGAGACGACGAACCAGAGCGCCTAGCTGAAGGGCGCCGTCTAATTGCTGAGGCCATGGAAGAAGAGAGGCGGAAGTCTAAACAGAAAACCATTCCCGAAGCTGGCTCCTCTTCTTCTGCTCCTGCACCTCCCGAAGTAGAAGGGTATGATCCCGAAAACCCGGGAATTCCCCGAACAACTTTGCTATCTCCCATTCCTGAAATAACTCCAGAGGTAGTAGTCACCCCCGCTGAAAAGTCTTCAGAAGGTATCCCTATCTTTTCTCCTCAATTTGCCAAGGCTACTACTACCTTTGGCTACATGATTGAACCTTCAACGAGAAATCCTTTGCTTTCGCCTGAGTTGATAACCGATGTTTCTCATTCTGTAGGCGTTGAATCATCCGCAAAAACAGATGTAGCTCAAGGAGCTGTTGCTGGGACGAAGCCCGCTGATAGGGTCAAAGAAGGAGAAGACAAGGCTGCTTCCACAAACCTGGGGGAAAGAAGTGTGCCAACTAAGGTCACTACTCCCCGTGATGAAGAAATGATTGCAGCTTTAAAAGACGACGGAGGAGACGAGGGGCATGATGAGGAACCGGAGGTTGCAATAATTGGGGAATCGAAAAGTGCTGATGATGTTACCTTGGCTGCCATGAAGGCTGATCAAGACAAGCGCTTGCAATTAAAGGCCGAAGAACTAGACCCTGAGGCCCTCAAGCCCCTCGCAGTTGTGGATGCAGGTTCAAGGTTAGTTGTTAAGCTCTCAACTAGATCTATTACCGAAGAACTTGCTAAAAAATCTTCTCTTGATTCCAGTGTCCCGCCCTCCGGGAAGAAGTCCACTGGCTCCAGTACCGCATCTTCAGGAAAAAAGAAATCGAAACGAATCTTGACTGAAGCCGAGAAGGAAGCAAAGGATGCGGAAAAAGCTGCCAAGAAATCGAAGGCTCATTCCAAACCCAAATAGTGGGTTCCCTTGTATCATTTTAGCATTTTTGTGAATCAATAACTGCTGCTACAAAAGCAGCTCCTGCACTTTCTTCTTTAGTTATTTCCCTGTACAAATTCATTCATTTATAAATAAAAATAATTCACTTTTTGCAATGTTTATTGGTTAATGGTTCTGCACTTATGTAAAAATGCATGTCTGTAGTTATGAAACGAAGTTGTGGAGGGGGAAATAGGTGTATGCATATGTGTCCCCCGTCAATTTTCATAAGTTATTCAATGCTTAACCATGCAATCTGAATGCTCCCAATTCTCTGACTGGATAGCACTTCCTGTGTCGTCAGTACCTGTCGTTTTTTTTTCTGGCATTTTTATACTCTCCCTCTTTCTCTAGTGTGTTAGAGTTCGAGTTCAGTCATTTGTTTATTCCCCGGTCTTTCAACGGGAAAAGATTTCTTTCTCGGCGCTCGGTCGGAGACGCCTTTATACTCTCTTTCTCTCTGGAAAGTTAGAGTTCGGAGTTGAATCTCTTTCTCAGCGCTCAGTCGGAGACGCTTTTATACTCTCTTTCTCTCTGGAAAGTTAGAGTTCGGAGTTGAATCTCTTTCTCAGCGCTCAGTCGGAGACGCTTTTATACTCTCTTTCTCTCTGGAAAGTTAGAGTTAAGAATCGAATTTCTTTTTCAGCGCTCAGTCCGAGACGCTTTTATACTCTCTCTCTTTCTCTGGAGAGTTAGAGTTCGGAATAGAATTTCCTTTTCAGCGCTCAGTCCGAGACGCTTTTATACTCTCTCTCTTTCTCTGGAGAGTTAGAGTTAAGAATAGAATTTCTCATTCTTTCACGTCTTATTGCACAAATAATCATTGTGCTTCTTTTTATGTCCAGACTGTTTTCAACCTTTTTTAGGCTCTTAGTTATCCTGTATTTTATAATCACAACAGAACAACTAATGAATGTAAATGCATAAAAGTAAATAACACACAATATTTTTATAGTGGTTCAGCTAAGTCATAGCCTACGTCCACTTTATAGTCCTTTATTCATATCATCAGATTTTCCCAAGGCAAGGCATGTCTTGTTACAGAATTCACAGTAAAAACGACAAAAAGTATAGCATTTCTAATCCAAATATCGCATTAAGTGTTGAGCATTCCATGCTCGAGGAACTTCTTCGCCATCTACGGTCGTTAACTTGAAGGTTCCTTTTTCAAGTTTCCGTTGGATGACAAAGGGTCCTTCCCATTTTGGGCCGAGGTGAGGAAGGGATGGAAAAACTCTCTTTAGCACCAAATCTCCTGGTTCAAAAGTTCTGAGGCGAACTTTTTTGTCATAATAGCGTGCCATCTGACGCCGATGTCTTGCTGCACGCAAGTCTGCTTCGTCCCTTTTCTCTTCGACTTCATCAAGAGACTCAAGTAAAAGTGCCCGATTCGTCATCGGGTCATAATACGTTACCCTGTGGGAAGGAACTTCCAGTTCAACTGGAATTACTGCTTCTGAACCAAAGGAGAGAGAGAAAGGGGTATGACCGGTAGCCGTTTTGAATGTTGTTCGATATGCCCACAAAGCTAGGGGCAATTCGTCAACCCATCTTGCCTTTGCACGCTCCAACCGTTTCTTGAGGATGGATTTTATAACTTTGTTTACTGCCTCTACTTGCCCATTCGATTGTGGATAGGCAACCGCAGTATATCGTTTGTCTATCTTATATTTCTGGCAAAAATTTCTGAATTCAGAGCTATCAAATTGGGTCCCGTTGTCAGTAACAATCGTTCTTGGGATCCCGAATCGGCATATAATATTTCTGACCACAAAACTTATCACCTTTCTTGTGGTGATCTTAGTCAAGGGCTCAGCTTCCACCCACTTTGTGAAATAATCAACGGCTACTATTGCATACTTAGCTCCTCCTTTAGCAATCGGTAAAACTCCAATGATATCAATTCCCCATGTGGCGAATGGCCAAGGACTCACCATCGATTTAAGCTGGGTTGACGGTGCCCTTGGGATTTTGGCGAATCTCTGGCACTTATCGCAGCGTCGTGAATAATCAGCTGCATCTTTGTTGATCGTAGGCCAGAAGTATCCGTACCGCAATATTTTCTTTGCTAAAGTTTGACCTCCTGTATGATCTCCACACTCACCTTCGTGCACTTCTCTTAGTACACGCTTGATGTCGTCGTGTGCGATGCATCGTAACAGGGGCATAGAAAATCCTTGTCTATAGAGAGTATCGTCTTGCATAACATATCTGGTTGCTTTGCGAACTACAGCTCTTTTCTCACTCTTCTTCGATGGGAGTGTCCCATTCTTAAGAAAATTCTTGATTGGAGTCATCCATGACTCCTTCTCTGGTTCCGCTTCAAGAACGAATTCAATTTCCATTGACTCAAAGCTTGGCGATTCCAACATTTCAATTGGAATTACCTCAGTCCCTTCTGGATTGTCAGAACTAGCCAGTTTTGCCAGTCTATCCGCTTTCTGGTTTTCAATTCTGGGAATATGTGTTATGTTGTACCGCTCTAAGCTATTCAATAGCTCTTTCACTTTCTTGAGATAGGCAATAAGTCGAGGTCCTCGAGCCGCGAATTCCTCTCGCACTTGACAAACAACAATCTTAGAGTCACAAAATATGTCCATCGTTTTTACTCCGAGGTCTTTAGCAAGTTTCAGCCCGGCAATCAGGGCTTCATACTCAGTGTCATTGTTAGTTGCCGGAAATTCTAATCGCAGGGCGTAATATAACGACCGTCCCTCGGGAGTAACTAAGACAATTCCAGCTCCGGACCTTCGGTCATTTTTAGCTCCATCGGTATATAATTTCCACGGATTCATCTCTAGTTCTTCCTCAGATTTAACCACTCGGTCATTGATCATTTCCTCTTCTGGAATGGTGAACTCCGCAATAAAGTCTGCTAGAGCTTGCCCCCTGATTGACTTTCGTGGTTGAAAATTCAAATCAAACTGGCTTAGTTCTATGTTCCATTTGATCAACCTTCCCGACGCTTCGGGTCTCTGCAACACCTGTCTTAAGGGTTGGTCGGTGTATATGGTTATTGGATGGGCTTGGAAATAATGACGAAGTTTTCGGGATGCAATCAGGAGGCTGTAAGCAAGCTTCTCAATCTTTGGGTAGTTGCGCTCTGCCGCTGCTAATTTCTTACTCACATAGTATACTGGCCTTTGCACTTTGTCTTCTTCTCGAACCAGGGCTGTGCTGACAGCATGAGCCGAGACTGCCAGATAAACAAATAATTCTTCGTGATCTACGGGCTTTGATAAGATTGGCAGTTTCTCCAACAGTTCTAGCAGATTTTGAAAGGTCTCAACACAATCGGGAGTCCATTGGAAGTTCTTCTTTCCCCTTTTTATTAAATCAAAAAACGGAACACATTTATCGGTGGCTTTGGAGATGAATCTACTCAGCGCCGCTACCTTCCCCGCCAGACTTTCGACGTCTTTAATTCTCCTTGGTTCTTCGATGTTTCTAATCGCTGCTATCTGGCTAGGGTTGATCTCAATTCCTCGGGAACTTACAATGAAGCCAAGGAACTTTCCTGACGCCACTCCAAATGAACATTTTAAAGGATTCAATTTCATACGGTACTTTCGCAAGATACCAAACATTTCCGCTAAGTCTTGCGTGTGACTGGAAGACTGCTTTGATTTAACAAGCATATCATCCACATAAACTTCCATAGTTTTTCCTATTTGATCATAAAACATTCTATTTACCAACCGCTGATAAGTAGCTCCAGCGTTTTTTAATCCGAATGGCATTACAACATAACAATATAGCCCCAAATTCGTAATGAAGCTTGTATGCTCTTGGTCTGGTACATGCATAGGAATTTGATTGTATCCAGAGTATGCATCCATGAAAGAGAGAAGTTCATGACCTGCTGTCGAGTCTACAAGCTGGTCAATCCTGGGAAGTGGGAAACTATCCTTTGGGCAAGCCTTATTTAAATCTGAAAAGTCAATACAAGTTCGCCACTTTCCGTTTGGCTTCTTTACCAGGACGGGATTCGATATCCAGTCGGGATAGGTCGAATCTCGAACAAATCCATTTTGCTTCAATTTCTCTACTTCCTCTTTGAGGGCAGCCGACCTCTCTGGGCCCAGCATGCGCCTCTTTTGCTTCACAGGCGGATGCTTCGGATTTACATTCAATTTGTGACTGATAATGGAAGGTGATATCCCACACATGTCAGCATGGGTCCAGGCGAACACATCTAAGTTTGCCTTCAAGAAGTCCGTCAGTTCTTCAGCACGACGTGGATCCAATTGGGAACCAATCTTCAAAACTTTCGTCGGATCAGCTTTATCAACAGGAATTTCCACTGTCGCTTCATTAGGAGTTGCATTCCTAGCCTCTGGTTCCTCGTCTTTTCTAGGATCCAGGTCTTCAGGTGTTCCTTTGGGCAACTCCTTTGGGGTCAATTTCTCTAATTGCTATGCCGAGTCCCCCTTTGAGGGAGACGAGGCATCCTTACTCTCAGCATTAACTCCTTTCATCAACATCTTCAGTTCAGCCACATAGCAGGCCCGTCCAGAGACCTGATCCCCTCTTATTACTCCAGTTCCGGCTTCGGTTGGGAACTTTAGTAACAAGCACCAAGGGGCGATACAAACTCTAAATTCAGCGAGGGCAGGTCTCCCTAAAAATGCGTTATATGGCGAATCTACGTCCAATACCACGAACTGAAGCATTCGCACTCTTCTACGTTCTCCTTGCCCTAGGGTCACGGGCAACTCTATATATCCCATGGGAGCTGTCGTCGCTCCGTTGAAGCCTCTAATCCATCCTTCACAAGGTTTCAGATCTTCAGGCTCAAGCTTCATCTGATCAAATGACTTCTTGAACAAAATATTAACGGAACTTCCGTTGTCTACTAATACCTTATGGACCAGGGCCGGCCCAATGGTGGTAGTGATAACCAACGGATCATTGGTGGGAGATTGTATCCCCGTGTTGTCTCGGCTGCGAAATACCACGTCGTCGAACATGGTTTTTTGTTGTTTTATGGGGGTGACATCTTCCAAATCGTCACCTTCATTCACATCTAGATGCTTGGCAGCATTCACATATTGGTCCATTGACCTAAAACTTCGGATTGCCGGGTGAGGTCCGCCTACTATGGAATTGATGACAATTCCTTTACCTTTCTGCTGCTTGGTAGGCTTAGGAGCAGGTAGGATCTGTTTTGGAGCCTGCTCTCCTTGCCCCCTGTCCCTCGGGGCAACTTTGTACTCATCCAACTTTCCTTCACGCAGCAGCTTTTCAATTACATCCCTCAAATGCCGACATTCATTGGTCGAATGTCCATGTGTTCCGTGAAACAAGCAAAATTTCCCTGTCGCCATTTCTTTCTCGGTCGAATCACGAGGTGGCGGTCTTTTGTACTGCAACACATTGTACGTATCCAGGTAAATATTTTCCAGGGTGTCATTCAATGGTGTATAGTTCTCGTAATTCTGGAATCGGGGCCTTTTGTTAGGGTCACTTCCCCTATTTCTGTTTCTTCTGTTACCGTTCGAATTACGGTTGTTGTTGTTTCCCCCATTTCCAGTATTGCTGTTTCCACCCTTGTTTCCTACATTTACTTCAACCTTGCCAGAACTTTCCCCAGACTGCTTCACGGCAATGTTACTCTGCACATTCTCCTTTGAAGCTGTCTCAGACTTTCTCTTTCGGTTTGCCCTAGCTTCCTCTCGTCTTAGATAAATATCGGCTTTTTCGTAGAATATCGCCCTTGTGGGGGGTGTTTTCCCAGAAAGGTAGTCTCCAAACTCGGATTCAGGATCGACTCCTTCCTTCAATGCCATCAGAATAGTGGGCTCGTGCGGGTCACTGACCTCAGTTACAGCTTGGTTAAAACGATCTAGATATGCCCTTAAAGACTCTCCTGGTGCCTGTTTGATTCTCGACAATTCAATAACACTCTTGGACTTTCGGGCATGTAGTCGGAACTGGTTCATGAAACGCTCGCTTAGTTCTTTGTAATTAGAAATTGAACGAGGAGGAAGTCGGGTAAACCAGAATAATGCCACATCTTCTAGGTAGATTGGGAATGCTTTGCACTTCACTTCATCAGGGGCAGCAGCGGCATTCATGAGCCACGAATACCGCATCAAATGCTGTCCTGGATCAGTCCTTCCGTTATATTTGTCCATCTGTGGCAAGTTAAAGCGTCGAGGAAACTGGAAGTCTAGGATATCGTCAGTGAACGGAGTATGGCTTCGCTCAATGCCATAGTCTTCATTTGTATAATTCCGGCTCTCAGACATAATTTGGCGAACTATTGCCTGTACATCAGCACTAGTTAGGGGCTGCTCAGGTTCCCTGGCCCTAGTATCCGAGTTCCTTCTGGGCTCTTGCTCAGGAGATGCCCTTCTTCTTCGAGCTGCCTCTGCTCGGTTCCGTTCCCTGCGTTCCCGGTCGATCTCGGGAAGAGGGGACTGGAGTCTTTGCCCCCGAGTGGGGTCATCGTTTCCTAATGCTCGTGCGATATCCTCGCGAGATCCCAAAGATCCAAATGTTAGCTGCTCCACATTCTGAGGTCGTTCGAGTGGCCTCCGTTCACGGGGCCTCTCTTCCTCGGAAGATGAAGATTGATCTACTAGAGTGTGACGAACCGGTGATGGAGTCCGTTGCCGACGGAGTTCGCTAATCTCCCGACTCATGAGCCTCATATTTTCCTGCATCATGAGATTAGTGCGCTCATGAACTCTCATAGCTTCCCTCGTGCTCTCAAGCATATCAAGCAAGCGCGAGAAATCTCCTTGAGTGATGGGCGCAGATGGATTGACCTGATCACCAACCCTGGCAGCTGGAATTGGAGCATTCGTAGGGACTCGAGTAGAGGTTCCAGCTTCACCAAGCATCGGGTCGGATCGGAGGTAGGAAGTCGGATCGGATCGGAGCTGGGGTGCCTGGTCGGATCGGAGCGCAGCAGGCAGTTCGGGTCGGTTCAGATTGGGGGAATGCACTGCTTCTGAGTCTCCTACCCGGATCGGATCGGAGCTCTCCCCCTGCTGGCGGCTCGGATTTCCTACATTGATTCTTCCTGCTGCTGAACTCTGTCCCCGAGACCTTGTTACAACAGCATTTTGCTGATCTTCGCCAGCTCCATTTCCTCGAAAAGACTGAACTTCCTTGCCTTTTCCTTTGGCCATGAGTTTTTGACAATTACTTCAACGAATGTAAGAAAGCGGAGAAACTTAAGGATTCACTTCTTTGAACTCGACGGTCCAAAAAGTAGAAAGAGATCCCGGAAAATAGAGAATTTAGATGAGGGTTCTCAGTGAAAGCACCAAAATGTTAGACCCAAAAGTGGTTCTAACACCCAAATTGATTTGAAACAAGATAAAACGAAATAAAAATTAAAATGAACACACAAGATTTATAGTGGTTCGGCGAACAAATGCCTACGTCCACTTATTCTTTACTATATTCAATAACTCAGTTGCAAGTACAATGAAAGATTCGCTCACAACTCACTTTTGTTCACTCAATTGACTAAAACAAGAAATAAAAGATGATTTGGATTTTCCGGGAGTAATGGAGTTCGGATGTTGGAGGTGATTGAATTCTCTAAGTGCTGAAAAAAGATCCTTCTCTTTGTCTCCAGATGGGGTATTTATAGGTGTGAATTTGCTTGAGACTTGATCCGGGTCGGGCCACGTGTCATCCATCGCACTCTCTTCGGGTTCGGATGAGCTATCAGGTTGACAACGCATCAAAGGGAAGGACATTAGGGGTAGGAATTAGTCATAGCCGGTCCGGTTCTCCAGGCGATTTTACAGGAGATTAACATGGATCCTGGGTGCGGGTCGGAGATATGCAGGTAAGGGGTTCGGATCGGAACCAATATGCTGCTCTAACCCGATCCGAACAGAGGACCCTATCCGATCTGAACAACTGCTACTATCAATCTGAATTGTAGTGTTTTCCTCCAATCCGAACCGAGGTCTTGTAATTAAAAATATCATTCAATGTTTGGTTTCTTGACTTTGTGTTGCCTAGTTCACAAAGTAGGCTAACAAATATAAAGAATAATTTTAAATAAATAATATTTTAAAATAACGAATATTCTAAAATAACATTCAGTGAAGAATAAATTTATGATTTTGAAGTCCGTCTTTGGATGAACATAAAAATATAAAAATATGAAGCCGGGTTAAGTATAGAAACGCTATTTTTACCCGAACAGGTTTATTGATCGATTTTATTCATTTTACAATGAATATCAAAAAGTAGTAATTTCAAAAATTGTGAAAATATTATCATTTTAATATGGTAAAGATATAGAATATTCAATTTTGATTTAAAATGGAAAAAGAAGCTAAAATTGTTTTAAAATGAATTTATAAACGATTTAAAGAATAAGTTGTAAAGGAAATCGATGAAATATTTATATATATATATATAATATATATTATATATATTTATTGGTCTGAATAGAACGCGTCTTACAGCGACTGTTCGTGAGTTTCGACCATTAAATTCAAATTGGCATAATAGGAGATCCAACCGTCGGATTCTCCTAAAACTGGAACCGTTGGATTCGTATCAAAAAGAGCTTTCCAATGAATATAAGAGATTTGAAATCTAATGACTAGATTTTAAAATATGTCCAAACCAATTTTGGAAAAGATCGTTGTAAATGCAGATCGGTGGCCGTTATTGGAAACCGACTGTACGGGCGATAATAAAATTATTAAAAATATGGAAAAATCATGTAAAGTCATAATAAATGGATTGGAAAATTTTTGAATGAATTTTCCATATTTGAAAAGATATAAATATATTTTTATCGAAATGAACTAGTTATTAACTAGAATAAATCTTTAATTAAGATTTAATGGAGTTTTCCAATTAATTAATTTTTAATTGGAATTAAATAAAATAAATTGGATTTTGGGTTTGCCATGAATGGTGTCTTCAATAACACTGTTCTTAAACCTCGTATGAAAAGAATAAATCTTTTAATTAAGATTATTAGAGTTTCCAAATTTGGTAATGGGAATAAAATAAAATGTGAATTGGGTTTATTGTGAACTGTGTTTCTAACGACATTTGTTCTTTAACCCAATTAACAATGAAAATAATATTTGAAATTTATAAATCTTTTATTAAGATTTAAAGGAAATTTTTCCCAAAGTAAAGTTTTCCAATTTAATATATTGAATTGGAATTGAATGGAATTCGATTTAGTAATAATCGAGATGAGCTTCTGTGGATGAAGATTGTTACTATATATGGAATTTAAAAGGCATTGCCGTTATTCCATTTATATTATTAGTCTGATATGGAAATTTATATCGATATATATATATATATATATATATATATATAATGATCTGATTTCTGTGAAGATTCCATATTTAATGGAAGATGATTTTGAGTTTATCGTGAACTGTGTTTTAAATAACATTGGTTCTTTAACCCAATTAAAGATAAGATTTATTTCTTGAATGTGAATAATCATTAAGTAATGATTTTTGAGATTAAAACTGAACTAGAGTTTTAATGAATCTTAAACTAGATTAATAATGTAAATATTTTATTAGAAGAATATTCTAAATTGGAATGAGGCGTTTGATGTGTTTTTATAGCACTTGTTTATAAAATACGCGAATTATTCGGAAAGACCGGGTTTAACCCATTCTGAATCATTTCTACGACGATTAAGAGTCAAAGATGAAGACGGTGGTTGAAGACCGGAATTCTTCACATCGTTTAGGTGATTACTGATGTCTTGATTGGGCCATACACCAAAGACAAGGTAATAAGTGGTGATCGTCCAAACATACTTGGAGATCGATGGATATGCGAGGACCTCTCTCCTGTATTGGACATATGGGATGAGGAATAAGATGCTTTCGGTTTCATTCAGACCCAGAACAGACTTGTAAATGGATGGTATGTCTGACGTTGTATTCCTTTATATTGTATTCGTTGATCTCTGCTAAATATATATATGTTTAATGGCAGAGAATTTATTCTCTTGCTTAACACCCTTCTCTGAGACGTACGAGCTCAGAGATTATAGAAATCAATGGTATGGTATGGAGTGACAATGTGGCATGCTAAGATGCAAATGATCAAGGCTTTTTTTGAAAAGCAGAGCCTTGTGGTTGATGATCAAAGCATAGCTTATTTAGGCATAGCTTTGTGTATAGCGTTACTTCGCGAGCCTAGCACCCTGGTATGAACCAGAAACGGGAGAAGGACCCCAGGGAAATGGACATATGTTAGTTTCAAGCTAGGAGTGGTGTCAGCGTTTACAAGCCCTGGCATTTTACTCATGTGGATGTTGCTTATTACTTGATGGATAGAGAGGCGCCTGGGATATATATACATTGATAGTGATCTAGTCGACATTACCGACCAGATTATTTTATGCCCCATAGGGCAGGCTAACATATAGTTTATGGTATAACTAATCATCGACGGATGACCGACCCTGGCGCTCCTAGGGTCACTCGAGCTCTGATCCTGAGGCACGGGATAGAGTGTCTCGAATTCGGTAAGGACTATCTCTTGCCTTGATTCATGATGGAAATCCAACTTCTAATACGACACCGTACAGTTTTGATTGTAGAACTAGTATGGCGACATGATATATGGTACCCATGCCGTCTATGATTGATACATTTACATTCGAAATTGGTTTCTAAACTATGCACTTATAGTAATAATAAAAGAGAAATTTGGCATATCAAGCATTTTTGGCTATTATAAGGGAAAACTCTATCCTCCGGCTTGCGTTGCATTGTGTGATGGGACCTGAGTCTTATAATAGCTTCATTTTTCCAAAAAGCATTGCGTTGTTTTCTTTTAAACTAGGGGTCATATGGAGTAAACCCGTTCCGTGTTATACGGCGTGGTCCCGTGATTTACCAACTTTAAAATCAAGCTAATAACCGTTTTAGTTCTCAAACCAGTCCCATGACTGATCTAGAGTTTATTGTTTTAACCTAAACTCTGGGTGCCCATATTTTCCATACGGGCAGCTAGTAGTTTTGGTTTTGCAGATATTATGTTCATAGGATCCTGGTTTACAGCTGAAGCGATGTTCAGAAAGCTCTGTATCCGTGTATTCCTTAGAGTTGTGTTATGTATTATTTTTTCGCTGCATTGTAATTTTATATCTCTGATATTATTGTATTTATCAGTATATATATTATTCATTTATACTCTGTGATATTGTTGTACTCTATTGTATATTGTTGTAATAAGCAATGAAATGTTCTTCTGTTTGTGTTCTGATGAGTGTTGTTCTCAATTCAATCCGTACTTTCCTTTACGGGGAAGTTTGGGTCGTTTCATTTGGTATTAGAGCTTTGGTTTACAGAGCTTGAGAACAAGGTACATTAGAACCCAACGAAAGAATTCATCAGAGATTGGCTTAGTAATATCCAATGAGAATAACTCGTTAGAGATAGGATCAGCAATATCCTAGAACGAGTGTGAAGGTTATTAATTTTTAAAATAAAAATGAAAACAAATATAGTTTTGAAAATTTAATCTAAAAAATACATATTTGAGTATATTATTTTAATTTGGACAATCGAGTATATAAAGATTTTGTATATACACCTAGCTAGCGTGTATACGAAGTCTCAAATATACTGGATAGATATAGAATCACACTCTAGTCGCCCGGAGATGATTCTGATGATGGAGCTCCATCATCAGTATGTATGCTCGAGTTTCGAAAGTGGGATATCTATATATTTCCAATTGACTGGTGTGAGAACCAAAACTTAGTTAGGATTTATTGATGTGATTTGAACTAAAAATATGATTTTTGACTATATAAAAAAGTTATATATATTTAAAAGTGAAAATTAGGCTCACATCCCTAAAACATTTCAAAATTCACGCCACATCCACCCTAAAGATTCTTGTAAATCTGGTCCCTAAAAATGAGTTGCCGCTTCTCCTTTTTTGGTCCCTTCTGCCTCCCGCTTCTCCCCTTCGCCTTTTCCCATTTTGGACCCAAAAAAAATGCGCTCATGCATAAAAAATATATTCTAAAATCTGGAAATAATCCCAGGAGCCCACGCAAATTGAAAAAAAAAGTTGCATACTTCTGTGCAGCTATTGCCTATAGTAGCATACATGTATGCATATATTCAAATAGTGTATTTATATAGAAAATCTGGACTAACATACGCATACATGTATGCAACTATTAGCAAATAACTGCATACATGTATGCATACAAAGTTGAACTGAGATTCACGTGTAATGAAAAATTGCATACATGAATGCAACTATTCTATATATATGCATGCATGTGTGCATCAAATTTAAAAGGGAAGTTGAACTAAGATTCACGTATTACGAAAAGTTACATACGTGAATGCAACTTTTCTATATATATGCATGCATGTGCGCAACAAATTTAAAAGGGACGACGACTTCTGAATATACGCATGAATCGATGCATTTATTCTGTACAAGAGCATAAATGTGTGCAACAATGTCTGAAAACGGCGGATGCTTGAAAAAACAGGTCAAATTTGAATATACGCATAAAAGGATGCATGTAATGCAGTTTAGCTGCATACATATATGCATTTATACTGCAGTTTGCGCGCAAAACTGAAATATAAGCATGAATGTATGCAACTATTTAGGAATAGGTGCATCTTTTGATGCAAAAACCTATTGTTTCGCTGTTTTTGTGTATTTTTGGGTTTTGACGTGGTTTTTGATTGTTTTAACACCTGAATTTTTTGGCGTGTACGTGTTTTATTTAGTAATAAATTTTCGTGATTTTTTAAAAAAATTTAAATGAATTTTCAAAAAATAGGGACCTAATTTACAATAAGTTTAGCACTGGATGTGAGCCTAATTTCGAAACTTAATAGGGACTTGTGAAAAACGGACCCTATTTAAAAAGTTAATTAACTAATTGATTGCTGGTTGTGATGTTTGATTAGTTTAATTAATAAAATATTGGGACAATAATTAATTTAACCAATATGAGAGTAAATGAAAGGCAAATTTTGCCAAATCGAATCAAATATTGAACTGAATTGAAAATTGGTTGATATTGCATACATATATATGTATACACATGATGTACAGGTCATAACATGGGAGCTAAGAAGAGGAATAAAATTATGCCCGACAAATAGGTACATATTTACTGTTTTGTTTGGGTTTGATGATTTTATGAGTCGCTTGGCTTTTTCTTTTTCCTTTGGATTGATAAGGGCCCTGTGAGGCAAGTTGCGATTTTAAAGGTCTCCCCGTTCAAAGGAGGCTATGGCGAAATTTTTCGAAAATTTAGGGTATTAACCAATTTTTTTAGAAATTAGAAAATTCTTAGAAACTGAAAAGTTGAAGAATGAAAGTCAGAATGAAAGTTGAGTTGGTTAGTTAAACAACTTTTAGCTCCATTGCTTTTCGAGGACGAAAAGATTTTTAGTGGGGGAGATTGTAACAACCGGTATTTTCAGAACCAATTTAAAATTTTGATTTAAGCCATTTTAAGGAATATGCGAACAGAAATTGGTTATTTTTGCTAAATAAAATTTTAGAATAATTTTAAAATTAGTTCTTATCTGTTATTTGACTAAAAATAAACTCAGTAATTTTTTTTAATTGATTTAAAAGCTTTGTTTTGGAAATTTTGAAAATTCGATGTTTAAAATCAATACATAGCCCTTAAAAAGTGAAATTTTGCATATGAGCTCAGAATTCGACGAAATAAATTTTTCTGCATTCGCAATGATAAATTATTGTTGAGTTCCAAAAAGTGCGTCGAACGGAGTTAGTATGTGGTCGTGCAAGCTAAAACAGTTCAGGGCAAAATAGACAGTCATTTTACAAAGGAACATTATGAAGACGATATCAGAATTCAATTCCATTTTTTTCTGGATTCGTATCACCAGGTAATGGTTAAATCCAAAAGGGCATAATTTTTGAAGTTGGCGTTTGGGCGTACAAGAAGAAAAAGTACGCTAAAATCGCATTTTTGAAGCTAATTTGAGCAATTTTAAAAAGGAACATTATTGAGACAACCTCAAAATTTGACGAAACCTTTTTTATTGGATCCGTAGCGTCGAATAATGGTAAGTATCCAAAGTTCATGATTTTTAGAATCAGCATGTGATCGTGCATGATTTTACAGTGAAAAACAGACAATATTTTGACTTTAAAAATTCGCTGTTTGTACATACGGACTTGGAATTCGATGAAACCAGTTTCGTTGGGTCCGTAATGTCAGAGGGTAGTTGCATGTCAATTTTCATTGAAAACGGGATTCGTAGGTGACCACATGGATTTTTAAACAATGAAAACATGCATAATTTGAGTATAGCAATAATAATAAATCAATAAAAAAATATTTTGGCTCCACTATAAAATGTCCTTTAACATTCCTATCCCTAAACCTACTTTCATTTCCCTGTTAAAATTCATGCCGCCATCAAGAAAGCAGAAAACGTGAAAATCAATTCTTCCTTCATTTTTTTAAAAATCACACAAGCATCCTAAAATCACAAAATAAATATATTTGAGTTCCTATTTCAATTCTCTACAAGCTGATATGCTTTTTGAAGAGTTCAAATCAAATTTTGAATGCTGCATAATTTTGAGTGCGAGCCTCATTAGTTTAGGGCTTCGATTTTTGGAAGTTTGGTACTTCAATGCACGAATTAAAGGGTGTAATTGGGTTTGTGGTGGGAATTGGAGTTCGTGTGCAAATTTTGAGGGGATTCGGCTATGAAAAACTTGCGTGACCTGTAGTGTATAGCAAGGAGGAAGGCCATGAATGCATTTTTCATGTATGGGATGAGTTTGATGATGTTAATATGGTTGCGAAGAGGAGGAGATGAGAGAAATTATGGTATTTTTATTTGAATTTCTAAATGAGAGGAGAGGGTGCTTGGGCTTTGAGTTTGATTGGCAATGGTGAAGGAAGTGGGCTGCAGCAGCGTACGTGATGAAGGAGGAAGAGATTAGAAAAGTGATTAGGGAAGAAATAAGGGTAATTATAATTATAATTAATTACATTGGTATTGTTTAAATTGTGTACAATCTTGTAAAATGCATAACTTTTTCATATGAACTCGGAATTCAACGAGACAAGATGCGTTCGAACCGTATCAATGAGAGCTTTGCAATAAAACTAATTTGGAGTGATTTGGATGTCGTATGTGGATTGTGGAGCCGAAAAGGTCACATTCCTTTGCATAAAAAAATGACGAAGTGGAAACCCAACGTGAGAACTCCTCCCTACAAATGCTGCACAGTAATTTATTTACTTTCATAACTGAAAAATATATAGAATTATCAGTTTAGACTTCTATCAGTTAAATCATCATAAATTGTATACGGTGCCTGTTAGATCACTTTCTTCGTCCACAAAACATGGACGATTTAAATTGACTGTATTGTGCGATTGTTTGTGATGTTGCGATGTTGTGATGATTAACATATTAAAAATAATGTTAACGTTAATGTGGTGACTGGGGTTAAACTATGAATATTCCTTTATAGTGAAAATTGTCTAATTAGATAATAATTCAAACCGAATTAGAATTGGTTTAATTTGTTAACCAATTATTTATTTAGATAAACTGCTATTGTTTGGAAACCCCACATGGGTTTAGGGATGATAATTTATTCACGTCTCCACTGAATTTAATTATATGTCAATCGATGGGTTGACAGTCTGTAATAAGCGTTATTTATTTATTTTAATGCTCACACAGTTGTAAATTTCACTTTGGATATGATTCGACTGTTTGATGATTATTTATCATTATTGTTGCATACATGCGATGTATGAAATCCATAAAATTAAAAATTATATGGTAATTGATTAAGTCGCATTCTGATTCAGAATATAAAGAATATTTTAAAATAAAGAATCTTTGAAAATAAAAATATTTTAAAATAAAATGTTGAAACAATAAAAATTACCTTTTTATTTAATGTACAAAATATGAAAAATATTCATATAAGAAATGAAAATTGTTTGAAGCAACAAAATTTATATTTTTATTGTATGTACCAAATACTCATTGCTTGTAGAAAAAGGTTTAACAATAAAAATTCACATTTTTATTGTGTATAAGAAATAGGTAAAATGATCATTGTTTTGAAAAAAAAAGCATTTTTGTGTAAAGAATCATTTTATATAAAAGGATCATTTAAATGTAAAAGAAGCATTTTTGTGTAAAGAATCATTTTATATAAAAGGATCATTTAAATGTAAAAGAAGCATTTTTGTGTAAAGAATCATTTTTATATAAAAGGATCATTTAAATGTAGAAGAAGCATTTTTGTGTAAAGAATCATTTTTATATAAAAGGATCATTTAAATGTAAAAGAAGCATTTTTGTGTAAAGAATCATTTTTATATAAAAGGATCATTTAAATGTAAAAGAAGCTTTTTGTGTAAAGAATCATTTTTATATAAAAGGATCATTTCAATGTAAAAATAAATAAATTGTGTAAAGAATCATTTTTATATAAAAGGATCATTTAAATGTAAAAGAAACATTTTAAACTGTAGAACCATTTTTATGTAAAAGAACATTTTAATGTAAAAGATCATTTAATATAAAGAATAATTTTAAATAAAGAATATTTTAAAATAACGAATATTTAAAAAAACATTCAGTGAAGAATAAATTTATGACTTTGATATCCGTCTTTGGATGAACATAAAAATATAAAAGTATGAAGCCAGGTTAAATATAGAAATGCCATTTTTACCCGAACGGGTTTATCGATCGATTTTATTCATTTTATAATGAATATCAAACAGTAGTAATTTCAAAAATTAATATTTTGAAAATATTATCATTTTAATATGGTAAAGATATAGAATATTTAATTTTGATTTAAAATGGAAAAAGAAGTTAAAATCGTTTTAAAATAAATTTATAAACGATTTATAGAATACGTTGTAAAGGAAATCGATGATATATATATAATATAACATATATTATTTATATTTAATGGCCTGAGTAGAACGCGCCGCGCAGCGACCGTTCGCAAATTTCGACCACTAACTTCAAATTGGCGTAACGGGAGATCCGATCGTCGGATTCTCCTAAAACCGGAACCGTTGGGTTCATATCGAAAAGAGCTTTCCAATGAATATAAGAGATTTGAAATCTAATGATTAGATTTTAAATTATGTCCAAACCAATTTTGGAAAAGGTCGTTGTAAATGCAGTTCGGTGGCCGTTATTGGAAACCGACTGTTTGGGCGATAATAAAATTATTAAAAATATAGAAAAAATATGTAAAATCATAATAAATGGGTTGGAAAGATATTGGATGAAAAATTCCAGATTTGAAAAGCTAAAAATATATTTTTATTGAAATGAACTAGTTATTAACTAGAATAAATCTTTAATTAAGATTTAATGGAGTTTTCCAATTAATTAGTATTTAATTGGAATTAAATAAAATAAATTGGATT
Organism: Allium sativum; assembly: GCA_030737875.1. NCBI lineage: Eukaryota > Viridiplantae > Streptophyta > Magnoliopsida > Asparagales > Amaryllidaceae > Allium > Allium sativum. The sequence continues at coordinate 514,472,879 of CM060910.1, forward strand.
TTGGGTTTGTCGTGAATGGTGTCTTCAATAACACTATTTTTAAACCCCGTATGGAAAGAATAAATCTTTTAATTAAGTTTATTAGAGTTTCCAAATTTGGTAATGGGAATAAAATAAAATGTGAATTGGGTTTATTGTGAACTGTGTTTCTAACGACATTTGTTCTTTAACCCAATTAACAGTGAAAATAATATTTGGAATTTATAAATCTTTTGTTATGATTTAAATGAAATTTTTTCCAAGGTAAATTTTTCCAATTTAATATATTAAATTGGAATTGAATGGAATTCGATTTAATAATAATCGAGATGAGCTTCTGTGGATGAAGATTGTTACTATATATGGAATTTAAAAGGTTTTGCCGTTATTCCATTTATATTATTAGTCTGATAAGGAAATTTATATCGATATATATATTGATCTGATTTCTGTGAAGATTCCATATTTAATGGAAGATGATTTTCGGTTTATCGTGAACTGTGTTTTAGATAACATTGGTTCTTTAACCCAATTAAAGATAAGATTTATTTCTTGAATGTGAATAATCATTAAGTAATGATTTTTGAGATTAGAACTGAATTGGGGTTTAAATGTATCTTAAACTAGTTTAGTAATGTGAATATTTTATTAAAAGAATATTCCAAATTGGAATGAGGCGTTTGATGTGTTTTTATAGCACTTGTTTATAAAATACGCAAATTGTTCGGAAAGACCGGGTTTAACCCGTTCTGAATAATTTCTACGACGATTAAGAGTCAAAGATGAAGACGGTGGTTGAAGACCGGGGTTCTTCACATCGTTTGGGTGATTACTGATGTCTTGATTGGGCCGTACACCCAAGACAAGGTAATAAATGGTGATCATCCAAACGTACTTGGAGATCGACGGATATGCGAGGACCTCTCTCCTGTATTGGACATATGGGACGAGGAATAAGGTGCCTTCGGTTTCGTTCAGACCCAGAACGGAATTGTAAATGGATCGTATGTCTGACGTTGTATTCCTTTATGCTGTATTCGTTGATCTCTGCTAAATATATATCTGTTTGGTGGCGGAGAATTTATTCTCTTGCTTAACACCCTTCTCTGAGACGTTCGAGCTCAGAGGTTATATATTGGCAAAAATCAGTGGTATGGTATGGACTGACAATGTGGCATGCTAAGACGCAAATGATCAAGGCTTTTGTTGAAAATAAGATCCTTGTGGTTGATGATCAAAGCATAGCTTATTTTGGTATAGCTTTGTATATAGCATTACTTCGCGACCCTAGCACCCCGGTATGAACCAGAAACGGGAGAAGGACCCCAGAGAAATGGACATATGTTAGTTTCTAGCTAGGAGTGGTGTCAGCGTTTACAAGCCCTGGCATTTTACTCATGTGGATGTTGCTTATTACTTGATGGATAGAGAGGCGCCTGGGATATATATACATTGATAGTGATCTGGTCGACATTACCGACCAGATTATTTTATGCCCCATAGGGCAGGCTAACATATAGTTTATGGTATAACTAATCATCGACGGATGACCGACCCTGGCGCTCCTAGGGTCACTCGAGCTCTGATCCTGAGGCACGGGATAGAGTGTCTCGAATTCGGTAAGGACTATCTCTTGCCTTGATTCATGATGGAAATCCAACTTCTAATACGACACCGTACAGTTTTGATTGTAGAACTAGTATGGCCACATGATATATGGTACTCATGCCGTCTATGATTGATACATTTACTTTCAAAATTGATTCCTACACTATGCACTTATAGTAATAATAAAAGAGAAATTTGGGTATCAAGCATTTTTGGCTATTATAAGGTAAAACTCTATCCTCCGGCTTGCGTTGCATTGTGTGATGGGACCTGAGTCTTATAATAGCTTCATTTATCCAAATATCATTGCGTTGTTTTCTTTTAAACTAGGGGTCATGTGGAGTAAACCCGTTCCATGTTATATGGCGTGGTCCCATGATTACCAACTTTAAAATCAAGCTAATAACCGTTTTAGTTCTCACATCAATCCCATGACTAGCCTAGAGTTTATTGTTTTAACCTAAACTTTGGGTGCCTATATTTTCCACAAGAGCAGCTAGTATTTTTGGTTTTGCAGATATTATGTTCACAGGATCCTGGTTTACATCTGAAGCGATATTCGGAAAGCTCTGTATCCGTGTATTCCTTCCAGTTGTGTTATGTATTATTTTTCTGCTACATTGTAATTTTAGATCTCTGATATTATTGTATTTATCAATATATATATTATTCATTTATACTCTGTGATATTCTTGTACTCTGATGTATATTGTTGTAATAAGTAATGAAATGTTTTTCTGTTTGTGTTTTGATGAGTGTTGTTCTCAATTCAATCCGTTCTTTTCTTTACGGGGAAGTTTGGGTCATTTCGCACAGCATCCACTATTTAAAATTGAATGCAAATTATTATTATTGAATTGGAAGAGATGGATGAAATTACAAACAGTACAGTTAGCAAATGCACAATGACAACAAACAAGTAGAGAAAATAATTATTTGAACGCACAAATGAAAATAAAACTAAATGTAACATGTTTTTTTGTTTATCTCTTCGGTTTTTCAGTTGTGAAATGAAGAAAATAGCAGAATTGTCAAAACAATATATTGAATTGTACAAAATAGTGAAATAAAACTAAATCAAAATTATATGATCTAATTATTGAATTCTTCTAGTAGCATATATACATTTCAGTTGTCTATGTATGCCAATTGCAGCGATTGATGTTGTAGTTTGGTAATCTTATAAATTTTCTCAGTATACTTAGATGGTTTGATTGTTTTGTGTTTGTTTTGATAATAATCAATTAACATTGTTTGAATTTTACTTGATAACCATGTCTAGTTCTTATTGTAAATTATCGAACTTATTTACAAGTAATTAGCTTTTCCGAAGCGAAGACCATCAGCAACAATGGACGTGACTTCATTTGATATGTATTATGATATTAGTTAGTACTATTTGTGTAAACATTTTTGTGAATGCTTGCGGTACGTGAATTTGCTCATTTTGTCAAACAACTATTATCTAAATAGTTATGGGTTTTACAAGCGTAACTAATATGTTCTCAGTTATTTGAACATGTTGATCATATGATTTGTTGATTGTTGGTTTGAATATGATAATTATACAATTGTTGCTGATTTTAATACGACTATTACAAAGCTGGTTGCTTGAAACAATATAAGCCATTAACAATACGTAGTAGCATTTGAAATGTGCTACTAAACAATCAATACCTTTTAGTAGCATTTTAGAAATACTGCTAAAACAGATGTAAAAATACAGCTTGAATATATGGTGACATAAAATAAATGCAATGAAAAGTTTTTAGTTGCATAAAATGAACGCTACAGAAAGACATAAAATGAACCCAATACAGACCTTCAGTAGCATTTCTTAAATGCAACTACACTAACTATATGGTAGCGTTTATCAAAACGCAACCAAAAAATTTAGACTTTTAGTTGCAGGACCTGTAGTAGTGTTTATTTATACGCTACCAGAAGTTTTAGTAGCGTTTTCAAATGCTACCAAAGGGCTTTTCTGGTGTAGCGTGTAACATATCGTCTTTCTTCCCGCTTTTCGCCGGTAATTAAACCAACTTAAACCGTTTACAAAGGCGGATTGTTATGGGTACTAACATATATTGAAAAAAACAACAGAACTTTTTATATCATGATACAATATTTCATCAGAGTTACATAGAATATCAGAGTTACATACATATAGCAGCGGAAACATAATTATACTCTCAGCGGAAGAAGCGATGTGATATAGAGGAAACTCTAACTTTAGCTCGAATCTCCAATCCAGAAAATGCTACAACTCTTGCTCCAAGGGGTATATAACTGTAAAACTAAACCTCTAGCTGCCCGTGTTGAAAATTAGTGGGCATCCAGAGTTTAGGAAAGAACAATAAACTCCAGATCAGTCATGGGACTGGTGTGAGAACATAAAACAATTATTTTAAGGATTTAATTTTAAAGTTGGGAGATTCACCGGACTACGCCGCTAATGCGGAAAGGGTTTACTCCATGTGAATGCCCGTGCATATAAATTCGAAATGTCCTTTGGAAAATGAAGCTATCATAAACTCGTCCCACATCACACAATGCAAGCGCACACCAAATGGGCGAGTTTTGCCTTATGATAACCAAACATGCTTTCATACGTGAAAATCCTCTTTATACTATTAGTGCATAATGTTGAAAACCGTTTTACAAATAAATATATTAATCTTAGCAAGCATAGTGGCTATGCCCACTTACATAGTTTACAAACAAAACGAAAGGCTCGTATTGGTTGTTGGGTTCCAATATAATGGTTCCTGACACGAAAGATCAATCCGGAACTAGATGCAACCTCACGACTCATGGTTTTCATCCAGGCTCGGACACCAAACACCAGGTAAATCACCGGTTAACATCCAGACACGGACACCGAACATACCCCTTTTTCCGCAAGTTTCAAAGTAGATCTACCGCCGAAGCTTCCAAGTTTCAATAAAATGTATACAACCTAATAGCTAGTTTACCATCAATCTGGGGTGTGAGGTTCGTCGAAGTCACGATATACATAATGCTGTCATCACTAGCTCATTTCATAACTTGAGTATGCCACATTGTTAATTTACAACATGTTACTGATTTCTATTAATATATAACCTCTAAGACCGTAACTTAGAGACGGGAATAATCAATTGCCACAAATCCGATATATATTCACAGGAATCAGTGCTACGTGGACAAATTACACTGTTAGACACACAATCCATACAAGTCCATTCTGGGTCTGAACGGAACAAAATCCGAAAATCCTTGTATATATTCAGACCTCATGCCACTTATAACCTCGTTTCAGGTGTACGGCCTGATTCGAGACATAAATGTCAATCTATCCGAATAATTCAAAGATTCCCGGTCTTCATTTTTCACTTCCAAGTCTTCAATAACGTCGTATTACCACTTGGAATGGTTTTCAGACTTTAGTCTGATCCCGGTCTTTCCAAGTAATAAGCGTATTTTAAAACAAGCTATGGACTATACCGGTTTCAATCCAAATCTCCTTCCTAATGTTTATCAAGTTGCTTATGATAAAGTTGGATTATCTCAAATTCTTTAAATCTCATTACCATCTTAATTGCCCCTTTATACATCCCATACCCAGGATTTCTTTACTCATTTTTCCATTTCCAATTCTAATTTTGGATTTATTTAACTCACCAAAATCTTTCAAAATCTTTCAAATCCTTTATAGTTTGAATTCTTGGGTTCATAAATTTCAACTAAATTATATTAAGGAAATGCAAAAGTGTTATAGCATAGACATTTATCCCACATAGGTTCAAAATCTTTCCAAAGTTTAGATCATTGAAATATGATTCATAAAAATTCCAAAACTCAATTGGGTTGAATTATATTTCAAATTTGATTTTAAATTGACCATTCCGTTCGTCAGATCAGTTAGGGATAGCCAGGGAGAGCAGGAAACTATATTTTCCAAACCCAAGCCTTAGACACTATCCTCTCTGTCACCCTAGAACGTTTCGGTATATAATTGTATATACATGAAAGAATTGAAATTAATATGCATTTTTTTTCTTTGCATTCGATAAAGGTTAAAATTTGTCCAATCTTTCAAGTTCACTGTTAAGGTTTCATAACTTTAGTTAAAACCATTTTCGAAATTTATTGGAACTTTGTATAATATCACCAAATTTGTATCATTGTTTAAAGCTTACAAACGGTCTTTTAAAGGAAATGGTACCGAGTGCATTAAATCATCCAATGTTTAATTATGAAACTCAAACCTTACTTCCAACTAAATTTCAACGCTTATGTTACAAATGTTTACATAACCAATTGGTAATCAAAATCAATTTCCCTTTTGATAAGTTTCAACACTTGCATAATTGAGTTCAAACATATAAATGGTCTTTAAAATAGTAGAACTAAGTGTATATGATAAACCAATGTTTGGTTATATGTTTAAATCAAATTTTCTTAATCAAAATTAAAGTGTATGGATAGCTAAACCAATATAACTCAAATCAATTTTATGTTTAAAATGGTTATGACACTACACACTTCAAAACTTGTTCACAACCTTAAGGATCTAAAACCATTTTAAGATATTTCAAATCACTTCGTACTTATGGAAATAGTTCAACTATTAAATTTTCCATTAAATTTGAGGATTGTCTTTTTCAACTTTTATTTATTTTATTAAAATTTGCTATTCAAGTAAGAAGGAGATTTAAATCGACCACTTGTATATTCCATAGTAATGATGTGTGTGAAACAACCAAAATGGGCACAATTCATAAATCAACATATTAACAAATTTAGCAACCATCAAATTTTGTGTTCATGCGTTATGCAAATTAACGCTTAGTGGTTGTTGTGTGCTAGCTACAATCATCAATTGCAAACAATGACAACCATTCAATAGCAACCGATTATAACTTAATTATAACTACGTACTGATCATAATTAATTAAAAATAAGTCTTAAATTAGTGTTCTCACAGATATATGCTTTCCAATCTTCACCCTGAGCCTTGCACCTACTGCGGATCGGCTTGAAAAATCACGTACAATTCTGCTCAAATTTGATGCGCAACTTTCTTCCAGCAATTCAACTCGTAAAATATATATACTCTCTCGTCTATTCTTAACTTATATCTACACTTTCTAAAGTAAGAGGAGGTCGAGTGTGTTCGGTATGGGTGCTGCAATTCAGTGGAGGATGGATGAAATGGTAGACTGTCCGTAGCGGATGGCAAGGCGGTGAAACTTGTGGGAGGGGCTTGTTCGAGAAATCAAAAGAGGAAGGAGTAGAAATGTTTTAGAGGAGTGACAGAAGCGTACTTTATTTTAGAAGAGGATAAGGTTGTTTGAGTAGAACAGGAAGAAGGAGCTAGGCATTATATAATGCAGAAGAGGGGAACCAAGGATAACATGTGGTGTTGACAACAACGTTATTTACTATGTACATTAAATTTCAGCAAATTCTAATTAATAAATTAAATTATCATGAATGGAATAATGTGCATATTCTATTACGAAGTTCATTTCCTTTTATTATGAATTGTTTATATATATATATGCGTTATAATTTAGTCTAATTACACTGTTTGTACATCAAAATTTCATTCTTTGTTTCTATTACATTAACTGCGTTATAAATAGCATTGTTCCAGTGAAATAAATCACCAATTAAAAATGAAACTTATATTTGGAAATGAATTTAACATTTATGGCACCATTTACACTTATGTTTTGGCGACATTTTACTACACAATAAATTCCTTGTTCACAATAAATTACATGCTTTATTGTCATTTATTTCACTGTTACATTTCAACACAAAAAAAATTCTTTTTATTTCTAGCAGAAAGTTTACATGAGATTTTACTTGCAAATGCAATTTCTTGTGAATACTATGTTCAAAATATAATCATTTAATTTCCCTTCTTAACCGAATCACAAAATTAGTATTAAATCCATTCTTAATTAAAATAATGTAAAAAGGAATTCTAACATTTTATATTTACTTAATGATTTGATTTGAACTGATTAAATCTCAAAGATGTTTTATGCTGCAACTACATTCTTCGTTCAAATCAATAATTTATTTCTTAACGCAATTCCAAAATTTATTATTATTTATATTAAAATTTTCAACTCACAATTAAAAATTGATTTAAGCGTTTTATTACACTATTTACTTAACGGTTTAAATTGTAAATAAATTTATCCCAATGATATCTTTCTTTGCAACAAAATTCTCTCTTCAATAAATTTGCTCCTTCAATTAGATTTTGAATTTATTTCAAAGTTAATCTTTTATTTTCATCGTGTCATTATACTCAATAGTTTAATTGGAAGTAAACAAATCTTAAAGATATTTTATTACGCATATAAATTCTTTATTCAAAATAAATTATTTCTCAAATGGTATTTATTTCAAACTTAATTTTGGTACATATGTCAAGTCTTAAATGTTCCAAACGGCTCACTATTTATTAATATCATGAACTTTGATAAACGTTAATGCACTTTTATTTTTGAATGAGCACTATATTAAAATCAGTTCAAATTCTAAGTTGAATCCCAAGCATATAATTTCTACTTACCAAATTGCAAGACAAAAATAACTTCTTAATTAAATTGCAAAATAATTTCCAAGTTAATTTTATTTTCATGATAAACATTAAATTCATTTCTTACCTAAATTGCAAATTGAATTAATAACGGTACAATTCTTTCCATAATGTTTATTTACAAACAACAAAGGAGTTTTATCGCTAAATACTCAAATCGGTTAGTAATGCAAATCACGTTTGTTTATAAATTTATGAAATGGTTCGCACCTATTGTTCAAGTTTCGACAAAATCTCAAATATAAATATTTATTTTACATTGAATCTTAACTTAATTTATATTTTAAACATCAATTTTTCTAGGTTGTTACAATCTCCCCCACTTAAAACTTTTCGTCCTCGAAAAGGAGAGTTGTAAAAATTTGCCCATGTAAAATAAATCCTATTTGCAAAATTTTATAAAACTATATTCTCAAAATATTTTCAAGAGTTTGGTTATATAAAATCGAATAAACTTTCAAAATTTGAGTTAGGGTCTAAATTCTAGTATCTCATTTAACGAACTAAATTTTGAGTAATAAACTGGTAATAATTTTATACTAATATTTTGATGGATACAACATTCGTACATTCATTCTTAACTCTTTTATACATTCATTCTGGATCTTAATACATTCGTTTCTTAGCCTTGTATAACTTTTAGAGTTATCTCTATGGATTGAATAATCTTCTTTCTTGCGCTACCTTTGGCGAAGATGGTGCTTCTACACTCGGTTTTTCTCCCTTCTTCAGTAGACAGTCTCGAACTATATGCCCCTCCTTTTTACATCGATGACACTTCCTTTCCATTGCAGGGTCCTTAATTTCTTTCTTTGCCTTAGGGCATTTATTCATAAAATGTCCAATTCTTTTACACTTGAAACAACGTATATTCTTCTGAATGGTTTTCTTGTTCTTTTTAGATTTATCTGGGCAGAAGACTGCATAATGACCGTTTCTGAGACATCAATAGCACTGGATCTCCTTAAGTTTCCTAAACTTTTCGGTCTCTTCTTTTTCCTTTCGAGCCAGCGCTCTTTTTGCTTGTTTCGGCGTCATCCAAAATTCCATTTTGCTTTAAGTGGCAACCTAAAAAAATGGTTATACTATTTTCTTGTTTTCAAGTCAACAAATTTCAAGTATTTATTTCTTACCATAGTAATAGCATACAAATTTTACAAATTCTAAAGTAGTTTAAGCTATTTTAATTTTACTCCTTTTTTTTTCCAAAATTCCTATTTTACCAAATTTTGTTTTAGTTCATTTTCAAATCAAATTTCTATATTAATTTATCAAAACGTTCTATTAAGATTTATTTATATAAAGTACTTATCTATATGACTTTAAGTATTCTTCGACGTTTCGACCAGAATTATATCCCACTTTCGAAACTCGAAAATAAATACTGATGATGCTGCAGTCATCAACAGAATCATCCCCAAGCGACTAGAGTGTGATTCTATATCTATCTAGTACATATAAGACTTCGTACATATACAAGCCAGGCATATATTCGAAATCTTCATAAACCAATTGTCCAATCGCAACGTTGAATAAAATACTTGGAAATTCTGATTTCAAGTTGTAATTCAAAATAATTTACTTAGTTTTCAAAATAATTTACTTAGTTTTCAAAGTAATTTAGGTATCAAAATACGCTCTCTCCATCGAAAATATTCCAGAATCTCATTCTAGGGCGTTCCTAACCCTATCTCTAATGAGATATTATAACTCTAATGAGTTCTATATTTTTGTTGAACATATGTCGTACCCTTAGCTTTGTATAACCAAAGCTCTGATACCAACTATAACATACCGTCTTTCTTCCCGGTTTTCGCCGGTAATTAAACCAACTTAAACCGTTTACAAAGGCGGATTATTATGGGTACTAACATATATTGAACAAAACAACAGAACATTTTATATCATGATACAATATTTCATCAGAGTTACATAGAATATCAGAGTTACGTACATATAGCAGCGGAAACATAAATATACTCTCAGCGGAAGAAGCGATGTGATATAGCGGAAACTCTAACTTTAGCTCGAATCTCCAATCCAGAAAACGCTCCAACTCTTGCTCCAAGGGGTCTATAACTGTAAAACTAAACCTCTAACTGCCCGTGTGGAAAATTAGTGGGCACCCAGAGTTTAGGAAAGAACAATAAACTCCAGATTAGTCATGGGACTGGTGTGAGAACATAAAACAGTTATTTTAAGGATTTAATTTTAAAGTTGGGAGATTCACCGGACTATGCCGCTAATGCGGAAAGTGTTTACTCCATGTGAATGCCCGTGCATATAAATTCGTAATGTCCTTTGGAAAATGAAGCTATCATAAACTCTTCCCACATCACACAATGCAAGCGCACACCAAATGGGCGAGTTTTGCCTTATGATAACCAAACATGCTTTCATACGTGAAAATCCTCTTTATACTATTAGTGCGTAATGTTGAAAACCGTTTTACAAATAAATATATTAATCTTAGCAAGCATAGTGGCTATGCCCACTTACATAGTTTACAAACAAAACGAAAGGCTCTTATTGGTTGTTGGGTTCCAATATAATGGTTCCTGACATGAAAGATCAATCTGGAACTAGGTGCAACCTCACGGTTCATGGTTTTCATCCAAGCTCGGACACCAAACACCAGGTAAATCACCGGTTAACATCCAGACACGGACACCGAACATACCCCTTTTTTCTGCAAGTTTCAAAGTAGATCTACCGCCGAAGCTTCCAAGTTTCAATAAAATGTATACAACCTAACAGCCAGTTTACCATCAATCCGGGGTGTGAGGTTCGTCGAAGTCACAATATACATAATGCTATCATCACTAGCTCATTTCATAACTTGAGTATGCCACATTGTCAATTTACAACATGTCACTGATTTCTATTAATACATAACCTCTAAGACCGTAACATAGAGATGGGAATAAACAATTGCCACAAATCCGATATATATTCACAAGAATCAGTGCTACGTGGACAAATTACACTGTCAGACACACAATCCATACAAGTCCATTCTGGGTCTGAACGGAACAAAATCCGAAAATCCTTGTATATATTCAGACCTCATGCCACTTATAACCTCGTTTCAGGTGTACGGCCTGATTCGAGACATAAATGTCAATCTATCCGAATAATCCAAAGATTCCCGGTCTTCATTTTTCACTTCCAAGTCTTTAATAACGTCGTATTACCACTTGGAATGGTTTTCAGACTTAAGTCTGATCCCGGTCTTTCCAAGTAATAAGCGTATTTTAAAACAAGCTATGGACTATACCGGTTTCAATCCAAATCTCCTTCCTAATGTTTATCAAGTTGCTTATGATAAAGTTGGATTATCTCAAATTCTTTAAATCTCATTACCATCTTAATTGCCCCTTTATACATCCCATACCCAGTATTTCTTTACTCAATTTTCCATTTCCAATTCTAATTTTGGATTTATTTAACTCACCAAAATCTTTCAAAATATTTCAAATCCTTTATCGTTTGAATTCTTGGGTTCATAAATTTCAACTAAATTGTATTAAGGAAATGCAAAAGTGTTATAGCATAGACATTTATCCCACATAGGTTCAAATTCTTTCCAAAGTTCAGATCATTGAAATATGATTCATAAAAATTCCAAAACTCAATTGGGTTGAATTTTATTTCAAATCCGATTTTAAATTGACCATCCCGTTCGTCAGATCAGTTAGGGATAGCCAGGGAGAGCAGGAAACTATATTTTCCAAACCCAAGCCTTAGACACTATCCTCTCTGTCACCCTAGAACGTTTCGGTATATAATTATATATACATGAAAGAATTGAAATTAATATACATTTTTTTTCTTTGCATTCGATAAAGGTTAAAATTTGTCCAATCTTTCAAGTTGACTGTTAAGGTTTCATAACTTTAGTTAAAACCATTTTTGAAATTTATTGGAACTTTGTATAATATCACCAAAATTGTATCATTGTTTAAAGCTAACTAACGGTCTTTTAAAGGAAATGGTACCGAGTGCATTAAATCATCCAATGTTTAATTATGAAACTCAAATCTTACTTCCAACTAAATTTCAACGCTTATGTTACCAATGTTTACATAACCAATTGGTAATCAAAATCAATTTCCCTTTTGATAAGTTTCAACACTTGCATAATTGATTTCAAACATATAAATGGTCTTTAAAATAGTAGAACTAAGTGTATATGATAAACCAATGTTTGGTTATATGTTTAAATCAAATTTTCTTAATCAAAATTAAAGTGTATGGATAGCTAAACCAATATAACTCAAATCAATTTTATGTTTAAAATGGTTATGACACTACACACTTCAAAACTTGTTCACAACCTTAAGGATCTAAAACCATTTTAAGATATTTCAAATCACTTCGTACTTATGGAAATAGTTCAACTATTAAATTTTCCATTAAATTTGAGGATTGTCTTTTTCAACTTTTATTTATTTTATTAAAATTTGCTATTCAAGTAAGAAGGAGATTTAAACCGACCACTTGTATATTCCACAGTAATGATGTGTGTGAAACAACCAAAATGGGCACAATTCATAAATCAACATATTAACAAATGTAGCAACCATTAAATTTTGTGTACTAGCGTTATGCAAATTAACGCTTAGTGTTGGTTGTGTGCTAGCTACAATCATCCATTGCAAACAATGACAACCATTCAATAGCAACCGATTATAACTTAATTATAACTACGTACTGATCATAATTAATTAAAAATAAGTCTTAAATTAGTGTTCTCACAGATATATGCTTTCCAATCTTCACCCTGAGCCATGCACCTACTGCGGATCAGCTTGAAAAATCACGTACAATTCTGCTCAAATTTGATGCGCAACTTTCTTCCAGCAACTCAACTCGTAAAATATATATACTCTCTCGTCTATTCTTAACTTATCTCTACACTTTCTAAAGTAAGAGGAGGTCTAGTGTGTTCGGTATGGGTGCTGCAATTCGGTGGAGGATGGATGAAATGGTAGACTGTCCGTAGCGGATGGCAAGGCGGTGGAACTTGTGGGAGGGGCTTGTTCGAGAAATCAAAAGAGGAAGGAGTAGAAATGTTTCAGAGGAGTGACAGAAGCGTACTTTATTTCAGAAGAGGAAAAGGTTGTTTGAGTACGACATGAAGAAGGAGCTAGGCATTATATAATGCAAAAGAGGGGAACAAAGGATAACATGTGGTGTTGACAACAACGTTATTTACTATGTACATTAAATTTCATCCAATTCTAATTAATAAATTAAATTATCATGAATGGAATAATGTGCATATTCTATTGCGAAGTTCATTTCCTTTTATTATGAATTGTTTATATATATATATATGCGTTATAAATTAGTTTAATTACACTGTTTGTACATTAAAATTTCATTCTTTGTTTCTATTACATTAACTGCGTTATAAATAGCATTGTTCCAGCGAAATAAATCACCAATTAAAAATGAAACTTATATTCGGAAATGAATTTAACATTTATGGCACCATTTACACTTATGTTTTGGCGATATTTTACTACACAATAAATTCCTTGTTCACAATAAATTACATGCTTTATTGTCATTTATTTCACTGTTACATTTCAACACAAAAAAATTCTTTTTATTTCTAGCAGAAAGTTTACATGAGATTTTACTTGCAAATGCAATTTCTTGTGAATACTATGTTCAAAATATAAATGTAACGAACTGGAGTTTTCGACTCCGAAAATCAACATCAAACTACCGTGTTGACCATTCAGACATCGAACATTCCAGATCATTAATAGAAAGAAGTTAGAGGGTGAGAATAGATAAGGTAGAAATATTGAATAGAAGAAGAAGAAGAAACACCACACAGAGTCTCACATCGCAGCGGAACAAAATATAATACAGAAATAATCTTTATTGAAAGCTTTAAAATACTTACAGTATCAGAGTACATCATACCATGGGACAGTTATAATAGCCTGTTCCCATATACAACACACAGCGGAATAGTAGTAATATCATACGTCCGAACAACTCCAGCTCGTCTCTTCATAGCAGTCGATAACCTGAACCTGTACAACCCGGTCTAACCCGAGCATTTACAAAACACCGGGTCAGTCTGGTGAACCAGAGTGAGATAAACTCACACAGTAATAAGGGTGAACCATCCAATCATGATTTTAAAGTTCAAAACCTTTTCAAAAGAAAAGGATAATCGTAAGACCAAATCCACACATAAACACGGACGGTTTTTACCTTACGATAACCCAAAACAATTTTGCAACCAATATCTTGTTCTGATATTATAATAATGTCTAAATACAAGTAAATATCAATTTAGTGGAACGCTTGCATCTCACGCTCCACATATATAGTATACAATCAAAACCGCGGGCGCTTATTGGAGATTGGATTCCAACTTGACAAGGTATGGGACCACCTGCCGATAGTGTATCTCTAGAGACGAATACACTGGGTTCAACAAGAACTTCTTGCAACCCGGCCCTCACATGACCGACCACTCATTTCGCTTGAGTGTATCGAATGTATATCACCGACGGTTGGGATCAGCAACCGTCTCCCGAAAAGGGACAACATCGAATACAGATTTAGGAAACAAATAGGAATTTCTCTAGATAGGTGATTATACACCCTAATGGGAGCGACCCACATAGCCATGCTGCCTGCCCGATTTTTGTCATTTCCCGGTTGATGAGGCTTGAGGCCAGAATTTTCTTCTGATCATCTGGTCGTCATTCACTTTGAATGCCACATCGTCAGATCCGTCAGATATCACTAATTGACGTCCACAAAAATACTCTAGCTGGAAGCTAAGAGAACGGCAACTCCCCGCCAGCAACTATCGTACGTTTGAAGAAATCAACGTACGTGACCCTTTGGTAATACTTTGTCAGACATCCGTCCATATAGGTCATCCAGGAACAGGATGAACCGAAGGCACTCTCCTACCGCATCCAATATAGGAATCACCCCATGGATCAGTAGCGAGAAGTCCTTGCAACCCGTAGATTCCAACTACGACAGAATCACAGCTTATCTCGGCTTGCCAGGCAGAGAATATTAGTGGTTCTTCCGTTTATGAAAATCAACGGTCTTCACAGCACCATCTCGATCATCTTCTGATATCTTCACGTATTTGTTGGTCGGAATGGTTTTCGAATATAAATTCGATCCCGGTCTTTCCATACCAACAATCGTATTGGACAGGTTTGATAGTCGGTGTTTTAACTATCAAAATAAACAGTGTTTCAATCATGACACTCCAATGAGTTCACTAGTTCCGTATTTAGCATCACTTGGCCTTTAACAAACTGGTTTACTTTTGTTACATTAAAAACTCCAACTCTTTTAATATTCAAAAGTACGATGTTTGAATAACTCTAATTCGACTTATCTCTAATCGATTAACTCCAATTGATTAACTGATATTCGACTTAATTCCATTCACTTGACTTTAGATCGCAGCGATCACAATGGTTACGCCTGATTCTCTCAGGAAACATCTGACCGCCGTAGGCTATCTGCAGCTCTGCGAATTACGCTAGCAGTCGTACGAAATGGCAACTCATCTTGAATAACTATGTTCGACTAACTTTAGCTCGAATAACTATATTTCTATATAATACACTAATGTCCTCAAAACCCATTCTTTATATACTTAGTAAAATAACTTATAACCATATTTAAGTCCCCACTTAATTCTTCCTTCCGACATGTCTGTTACACCATTCTCTATTATTTAAATCGGAAAATCCATTAGTTTTATTAAGGGAATTTGTAGCACATTTGTTATAGCGCTGTTTAGGTTTACAGCACATATGTTATAACAATAGCGTTAAAATTACTATTTAGATTTATAAAACAACAGCGTTATAATCGCTGTTTAGGTTTACAAAACATTGACTATAGCAACAGCGCTAAAATCGCTATTAGATTCACAAAACATATATTATAACAACATCGCTAAAATCGCTGTTTATATTTTCAAAACATATTCACTAACATCTCTTACGATTACCAACTAATACTATCTTCAGATAATCCCGATGTTGTTCAAGTTGGGGTATTTTAATTACCTCTCAGACCTTGATCAAACAACGTTCTTACCCTCAAACACTATAAGTTGAAATCAAACCCATATTCTATTCAAATCTCAAATCAAATTCTATTAAACATCGTATTCGGTTATACAACCCTACGACCCAATTCTTACCCAAATTTACTATCACAAATCTCCTTCTACCTCTGTTTTACCATTCTCCCTTTGGGAATCCTATTTCCATTCTTTCCTTTTCACTTATTCCAATTTTACTTCGATTACTTTTGAAAAGTAATTCTCTAAATTGTTTAAAATATACTTTACCTCGATTGTTAACTACTTTAGTAGTTAAGTCTTTATTTATTAAAGTAAATAGTAAATCCTCTAAACTTGATCTAAATTTAACCAATACTCATTTAACTATTTGAATCAAAACGCATCAATTTGAAAATTTCTTCCAATTCAACACGGTCGATTTAATTTACTCAAAACTCGATTACCTCATTAATCGATTCTAATTTATCCTCACCTTAAATTAATTAAAAATATAATTAACTTAAATAATTCCACTAATTGTTTTCTTTACAAATAATTTCCGAAGTTTCCATTTGATTCATCTCTTATTCAACTACTTGGAGTCTTATTAGTATCAATATTTACTTTATCAAATAAATAAATATCAAATCAAAGTCTTAAATAAATAAAAATATTTATTCAAAATATTAAAATTCAAATACAAACTCTGGTTAAAATAAATTTTTACCCTCAACTCTATCGATTCACCCGACGGTGAACCGATATTTATAACCCAATTGATTTTTATAGGCCATTCTCAGCTAAACACTTAACCAACACCGCCCATTGGTTCAACCCAAACAGATGTTGAATATTCAGTCAATAAACAACAATCAAATCAATCACATTTAACTGATGATAAATAACAACCATTTAACACCCACCAAATAACAGAACAATTCAAACAATTTAGCACGTTTATAAATAAACGTGACCAACATGGTGAGTTACCTCCGTTGGGTCCAATCGTTAAAATAACGATTTGGTATTCCAATGAAATTAAACACAGTTTAATTTCAGCGGTTAAATAACCAGTTAAATAGGTAACTAGCAAAGCAGTCAACCATTGGCAAGCAGAGCACACAAAATAAAAATACCCAATTTATATAAAATATAAAAAGGGTAACTGAGTGAGTTTAACTCACCTTGATTTCCATTGTTGAACGGTTGGCTTTAATTAAATTAAACAGGTGTTTAATTTAACTAAAAACCCCGGTTGATTCCCATTTCTGTCCAGCACCGTTCCAGAATGTTTTGTCCGTCGATACGGTTCCAGTGTCTTTGTTCTGATCCAATTCTAATAATACATGAATTAATTATAATTATTTATAAGTTATGGGATTTATTTATAAATTAATTATTTCCAAATTATGGTTTTGACGTTAATAAATTTTATTACACTGTAGGAGTAATCAAGGTCGATTGTTGTGTTTACTTCTCCTTCTTTGTTGTTCACATACTGGTAAGCACCTGCACAAATTCACATTTCCTTATCAATTCGTTAATCAAAATAATTAATCAAATTCTAATTTTCGTAGATTACTTTCTGAATAAATAAGAACCGATTCATTTTCAATTCTGTTCGTGAATTGCTTCCGCTCGAAACCCTGTCAACTTCAGCCCTTCATCATGTCAGCAGTCTCCTAGTTTTCGTTTGAAACTCTACACCAAATTTAATTATAATAAGTGTATAATTATACTAACTAAAAATATTCTTAATCAGCCTTTTACCCATTAATTTCCTTACTTTCTTTTATACAGTGCACAGACCGATCGTCTTCATTAGTTTCCCTTCTGTTCTGGCATGAAAACTTCTTCCCAAAAGCCTGTATACAAATTCACCCTTTGTTAATAATTAATTTCCTTAATTAAACCTTTAATACTTGATTAATTTGGTTATATTAACAGACCGTGACTTTTACCTTCCTTCTTCTTCCCTTGCATTTTTCGTTTCTGATTCAAAACAAAACCTGGTTTTGAATTTATATTACCAGGACTGATTTAGTACATTGCAATACCAAGGCGAGGTTGACCCTCTATTATCCTTCTCGTATTACCCTTAAACAGCTGATTTGAGTTCCTGCTTCGTTGCAATCACGCTGTCCTTATCACTACTAAAACAGTCGGGCCAATTAAACTTTTCCTCTCCTTAGTTCAAGCTTCAACTCCTCGTTATGTTGGTACCACAGTTTAAAACTGCTCTCATCTCAGGCATACACCATACAAACCCGCATATCCCTTTTCTGTTGCCATACTACTTTCCCGAACACCCTACAATCCGCTCCAGACATCACCGCTGACTTCGAACTGTCCTCCACCGCGGCCATGTCACTCCACCGAAATCAGATCCAACCGCCTCGAGACTACCGCCCCAGTCCCCTCTATCGACGCCCACCATCTCGATTGGCTCGATAGCTTCCTCTGCCTCCATACAACTTGCGAACGCTGCTGCTAAACGATGGAATCCCGGTCACTACAGACTTCAGGATACGATCATAACCGTTGGATCGAGAGAGCTCGATGAGCTGATGAAAATTTCCATTGGAACAATTTGATTTTACTGAATGGATTTTTAGATAAATCGATGGAAAAGGGTTTGATTCGTGGCCATCTGTTTGTGTAGGGTGGCGGCGCTCTTGGGTTGACCACGAGATACAACTTTGACCGCGAATTAGGTTTATGTAGTGAGTGTCTCCTATGTATAGAAGAGTGGGATGAATATTATATTAATTAACGAAACTTCATCGCAAAGTAACACGCAGAAACGCCCAAAAACGACGTCTGTCTACTGATAAAAAAACTATTCTTAGTGTAAAAACTTATTCCGGACCCAATGGGACAAGTTTCGTCGAATTCCGACATCGTATGGAAAAATTTCCTTTATAAAACCAGAAATAAACACGCGTTTAATTTTTCCACGGTCACCAGATAAATCAAATCAACTTGAAACATGTATATCTTACAATAATTTGTTGATAGGAACCCAACGGCACTAGTTTCGTCGCATTCTGAGACTGTTTTCCCGGTAGGCTATTTTTACCCCGAACCGCCCTACCCTTTTTAACGCCAAATTTCTCAATCTCTAAAAATAACAAACTATATACCTATCCTGACTCTAATCGACGATACGAACTCAACGGAACTGGTTCCACGGCCTAATTCGATCGTCTGCTCAAGTTACGCCCAAATACTCCTTATATTTATTTGAATGCGCGCTATAGAATTTGAACGGCGTTTATGGTTGCTGTGGTCACATAAGACTTCTGTTTGCCACGCCGTTTGACTTTCTGACAATAATTTAGCGATACGGTCCCCATGAAACTGATTTCGTCGAGATCTGAGTCCGTTTGCAAAATGGCTATTTTAAAGGCTTATAATTAAATAACGATTTCTATAGCGACTATTTCAAATTTTGTTTTGGCCAAAACTTACCATTTAAAATATGAAATCTGAATTTTTCTCTTTCATATGAAAATTATCTTCAACACATTCCCAGCGTTTCTTGTTTCACAGAAATCCGATTTATATCGGCCTCTGTATTCTCAGTTGAAGTTCAAACTCAAATTTATGAACTGCAACGCTATTTTCAAGCTCTATTTATATTATATATAAATATATATAGTTCACTTCGTTTAAACAACGTTTTAAATATTTAATTCCATCTATATTCCAAATAAAACATTTAAATTAAATTTAAATATTCAGATTCAAATGGTCGAAAAACACAGGTCGTTACATCCTTCCCCCCTTAAAATAATTTCGTCCTCGAAATTGTTAAGATAAGAAAGAACGTTATAAACCCATTAATTTCCAAATCCAATTTAATTTAAATCAATTCAATACTATAAATCAATATTTTCAAAAATATTGAAAATTTTCTAACACCTTAAATTCCCAAAAATTTTCGCCAGCACCTCCTTTGTACGGCTCAATCGGTACAACTCCAACTTGCCTTTCTAGGCCTTCTCCAATTCAAAAGAAAATAAAACAGCCAAGTGGCTTGCCAAATCGGCTCACAAATCTCCAAATCCATGTAAAAATAAACGTGTACCTTTTTGTCGGGCATATCATTATATCCTTTCCATCTGTTACCCTGTCAGCTTATACAAATGCATTCCCAATGAAATTCCAACTTTATCCTCATAACCAAGTCCTTCACGCATCAAAGCCAAATACCATTCTTAACTCACTTTCCACCCATTATCGATTTCAACTCTTAACTTACCAGTCCAATGCCATTTTAGATTCTTGTCTCACAATCCAAAATCTGATTTTACTTGATATATTATATCCCGATTCAATTTCCAGTTAATTGGTTTCAATTCAATTCATATTTGCTTTCACAAATTTCTATTTAATTTTGTTTTGTTCAAACAATTTCCCTGAGAGTTTTTAAATAGTTTATCTCTTTCAAGAAAATCAAATATTCCTTTTACAGGATTCAAAACAACTTGTTTTTCTCAAAGCAATTCAAAACAAAATCTTTGGTAGTAATCCGTCACTTACCACTCGAAAATGAACACCGATGATGTCCGGATCATCATCGGAATCTATTTTCCAGCTATCGAAGTGAGTTCATTACTATGTCACTTTCAAAACCAGTTTTAAACACTTTCATTTTGAAATCTATTTCAAAATATCCCTTTCAATGCTTGTAACAAAATTAAAATCTCCCAGGATTTTAAAATTCTCATACATTCAATTCAAGTTCATTTGCAATCATCTTTCCCATTTTTAGGAATTTTAATTCCAATCCTGATTTTAATTTCAGATTTAATTCATCTGATTCCATATTATACGAATTCTAATTAGTTATTTATATAACCATTTCAATTATAATCAACCACCACATCCAATATACTATAATACTCTAATATACATATTTTCTTTATATCAAAACATAATTTGGGTAAATTATTTCATTTACCCTCTTTTAAAACATATCATGACGACCCATCGTATTCGAGTGTTTATAAACCCCTATCGATACAGTGGATCAAACTGATCGATCGGAACTCATAAACAACTCAACCGATAAATCTCCATAATATAAAACATTTTTTTATAAAATCTACAAATACGTTCACTCGTATATATACACTCATACTCAGTCTAGGGTATTACTAACCCCATCTCTACTAAATCACGCCACAGAGCCAAGGTAATTACTTAACCAACAGCTCTGATACCACTGTAACGAACTGGAGTTTTCGACTCCGAAAATCAACATCAAACTACCGTGTTGACCATTCAGACATCGAACATTCCAGATCATTAATAGAAAGAAGTTAGAGGGTGAGAATAGATAAGGTAGAAATATTGAATAGAAGAAGAAGAAGAAACACCACACAGAGTCTCACATCGCAGCGGAACAAAATATAATACAGAAATAATCTTTGTTGAAAGCTTTAAAATACTTACAGTATCAGAGTACATCATACCATGGGACAGTTATAATAGCCTGTTCCCATATACAACACACAGCGGAATAGTAGTAATATCATACGTCCGAACAACTCCAGCTCGTCTCTTCATAGCAGTTGATAACCTGAACCTGTACAACCCGGTCTAACCCGAGCATTTACAAAACACCGGGTCAGTTTGGTGAACAAGAGTGAGATAAACTCGCACAGTAATAAGGGTGAACCATCCAATCATGATTTTAAAGTTCAAAACCTTTTCAAAAGAAAAGGATAATCGTAAGACCAAATCCACACATAAACACGGACGGTTTTTACCTTACGATAACCCAAAACAATTTTGCAACCAATATCTTGTTCTGATATTATAATAATGTCTAAATACAAGTAAATATCAATTTAGTGGAACGCTTGCATCTCACGCTCCACATATATAGTATACAATCAAAACCGCAGGCGCTTATTGGAGATTGGATTCCAACTTGACAAGGTATGGGACCACCTGCCGATAGTGTATCTCTAGAGACGAATACACTGGGTTCAACAAGAACTTCTTGCAACCCGACCCTCACATGACCGACCACTCATTTCGCTTGAGTGTATCGAATGTATATCACCGACGGTTGGGATCAGCAACCGTCTCCCGAAAAGGGACAGCATCGAATACAGATTTAAGAAACAAATAGGAATTTCTCTAGATAGGTGATTATACACCCTAATGGGAGCGACCCACATAGCCATGCTGCCTGCCCGATTTTTGTCATTTCCCGGTTGATGAGGCTTGAGGCCAGAATTTTCTTCTGATCATCTGGTCGTCATTCACTTTGAATGCCACATCGTCAGATCCGTCAGATATCACTAATTGACGTCCACAAAAATACTCTAGCTGGAAGCTAAGAGAACGGCAACTCCCCGCCAGCAACTATCGTACGTTTGAAGAAATCAACGTACGTGACCCTTTGGTAATACTCTGTCAGACATCCGTCCATATAGGTCATCCAGGAACAGGATGAACCGAAGGCACTCTCCTACCGCATCCAATATAGGAATCACCCCATGGATCAGTAGCGAGAAGTCCTTGCAACCCGTAGATTCCAACTACGACAGAATCACAGCTTATCTCGGCTTGCCAGGCAGAGAATATTAGTGGTTCTTCCGTTTATGAAAATCAACGGTCTTCACAGCACCATCTCGATCATCTTCTGATATCTTCACGTATTTGTTGGTCGGAATGGTTTTCGAATATAAATTCGATCCCGGTCTTTCCATACCAACAATCGTATTGGACAGGTTTGATAGTCGGTGTTTTAACTATCAAAATAAACAGTGTTTCAATCATTACACTCCAATGAGTTCACTAGTTCCGTATTTAGCATCACTTGGCCTTTAACAAACTGGTTTACTTTTGTTACATTAAAAACTCCAACTCTTTTAATATTCAAAAATACGATGTTTGAATAACTCTAATTCGACTTATCTCTAATCGATTAACTCCAATTGATTAACTGATATTCGACTTAATTCCATTCGCTTGACTTTAGATCGCAGCGATCACAATGGTTACGCCTGATTCCCTCAGCAAACATCTGACCGCCGTAGGCTATCTGCAGCTCTGCGAATTACGCTAGCAGTCGTACGAAATGGCAACTCCTCTTGAATAACTATGTTCGACTAACTTTAGCTCGAATAACTATATTTCTATATAATACACTAATGTCCTCAAAACCCATTCTTTATATACTTAGTAAAATAACTTATAACCATATTTAAGTCCCCACTTAATTCTTCCTTCCCACATGTCTGTTACACCATTCTCTATTATTTAAATCGGAAAATCCATTAGTTTTATTAAGGGAATTTGTAGCACATATGTTATAGCGCTGTTTAGGTTTACAGCACATATGTTATAACAATAGCGTTATAATTACTATTTAGATTTATAAAACAACAGCGTTATAATCGCTGTTTAGGTTTACAAAACATTGACTATAGCAACAACGCTAAAATCGCTATTAGATTCACAAAACATATATTATAACAACATCGCTAAAATCGCTGTTTATATTTTCAAAACATATTCGATAACATCTCTTACGATTACCAACTAATACTATCTTCAGATAATCCCGATGTTGTTCAAGTTGGGGTATTTTAATTACCTCTCAGACCTTGATCAAACAACGTTCTTACCCTCAGACACTATAAGTTGAAATCAAACCCATATTCTATTCAAATCTCAAATCAAATTCTATTAAACATCGTATTCGGTTATACAACCCTACGACCCAATTCTTACCCAAATTTACTATCACAAATCTCCTTCTACCTCTGTTTTACCATTCTCCCTTTGGGAATCCTATTTCCATTCTTTCCTTTTCACTTATTCCAATTTTACTTCGATTACTTTTGAAAAGTAATTCTCTAAATTGTTTAAAACATACTTTACCTCGATTGTTAACTACTTTAGTAGTTAAGTCTTTATTTATTAAAGTAAATAGTAAATACTTTAAACTTGATCTAAATTTAACCAATACTCATTTAACTATTTGAATCAAAACGCATCAATTTGAAAATTTCTTCCAATTCAACACGGTCGATTTAATTTACTCAAAACTCGATTACCTCATTAATCGATTCTAATTTATCCTCACCTTAAATTAATTAAAAATATAATTAACTTAAATAATTCCACTAATTGTTTTCTTTACAAATAATTTCCGAAGTTTCCATTTGATTCATCTCTTATTCAACTACTTGGAGTCTGATTGGTATCAATATTTACTTTATCAAATAAATAAATATCAAATCAAAGTCTTAAATAAATAAAAATATTTATTCAAAATATTAAAATTCAAATTCAAACTCTGGTTAAAATAAATTTTTACCCTCAACTCTATCGATTCACCCGATGGTGAACCGATATTTATAACCCAATTGATTTTTATAGGCCATTCTCAGCTAAACACTTAACCAACACCGCCCATTGGTTCAACCCAAACAGATGTTGAATATTCAGTCAATAAACAACAATCAAATCAATCACATTTAACTGATGATAAATAACAACCATTTAACACCCACCAAATAACAGAACAATTCAAACAATTTAGCACGTTTATAAATAAACGTGACCAACAGGGTGAGTTACCTCCGTTGGGTCCAATCGTTAAAATAACAATTTGGTATTCCACTGAAATTAAACACAGTTTAATTTCAGCGGTTAAATCAACAGTTAAATAGGTAACTAGCAAAGCAGTCAACCATTGGCAAGCAGAGCACACAAAATAAAAATACCCAATTTATATAAAATATAAAAAGGGTAACTGAGTGAGTTGAACTCACCTTGATTTCCATTGTTGAACGGTTGGCTTTAATTAAATTAAACAGGTGTTTAATTTAACTAAAAACCCCGGTTAATTCCCATTTCTGTCCGGCACCGTTCCAGAATGTTTTGTCCGTTGATACGGTTCCAGTGTCTTTGTTCTGATCCAATTCTGATAATACATGAATTAATTATAATTATTTATAAGTTATGGGATTTATTTATAAATTAATTATTTCCAAATTATGGTTTTGACGTTAATAAATTTTATTACACTGTAGGAGTAATCGAGGTCGATTGTTGTGTTTACTTCTCCTTCTTTGTTGTTCACATACTGGTAAGCACCTGCACAAATTCACATTTCCTTATCAATTCATTATTCAAAATAATTAATCAAATTCTAATTTTCGTAGATTACTTTCTGAATAAATAAGAACCGATTCATTTTCAATTCTGTTCGTGAATTGCTTCCGCTCGAAACCCTGTCAACTTCAGCCCTTCATCATGTCAGCAGTCTCCTAGTTTTCGTTTGAAACTCCACACCAAATTTAATTATAATAAGTGTATAATTATACTAACTAAAAATATTCTTAATCAGCCTTTTACCCATTAATTTCCTTACTTTCTTTTATACAGTGCACAGACCGATCGTCTTCATTAGTTTCCCTTCTGTTCTGGCATGAAAACTTCTTCCCAAAAGCCTGTATACAAATTCACCCTTTGTTAATAATTAATTTCCTTAATTAAACCTTTAATACTTGATTAATTTGGTTATATTAACAGACCGTGACTTTTACCTTCCTTCTTCTTCCCTTGCATTTTTCGTTTCTGATTCAAAACAAAACCTGGTTTTGAATTTATATTACCAGGACTGATTTAGTACATTGCAATACCAAGGCGAGGTTGACCCTCTATTTTCCTTCTCGTATTACCCTTAAACAGCTGATTTGAGTTCCCGCTTCGTTGCAATCACGCTGTCCTTCTCACTACTAAAACAGTCGGGCCAATTAAACTTTTCCTCTCCTTAGTTCAAGCTTCAACTCCTCGTTATGTTGGTACCACAGTTTAAAACTGCTCTCATCTCAGGCATACACCATACAAACCCGCATATCCCTTTTCTGTTGCCATACTACTTTCCTGAACTCCCTACAATCCGCTCCAGACTTCACCGCTGACTTCGAACTGTCCTCCACCGCGGCCATGTCAATCCACCGAAATCAAATCCAACCGCCTCGAGACTACCGCCCCAGTCCCCTCTATCGACGCCCACCATCTCGATTGGCTCGATAGCTTCCTCTGCCTCCATACAACTTGCGAACGCTGCTGCTAAACGATGGAATCCCGGTCACTACAGACTTCAGGATACGATCATAACCGTTGGATCGAGAGAGCTCGATGAGCTGATGAAAATTTCCATTGGAACAATTTGATTTTACTGAATGGATTTTTAGATAAATCGATGGAAAAGGGTTTGATTCGTGGCCATCTGTTTGTGTAGGGTGGCGGCGCTCTTGGGTTGACCACGAGATACAACTTTGACCGCGAATTAGGTTTATGTAGTGAGTGTCTCCTATATATAGAAGAGTGGGATGCATATTATATTAATTAACGAAACTTCATCGCAAAGTAACACGCAGAAACCCCCAAAAACGACGTCTGTCTACTGATAAAAAAACTATTCTTAGTATAAAAAGTTATTCCGGACCCAATGGGACAAGTTTCGTCGAATTCCGACATCGTATGGAAAAATTTCCTTTATAAAACCAGAAATAAACACGCGTTTAATTTTTCCACGGTCACCAGATAAATCAAATCAACTTGAAACATGTATATCTTACAATAATTTGTTGATACGAACCCAACGGCACTAGTTTCGTCGCATTCTGAGACTGTTTTCCCGGTAGGCTATTTTTACCCCGAACCGCCCTACCCTTTTTAACGCCAAATTTCTCAATCTCTAAAAATAACAAACTATATACCTATCCTGACTCTAATCGACGATACGAACTCAACGGAACTGGTTCCACGGCCTAATTCGATCGTCTGCTCAAGTTACGCCCAAATACTCCTTATATTTATTTGAATGCGCGCTATAGAATTTGAACGGCGTTTATGGTTGTTGTGGTCACATACGACTTCTGTTTACCACACCGTTTGACTTTCTGACAATAATTTAGCGATACGGTCCCCATGAAACTGATTTCGTCGAGATCTGAGTCCGTTTGCAAAATGGCTATTTTAAAGGCTTATAATTAAATAACGATTTCTATAGCGACTATTTCAAATTTTGTTTTGGCCATAACTTACCATTTAAAATATGAAATCTGAATTTTTCTCTTTCATATGAAAATTATCTTCAACACGTTCCCAGCGTTTCTTGTTTCACAGAAATCCGATTTATATCGGCCTCTGTATTCTCAGTTGAAGTTCAAACTCAAATTTATGAACTGCAACGCTATTTTCAAGCTCTATTTATATTATATATAAATATATATAGTTCACTTCGTTTAAACAACGTTTTAAATATTTAATTCCATCTATATTCCAAATATAACATTTAAATTAAATTTAAATATTCAGATTCAAATGGTCGAAAAACACAGGTCGTTACAATAAACATTTAATTTCCCTTCTTAACCGAATCACAAAATTAGTATTAAATCCATTCCTTAATTAAAATAATGTAAAACGGAATTCTAACATTTTATATTTACTTAATGATTTGATTTGAACTGATTAAATCTCAAAGATGTTTTATGCTGCAACTACATTCTTCGTTCAAATCAATAATTTATTTCTTAACGCAATTCCAAAATTTATTATTATTTATATTAAAATTTTCAACTCACAATTAAAAATTGATTTAAGTGTTTTATTACACTATTTACTTAACGGTTTAAATTGTAAATAAATTTATCCCAATGATATCTTTCTTTGCAACAAAATTCTCTCTTCAATAAATTTGCTCCTTCAATTAGATTTTGAATTTATTTCAAAGTTAATCTTTTATTTTCATCGTGTCATTATACTCAATAGTTTAATTAGAAGTAAACAAATCTTAAAGATATTTTATTACGCATATAAATTCTTTATTCAAAATAAATTATTTCTCAAATGGTATTTATTTCAAACTTAATTTTGGTACATATGTCAAGTCTTAAATGTTCCAAACGGCTCACTATTTATTAATATCATGAACTTTGACAAACGTTGATGCTCTTTTATTTTTGAATGAGCACTATATTAAAATCAGTTCAAATTCTAAGTTGAATCCCAAGCATATAATTTCTACTTACCAAATTTCAAGACAAAAATAATTTCTTAATTAAATTGCAAAATAATTTCCAAGTTAATTTTATTTTCATGATAAACATTAAATTCATTTCTTACCTAAATGGAAAATTGAATTAATAACGGTACAATTCTTTCCATAATGTTTATTTACAAACAACAAAGGAGTTTTATCGCTAAATACTCAAATCGGTTAGTAATGCAAATCACGTTTGTTTATAAATTTATGAAATGGTTCGCACCTATTGTTCAAGTTTCGACAAAATCTCAAATATATATATTTATTTTACATTGAATCTTAACTTAATTTATATTTTAAACATCAATTTTTCTAGGTTGTTACATAGCGGAAGTTTCCTAGGATTAGCTGGTTATTATCGAAGACTTATTCAAGATTTCTGAAAGATAGCATCTCCATTAACAAAACTTATTTGTAAGGAAACCAAGTTTATTTAGGATGAAAAATGTAAGATAGCATTTGAAACCTTAAAAAAAGTTTGACTGAGGCACCAATTATATCTTTGCCAAGGAGTGGAGTCCCGTATAAAGTACATTCTGATGCATGCGGACAAGGATTAGGATGCGTACTAATGTAGGAAGAAAAGTTATTGTTCATGGCTCTCGTCAATTAAAGCCACATGAAGCCAATTATCCAACTCGTGACTTAAAATTAATTGCTACTGTGTTTGCCTAAAAAATTGGAGGCATTACCTTTATGGAGAACAATTACATGTTTTCTCTGACCATAAGAGTTTAAAATATTTGTTCTCTCAAAAGGAACTTAATATAAGACACAGAAGGTGGATGGAATTCATAAAAGATTATGATTTTACATTACATTATCATCCAGGAAAGGCATATATAGTTGCAGATGCATTAAGTCGAAAGATTTATGGTGTAGTAGCTCATTTAATAATAAGAGAATAGAGGGATCTAGAGACACTTGCTGATATGAATGCTTGCACAAGGATGATTTATGGAGTCATAGTTAACAAAGTAGCACTTTTATGTAGCTTTGTTATTCAACCAACTCTGATAAGTAGAATATTAAAACCCCAAGAAGAAGATGAGGAATTAAAGGAGTTATTTTTGAAAATGAAGGAGAAGGAACCTACAGATTGGAACACTGGTAAAGATGGAGGTTATCGATTCAAAATTCGACTTTGCAATCCAAATCAAACTGAATTGAAAAACGAAATTCTTAGTGAAGCACATCGTTCAAGGCTTACGGTGCATCCGGGAAGCATAAAAATGTTTAAGGATCTTAAGCGCCAGTTTTGGGAATGGAATGAAGAAGGATGCTGCTAAATTTGTGGCAAAATGTTTTACGTGCCAACAAATTAAAGAAGAGCAGCAACGAGCGGCAGGACTTCTGTAACCACTTCCTATTGCTGAATGGAAATGGGAGCATATAACAATGGATTTTATCACTGGATTACCAATGACAATACAAGGTCATGTTGCAATATGGGTAGTGGTGGATTGCTTGACAAAGTTAGCACATTTCATGCCTTACAACATGACCTACTCAATGGAGAAATTGAGTAGACTCTATTTGAAAGAAATTATTCGACTACATGGTATACCAATTACCATAGTTTCAGATAGAGATTCACGGTTCACTTCAAGGTTTTGAGAAAGTCTTCAAAAAGCACTAGGTACATCACTAAACCTGAGTACAGCCTTTCATCCTCAAACAGATGGACAAACTGGAAGGGTGAACCGAATCATAAAAGATATGTTAAGGTCTTGTATAATGGAATTTGAAATCACATGAGAAACTCACATACCATCAATCAAATTTGCATATAACAATAGTTATCATGCAAGTATTGATATGGCCCCACATAAGCTTTTTATGGAAGGCCTTGTCATTTGTTAGTATGTCGGGAAGAAGTTGGAGATTGTGAGCTTCTTGGCCCAGGCCTACTAAAGGAAACAACCAAGAAGATTTCTATCATAAGGGAAAGATTGCAAGCAGCTAAAAGCAGGCAAAAGAGTTATGCAGATCATAGAAGAAAAGATTTGGAATTTGAAGTAGGAGATCAAGTCATTCTCAAGGTTACGAAGAAAATTGGAAAAGTTGCATACGAACTCGATTTACTTGAGAAATTATCAGATATACATAACGTATTTGTAACAACCCGGAAAATCAGAACCAATTTAAAATTTTTATTTTGGTAATTTTAACGGATTAAAATGATTAATTTTAAATAATAGCGACGGAAAATTTATTTTCGATGAAATTAAAACGAATAATTTTATTTTAATTATATAACGAGACTGAAATGGCGCGGTAGTTCAAAAATTCGACTTCTAATTTCAAATGAATATACCGAATTCGTTTTAAATCAAATTTGATGACACAAGAAATATTTGAATCTGTTTAATCATATCTTTCTAACGGATGTAAGAAACTGATATTTTCTCTTATAAGTTAAGTGTTACGTCCAGTTTAAAATTCAGAAAAGTCGCTATGGAATTTATATATTTTTTAATATATATAAAGGACTTAAAAATAGCCATTTTGCAAACGACCTCCGTTTTTGACAAAACAACTTTTGTTGGATCCGGGATGTCAAATTATTGCTAGATTCCAAAATTCATAATTTTTGGGATTAATCTGTGAGCGTGGCGAAGAAAAACGTGTTTTAATAGTTTTAGTCAAATTGGATCGACCAGATAATGACCATTTTTCAAACGGTCTTCAAATTTGACGAAATTAGTTTTCTTAGGACCATATCGTCAATACGAAGCTAGAAATAATTTGTCTGCAATTTTTAGAGTTAGTATGTGGCCCCGATAAATTAAAATGTTCGTTTGAATTTAAAATATATCGATTTATATTTTAATTTTAGCTGAAATTAATCGTAACAGCTGAACTGGGCTATGAAACATATTCCATTGTGTCCGCAATGGTTGCATTTGGCTAGGGTGACACTCGTTGGGTTCAATTTAGAGTTCATCACTATGTTGAATTTTGAAATGAAGTGAAAGAATAAAATAATATAAAGTATATAAATATATATATATCTATATCTATATCTATATATATATATATAATTTTCCTACTCTAAACCCTAATCTTCCTACTCAGACAAAATCAAGCCCCCCTTTATAAAATATGACCCTCGAGCCCATCCCCGATCTCGATCCGCCGCCGCATCGTTGACCGCCCCCTCCTCCGGCGACTGCGCGCCGCCACCTACGGCAGCTTCGATGTCCCCCTTTGGCCACCTGAACAAAAACTGCCACCCTCACCACTTGCAAACCCTCCATGAACCAAATCAGAGCCGCCACCGCCGGAAAAGGCCACCGCCGCCGCTCCTGGCCACTAACAGGCCGCCACTCCCCCTTCGACGGCTTTTGCAGCCCTCCGTCTCAAGTCGGCAGTCCATAATTTGAGTTTGAGTGAGTTTTTTTTTTCATTATTATTTATTTAATTATAATTAGTTTAGGTTAATTTAAAAGGACTGATTTTTTTAATTAGTTTTTGTTCATGCAACTTTAAAATAAATTGGATTTTTATTTATATAAAAGCTATGATTTTTATTTACGAAAGATATGATTTTTATTCAAGATAAAAATATAATTTTTGATAATAAAGTAGCGATGTAAAAGTTATGATTTTTATATGGATAAAAATATGATTTTTATACAAATAAAAATTTGATTTTTATTATAAGGGCATCAAGATAAAAATATGATTTTTATATATAATAGCCATACAAAAATATGATTTTTATAAAAATTGTTTTAAATTAAAAATATGATTTTCATATATGTAAAGGCAATATAAAAATAAGATTTTTATATAAGGAAAGTCAAGATTTATATATATATATATATATTAACATGATAAAGATTTGATTTTTATATAATAGAGATTATAAAAATATGATTTTTATAAGATAGAGAATATAAAAATGTGATTTTTATATGAATTCTCTTTATATAAAAATACGATGTTTATATAAGAATTAGCGTTATAAAAATATGGAAAACTGAATTATAAAAGTATGAATTTTATATTATAGACATCAACATAAAAATATGATTTTTATGTATGAGGTAACGGTATAAAAATATGATTTTTAATAATCAACTGCATGAAACAGATGGCGATGGATCAGACTGAAATCAAAACGAAATCCGAACTGTTTAGAAATAAAGAATGGAGAAGTGGATCCCAAAGGTGAGAACTCCTCACTATAATTTTCTTTATACAGTTATTTATTTTATAACTGCATGTATATGAAATGCTCCCCGTCGTCCACAGACTATGGACGACTTGTTTGTTTGATTGTGTTGTGAAAATTGTTTGTGATGTGAAATGGACTGTTCAAAATATTCATGTGTCGAATAAAATATTTTATTGGTAAAAATATAATTTTTAACGTGTGTACGAATAAAATAAATATCCATTTGCAAATCAGACGATTTGTTTATGTACACACATTTGACTGATATGGATTGGGACGATAAATTTTACACGTCGCCCAACTGCACAAATAAAATTTGTGTTTGTGGATTGAAATCCCACACGGGTGTTGGGATGATATTTGACGTACACTAATCCCAATTGTTTAGTTGTATGTCAATCGATTGGTTGAGACTGTTGCAAGCATTAAATATCTATATTTAATGCTTATACAATGTAGAATGCATCTTTGTGATGGATGATTGTTGATTATGGTTGTTATATACGTGTGTTGTATGAAATCCATATAAACAACATTATATGGTAATTGACTGTGTCTGATTCCAATTCAGAACGAACGAATATTTTAAAATAACGAATATTTTCAAATAATGAATATTTTAAAATAATTTTAAGAAAAGAATCAAAATATGATATATTTTTTGTCCGATTTGGGATGGAAACGAATATACTTAAATATATAAAGCCGTGTTGATTAGTTTAACGCCATTTTGATGTGAACAATATTTATATTGAGTTTATTCATTTTTATAATGAATATTGAAAAAGGACTTGATTTCAAAATCTAATATTTTGAAAATATTATCATTTATATATTAATGATATGAAATATTCAATTTTGATTTGAAGTTGAATATGAAGTTGAAATCGTTTTGAAAACGAATTTAAAACGATTTATAAAATACGTTTTAAATGGAAATCGACGAAATATATATTATATAGATAATATAATGGCCTGAATAGAACGCGTAGCGGTAGTTCGCGAATTTCGACCATTGACTTCGAATGGACATTACGGGAGATCTGACCGTCGGATTCTCCTAAAATTGGAACCGTTGGGTTCGTATCGAAAATATATTTCTAACGAATATTAGAGATTTGAAATCTAACGGTTGGATTTGGAATTATGTCCAAATCAAATTTGGAAAAGGTCGTTGTAAATGCAGTTCGATGGCCGTTTATGGAAATCGACTGTACGGGCCTTGATAAAATTACTAAAAATACTAATAATTTGTGTAAAATCATAAGAAATGATTTAGAAAGAATTGGGATGAAAAATTCCATATTTGTAAAGATAAAAATATATTTTTATCAAAATGAACTAGTTATTAACTAGATTTGAAATCCAATAATTTTTAAATATAATAAATTGGATTTGAAATGGTTTTAAAAATAACCAGAATTTCCAATATATGAATTGGAATGGATTTGAATTGAAATTATCTTCGGAATATTTTGATATTGGATTCCGTGATTATACGGGCATTGTGGAGGAATTTGGAAGATATATATATCATTATTCCAATATGATGTTTGTTGAGTTCAGAATTTGATATTGAATATAAGCCGATATATTTTCTATTCAGAGCCTTATATTTAATATCTAATGGGATTTTGGGTTTGTCGTGAACGGTGCCTTCACTAACACTGTTCTTAAACCCAATGGAGTTAAGAAAATTAGAAACTAACTGGAGGTTAGCTAAGGTGAATGGTTTCCTGGGTATTGATCTGATGTTGGTTTCGGCCTTCGGGATTAATACTTAGGGAATTGTTCTCTTACTAATTTACGGTTAGAGACTAATGGAATAGTGTCTTCATTAACACTGTTCTGAAACCCCGTATGAAAAGAATAAGTCTTTTAACTAAGATTTAAAGAAGAAATACCAATTAATGAACATTTAATTGGAATTGATATGGAATGTAAATCGGGTTTATTGTGAACTGTGTTTTAACGACATTCGTTCTTTAACCCGATTTGCAGTAAAATGTGATTTAGAATTTATAAATCTTTATTCTAATATTTAATGTAATTTTCAAAGTAAAGTTTTCCAGTTTAATAAAATAAATTGGAATGGAATGGGATTCAATTTGATAATAACCGAAATGAACTTTTGTGGAGGAAGACCAATAATATATATGGAATTTAAAAGGCTTTGCCGTTATTCCATTTATAATTTTAGTCGGATACAGATATTGATATCGATTATATATTGGTTTGTTTTTCCATGAAAATTCCATAAATAATGGAATGTGATTTTGGGTTTATCGTGAATTGTGTTTTAAATGACATTAGTTCTTTAACCCAGTTAAAGACAGGATTTATTTCTTGAATTGGAAAAATCATTAGTAATGGTTGTTGGAAATTAAAACTGAATTAGAGTTTTAATGAATCTTTAAATAGATTTAAAGGTGAATTTGATAACTAAAATTATCAAATCCAAGAAATGATCGAGAATGGAGTATCACTAGTTTTGCTCCAAGCGGTAGTTAAATCTTTAATTAGATTTGAACATGAAATGGTAATTAAATTTACTGATAACACTGTGGTGTTAGATATGAAGTATTACCAGTTTTACTTCATGGAATGAATAGGTTGGGATTGGGAAATTAAACTAGTGATTACTTCAGCAATATTCGCTAATCCCGACTAGTTTGGATAAACCATAATTTGGTTTGAATTGATATCCAAAGGAAGATTAAAGAATAAATTTAAAGAATTTACCTTTGATAAAATTAATGGGAACCTTTCCCAAAGGGTATGAATATTTAAATAAAAGAATATTCAGAATTAGAATGAGGCGTATGTTGTGTTTTTATAGCACTTGTATATTATATATGCGAGTTATTTAGAAAGACCGAGTTTATCCCATTCTGAATAACTGATTCGACAATAAGTCGAAGATGAAGACGATGGTTGAAGACCTGAGGTTTTCATATCGTTTGGATCATTACTGATGTCTTGATTGGGCTGTACACCCAAGACGAGGTAACATGTGGTGATCGTCCAGATGTACTTGGAGGTCGACCAGATATGCGAGGACCTCTCTCCTGTATTGGACATATGGGATGAGGAATAAGGTGCCTCCGGTTTTGTTCAGACCCGGAACGAACTTGTAAATGGATGTGTGTCTGACATTGGATTTCATTCTGTGTGATTTATAGATATCTGTTGCATAGCGTGAATTGTCTGTGTGGCATGCTGAGATGCAAAGGATCAAGGCTTCTGTTGAAAAGCAGAGTCTTATGGTTGGTGATCAAAGCACGACTTTAATATAGCATAGCTTTGTTTATAGCGTTGATACGCGAGCCTCGAACCCCAGTGTGAACCAGAAAAGGGAGAGGACATCTGGGAGGGCATGCATTTCCTTCTAGTTAGTAGTGGTGTTAGGGTTTTGCACGCCCTGACGTTTTACTTATGTGGATGATGGATAGCGAGGGGACTTGGATATATCGGCACTGCGGGGCCGATGGATGATATGGTCTTTATACAGACCAGACTTATGCCCTGTAGGGCGGGGAAACGTATGGTTTAGGCATTTATTAAACATCGAGTGGACCGGACCTAACGATCCAAGGGTCAATGTGTTCTGATCCTGAGACACGGGCTAGAGCGTCTCGAAGCGATAAGGACGATCCCTTGCCTTGGCTCACAGATGGAAATCCAAATTCCAATACGACATTTTACGGTTTTAGTTGTATACTATTGGCGACATAGTGGTATGGGGCGCTAATGCCGTCTATGATTGATACATTTATATTTGAAGTTGTTTTCATACACTTTACAATTTAATAGTATCAAATGATTTGTTTTAAACTTACCAAGCATGTTTGGCTATTATAAGGGAAAACCCTATCCTCCGGCTTGCGTTGCATTGTATGATAGGACCTAGGTCTTATAATAGCTTCATTTTTCCAAAAAGTAATGCGCTGTTTATTCTATGCACTAGTATTCTTGGGAGGAAACTCGTTCCGTGTTATACGGCGTGGTCCCTTGATTTACTCTCTTTTAAAGTAAAGTTCTAAATAACTGTTTTGGTTCTCACACCGGTCACATGACTGACCTCGAGTTTATTATTTTAACCTAAACTCTGGGTGCCCCTATTTTCCACACGGGCAACTAGTAGTTTTGGTTTTGCAGATTTATATTCACAGGATCCTGGTTTACAGCTGGAATGATATTCGGGAAGCTCTGTATCCATGTATTCCTTTCAGCTGTGTTTTCTATTATTTTCCGCTGCATTGTAATTTGTAAATCTCTGATATTTATCAAATGTATATTATTTGTTCATACTCTGTATATTCTTGTACTCTGATGTAAATTGTTGTAATAAGCAATGAAATTTTCTTCTGTTTTCATTCAGATTTGTCATGTTCTCAATTCAATCCGGGCTTTCCTTTAAGGGGAAGTTCGGGTCGTTATAGTATTTCACATATCAATGCTACGAAAGTACATTTTTGACCTATCTCATGTAATTGATTTTAGCGGAATTAGAGTTAAAAAGGGGACCAAGTACATTGAAAGACCTATGCGAATTCTTGATAGAAAAGTTAAGAAACTAAGAACGAAGGAGATTCCCTTAGTAAAAATTCAATGGAACCATCAAAACGAACACGAAGCATCATGGGAAGTGGAGTCGGAAATTCGTAAAGATTATCCAGAATTGTTTGAAGCTTCAATTTCGAGGACAAAATCTTTTTCTAAGGTTGGTAGAGTGTAACAGCCTAACTCAAAAATCTGGGTATGAAAAAGTTTCTAGAAATTTTGAATACATTAGTTTAGTTCAATTCAATATTTAAGTATGATAAGTACAAACATATATATGTATAAATATATACATAACACATAATTTATTAATAAAATACAAATGGTATATGTGTACAAATTCTAGAATATGGAAAATGGCATAAAATAATAGGGACATGTGTCATTAAATAAATGGTACACATGTCTTGTAAGTAAATAAGGTAAAAACACATAAACACATTAGGTGTCCATGTGTAGAAACATCTAAAAACACCTAAGGAGGCATGTGTCTTCATCCTAAAGCTTTCATGAAGATAAGGAGGAAAAGTGTCCAAAACTAAATTACCAAACAAGCCTTAAAAATTACTATATAAAGGGTGGAAAGGTTCACTTCTTTTCATGCATTCACAAGACAAAAATAAGATAAAGAGGAGAAGTTTAGGTGAACCCATGAGGATAAATAAAAGATCAAGATACAAGTCTAAGGTGAGAAAAACTATTTAAGTTCATGTAT
This sequence comes from Allium sativum, assembly GCA_030737875.1. Lineage (NCBI taxonomy): Eukaryota > Viridiplantae > Streptophyta > Magnoliopsida > Asparagales > Amaryllidaceae > Allium > Allium sativum. The sequence goes on from CM060910.1 coordinate 514,510,699, forward strand.
TGATTTCATATTTTGAATAAAAGTCGTGAAATTGAAGAATGAATGATTGGACTAGAACCCCTGAACATGACGTTCGGTATTTTGGGGATAACATTTGCAATTCTTAATGAAATTTAGACTTCTCTATCAATCTGGAAAGATAACTCAAAGGCCTACAACTTTCACCTTTTTCACTTTTTCTAGTTCAACTGTTTGTATACCCGAAAACTGGATGTAAAGCCAGGTAAAAAAATCAGCCCGAAATGGACATGTTAAAAATGCCTCGTATTGTTGAATTTTATTTATTAAATAGATAAATAATTTTAAGGGTTTCTTTTTATGATAATTAAGTAGACAAAGAGAGATTCTTACTGTAGAATTTGGAGTCAAAAACTATTTTTATCATAGAGAAATAGCATCAAACATTTTGCCGAAAAACTGGCTAAAAATCTGAATTTCAGAAATTTGAAACACTTTTGGAATTTGAATGCTTTTTAAATGTTTCTAACCTTTAAGTGTTTCAAACCAGAGCTTTCTATAGCATTTCAGAAGCACTATCTTTTACTAAATTATTTACAAAGCACTATAACAAGACCAAAATTTGTCACAGCGCATCTGAAACGTTGCAGTATCTATTTTAAACCATTCTAAACTAACCCGAGCTTTCTGTAGCATTTCTAAACCATCACCTTTTCTCTGAATTGATTATAAAGTCCTTTAACACGAAAAAATCTTTTTATAGCGCGCTTGAAACGCTGTAATAGCTGTTTTAAGCCTAAAACCACCCAGAACTTTTCATAGCATTTCTTAAACGCCCTTTTCTCTGAATTACTTATAAAGCACTTTAATAAGCCCAGAACTTTCCATAGCACTTTTAAACGCTACAGTTTTTATTTTTGATGCCGACACTTTTTATAGCTTTTTTTTAAAGGCTACCTTTTCTTTTTCTTTTGAATCTTAAAACTTTAAGAAGTAGTTTTGACGTTCTTCTTAACATGGATTAGAAATTTTTTAAGGTAGTTTGGGTTTGTCTTCAACCTTTAAAGGTATGAATTTGAAAACATAATTTAAGATTACTTTCGAGAACATTTTCTTACTTATATTTCTTCGATTCTATAGAGTGCGGTATAAGACAATAGATCTTAGGTAGTGCACTATTACTCTATTTTGGTATTGAGCCGAGTAGAGTACATCCCTACTTAGTGACGGGATGTCGACCGCAATAGTATAACACATCCTAACATCTAAACCAAGTCGAGGGTGTGGCTTAGATTCATAACTATATATATTTGATAAATTATTGGTTTTTGATGGAATAAAGTTATTATAAACTTGTTTGATTTAATATCTTGAAGTCTTCCTTGATTTTTGTTTTAAACTTTGGATTAATGAAACCTTTGAAGAGAAGAATCATGATGAAGCTATGCTACAATCCATTAAGAAATGACTTGAAACTAAGCTTAAATAGCTATCTCACCGAGTCTATGTTGCTCATGATGGTGCACTTAAAACTTTTTAGGTTTAGATGGTTAGTTGGATGCTTTGTAGTGAAGAATTTTATTATATATATTATCTTTTTATGTATCCTAACATATAATTATTTAATGACTAGTCGCTTGAATCTTTGTAAACATATTCTATGATAGGATACTTGTATAATTGCTTTTCCGTTTAAAATCATGTATCATGAATGATTTTATAGTCCAAAAAACTTATGTTAAGTTGTTATACTGTTCTATTGGCACTATGGCTTATATGTAGCTTTACCGCTTCTGGATAAATATACCAGAGTGGGGGTGTTACAATATTGCCTTGCATATGACATATATTTCATACTGCATTACAAACCACATAATGCACACATTGCATCACATCTTAAATTTAACTCCACTGATAACAAGTGTAATTTATGGAGAGTTTTATATCGTTGTTGTAATAACCATAATTTCACCCGGCTCGAATCGATCGCTAAACCGACCAAGATCGTTCAAAATGGCGTATCGTTATGAGAACATAATGCATCGGAACACAGAACAAGAGAACTTTTCATTGTTATTACAACAATATTACATCAGAGTATAAGAATATCAGAGTACGAATAAATACACAGCGGAAAAATAAATATCAGAGAATAAATTACATAGCAGCGGAACTAAAATTACATGAATACAATGATACAACGTACAACGGAAAACTATCAACTAACACAACCAAGATCATAAATATATCTAGAATACAGATCCATACATAATCCTAAATCCTGTGAATATAAAATCTACAAAACCAAAACAACTAGCTGCCCGTGTGGAAAATATAGGCATCTAGAGTTTAGGTGAAAACAATAAACTCCAGGTCAGTCATGGGACTGGTGTGAGAGCTAAACAAGAATTAAAAACTTGACTTTTAAAACAGCTGAATAAATATCATGGGACGACACCATCTGGCACAGAATGGTTTTACTCCACATAAACTTTAAAATAAAACAATGCAATGCTTTTTAGATGAATGAAGCTATTATAAAACTCAGGCCCCATCACACAATGCAAAGCAAGCTAAAGGATAGAGTTTTACATTATAATAGCCAAAGATGCTTGATATGCTTTAAAACAAATATTTTTGACAATATTATAGATGCATGGTGTATAAAACAAATTCGAATATAAATGTATCAACATAGTACCTCATCCTACTATGTCGCTATATAGGTTTACAACTAAACCGAAAAGTCGTGTATTGGAAATTGGATTTCCTTCGTGAGTCAAGGTTAGGGATCTCTTCTTCCCAATTCGGATCACTTCTTGCAAGATGTCTAGGACCACACCTACGAGTGACCCTTGACAGCGGCAGGGCCGATCCACTCTTACTTTTGTGGATTAGTTGTTCCTGGACAATACGTTTCCCGGTCCTATCGGACCTCTTGGTCAGTACGTCGATCATCTTGGCCTTTTGTAGTCATATCTGAGGCGCCTCGCTATCCATCATCCACATAAGTAAATATGCCTAGGCTCCATAACGTGGCACTACTTCTAGCTAGAAAGAAATGCATGTTCTCCCTACTATCCATCATCCCGTTTTTAACTCATACCGGGGTGTGAAGCTCACAAATTAACGCTATACACAAAGCTACGCTATATTAAAGCCATGCTTTGATCATCATCCACGAAACTCTGCTTTTCAACAAAAATTTTGATCCATGCATCTCAGCATGCCACATTGTCGATTCATACCATACAACTGATGTCTACCAATATATAACCTTTGAGCTCGTACATCTCAAAGAAGGGTGTTAAACTAAGAGAATAAAATTCTCCACCACCAACAAATACATATTTAGTGGAGATCAATTAATATAGAACAAACTACGATGGTAGGCACACAATCCATTTGCAAGCTCATTCTAGGTTTGAACGAAACTGGAGGCACCTTATTCCTCGTTCCATATGTTCAATACAAGAGAGAGGTCTTCGCATATTCGGTCGATTTCCAAGTACGTCTAGACGACCACCACTTTTTACCTCGTCTTAGGTGTACCGCCCAATCAAGACATTAGCAATATTCCAAACGATGTGAAGATCTCCGGTCTTCAACCACCATCTTCCTCTTCGACTTCTAATCGTCGTAACAGTTATTCAGAATGGGTTAAATCTGATCTTTCCGAATAACTCACGTATCTTTAAAATCATATAATAAATAAAGATAACACACATCTCATTTCAATCCAGAATATTCTTTTATTTAAATATTCATTACTCTGGGAAAGGTTCCCCTTAATTTTATCAAAGATTTATATCATTTAAAATTTTGAATCTTCCTTTGGATATCATTTCAAAAGAATTTATTATATCTTTTCACAACTTAAACCAAATTAAGGTTTATATAACTAGACGGGATTATCGATCCTTACTGAAGTAATCATTCATTTTATTATCCCAATCCCAACCTATTCATCCCATAGAGAAAAATTGGTAACATTCCAATCTAACACCCATCATGTTATTGGTAAATTTTATTACTATTTAACTTTTAAATCTAATTAACGATTCATCCATCACATGGAGTAAAACTGGTGGTACTCCATCTCGATCATTTCTCGCATTCGGTAAATTTAATTACTTCTTTTTATATTTCAATCCAATTAAAAATTCATTAAAACTCTAATTCAGTTTTAATCTTCTTAATCGCTATTCAATGATTATCCAACTTTAGGAAATAAATCTTTTCTTTAACTGGGTTAAAGAGAAAATGTCAGTAAATACATTGTTCACAATAAACCCAAAATCGTCTTTCATTTAATTCCAATTTTCAAATTGGAAAATTCATTTAAATCTTAATTAAGATATTTATTCTATAACTTTCATTTCAACTGGGTTTAAGAACAGGGTTATTCAAGACACCATTCACAACAAACCCAAAATCCAATTTGATATTAAATACAAGGTTTTGAATAAAAGTCGTATTAACTTATATTCAATATCAAATACTGAAACCAATAGATATCGTATTGAAATAACGATATAAATATCTTCCAAATTCCTCAATAATATCCATCTAACGACGGAATCCAATATTGAAAAATCCAAAGATAATTTCCATACAAATCCATTCCAATTTATTCATTGGAAAACTCTGGCTGTATTAAAACCATTTACAAATCCAATTTATTAATTTGAAATTATTGGATTGTTACTCTAGTTGTTAACTAGTTCATTCAGATAAAAATATCTTTTATCTTTCCTAACTTGGAGTATTTCATCCAAAATCTTTCCAAATCATTTATTATGATTTTACATAAATTATTTATATTTTTAAAATTTTTATTAAGGCCATTCCCGTCGATTTCCAATATCGGCCACCGAACTGCATCCATAGCGACCTTTTCCAAATCTGATTTGGACCTATACTAAAATAAACTGTTGGATTTCAAAAAATTATTTTATTAGAAAGCTCATTTCATTACGGTTCCATCGATTCCAATGTTAGGAGAATCCGAAGGTCAGATCTCTCGTTCTACGTGACGCGTTCTATTCAAGCTCGATCGATTTATAAATTAAAAATAAATCGAAATATTCACATTTTATAAATTATATAAAATATATAATCATCTCTGGAAGCTCGTTTCAGTCATTTATCTTCAAAATCACGTATTTCACTATACGGTCAACTTTAATATTATTTTAATGAATATAATAATATTATTTTTCGAAATTCATTATTTTACGTTCAAATCTTCCTTACTGTCATTATAAAAATAAATGAAGAACTTTGAAAGAAAACTTCTTTTAAAATGTTCGCTACATATCCCAACCGATATTCACTTTGATATGCCAAAAGTGTATTAAATTTAATTCAAAACCATTTGTTACAGTCACGAATATTCATCGATATTTTTATATCTATGCATCCATCTAAAATCGGATGCCAAAATCAAACTTTCAAATTTCACTAAATATTATATTATTAAAATATTCATATTTATTTCGGATTGTAATGAAATCTCAACTAATATACATATAAATAAATTTATATTGATTACATTCGTCATATGCATCCAACAATAGTTGTAAACGACTATCAAACATGCAAATAACATCCAGAGTGCTCTTACACCCGTGTAAGCCTTAAATAATTATTTAAGGCTTACATCGGTCTGTCAATCAATTGATTAACACATAACTTCTTACTTGGGATTTGTGTAAAATCAAATATCATCCCAATACCCGTGTGGGGGTTTCAACCAATAGATAACCAAAAAATAAATTATTTATTTATTCCAGTCTATAATAAATTATTCAATTCAAGTTATTATTCAATCCAATCGATATCTCTTAAATAAGTGAAAATAAACAAGTTTTGACTTGTAAATGGATGTTTAATCCAATTTCAACTACCATAAATATATTGACATTATTTTAACCTGTTAAATATTTCAAAATCACATTCAAACCATATCACAAATAATCATCCATTCATCCATCGGGTTTGCAAACAATTTTTGATGTAAGCTATCATGCACCATATAATAATTTGTGATAATTAAATAAAATTCAGTTTTCTCACATAAGCTAGCATTAACAAATTAGCAACATTTTAACTTACTAATTTATTCATTTTCTCCTTTCTAATCATATCACAAATTCATATTAACTTAATCTCTTAACAGTTAATAATTTAACAGTGTGTTTGTAATTAAACTATGCAAATGAAATATTCAAAGCAAGAAGCTGTTACAGACAATCAATATATTTTTAAATATGATTATAATAACATAACAAAATAATTGAGTGAGAGAGTTATCACTTTAGTCGGCTTTGAAATCATTAAATAATGATTGTTTTAACTGAATTAAACTAGACGTTTAATTTAGCCAAAATTGGTAGCTTGCTCCGTTTCTTTCCAAATTAGTGTAATTGTGTAGATCTCGTCTTCACAATTCCAACGCACCTAATTTTATGTGATTCTGCTTTCGTTTGCAAAAGTTATGGAGGTTCAAACATTTAATTACGCAAATTAATTAACTAAACGTAATTAACTAAAATTATTTACATCATTAAGGGTAATTTACGCTTCTCTCTCGTTCATGTTTCCAGGTTTCACGAGAAACCCGTCAGTGATTCCTCCCATAGCCTGCGCACGCAACACAAGGCCACTGGACCTCGATCACCGACCGCCACCCTAACCGCCATCACGTCACCTTCCCACTCCCTCACCCATGTCGAACTCAGTGGCCCCCGCGACTCTAAATGACGCTCAAACAAACGAGCTTTGAGCTCGAATTCCACGCAATATACTTCATGAAAAATAATCATCTTGTTATGGATTCGAAGAGCTCGAGTAGCCCTACAATTTTTGTTTTGAGATGGGATTCTAACTCGAAATGAATTGGAAAAGATTAGGGTTTTTAATTTCGAACAACTTGGCTCTTTCATTCTAGGTGGCCACAGTTGATTTAAGAATGACCTCGGGTTTAGTTTATTTAGGGTTATATATACACACACACACACACACACACACACATATATATATATATATATATATATATATATATATTATTTAGGGTCTGTTTAGCATAGGTCCCTATTAAGTTTTAAAATCAAGCTCACATCCAGTCATAAACTTATTGTAAATTTAGTCCCTATTTTTCGAAAATTCACTAAAACAATAAAAATATATATACGTAAATTCATATTTAAATTAAACATGCACTCGACAAAAAATTCAGATAAAAAACCATCAAAAAAGGCATTAAAACGAAAAAAACAGCAAAACAACGAAACTGTAGTTAAATGCATAATAATATGCATATATTTGAATTTTCCTTTATACATTTGTGCAAGTATTCCAGTAATGCATTTGTGTTTGTTTTGTTGCATACATCTGTGCAAGCATTGCATAATTCTTGCATAAAAGGGTGCAATAATTCGTAGCCACGCAAATCAGTTCACATTTATTTGTATTCAAGCATGCACTAAAACAGAAAAGTAGCACACATGTCTGCAACAATCCGCAAACTAAATTTCACTTAAGTTTTCTTCATACAAAATATGCATACATGTATGCAAGTATTTCAAATAGTTTCTCACAAGTATTTCAATAGTTGCATACATGTATGCAACTATTACTAGAACTTAGAATTTTTTGCGTGGACTTCCGAGAATATTCCCAGAATTTAGAATTTTTTTTATAGCTCATGTTTTTGTGGACAAAACATGTAAAGAACGGAAGTATGTAAAACAGGGGACTGGTTTGCATTTAAAACATGGGAGGGATTTGAGCCTTACTAAGTTTGAAAATAGGAATGTGTACCTAATATTCACTATTATTTAATTCATACGTTATTTATTTAATGCTCTGAACTCCAAATGAATCCCAATGACTAATGCCCCTAACCAAATACCCTTATTTTTGACACAATCGGATATGTTCCGTAACCTGATTCATCTGTTTCGATCGGTTCTTATTAAAACTAAAATATAAATCAATATAACATTCAATATTGAATTTCAACGTACGTTTTAATTTACCACGACAACATACTAACTCCAAAAATTATGAAATTTGAAATCTAGCTATGTTTTACAATTATGGTTCTAACAAAGTTTAATTTGTCGAATTTGGAGACCGTTTGAAAAATGGCCTTATTGCTGACTTATTGAATTTTAACTGAAATTTAACATACATATATTTTTACTGCGCCTACAACTAATTCCAATTGACTTGAAATTTTAAATTTGATAATAAATTTGATGTTCCGACAAAATTAGTTTCATCGAAATTAGAGGTCATTTGCAAAATGGCTATTTTTAAGGCGTATGTAATATTATTATAATATTATTAAATTCTAAAATTATTCAAATTAATAATAAACTAATTGTTATTATTGTATATGTCCAAATGAAATATCATATAACTGTAAAATAAACATACTTAAACTTTATATTAGATATTTCAATTTTCTAATCAAACGGTATTCATTTTACAATAAAAATCCTTTTATTATATTTAATAAATCATTATAATTTATAAATGATTTCATAGTGACTATTAGAAATTTTAATTTGGATATAACTTACAATTTATAACATGAAATCTCAATTTTTCATGCTCGTTAAAAAATTGCAGTTCAATATTTCTTAACGTTTGTTATTTTACAGAAATCTACTTTATATTGAATTTTGTATATTCAGTTGAAGTTCAAAACTAAATTTTCAAACTACCGCTACATTACGAGCTCGTTTTACATTTAATATAAATTTATACGTTCAAACTTCGTGTGAAATAAAATTTTAAGTCGTTAATTCTCAAAATATATTGTTTTAAATATTTAATTTCCATTAAAATTAATTAAAAATAAATTTTAAATTGGTTCCAAAATTTAGGGTTGTTACAGTCGTTTTAAAAGTTATAGGATGATTGACTTGTTTGATATGTTTGACTTGATTAACTTGTTTGATTTGTTTGTTTGACTTGATTGACTTATTTGATTTGTTTGACTTGTTTGACATGGTTGAATTTGATGTATGTGTGTTGATCGGTTTGTTTGAAATATATTTATACATGAAATATATTTATACATGTGTAGGTATTGAATGATATAACTATACTCATTTTTCACATTTCATTACTTTACTTTCATATAGTTCTTCTAGTATTAAATTAAAGGGGAGATTTATAGTTTTTAAGATTGGTTGAAGTTCTAAGAAATGTTTTAATTAACATACATTATTTGATTTGGTTTAAATTGTTGTTTTGGTAAGAATAATCTAAACATAGTAAGTAACATAATTAACAATGGTGTGGTTTGGTTGATTGATTTGACTCTCATGTGCCTCATTTAAATACTGTTTTATTATAGTGATACAGTCATGGGGAGTTATTTAGTTCATGATAATTAGCCATAGTTTAGTGGGGATTATTGTAATAATTATTAGTCTAGATTTAGTCTTATATTAGGGGGAGAATTATAGCTTAGGCACAGAAATATTGTTTTTGTTGATGATAAAGGGGGAAATTATAAAATAGGACTTAGATTAAGGAGGAAGTTAGTAGTTTCAGAAGGATTTAATGGAGTAAAGGGGAGTAACTGGAGAATCAAGACATTATGTACGAATATTTTATAAACCAAGGTTGTCATCATCAGAAAAAGGGAAATTGTTAGGGAATGAGATGTCTATAATGATGGTTTTCATGACAACAACCTTGTTTCAAATATTATTATTATACTATCGTGTGGCCCGTGCTACGCAACAGGCATTGAGGGCAACTAAATTGATTTTCAAAGCCATTTAGAATTTAATGTTGTATTTTTTGTACAATGAAGAAAATGTATGTTTTTAGTTTATTACAACGTGAAGGTGCACACGTCATACATATACACACAACATGCACAAAAATGTGTGTTTGTGTGTGTGCATATACACACAAACATATATAGAGATTGGTTATGTAGGCTTAACGAATTAGCAATTTTTTCAATGTCTAACCATAGATTTTTAATACATGTATTGGTCTTTAAATATTTGAAAAGCTTGCTTACAGACTTTGGACACACTCTAGAGTGGAAATGTAAATTGTAAAGTAGTAAACAATGCGAAGGGTTTTGAGAATGAAGTCACTAATTAAACGATGCTAAATTACTAGCCATAATTGTATTTAATGGTAATTGTATTTAATGGAATGTACTTGCTTTGGAAATCCTAAATCGTTAAAAACGTAAATTAGGTTGAAGGGTTATTTTCGTGGATAGTTGGTTATAAGGACAACACTTTTGAATAATAAGTTTTGAGGAAATTTTTATAGGAAAAAAATAAATTCTTTTATCTTTTAAAGTTGTACTTGAAAATGATAAATTTATTTATCACTATTTCTATGTAACTGAAAATGATAAATTTATTTGTCTTTTTCTTTCAAATTGTCTTTAAAACTAATTTAAAAGTGCTACCTTAAAACTTATTATTTTGAAAAAATATACACATTAAGTAAGGATTCCCCTTGCTAAAATTGGCGTAACAGTTTGTCTACAAATTCTACATTTAAAATACAGAAAAATACAAAAATAGCATATTTAAAATACATACATCTAAAATATTTCATTAATGTAAATGCATTTTAAGAATAATTTTTTTTGGCATACTCTTCCATTGTTGGAAAAATTTGAGCTATGTTAAAATAAACGGAAAAGTTTTATAAAAAATGCACAATATAGAATACAAATCAATGCTACCTCATTTTTACTAAAAATGTGTAAAATGTACTAAACATTTTTTTAAAAAAAAAAGCATAACATGTGTACCATCTGAAATCATACGCAAAAAATAAAAATGAAAAGGTGAATTAAATGGAGTGAGAAAATTACTATACATCATTTTGCAATAAAAGCGTTACAAAACAAAACCTGGAGCTTTTTACAAAATGTAAACCCCTTATCATTTTTTAAAACATAAAATAATGTGAAAAATAGAATTATCAGCAACAAATCGAAGTATAATTTTATTAACTACTTACACCCAAAAAACACAAAGATGAGCAAATGAATAACATTTGCACAAATTATGCATGGTATGAAAAAGCAAAAGTGTATTTGAACACATTATAGGCAAAGTTGGTGACATAATGAATATATGATATTGGATTGCACTCTGATTTCTACCTTCCATATAAGAACAAAAAAATACAACAGTGCAAATTTCATGTAATTAATTATGCCTAATTTTGTGTCAAAATAGCCGCCTTAAATGAAAAGTGAAAAAAAGCAAGTTACCTGACAAAAAGCAAAGCACATAGCATTTGTAGTTGAGTACATAAAACATTTGTCCATAAAAAATGCAAAAGAAAAGCATATGGTGTAACACTACAACCTAAAATTTATCTAAATTTAGTAGAAACTCTAGATTTACATGGCTTTCTGTTTTTTGTTGATCTATAGACGATTTTTTTTAGTTAGAATTTTAATTTCTATGGTCTTAAAACCATAATCAAATAAGGTCAAAAACATCTTTAGAGAAAATATGTGTAATAACCCGAAAATGCGAGCCAGTTTGAAATTTTTATTTTGGCAATTTTAGCGAATTTTGATTATTTAAAATGAATTATTTTAAATAATATCGACGAGAAATTTATTTTGAATAGAATTCGAACGTATATTTTATATACATCGTCGTTAGAATATAAATAATTATATATAATTATAAAAGGAATTGAAAATGGCGCGGTAGTTCGATAATTCGATTTCAAACTTCAATTGAATGTACCGGGTGCAAAACAATCCGGATTTTAGTGAAACCATAAATAATGGAATCTAATGGTGGATATCTTTCCAACGAATCCGACAAATTGAGATTTCATGGCGGGAATCAAAAGATATGTCCAATTGAAAATTCTGAATAGTCGCTATGGAATTCAGGCCCTTAAAAATGGACATTTTGCAAATGACCTCGGATTTCGACGAAACCACTTTTGTTGGGTCCGTGATGTCAAATTATTGCTAGGTTTCAAATTTCATAATTTTTCGATTCAATATGTGAGCGTGGCAAAGGAAAACGCGTTTGACCAATTTCAGTTGATTTTAATCGACTGGAAATTGGCCATTTTTCCAACGGTCTTGGAATTCGACGAAACTAGTTTTGTTAGGACCGTATCGTCAATACGAAGCTAGAAAATATTTTTCTGTAATTTTTCGAGTTAGTATGTGACCCCGGTAATTTGAAATGTACGTTTAAAATTCAATATAGTGATTTAAATGTAAATTCAACGGAAACTGATTGTAACAGCCGAACCAGCCTACGATACATATCCCATTGTGTTCGGAATGGGGGTGAAACGCTATGGACGACAGGCGGTGGACCTCGTTTAGAGGTCGTTTGAAAAAGTCAACTTTTTGAAAAATAAAATAATTAAATAAATAAAAAAATTGAAAACCCCCTTTTCTCTCCTATACCCTCTCTGGCCCCCCCCTGTTCGAATTCGTTTTCAAAGAAAAAAAAAAGAAAGAAGAAGAAGACGGAGGGCGCGCCGCGCTGCCCACCCGCCACCGCCCCTGGTGGCGCCGCACACCCACCAAAGCTCAGGCGAGCTCCGACCTCTTCTCCCCCTTTTCCCCTTCGATCCACGCGCAAACCCTAGCCACGCGCCGCCCAGACATCCACCGCACCACCGCCCTGCCTACCGCCACCCCACCGCTCCGACGAACCCTCTCCTCCACCTCCCACTCGATTCCTCCTCCCTTCCGCCTTCTGATGACCACCAGCGCACACCCCCCCCCCATGTAAGTTTTTTTATTTATTTATTTTATTTTATTAGTTTATTTTATTTTTATATTAACAGAAAATAAACTGTTTTTTATTAGGATTAATAAACTTTTTTTTTTTAGGATTTTAAACCGAATTTTTTTTAAGGGTTTTAAAAACTGATTTTATTTTTAGATTTTAAATTAGAAAAGGTGAAATCTTTAAATTAGAAAAGGTGAAATCTTTAAATAAGAAAAGGTGAAATCTTTAAATTAGAAAAGGTGAAATCTTTAAATTAGAAAAGGTGAAATCTTTAAATAAGAAAAGGTGAAATCTTTAAATTTGAAAAAGCGAAATATTTATAGATGAAAAGACGAGATCTTTATTTAGAAAATAGCATAGTAAAAATTCGATTTTTAAACATATGAAGTAATTATAAAAATATGAAATTAAATTGAAGGTGAATAAATAAAAATGTGATTTTTATTTTAAAGACATCAAAATATAAAAATGTGTGATTTTTATATATGTAGTGACTACGGGCAACGAAGAAGATGGGATAACGAAGAAGATTTCTATTAAAGGAAGTGCCGTGAAGTTGGATAGCTATTGGTGAGAACTGCTCACTCAAATACTTTTTTTTAGTTATATATATATACTAGGATGTAGACGGTGCTTAGTAGCACCCGACACCCGTCATCCACAGAACATGGATGGCTTGTTTGTTAAATTGTTTGGTTGTGTAGTTGGTTAGTCTAGTTGGTTTGAATTGAATTATTGGGTGAATTGAAATTGATTTGATTGATGTGTGAATGGCGTGGGCCTTCACTAGACCGGGGATAAGGCTAGGCCTCGTCCCGTTTCTAGTATCGTGCCGTTATGCCGCCGAAATTTTCTAAAATATGTTAGAAAAATAAAAATATCATTTTTATTGAATAAATGAACTGAATAGAAATTCATGTATTGAAATAAAATATATTATCGTTAAAAATATAATTTTTAACGTGAAAGTGAATAAATAAATATTTATAAACAAATCGGCCGATTTGTTTATATACACTGATTTGACTGATATTGATTGGGTCGATAAATTTTACACATCGCCCAACTGCACAAATAAAATCTGTGTTTGATTGTTTGAAACCCCATACGGGTGTTGGGATGAAATTTGAAGTTCACTCATCCTGATTGACTAAATATGTCGATCGATTGATTGACAGGCTGTTATAAGCGTCAGATATCTATATTTGATGCTTATACAGTGTAGTGCACTTTGGTTGATGATTGATTATTTTTCAAAGCTATTATATACATGTGTTGTATGGAATCCATATAATTAACATTATATGGTGATTGATTAGGCCTCATTCCAATCGGGAAAATAATGAATATTATAAAAGAAAATTCATGTGTTGAATATAAAAATAGTCATGTGTTGACGAGGTTCATGTGTTGAGTGAAATATTTTATATAATAAAAATTTACATCTTTATCATATTTAAAATTAGAACTACTTCCCAGTAGAAGTCTAATTAAAAATCAAACGATAGATACCATAGTTTTATAAAATATTTTACATAACAAAAATAGTGATGTGTCGACAGTACTCATGTGTTGAGATTAGTCGTGTGTTGAAAAAAATATAGATTCATGTGTTGAATGGGATAAATATTCATTTGTTGAATAAAATAAAGAAGTTGTGAAAAATATAAAGCCGTGTTGATTAGTTTTGCGCCATTTTGACGTGAACGATATTTATATCGATTTTATTCGTTGTATAATGAATTGAAAACGATTTCGAAATGAATTGAATTGAAAACGATTTCGAAATGAATTGAATTGAAAACGATTTCGAAATGAATTGAATTGAAAACGATTTCGAAATGAATTGAATTGAAAACGAATTCAAATTGAATTGAAAGTGAATTGAAATGAATTCAAATTGAATTAAAATTTGAATTGAATAGAAATGAATTTTAAAACGGATTTATAAAGAAGAATTCAATTTTGATTTGAATTGAATATAGAAGTTGAATTGTTTCAGAAACGAATTTAAAACGAGTTATAAAATTCGTTTTAAATGGAAATCGACGAAATATATATTATATATATTATATATATAATATAATGGCCTGAATAGAACGCGCCGCGCCGCGGTAGTTCGTGAATTTCGACCATTTATTTCAAACGGACATTGCGGGAGATCCGTCCGTCGGATTCTCCTAAAACCGGAACCGTTGGGTTCGTATCGAAAAGAGCTTTCCAATGAATATTAGAAATCTGAAATCTAACGGTTGGATTTGGAGTTATGTCCAAATCAATTTCAGAAAAGGTCGCTGTAAGTGTAGTTCGATGGCCGTTGATGGAAATCGACTGTACGGGCCTTGATAAAATTATTAAAAATATCTATAATTTGTGTAAAATTATAATATGTGAATTGGAAAGAATTGGGCTGGAAATTTCCACATTTGAATAGGTAAAAATAGATTTCTATCGAAATGAACTAGTTTTGAACTAGAATTAAAATCAGTTTATTTTTTAAATAAATAAATTGAATTTGAAAGTGATTTTGAAAATAATCAATATTTCCAATACGTGAATTGGACTGGAGTTGAATCGAAATTATCTTCGGAATATTTCGATGTTGGGTTTCGTGACTATACAGATATTGTTATGGGAATTTGAAAGATATATTTTATATCGTTATTTCCAATACGATATTTGTTGGTTTCAGAATTTGATATTGAATATAAGCCGATATATTTTCTATTCAGAGCCTTATATTTAATATCAAATGTGATTTGGTTTGTCGTGAATCGTGTTTTTGATGACATTGGTTCTTTAACCCAGTTAAAGGCAGAATATTGATTTTTGAGAAGATTAAAACTAAGTGGAGTTTTAATGAATCTTTAATTAGATTAAAAATGTGAATTGATCATTTAAATTATCAAATCTGAAAAGTGATCGAGAGTGGAGTATCACCAGTTTTGCTCCAAAGCGATAGTTAAATCTTTAATTAGATTTGAATGTGAAATGGTAATTAATTTTACCGATAACACCGTGGTGTTAGATATGGAGTATCACCAGTTTTGCTCCATGGGATATATAGGTTGGGATTGGGAAACAAAACAAATAATTACTTCGGTTTGGTTCGCTAATCCCGACTAGTTTGAAATAATATCCAAAGGAAGATTATAGGATAAATTTAGAAGAATTTATCTTGGATAAAATTAATGGGAACATTTCCCTAAGAATGTGATTTTGTGAATAAAAGAATGTTCTGAATTGGAATGAGGCGTTCGTTGTGTTTGTGTAACATTTGTTTATCATATACGTGGGTTATTCAGGAAGGCCGGGTTATACCCATTCTGAATAACCGATTCGACGAGATGTCGAAGGGGAAGACGGTGGTTGAAGACCGGAAGTCTTCACATCGTTTGGGTGATTACTGATGATCTTGATTGGGCTGTACACCCAGGATGAGGGAATCAGTTGGTGATCGTCCAGACGTACTTGGAGATGGATGGATATGCGAGGAAAGTGCCTCCGGTTTCGTTCAGACCCAGAACGAACTTGTATATGGATTGTGTGTCTGACATTGGATTTTATTCTGTGTTGATTGATCTCTATTAAATATACATCTGTTTGGCGGCAGAGAATTTATTCTCTTGCTTAACGCCCTTCTCTGAGACGTACGAGCTCAGAGGTTGTATATCGATGGACATCAGTCGCATGGAGTGAATTGCCAGTGTGGCATGCGTACGTGGCAATTGATCAAGGCTTCTGTTGAAAAGCAAAGTCTTGTGGTTGATGATCAAAGCACGGCCTGTGTGGTGTAGCTTTGTGTATAACGTGAATTCGCGAGCCTCACACCTCGGTATGAGTCAAAAACGGGAGATGGACCGCTGGGAGAGCACGACGTTTCTTTCTAGCTAGGGTGGTGTCAGTGACCTACCAGCCCTGACATTTATATACTTTTCACCTGTGTGGTTGTTGGATATGAGGCGCCTCGGATATAGGTCTGTAAGGACCGGGAAACGTGTGTTCAGGAATTGCCAATCCTCAAAAGTAAGAGAGGACCGGCCCAGCCGATTCCAAGGATCATAGTGGGGTCCTGAGGCATTTGCTAGAGTGTCTCGAACGCGGAGAGGAGCTTGCCCCTTGCCTCGGCTCATGACGGAATCCAATTTCCAATACGTGTATTGCGGTTTTAATTGTAGAACTAGTATGGCGACATGATAGATGGTACCCATGCCGCCTATGATTGATATTTATGATTGAAAATTGTTTTGACACTATACACCTATAATAGTATCAAATAATGTGTTTTAAACGTATCAAGCATGCTTTGGCTGTTATAAGGGAAAACCCTATCCTCCGGCTTGCGTTGCATTGTGTGATGGGACCTGGGTCTTATAACAGCTTCATTTTTCTGTATCTAGCATTGCGCTGTTTGTTTTATGCACTGGTATTCTTGGGAGGAAACCCGTTCCGTGTTATACGGCGTGGTCCCTTGATTTAACGAACTTTAAAATAAAGAATTATAACTGTTTTAGTTCTCACACCAGTCCCATGACTGACCTGGAGTTTATTGTTTTAACCTAAACTCTGGGTGCCCCTATTTTCCGCACGGGCAGCTAGTAGTTTTGGTTTTGCAGATTTATATTCACAAGGTCCTGATTTACAGCTGGAACGATGCTCGGAAACTCTGTATCCGTGTATCACTTTCAGTTGTGTTTTGTATATTTTTCCGCTGCTATGTAACTTATTGTAATCTCTGATATTTGTCGAATGTAATTTATTCATTTATACTCTGTATATTCTTGTATCTGATGGAATTGTTGTAATAACAATGAAATGTTCTTCCGTCTGCGCTCATTTGTGTGTTGTTCTCAAAGTATTCGTGCTTTCCTTACCGGGGAAGTTACGGGTCCTTTCAGTTGGTATCAGAGCTTTGGTTTACAGAGCTCGAGAACAAGGCACATTAGAACCATACGAAAGAATTCATCAGATATTGGATTAGCAAAATCCAATTAGAATGACTCGTTAGAGATAGGATCAGTAGTATCCTAGAACGAATGTGAAGAGTATATTTTTCAAACGAAAACAATTTTTGTTTTGAAAATTTAAACCATTTTAATCGTATTTGAATATTTATTTATTTTGGATATGGACAATCTAGTATATAAAGGTTTTGAATATACGCGTCATGAACGTATATTCGAAGTTTTAATATATTAGATAGATATAGAGTCACACTCTAGTCACCCGGACATGGTCCTGATGATGAAGTATACCATCACCAGTATTTATTTTCGAGTGACGAAGGCGTGATTTTCTATATATTTCCATTAGACTGGTGTGAGAACCAAAACTAATATAGTTAGAACACATTGTTGTGAATTGGCATCAAAAACATGATTTTTTGTATATATATCAAATTATGAATTTGAAACTCTAATTCACTAATTGATTGATGTTTGTGTTGTTTGCCTATTTGTTTGCTAATTTTGAACCATTTAGTCTAATTGTACCGAATATTGAACTATATTGAAAATTGGTCGAATTTGCTTGTATATACATATACTTACATTGAACAGGTCATAGCAAGGAGGCTAGAGCAGAGAATAAAATTTGTTTGCCCGACAAATAGGTACATGTTTACTACATAATTTCCTGTTTTGTTTGGGTGATGATGATTTTGTGAGTCTATTGGCTAGCCGCTTGGCTTTTTCTTTTTCTTTTTGAGATCTGAAGGACCGGGGAAGCTATTTGAAATTCCCCGATGCTCCCGGTGCAGGGGAGGTTATGGCGAAATTTTTCGAAAATTTAGGGTGTTAGCCAAATTTTTGAAATTTTTGAAAATTCTCAGAAACTGAAAAGTTGGAGAATGGAAGCCAGACCGAATGTAGAGCTGATTAATCAAACCACTTTCGACTTTATTCCTTTTCGGGGACGAAAAGTTTAAAGTGGGGGAGATTGTAATAACCCGAAAATGCGAGCTAGTTTGAAAATTTTATTTTGGCAATTTTAGCGAATTTTGATTATTTAAAATGAATTATTTTAAATAATATCGACGAGAAATTTATTTTGAATAGAATTCGAACGTATATTTTATATACGTCGTCGTTAGAATATAAATAATTATATATAATTATAAAAGGAATTGAAAATGGCGCGGTAGTTCGATAATTCGATTTCAAACTTCAATTGAATGTACCGGGTGCAAAACAATCCGGATTTTAGTGAAACCAAAAATAATGGAATCTAATGGTGGATATCTTTCCAACGAATCCGACAAATTGAGATTTCATGGCGGGAATCAAAAGATATGTCCAATTGAAAATTCTGAATAGTCGCTATGGAATTCAGGCCCTTAAAAATGGACATTTTGCAAATGACCTCGGATTTCGACGAAACCACTTTTGTTGGGTCCGTGATGTCAAATTATTGCTAGGTTTCAAATTTCATAATTTTTCGATTCAATATGTGAGCGTGGCAAAGGAAAACGCGTTTGACCAATTTCAGTTGATTTTAATCGACTGGAAATTGGCCATTTTTCCAACGGTCTCGGAATTCGACGAAACTAGTTTTGTTAGGACCGTATCGTCAATACGAAGCTAGAAAATATTTTTCTGTAATTTTTCGAGTTAGTATGTGACCCCGGTAATTTGAAATGTACGTTTAAAATTCAATATAGTGATTTAAATGTAAATTCAACGGAAACTGATTGTAACAGCCAAACCAGCCTACGATACATATCCCATTGTGTTCGGAATGGGGGTGAAACGCTATGGACGACAGGCGGTGGACCTCGTTTAGAGGTCGTTTGAAAAAGTCAACTTTTTGAAAAATAAAATAATTAAATAAATAAAAAAAATTAAAAACCCCCTTTTCTCTCCTATACCCTCTCTGGGCCCCCCCGTTCGAATTCGTTTTCAAAGAAAAAAGAAAAAGAAAAGAAGAAGACGGAGGGCGCGCCGCGCTGCCCACCCGCCACCGCCCCTGGTGGCGCCGCACACCCACCAAAGCTCAGGCGAGCTCCGACCTCTTCTCCCCCTTTTCCCCTTCGATCCACGCGCAAACCCTAGCCACGCGCCGCCCAGACATCCACCGCACCACCGCCCTGCCTACCGCCACCCCACCGCTCCGACGAACCCTCTCCTCCACCTCCCACTCGATTCCTCCTCCCTTCCGCCTTCTGATGACCACCAGCGCACACCCCCCCCCCATGTAAGTTTTTTTTTTTTTATTTTTTTATTAGTTTATTTTATTTTTATATTAACAGAAAATAAATTGTTTTTTATTAGGATTAATAAACTGTTTTTTTTTAGGATTTTAAACCGAATTTTTTTTAAGGGTTTTAAAAACTGATTTTATTTTTAGATTTTAAATTAGAAAAGGTGAAATCTTTAAATTAGAAAAGGTGAAATCTTTAAATAAGAAAAGGTGAAATCTTTAAATTAGAAAAGGTGAAATCTTTAAATTAGAAAAGGTGAAATCTTTAAATAAGAAAAGGTGAAATCTTTAAATTTGAAAAAGCGAAATATTTATAGATGAAAAGACGAGATCTTTATTTAGAAAATAGCATAGTAAAAATTCAATTTTTAAACATATGAAGTAATTATAAAAAAATGAAATTAAATTGAAGGTGAATAAATAAAAATGTGATTTTTATTTTAAAGACATCAAAATATAAAAATGTGTGATTTTTATATATGTAGTGACTACGGGCAACGAAGAAGATGGGATAACGAAGAAGATTTCTTTTAAAGGAAGTGCCGTGAAGTTGGATAGCTATTGGTGAGAACTGCTCACTCAAATACTTTTTTTTAGTTATATATATATACTAGGATGCAGACGGTGCTTAGTAGCACCCGACACCCGTCATCCACAGACCATGGATGGCTTGTTTGTTAAATTGTTTGGTTGTGTAGTTGGTTAGTCTAGTTGGTTTGAATTGAATTATTGGGTGAATTGAAATTGATTTGATTGATGTGTGAATGGCGTGGGCCTTCACTAGACCGGGGATAAGGCTAGGCCTCGTCCCGTTTCTAGTATCGTGCCGTTATGCCGCCGAAATTTTCTAAAATATGTTAGAAAAATAAAAATATCATTTTTATTGAATAAATGAACTGAATAGAAATTCATGTGTTGAAATAAAATATATTATCGTTAAAAATATAATTTTTAACGTGAAAGTGAATAAATAAATATTTATAAACAAATCGGCCGATTTGTTTATATACACTGATTTGACTGATATTGATTGGGTCGATAAATTTTACACATCGCCCAACTGCACAAATAAAATCTGTGTTTGATTGTTTGAAACCCCATACGGGTGTTGGGATGAAATTTGAAGTTCACTCATCCTGATTGACTAAATATGTCGATCGATTGATTGACAGGCTGTTATAAGCGTCAGATATCTATATTTGATGCTTATACAGTGTAGTGCACTTTGGTTGATGATTGATTATTTTTCAAAGCTATTATATACATGTGTTGTATGGAATCCATATAATTAACATTATATGGTGATTGATTGGGCCTCATTCCAATCGGGAAAATAATGAATATTATAAAAGAAAATTCATGTGTTGAATATAAAAATAGTCATGTGTTGACGAGGTTCATGTGTTGAGTGAAATATTTTATATAATAAAAATTTACATCTTTATCATATTTAAAATTAGAACTACTTCCCAGTAGAAGTCTAATTAAAAATCAAACGATAGATACCATAGTTTTATAAAATATTTTACATAACAAAAATAGTGATGTGTCGACAGTACTCATGTGTTGAGATTAGTCGTGTGTTGAAAAAAATATAGATTCATGTGTTGAATGGGATAAATATTCATTTGTTGAATAAAATAAAGAAGTTGTGAAAAATATAAAGCCGTGTTGATTAGTTTTGCGCCATTTTGACGTGAACGATATTTATATCGATTTTATTCGTTGTATAATGAATTGAAAACGATTTCGAAATGAATTGAATTGAAAACGATTTCGAAATGAATTGAATTGAAAACGATTTCGAAATGAATTGAATTGAAAACGATTTCGAAATGAATTGAATTGAAAACGATTTCGAAATGAATTGAATTGAAAATGAATTCAAATTGAATTGAAAGTGAATTGAAATGAATTCAAATTGAATTAAAATTTGAATTCAATAGAAATGAATTTTAAAACGGATTTATAAAGAAGAATTCAATTTTGATTTGAATTGAAAATAAAAGTTGAATTGTTTCAGAAACGAATTTAAAACGAGTTATAAAATTCGTTTTAAATGGAAATCGACGAAATATATATTATATATATAATATAATGGCCTGAATAGAACGCGCCGCGCCGCGGTAGTTCGTGAATTTCGACCATTTATTTCAAATGGACATTGCAGGAGATCCGACCGTCGGATTCTCCTAAAACCGGAACCGTTGGGTTCGTATCGAAAAGAGCTTTCCAATGAATATTAGAAATCTGAAATCTAACGGTTGGATTTGGAGTTATGTCCAAATCAATTTCAGAAAAGGTCGCTGTAAGTGCAGTTCGATGGCTGTTGATGGAAATCGACTGTACGGGCCTTGATAAAATTATTAAAAATATCTATAATTTGTGTAAAATTATAATATGTGAATTGGAAAGAATTGGGCTGGAAATTTCCACATTTGGATAGGTAAAAATAGATTTCTATCGAAATGAACTAGTTTTGAACTAGAATTAAAATCAGTTTATTTTTGAAATAAATAAATTGAATTTGAAAGTGATTTTGAAAATAATCAATATTTCCAATACGTGAATTGGACTGGAGTTGAATCGAAATTATCTTTGGAATATTTCGATGTTGGGTTTCGTGACTATACAGATATTGTTATGGGAATTTGAAAGATATATTTTATATCGTTATTTCCAATACGATATTTGTTGGTTTCAGAATTTGATATTGAATATAAGCCGATATATTTTCTATTCAGAGCCTTGTATTTAATATCAAATGTGATTTGGTTTGTCGTGAATCGTGTTTTTGATGACATTGGTTCTTTAACCCAGTTAAAGGCAGAATATTGATTTTTGAGAAGATTAAAACTAAGTGGAGTTTTAATGAATCTTTAATTAGATTAAAAATGTGAATTGATCATTTAAATTATCAAATCTGAAAAGTGATCGAGAGTGGAGTATCACCAGTTTTGCTCCAAAGCGATAGTTAAATCTTTAATTAGATTTGAACGTGAAATGGTAATTAATTTTACCGATAACACCGTGGTGTTAGATATGGAGTATCACCAGTTTTGCTCCATGGGATATATAGGTTGGGATTGGGAAACAAAACAAATAATTACTTCGGTGTGGTTCGCTAATCCCGACTAGTTTGAAATAATATCCAAAGGAAGATTATAGGATAAATTTAGAAGAATTTATCTTGGATAAAATTAATGGGAACATTTCCCTAAGAATGTGATTTTGTGAATAAAAGAATGTTCTGAATTGGAATGAGGCGTTCGTTGTGTTTGTGTAACATTTGTTTATCATATACGTGGGTTATTCAGGAAGGCCGGGTTATACCCATTCTGAATAACCGATTCGACGAGATGTCGAAGAGGAAGACGGTGGTTGAAGACCGGAAGTCTTCACATCGTTTGGGTGATTACTGATGATCTTGATTGGGCTGTACACCCAGGATGAGGGAATCAGTTGGTGATCGTCCAGACGTACTTGGAGATGGATGGATATGCGAGGAAAGTGCCTCCGGTTTCGTTCAGACCCAGAACGAACTTGTATATGGATTGTGTGTCTGACATTGGATTTTATTCTGTGTTGATTGATCTCTATTAAATATATATCTGTTTGGCGGCAGAGAATTTATTCTCTTGCTTAACGCCCTTCTCTGAGACGTACGAGCTCAGAGGTTGTATATCGATGGACATCAGTCGCATGGAGTGAATTGCCAGTGTGGCATGCGTAAGTTTCAATTGATCAAGGCTTCTGTTGAAAAGCAAAGTCTTGTGGTTGATGATCAAAGCACGGCCTGTGTGGCGTAGCTTTGTGTATAACGTGAATTCGCGAGCCTCACACCTCGGTATGAGTCAAAAACGGGAGATGGACCGCTGGGAGAGCACGACGTTTCTTTCTAGCTAGGGTGGTGTCAGTGACCTACCAGCCCTGACATTTATATACTTTTCACCTGTGTGGTTGTTGGATATGAGGCGCCTCGGATATAGGTCTGTAAGGACCGGGAAACGTGTGTTCAGGAATTGCCAATCCTCAAAAGTAAGAGAGGACCGGCCCAGCCGATTCCAAGGATCATAGTGGGGTCCTGAGGCATTTGCTAGAGTGTCTCGAACGCGGAGAGGAGCTTGCCCCTTGCCTCGGCTCATGACGGAATCCAATTTCCAATACGTGTATTGCGGTTTTAATTGTAGAACTAGTATGGCGACATGATAGATGGTACCCATGCCGCCTATGATTGATATTTATGATTGAAAATTGTTTTGACACTATACACCTATAATAGTATCAAATAATGTGTTTTAAACGTATCAAGCATGCTTTGGCTGTTATAAGGGAAAACCCTATCCTCCGGCTTGCGTTGCATTGTGTGATGGGACCTGGGTCTTATAACAGCTTCATTTTTCTTTATCTAGCATTGCGCTGTTTGTTTTATGCACTGGTATTCTTGGGAGGAAACCCGTTCCGTGTTATACGGCGTGGTCCCTTGATTTACCGAACTTTAAAATAAAGAATTATAACTGTTTTAGTTCTCACACCAGTCCCATGACTGACCTGGAGTTTATTGTTTTAACCTAAACTCTGGGTGCCCCTATTTTCCGCACGGGCAGCTAGTAGTTTTGGTTTTGCAGATTTATATTCACAGGGTCCTGATTTACAGCTGGAACGATGCTCGGAAAGCTCTGTATCCGTGTATCACTTTCAGTTGTGTTTTGTATATTTTTCCGCTGCTATGTAACTTATTGTAATCTCTGATATTTGTCGAATGTAATTTATTCATTTATACTCTGTATATTCTTGTATCTGATGGAATTGTTGTAATAACAATGAAATGTTCTTCCGTCTGCGCTCATTTGTGTGTTGTTCTCAAAGTATTCGTGCTTTCCTTATCGGGGAAGTTACGGGTCCTTTCAATATGATACCATATTTTCAGATTATAGAGGTCCATATTTAGAGGTATAAAATTATTTTATTATTTGATAAGAAATGTCACTATAACTAAATAAATGTGAGCTTGACCCACTAAACACTTTTCATAATACGTTTAGACGAACTTCATGAATTGCACAAAGTGATTAATTCCACCAATGGAGTTAATTTAGCAAGGAATTTGTGTTTTGTTAAAAAATCAAAATAAATAAATATAGAAGCAAGTAATAAATGCAAGAAGTGTGTTCCCCGTTAAGTAGCGCTCAATTTAAGTAACAACATCAAATTTTCATGCTAACACTTATAAAGTTAACTTGGTTCATATAACAAATATTTTTATATTAATTATGGAAGCAGCTATTTAGACTCAAAAATTTAACATAAATTGTCAAAATTTTGTCTAAAATAGACTTTTCAATTAAATATACTTGTTGAACAACGCATGTACCTTCAAGCATACGTGTAAGATAGATAACAGAAATAATCGATGGACAAAAGAATCTCTTTTAAACAAACGCATTTAAAACTAATTAAAGCTCAACTATAAAAAATTTGAAACAAAATGTATCTTGAGCGAAATAAACTTCATGGAACCAGTCAAATAAATATTAGAAATCAATCAGTATTAAAAATATTCTTGTCATCGTTTACTTCAAGCCTATTTGCACCAAAATAGTTTATTACAGTAAATCCATTACTTATGACAGTTTCCAACCCAAAACTCAATAGTATAGAATGCAATCAAGAATTAAGTGAAGACTTTATACATGCAATACGCAAAAGGAATTCACTAAGATGTATCAAAATTTTCCAAAAACTTCTCATACTTCGTTCCCATGAGCTTTGAATATTGATTCTAAACTCTTATACAGTTACAATGAAAACTGATTTATGTATTCTAAATAAACACATCATATGAATATAATTTCTTTAGTATGTGATGATAACATTAAGGATAGAACTTGGAAGAACAAATGCATCTTTTTTTATTTGATCTGCCTTTGGGTTCATGCCAAGATCTCTTGGTTGGAGTGTGATCTTAGTAGCCATGCTACCCTGCACTATATTGGTCAGCATCCTCATTTCATTTCTCTGCAAGAACTGATTATCCAATGTCATTCATATGGAAGAAAAAGAATTTGGATAAGATGTGCTGATGTCCAGTCAGAAATATTCACTATGATTATGTTAACCATTTAATACCCTATTATGGTTATACCAAGTAGATGCGTTGTTCTATTTGTTGGCTAAGATGTGACTCATTCTTCTAAGTTCCACCTTCAAGATTTAGCAGTTTTGATCCAAAAGAAGAACGGGTGGCTCATGTTTATTATTATGAAATAAACAAATATGTTTGTAGGATCATTGCTCTATAGCTAAGAACCTCACAAACTACTCCCAAAAATACAACGCAGCATAATGTTTACTCATGCAAACTTCCAATTTATTTGCTTTATTTATTTTATAGTGTGGTGGTAAGAGAACTGCGCTTTTTGCTAGGAGCATCGTGGTTAGTAAGCAACCTTCAACCAGACCATCAGATGTCCGCTGACAACAGTAGTAGTTTTATTTTCCAAAAAATTTATAGCCCCTTGGCATAAATGCCCTTACCATTGGAGTATGCATAAAGTAATTTTATAACTAAAGGTTACCGATTCATGGTGAAACGACCCAAACTTCCCCCATAAGGAAAGCCCGAATTGAATTGAGAACAAGCCACATCGGAATGCAAACAGAAGAACATTTCATTGTATATTACAACAATTCCATCAGAATACAAGAATATACAGAGTACGAATAAATATTACACAGGAAATATCAGAAATTTAAATTACATTTAAATACATCGCAGCGGAAAATAATACAAATCACAACAAGAAGTAAAACACGGATACAGAGATTTTCGAGTATCGTTCCAGCTGTAAATCAGGATCCTATGAATATAAATCTGCAAAACCAAAACTACTAGCTGCCCGTGTCAAAAATAAGGGCACCCAGAGTTTAGGTTAAAACAATAAACTCTAAGTCAATCATGTGACTGGTGTGAGAACTAAAACAGTTATTAATCTTTATTTTAAAGTTAGGTAAATCAAGGGACCACGCCGTATAACACGGAATGGGTTTCCTCCCAAGAACACCAGTGCATAAAACAACAGCGCAATGCTAAATAAATAACCATGAAGCCATTATAAGACCCAGGTCCCATCACACAATGCAACACAAGCCGGAGGATAGGGTTTTACCTTATAATAGCCAAAGCATGCTTGATACGCTAAATTTCAAGTTTTATTATTACTCTAAGTGTTTAGTGTCAATACAATTTCAATCATAAGTATTAACCATAGACGACATGAGTACCATATATCATGTCGCCAATACTAGGCTCTACAATCAAAACCGCACATGTCATGTATTGGAAGTTGGATTTCCATCTGTGAACCAAGGCAAGGGATCGTCCTTACCGAATTCGAGACGCTCTAGCCCGTGTCTCAGGAATAGAACACATCGTCCCTTGGATCGTCAGGGTCGGTCCACCGATGTGGATTAAAATGCCTGAACACTGCATTTCCCAACCCTATGGGGTGTCAATGAGTCCAATGACTCCATTGTCTCCACACAGTCCCCGATATATCCGAGGCGCCTCGCAACCCAACAACCACCTAAGTCAAACTCGTCAGGGCATGTAAAACCACTGACGCCACTTCTAGCTAGAAGGAAACGCATGCCCTCCCCGATGTCCTCTCCCATTTCTGGTTCACAACCGGGGTGTGAGGCTCACGAATCAATGCTACACAAAGCTATGCCACACAGGCTGTGCTTTGATCATCAACCACAAGACTTTGCTTTTCAACAGAAGCCTTGATCAATTGCCACTTAGGCATGTCACACAGGCAATTCACTCCATGCGATTGATATCCATCAATATATAACCTCTGAGCTCGTACGTCTCAGAGAAGGGCGTTAAGCAAGAGAACAAATTCTCCACCGCCAAACAAATATATATTTAATAGAAATCAATCACACAGAATAAAATCCAATGTCAGACGCACAGATCATTTACAAGTTCATTCTGGGTCTAAACGAAACCGAAGGCACCTTGTACCTCGCATATCCATCGATCTCCAAGTACGTCTAGACGATCACCAACTGATTCCCTCCTCTTGGGTGTACAACCCAATCACGATCATCAGTAATCACCCAAACGATGTGAAGACATCCAGTCTTCAACCTCCGTCTTCATCCTCGACACCATGTCGAATCAGTTATTCAGAATTGGATAAACCCGGTCTTTCTGAATAACTCGCGTATATAATAAACAAGTGTTACACAAACACAACATACGCCTCATTCCAATTCAGAATATTCCTTTATTCAAATATTCTCATACTTTGGGAAAGGTTCCCATTAATTTTATCAAAGATAAATTCTTTAAATTTATTCTTTAATATTCTTTGAATATCAATTCAAACTATTCGGGATTAGCAAACCACACCAAAGTAATCATTTATTTTATTTCCCAATCCCAACCTATTCATCTGAAACACCCCACCCTCCATTAAGGTCACTCACAAAGGGAATGCCTTAACTTTGGTGGAGGTTTATAAGTAAAAGTCACAGATAACACAAGACAGATATACAAACACATATATAAGCAGCGGAAAACAAACAGACCTTTTATTTCATAAATACGTGTTCATACAAAACATTTCCATAACGGTCACATAATAACTTCCAAAACATTACATCATCATTTTTGTCTTGGTTATTTAATAAAGAAGCATAAAACAAAATTAAAACTGCATAAATCCCCATAGAATGTGTCCAACACCCATAGCCACAGAAAGAGAGTCCAAACCGTACATCTACTATCTTGAAGCTTGCAAAGAGTCTAACTAAGCTGGGTTGTTTCCTCCCTGTGGACCTGGGGGGGGGGACGGAAGAAAAGAAAACGAAAGAAAATAGGGTCAGACATAAAGCCTAGTAAGTCTAGTGACTCTTCAGTATGAGAATAAGAAAAAGGGCATGATAATTATAAACTGGAAATAGGAAAGTATCATAAACTAAGATAAGGAAATTTGAATCGAATATACTATCGCACCCCACACTATATCTCTACACCTGCTTGTGTTTTCTCAATTGGCACCCCATGATCGGGTGAAGTGATCCCCTTTCTAAAGATCGGCTCCTACTAGCATAATCATCTGTGTCTTACGGCCCCCAAATATTGTAGATACCTATGCTGGTCCCACCATGGGGTGTATCAAGTCCCATGGTGGCGGCCCGACACAATCTCTAGAATGCATAGGTTATACTACTGGTGCCCTCAGTGCCCTGTTTGTCTGCTCCGAAGTGTGTGCATGCCCGCACTCCGTTAGAACCCACACTGTTGCACCCACCGCCGTCTCTTTTGACCGCTTACAATCAGTCTAACCTCGGGTCCTTATTGGGCTCAATGCTTAACCCCCCACATTGGATAGGTATTGTTGTGACTACTGGACAGGCGGGCGGGTCCGGGCAGGTTTACATCACAACTCAATCCAACCTCTTGTTAAGCATACTCGTATTTTCTAAATTTACATATTTGTCTCTTTTACTTGTTATATGTAAATTTAATGTTAACAATTGAATGTTATGGCCCACTTTCCAAGTTTAACATTTTTGGTATCAGAATTTATACCATTCAAGTGCCACCAATTTTGGCATGCGACAAACATGCCAATTTCATGTATTTTCATCATTTATGTCAAGTTTTCCTATAATTACCAATTTTCCCAACGCTTACCCCGTCTAAATATTAGGCTAACAATCTTAGCCTAATTTTCGTTCGCATGGTTTTTAACATATAATAGTAGGCTAAAAACTTAGCCTAATTTAGCGCACACAAAATTGGCATTCATTAACATAAACATGACATAGGTGTAAACTTGGCATTATCGACATAGTCAATATGAACATCATAGGTGTGAACTTGCAAATTAGTCAACATGAATATCATAGGTGTGAACTTGCAATGTAGACTAAATCAATATACACATATGTGAATTTGCAACATATGCTAAATCAACTTACATACATGTGAACTTGCATTGAAATATGGGTCTAACCAAATAGGTGTCACATGAATTAACATATGATTTAGACAACATAAGCCTAAACATGTTTATATCTAGGCATAACATCGAATATCACTAGCATATGACAAGAATATAACATGTCTAAAAAGTATGTATAATTTTATCGCATTTGTGAACTAGATCCAAATCATGTTTACTACTATAACATGAAACTTGTATTAAAATGGATCTTGGCATGGATCCAATCATGAACTTGCAACTTTTGTAAAAACATATGAGCATGTATATGAACTTAGGCATAGAGGTTTTTAGCATAATGTATATACATGAGATCTTAACTTGGACATATCACATACAACTTATATAATCACATAAACATATAGGTGTAGATTATAACATGAACTATACAACTTGCATGTGATGTTGTTTTCATTTGAATGGATCCAACACCAAGTAAATTTAACCACAAACATTCCAACCATTCACAAAATACAACCATTTCAATACATAGATATGAATTAACATCTTCGTTATACAATAGCACAATTCCACTTCCAATTTACATAGAATCAAATCCTAACTTTTATTCACATCAAAAAAATCACTATACTTACAACAAACGACGGTCATGTTTTCTGATTTCTGAGTTCTGAATTTGAATTGCTTTCCTTTGGGTAGACAAACGTTGATTTGATTCTTGTTTTAACTTTAATTTTGGCTCGTCTCTAAGCTTTTCTACAAGTGGAGGCTACTCTTGGCTTCCTTCCAGCAGCATGACTGCTCTAGTTCTATATTATTTGTGTGAATTTAGGTTGAGTGTTGAGTTATATTTATAGAATTTTAGATTGATTTGAGCCGTCGATGAAGCTAGAGTTAATCCAAACCATCCATCTCAAGAGAAGCCAATCAGAAAGTGACAAGTCAGCCCTAGTGACACAGCCAAGCTCAGAAATTCGACCAGAAACCGACCAGGCCAGCCAGGGCCAAACCAGGTCGATTGGGCAGGTCGACCCTATGGTCGACCTGTTCACCCAGGTCGACCCCCAGGTCGACCCTATGGTCGACCTGGTGCCTGGGCGGGAATTTTCCCGCCCAGCCCAGTTTGGATCTGAATTCGAAACTTGAACTGAATTTTGAACCGTTTGAATTTTAAATTGAATTCTGAAACTTCCGGAGGTCATAACTCCTTTATACGGAGTCCGATTTCCGCAAACTCGGACTCTATCTCAAGAAGAATTCCGAGACGAATGCAATGGCGTAACCCGTTTCCCTTAATTCTTTCATTTAGAATTAATTATACTTTAATTTGTTAATTTACAGTTAACAGAAAATACGTGGTGTTACATTCTCCCCTCCTTAAAGGATTTCGTCCCCGAAATCTTCAAGTTTGAAAGAACGTAAGTCCTAACATCCAATCGTCCATCTACTCAACCAACAAACACAGGCGTCCATTGTCCTTAAAAGGCTTCTAATGCTTCATGATCATATGCATAGTGTGTGTATATGTCCTCAACTAATGCAAAAATCAGGCGGTCTACTGATCCAGATGACCTCCTTAATGCAAATCATGTAAGTGTCATGAATCCATTATGTATGCAAATTTTTCCTTACTCATAATTCTACATGAGTGCGCAATCATTTATACAAATGCAACATCAATATGACAATATATCAAGTTTCAAACACATACAAATATGAATACATATATGCATATGTAGTATGAAGTGACTGAGCCGATCTAAAACCTAGGTTGTGTGTGTATATGCATCGACGAGCAACCATTAGCAATCACTTGCAACCACTTGCAGCCATCAACCATAACATGTTTCAAATACATGTTTACATCCAAAGGGGTTTCTACCTAAGGATAAAGGATAATATCGAGGAGATTATACCTAAAAGATAGATACAAGCACAACTTAAAGAAAAAGAGAGATCAAAGATGTACCCTCAAAAAGAAAAGGGTAGGCCGCACGTATTCTGTCCTCAGTTTTCCAAGTCGCGTCTTCCTCGGCGTCGCTCCACTGAACTTTGACAAGCTTGACTTCGCTGTTGCGTAGCTTTTTAATTTCAGTTCCTACGATTCGAGTTGGAACTCTCCTCACAGTTGCTTCGCGTTCCACTTCGGCTTCTTCTAGAATGCTTGGCTCCACCACTTCCGCAGATTCATGTAGACATTTTCGGAGATGAGAAACGTGAAAGACGTTGTGAATTCCAGCCAATCTTTCAGGCAGCTCTACTCTGTAAGCCATCTTCCCGATCTTCTCGATGATAGGGGACGGTCCTACAAATCTTGGTGCTAGCTTTCCTGCGGATCCAAAGCGAATGACGTTCCTTAAAGGAGATACCTTAAGGAAAACCCTGTCCCCTCAAACTCAAGGTCGGTTCTTCTTTTGTCTGCGTAGGATTTTTGTCTATCTTAGGCAGTCTTCATTCTCCTTCGTATCAAGTCTACTTTTTCTGAAGTTTCTTTAATCATGTCTGGCCCAAGTATAATCTTGTCAGTAGACTCCCACCAACAAGGGTGATCGGCATGGTCTTCCATATAGAGCTTCGAAGGGCGCCATGCCGATGGTGGCTTGGTAACTGTTGTTGTAGGCGAATTCCACTAAAGGAAGATGATCCTCCCAAGTCC
Source organism: Allium sativum (assembly GCA_030737875.1). Taxonomy (NCBI): domain Eukaryota; kingdom Viridiplantae; phylum Streptophyta; class Magnoliopsida; order Asparagales; family Amaryllidaceae; genus Allium; species Allium sativum. The sequence continues at coordinate 514,543,275 of CM060910.1, forward strand.
CTCTGAAATCAAGAATGCATAGTCTCAAAAGATCTTCTAATACTCTATTCACCCTTTCTGTCTGACCATCAGTTTGGGGGTGATAGGCCGTGCTCAAGCGTAACTGTGTACCTACAGCTTCTTGCAGACTCCGCCAAAATTCGCTCGTAAAGATGGAATCTCTGTCACTCACTATGTTGGAGGGTATTCCATGGAGTCGAAATATTTCCTTGAGATAAAGAGAAGCTAGAGACGAGGCAGTCCTTCTACTCTTGATAGGTATAAAGTGGGCGCTTTTAGTAAGCCTGTCCACTATTACCCATATACTAGTATTGCCTCTTCTTGACCTAGGCAACCCATCAATGAAGTCCATTGAGATGTTATCCCACTTCCATTGCAGGACTTCTAGAGGATGAAGCAGTCTTCCAGGCTTCTTTTATTCCGCCTTGACCTGTTGGCATGTCACGCACTTAGAAACGAAATCTGCCACGTCCTTCTTCGTGCCGCTCCAATAGAAAACTCTCTTTACGTCCTTGTACATCTTATCCCCACCTGGGTGTATTGTCATCTTGGAATGATGTGCTTCCTCGAGAACCATCTTTACTAAATCCCTTACTTGTGGGATGCATAGCCTTCCATCCCATCTCATCCAACCCTTATCATCGATGGAGTACCTATTGAGGTGACTAGAAGTTTCACCCCTAATTAGTTTATCAATCACATCAACAAGCTGAGGGTCTTCGCGTTGTGCGACCCCTATTGAGTCTAAAAGAGTGGGTCGTACTTCTAGGGATGCCAATAATCCAGGTACAAAATCAGAGGAGGGCCTAAAGTCAAAACTGGCTATATACTCCAAACTTTGCCTTTCCACAAAGAGAGGGCTTAGGGTTAGCTTCTTTCGGCTCAACGCGTCTGCTACTACGTTGCCTTTGCCAGGAGTATAGGAAATCTCAAAATCATATGAAGCAAGGAACTCCATCCATCTTTGCTGCCTCAAGTTAAGATCTTTCTGCGAGAAAAGATACTTCAACAATTTATGATCAGTATATAATTCGAACTTCTCACCTAGGAGATAATGGCGCCAAGACTTAAGCGCAAAGACGATGGCGGCCAACTCAAGATCGTGGGTTGGGTAGTTCTTTTCATGAACTCTCAATTGTCTTCCACCATATGCTACTACCCTCCCTTCTTGCATCAGAACAGCGCCTAGTCCCGTACCACAAGCATACGTATATACTGTGAACATCTTGCTTCCATCCGGTAAAGTCAGAACTAGGGCTGTTGTAAGAGCCCTTTTTAATCGTTGGAACGCACACTCTCAATCTAAATCCCAAGTGAACGCCAGATTCTTCTTTGTTAGCCTTGTGAGTGGAGCTAAGATTTTTGCGAAATCCCTAATGAACTTTCGGTAAAAACTGGCTAGCCCAAGAAAGCTTCGGACTTCGGTTGCATTTCTTGGTGTCTTCCAATCTTGCACTGCCACTACTTTCGCGGGGTCCACAGATAACCCCTCTTTGGACACTATATGTCCAAGAAATCTTACTTCTTCTCTCCAAAAGTGGCACTTGGAGAATTTGGCTTTTAGCTAATGAACTCGAAGAGTTTCCATGATCTCCTTCCAATGCTGAGCATGTTCTTCCTCATTCTTTGAGAAGATCAAAATATCATCTACGAAGACAACCACAAACTTGATGAGGAATTCTCTGAACACCCTGCTCATTAGGTCCACGAAATAAGCGGGTGCGTTCGTCAAGCCGAAAGGCATGACAAGCCACTCGTAGAAACCGTCCGGGGTTCTGAACGCTGTTTTATCAATGCTATCTTCAGCTACCCTTAGCTGATGGAACCCAGTAGCCAAATCATGTTGGGAGAAGACCGACGCACCTACAAGCTGATCAAACAAATCGTCTATTCTGGGAAGCGGGTGTCTATTCTTTTTAGTCAGCTTGTTTAGCTCCCTATAGTCCACACAAAGACGTAGTGAACCATCTGCTTTGGTGGTGAACACCACTGGAGCACCCCATTCCGAGATACTCCGCCTTATAAACCCCTTCTCGAGAATCTCCTCAACTTGCTTACTGAGCTCCTTTCTCTCCTTTGGAGCCATGTGTCTAATAGGCAGAGCTATGGGCTTTGCATTATCAACAAGATATATGTGGAAGTCTATTTCCTGCTTCGGAGGTAATCCTTTCACCTCTTCAATGACATCCGGATATTCCTGGACCACTCTAACAGACTGCAAATTCTCAACAGAAGCGTCAAGTGACTCTAGATAACTAAGCATAACAGCATTCAAGGGATTACAAGAAATTTCTAGAGTGTTACCGAGCCGAGTCAAGAGCCTAACCACTCTCTTCTCACAATCAAGAATGGCACCATTACTGGATAACCATTCCATGCCTAAGATCAGTCCATATCCTGAGAAGCCCAAAAAAAAGGCACTACATCTAAATTCAACACTTAGAATATAGATTTTCAAATCCAAGCAAACCATCGACAAATAAGCCGAGCCCCCAATTGGATTTGAAACAACCAAGGGATCTTCTACCATACTAGTGTCTAGGTGCAGAGATTCTACTAAAGCAGATGAAATAAAGGAGTGTGATGCACCAGAATCAAAGAGAGTGCGAACTGGATGATCATAAAGATAAACTAAGCTTTCTACAGAAATATTTCTACCTCGTTCCTGTGGAGGTGCCACCAGAGCGTGAACCTGTCCCCCTGAGGTGGATCCAGTCCTCTGTCCCTGCCCCCGCCTCTTTGGGCAGTCCTTAGCCAAGTGTCCAGTCTCTCCACAATGGAAACAACCACCATTCATCTTTGCCTTCTTCTTCCTGCAGTCTTTTGCTATATGTCCCATAATGCCACAGAAATTGCACCTTCTCTTTTCACGGGTTTTGTTGTTCTTCCCGCCTTTCTTGAAGTCTGTTTTCTTAGCCTGTAAACCCTCTTTCTTTTCTTGAGGAACTTCCACCTTTGCCTCTTTCTTGCCTTTATCTTCCTCGTGTAGCAGCGCCATATCCACCAAGCTTTCATAAGTCGCCCCCATGGGTATATGGGTCATAGCAAGGTTGTGTAGAGGCTCATTCAGGCCTTTGATGAAGCGAAGGGCCGTCTTGTGTTGGGTGTTTACTAAATCCAGCCCAAATCTGGCCAGCTGATTAAACTCATTGACGTACTCCTTGATTGTCATACTTCCTTGTTTAAGAGTTAGGAACTTCTCCATTTGCAGGCTTCTTTCAGCTTGGGAGAGGAATTTCATCTCAAACCTCATCCTGAAATCTTCCCAAGTCTCCACTGGCCTCTCAGCATGGGCAACTTCCCACCAATAGGAAGCTTCATCTTTAAGCAACCACACTACTAGCTGTATCTTTTGCCTGTCGTCAACTTCGAAAATGACGAACAAGTCCTCGGTCTCCTTCAGCCAGTTCCTTGCTACTACAAAGGATTCAGTTCCATAAAAGTACTTTCCACCCATAGCCTTGAAGTCTCTACATGTCTTAACGAGAGTATTTCCATGAGGAGGAGGAGGAGGAACCGCTGCCACTGTGGGAGGAGGAATGTCTGCTGGGCCCGCACCATTGGCCCTAGCCTCTAGGTACCTTCGGAACCAGCCGGGTATCAGTACGCCTTCTGGAAGGTTAAGATCTCCAGACATGCTGGAACAAAAAGGAAAGTATTCAAGACAAAGGGATAGAGAGATAGTGCATATGGCTTTTGGGGAATTTTGCCTTTTAAAAACAACGCTTTTTTCTTGAAAACAATGCTTCTTTAAACTTCTTTTGAAAATAGTTTCAAATTTTTTTATCTAGTCTGGAAACCGTGCTCTGATACCAAGTGAAACACCCCACCCTCCATTAAGGTCACTCACAAAGGGAATGCCTTAACTTTGGTGGAGGTTTAAAAGTAAAAAGTCACAGATAACACAAGACAGATATACAAACACATATATATAAGCAGCGGAAAACAAACAGACTTTTTATTTCATAAATACGTGTTCATACAAAACATTTCCTTAACTGTCACATAATAACTTCCAAAACATTACATCATCATTTTTGTCTTGGTTATTAAATAAAGAAGCATAAAACATAATTAAAACTGCATAAATCCCTATAGAATGTGTCCAACAGCCATAGCCACAGAAAGAGAGTCCAAACCATACATCTACTATCTTGAAGCTTGCAAAGAGTCTAAGCTGGGTTGTTTCCTCCCTGTGGACTTGGGGAGAGGGGGCGGAGGAAGAAAAGAAGACGAAAGAAAATAGGGTCAGACATAAAGCCTGGTAAGTCTAGCGACTCTTCAGTATGAGAATAAGAAAAAGGGCATGATAAGTATAAACTGGAAATAGAAAAGTATCATAAACTAAGATAAGGCAGTTTGAATCGAATATACTATCGCACCCCACACTATATCTCTGCACCTACTTGTGTTTTCTCAATTGGAACCCCATGATCGGGTGAAGTGATCCCCTTTCTAAAGATCGGCTCCTACTCGCATAATCATCTGTGTCTTACGGCCCCCAAATATTGTAGATAACTATGATGGTCCCACCATGGGGTGTACCAAGTCCCATGGTGGCGGCCCGACACAATCCCTAAAATGCATAGGTTATACTACTGGTGCCCCCAGTGCCCTGTTTGTCTGCTCCGAAGTGTGTGCACGCCCGCACTCCGTTAGAACCCACACTGTTGCACCCACCGCCGTCGCTTTTGACCGCTTACAATCAGCCCAGTAATCGTGCCCCACCCTGCCTAGTTTCAGGGTACCATGATACCTAATTGGGTTACTGCTGAAATGGGTCCCCGTTACTAGGGTTTTCTAGTCAAACATGTTAAGTGGTTAAGTGTCTGTATTTACCTAACCCCACCCATCAGTTTAATTAACATGTTGAATTGGTTAAGTGTTTTAGTTAACTTAACCCTACCATCCTGACTTGCCTGTCCTTAGCTTTTTAAAGCACCGACAACTCACATTAGACAGATATTGTTATGGTTACTGGATGTGCCGGTCATTTCCGGGCAGGTTTACACCGTAACTCAGTCTAATCTCGGGTCCTTATTGGGCTCAATGCTTAACCCCCCATATTGGATAGGTATTGTTGTGACTACTGGACAGCCGGGCGGGTCCGGGCAGGTTTACATCACAACTCAATCCAACCTCGTGTTAAGCATACTCGTATTTTCTAAATTTACATATTTGTCTCTTTTACTTGTTATATGTAAATTTAATGTTAACAATTGAATGTTATGGCCCACTTTCCAAGTTTAACATTTTTGGTATAAGAATTTATACCATCCAAGTGCCACCAATTTTGGCATGTGACAAACTTGCCAATTTCATATATTTTCACCATTTATGTCAAGTTTTCCTATAATTACCAATTTTCCCAACGCTTACCCCAACTAAATATTAGGCTAACAATATTAGCGTAATTTTCATTCACATGGTTTTTAACATATAATATTAGGCTAAAAACTTAGCCTAATTTAGCGTACACAAAATTGGCATTCATTAACATAAACATGACATAGTTGTAAACTTGGCATTATCGACATAGTCAATATGAACATCATAGGTGTGAACTTGCAAATTAGTCAACATGAATATCATAGGTGTGAACTTGCAATGTAGACTAAATCAATATACACATATGTGAATTTGCAACATAGGCTAAATCAACTTACATACATGTGAACTTGCATTGAAATATGGGTTTAACCAAATAGGTGTCACATGAATTAACATATGATTTAGACAAAATAAGCATAAACATGTTTAGATCTAGGCATAACATTGAACATCAGTAGCATATGACAAGAATATAACATGTCTAAAAAGTATGTATAATTTCATCGCATGTGTGAACTAGATCTAAATCATGTTTACTACTATAACATTAAACTTGTATTAAAATGGATCTTGGCATGGATCCAATCATGAACTTACAACTTTTGTATAAACATATGAGCATGTATATGAACTTAGGCATAGAGGTTTTTAGCATAATGTGTATACATGAGATCTTAACTTGGACATATCACATACAACTTATATAATCACATAAACATATAGGTGTAGATTATAACATGAACTATACAACTTGCATGTGATGTTGTTTTCATTTGTATGGAGCCAACTCCAAGTAAATTTATTCACAAACATTCCAACCATTCACAAAATACAACCATTTCAATACATAGATATGAATTAACATCACTGTTATACAATAGCACAATTCCACTTCCAATTTACATCGAATCAAATCCTAACTTTTATTCACATCGGAAAAATCACTATACTTACAACAAACGACGGTCTTGTTTTCTGATTTCTGAGTTCTGAATTTGAATTGCTTTCCTTTGGGTAGACAAACGTTGATTTGATTCTTGTTTTAACTTTAATTTTGGCTCATCTCTAAGCTTTTCTACAAGTGGAGGCTACTCTTGGCTTCCTTCCAGCAGCATGACGGCTCTAGTTCTATATTATTTGTGTGAATTTAGGTTGAGTGTTGAGTTATATTTATAGAATTTCAGATTGATTTGAGCCGTCGATGAAGCTAGAGTTAATCCAGACCATCCATCTCAAGAGAAGCCAATCAGAAAGTGACAAGTCAGCCCTAGTAACACAACCAAGCTCAGAAATTCGACCAGAAACCGACCAGGCCAGCCAGGGCTAAACTAGGTCGACTGGGTAGGTTGACCCCCAGGTCGACCCTATGGTCGACCTGGTCATCCAGGTCGACCCCCAGGTCGACTTTATGGTCGACCTGGTGCCTGGGCGGAAATTTTCCCGCCAAGCCCAATTTGGGTCTGAATTCGAATTTTGAACTGAATTTTGAACCGCTTGAATTTTAAATTGAATTCTGAAACTTCCGGAGGTCATAACTTCTTTATATGGAGTCCGATTCCTGCAAACTCGGACTCTATCTCAAGAAGAATTCCGAGACGAATGCAATGGCGTAACCCGTTTCCCTTAATTATTTCATTTAGAATTAATTATACTTTAATTTGTTAATTTACATTTAGTAGAAAATTCGGGGTGTTACATCATCCCATAAAGTAAAATTGGTCATACTTCATATCTAACTCCACGGTGTTATCGATAAATTCAATTACCATTTCTCGTTCAAATCTAATTAAAGATTTAACTATCGCCTAGAGCAAAACGGGTGATACTCCATTCTCGACCATTTCAATCTAATTTAAAGATTCATTAAAACTCCACTTGGTTTTAATCTTCCCATTAATCACTATCAATGATTATTTAACTTGGGAAATCATATCTTGTCTTTAACTGGGTTAAAGAACCAATGTCAATTAAAACACGATTCACGATAAACCCTGAAATCACATTCAAATTCAATTCCAATTAAATACCATTTAATTGGTATACTTCATTAAATCTAAATAAAAAGATTTAATCTTTTTCTCAATTGGGTTTAAGAACAGTGTTAATGACGATACCATTCACGACAAACCCAAATCACATTTGACATTAAATACAAGGCTCTGAATAGAAAATATATCGGCTTATATTCAATATCAAATTCTACGACCAACAAATATCGTATTGGAAATAACGATATATCAAATTTCCATAACAATATCTGTATAATAACGAAATCCAACATTGAAATATTCCAAAGAAAATTTCGATTCAAATCCATTTCCACTTTATATATTGGAAATACTGGTTATTTTCAAAACCAATACAAATCCCCTTTATTTATTTTAAAAATAAATGGGATTATATTTCTAGTTCAAAACTAGTTCATTTCGATAAAAATCTTTTTTTATCTTTTCAAATATGGAAATTTTCATCCCAATTCTTCACAAATCATTTCTTATGATTTTCCACAAATTATTACTATTTTTAATAATTTATCAAGGCCCGTACAGTCGATTTCCATCAACAGCCATCAAACTGCATTTACAGCGACCTTTTCCAAATTTGATTTGGACATAATTCCGAATCCAACCGTTAGATTTCAAATCTCTAATATTCGTTAGAAAGCTCTTTTCGATACGAACCCAACGGTTCCAGTTTTAGGAGAATCCGACGGTCGGATCTCCCGTAATATCCATTCGAAGTCAATGGTCAAAATTCGCGAATTGCCGCGGCGCGGCGCGTTCTATTCAGGCCATTATATATATATATATATATATATATATATATATATATATATTTCGTCGATTTTCTTTCAAAACGTATTTTATAAATCGTTTTGTTTTCGAAACGATTTCAACTTCATATTCAATTTTGAATAAAAATTGAATATTCCACATCATCGATATACAAATGATAATATTTTCAAAACGTCATAATTTGAAATCACTTTCTTTTCTATATTGATTATAAAAATGAATAAAATCGATATAAATGTCATTAACGTCAAAATGGCGTCAATCTAATCAACACGGCTTTTATTCAACACATGAATGTTTATTCTATTCAACACATGAATATTTATTCTATTCAACACATGAATATTTATTCAATTCAACATATGAATTTATATTATTCAAACCATGAATTTTTGTTCTATTCAACACATGAATTTATTCTATTCAAAACATTAATATTTATTCTATTCAACACATGAATATTTATTCTATTCAACACATGAATTTATGTTATTCAACACATGAATTTTTTATTCTATTCAACACATGAATTTTTATTCTATTCAACAAATGAATTTATTCTATTCAACACATGATTTTTTTTAATAATATTCCTTATTTTCCAAATTGGAATGAGGCCCAATCAATTACCATATAATGTTAATTATATGGATTTTCTACATCACATGTAGGTAACAACAACGATAAATCATCAACCATCATCCAGAGTGCACCACACAACTGCATAAGCATTAAATATCAATAATTAACGCTTACACAGTCTGTCAATCCATCGATTGACATAACACTAAACAATCGGGATTAGTGTACATCAAATCTCATCCCAATACCCGTGTGGGGTTTCAAATCAACAAACACAGATTTTATTTGTGCGGTTGGGCGATGTGTAAAATTTATCGTCCCAATCAATATCAGTCAAATCGGTGTACATAAACAAATCATTCGATTTGTAAATGAATATTTATTTTACTTCAACACAATCAACAGTCAAATTTCACAACACAATAAATCAAAAAAACAAGCCGACCATGGTCTGTGGACGACGGGTGTTGGGTGCTGCTAAGCACTGTCTGCATCCTAGTATATATTTCAACTAGAAATTAAAATAAAAGTGAGGAGTTCTCACCGACTAGCTAATCCAATACACCGCGACTCTTCTTATGTAGAAAATTTTCGCCGTGCTCGCCTTTTGTCACTTTCGTCGTCTGTGTTCACTACATGTATAAAAATCATATATTTTTATTTTACTTTCAAGATGATAAAAATAGCATCTTTAACACGATGTTTTCATTAAAAAGATTGTATTTTTATAACACTACTTCATATATATAAAAATCGAATTTTTGTCGTTACTTCATATATGTAAAAATCGAATTTTTTACTTCAAATTCATACACATAAAAATCATACCTTTACTTCGCTATTACATAGATAAAAACCCAATTTTTATATTACCACTAGATAAATAAAAATCATATTTTTATGTCCTTAAAAATCGAATCTTTTCAGTGTTAAAGATCAAACCTTTACATAAATAAAAATCAATACTTTATGTATTCAAAAATCCAATCTTTAATTTAAATAAAAATCACGTTTTTATATGATTAAAAACCTCATAAAATCACAACTTTATTATCCCTTTTTAATGTTTAAAAATCCTAGCTTTTATATTTTAAAATACCAATCTTACTATAATATAAAAGAAATTTTTTTCCTCTTTTTAAAACTGATTTTTATTAAATAAATAAATAAAGGAAATAAAAAAAACTTACAGTATTCAGCGGAGGGGGGCTTCCAATTGCTCGTGGGTGGCCAGGGGGGGTCTGGTCTTGGCGGTGGAGGTGGAGTGGGGCTTACTGGCAGATGGCGGTGGCCCTTCTTATTGGCGGCGGTGGATTAGGTGGGAAAAGGGGCTAGGGTTGCAGGGGGCATCGGGTTTTTGGTAAGAGGGGTGCGGGGTTCGTCGGACTGAAGGGGGAGAGCGTGATCGAGGAAGGAGGTGGAGAGGCCGGCGTCGAAGAGGGGGGCGAAGGTGAGCGCAGCGGAGGAGGGGGCTGGCCAACGGGGATATCGTTTTCCACTTTTTCTCTTTTTTTTATTTCTGAACGAAGTGAGAGAGAGAGAGAAAGGGAGGGTGTTGACCTTTTATATTTAATATAATATTTTATTTATTTATTCTATGAAAAGTACCCTTTTCATTTGAAGCCCAAATCGAACCCACCGACTGTTGCCCCTAGTTAACTACCCCCATTCTAAACTCAATGGGATAGGTTACATAGGCCAATTCGATCGTTATGATCTGTTTTTGCTCAAATCAAAATTTAAATCTATATATTCTATTTTAAACGTACATTTCAAATTACCGGGGCCACATACTGACTCTAAAAATTCCTGAAAAATATTTTCTAGCTTTGTATTGACGATACGGTCCTAACAAAACTAATTTCATCAAATTCTGAGATCGTTTGAAAATGGTCATTTTCTGGTCGATCGAAATTGACTGAAACTGTTAAAACACGTTTTCTTTTGCCACGCTCACATATTGATTCGAAAAATTACGAATTTTGGAATCTAGCAATAACTAAACATCCCGGATCCAACAAAAGTGGTTTCGTCGAAAACTGAGGTCGTTTGCAAAATTTCCATTTTTAAGGGCCAGAATTCCATAGCGACTATTTTGAATTTTCAACTGGACGTAACTTTTTATCCCTGCTATGAAATTTCAATTTTTCAGATTCATTGGGAAGATATTCTCAATTAGATTCAAATATTTTTGGTTTCACTAAAATCCGTTTTATTTTGAATCCTGTACATTCATTTGAACTTTGAAATCGAAATTTCAAACTACCGCGCCATTTCAGGCTCGTTATATAATTAAAATAAATTTATTCGTTTTAACTTCGTCGAAGATATATTTTTCAACGTTATTATTTAAAATAATTCATTTTAAATATTCAAAATTCATTAAATCGCCAAAATAAAAAATTTAAATTGGCTTAGATTTCCGGGTAATTACAATCTCCCCCACTTAAAACTTTTCGTCCCTGAAAAGGAACAAAGCCGAAAGTTGTTTTACCAACCAACTCAACTTCCAATATTTTATTTACGGCTTAAGTTCTTCAACTTTTCAGTTTCTAAGAACTTTTCAATTTTTTCAAAAATTTGGCTAACACCCTAAATTTTCGAAAAATTTCGCCATAACCTCCCCTGCACCGGGAGCTTCGGGATATTTCAAATAGCCTCCCATGGCCCTCACCAATCCAAAAAGAAAAAGAAACAGCCAAGCGGCTCATAAAATCATCAAAATCCCAAGAAATACAATAAACATGTACATATTTGTCGGGCAAACAATTTTATACCTCTTCTCTAGCCTCTTTGCTATGACCTGTTCAATATAAGTACATGTATATGCAAGCAAATGCGACTAATTTTCAATACACTCACTATTTGATACAATTTGGCTAAAGGTTCAACATTCAATTAATCAAAATAGTAATCAAACAACACAATCAGCAATCAATTAGTTGATTAGCTTTTCAAATTCATAACTTTAATACATAGTCCAAAAATCAGTTTTTTGATTCCAATTCACAACAGTAAGCCCTATATAGTTTTGGTTCTCACACCAGTCAATTGGAAATATATAGAAATCCCACTTTCGTCACTCGAACATAAATTCTGATGATGAAGCTTCAATCATCAGAACCATTTCCGGGCGACTAGAGCGTGATTCTATATCTACCCAATATATTAAAACTTTGAATACCCGTGGATCAGACGAACATGCAAAATCTTTATATATTGGATTGCCCAAATCAATATAAATAAATATTCAAATACGAATAATTGAATTAAATTTTCAAAACAAAACTTGTTTTCATTTTAAAAATATACTCTTCACGCTCGTTCTAGGATACTACTGATCCTATCTCTAACGAGTCATCCTCGTTGGATATTACTAATCCAATCTCTGATGAATTCTTTCGTATGGTTCTAACGTGTATTGTTCTCGAGCTTTTAAACCAAAGCTCTAATACCAAATTGAAACGACCCGAACTTCCCCCGTAAGGAAAGCCCGGATTGAATTGAGAACAAGCCACATCGGAACACAAACAGAAGAACATTTCATTGTATATTACAACAATTCCATCAGAATACAAGAATATACAGAGTATGAATAAATATTACACAAGAAATATTAGAAATTTAAATTACATTTAAATACATCACAACGGAAAATAATACAAAACACACCTAGAAGTAATACACGGATACAGAGCTTTCCGAGTATCGTTCCAGCTGTAAATCAGGATCCTGTGAATATAAATCTGCAAAACAAAAACTACTAGCTGCCCATGTCAAAAATAAGGGCACCCAGAGTTTAGGTTAAAACAATAAACTCCATGTCAGTCATGAGACTGGTGTGAGAACTAAAACAGCTATTAATCTTTATTTTAAAGTTAGGTAAATCAAGGGACCACGCCGTATAACATGGAACGGGTTTCCTCCCAAGAACACCAGTGCATAAAACAACAACGCAATGCTAAGTAAATAACAATGGAGCTATTATAAGACCCAGGTCCCATCACACAATGCAACACAAGCCTGAGAATAGGGTTTTACCTTATAATAGCCAAAGCATGCTTGATACGCTAAATTTCATGTTTTATTATTACTATAAGTGTATAGTCTCAAAACAATTTCAATCATAAGTATTAATCATAGACGGCATGAGTACCATATATCATGTCGCCAATACTAGGCTCTACAATCAAAACCGCACATGTCATGTATTGGAAGTTGGATTTCCATCTGTGAACCAAGGCAAGGGATCGTCCTTATCGAATTCGAGATGCTCTAGCCCGTGTCTCAGGAACAGAACGCATCGTCCCTTGGATCATCAGGGTCGGTCCACCGATGTGGATTAAAATGCCTGAACATTGCGTTTCCCCACCCTATGGGGTGTCAATGAGTCCAATGACTCCATCGGCTCCAAACAGTCACCGATATATCCGAGGCGCCTTGCAATCCAACAACCACCTAAGTCAAACTCGTCAGGGCGTGTAAAACCACTGACGCCACTTCTAGCTAGAAGGAAACGCATGCCCTCCCTGATGTCCTCTCCCGTTTCTGGTTCACAACGAAGGTGTGAGGCTCGCGAATCAATGCTACATAAAGCTATGCCACACAGGCTGTGATTTGATCATTAACCACAAGACTTTGCTTTTCAACAGATGCCTTGATCAATTACCACTTAGGCATGTCACACAGGCAATTCACTCCATGCGATTGATATCCATCAATATATAACCTCTGAGCTCGTACGTCTCAGAGAAGGGCGTTAAGCAAGAGAATAAATTCTTCACCGCCAAACAGATATATATTTAATAGAAATCAATCACACAGAATAAAATCCAATGTCAGACACACAGTCCATTTACAAGTTCGTTCTGGGTCTGAACGAAACCGGAGGCACCTTGTACCTCGCATATCCATCGATCTCCAAGTACGTATGGACGATCACCAACTGATTCCCTCCTCTTGGGTTTACAGCCCAATCAAGATCATCAGTAATCACCCAAACAATGTGAAGACATCCGGTCTCCAACCACCATCTTCATCCTCGACACCACGTCGAATCAGTTATTCAGAATGGGATAAACCCGGTCTTTCTGAATAACCAGCGTATATAATAAACAAGTGTTACACAAACACAACATACGCCTCATTCCAATTCAGAATATTCCTTTATTCAAATATTCTCATACTTTGGGAAAGGTTCCCATTAATTTTATCAAAGATAAATTCTTTAAATTTATTCTTTAATCTTCTTTGAATATCAATTCAAACTAGTCGGGATTAGCGAACCACACCGAAGTAATCATTTATTTTATTTCCCAATCCCAACCTATTCATCCCATGAAGTAAAACTGGTCATACTTCATATCTAACACCACGGTGTTATCGGTAAATTCAATTACCATTTCACGTTCAAATCTAATTAAAGATTTAACTATCGCTTGGAGCAAAACGGGTGATACTCCATTCTCGACCATTTCAATCTAATTTAAAGATTCATTAAAACTCCACTTGGTTTTAATCTTCCCATTAATCACTATCAATGATTATTTAACTTGGGAAATCATATCTTGTCTTTAACTGGGTTAAAGAACCAATGTCATTTAAAACACAGTTCACGATAAACCCAAAAATCACATTCAAATTCAATTCCAATTAAATACCATTTAATTGGTATACTTCATTAAATCTAAATAAAAAGATTTAATCTTTTTCTCAACTAGGTTTAAGAACAGTGTTAATGAAGACACCATTCACGACAAACCCAAATCACATTTGATATTAAATACAAGGCTCTGAATAGAAAATATATCGGCTTATATTCAATATCAAATTCTACGACCAACAAATATCGTATTGGAAATAACGATATAAATGTATCTTTCAAATTTCCATAACAATATCTGTATTATCACGAAATCCAACATCGAAATATTCCAAAAACGATTTCGATTCAAATCCATTTCCACTTTATATATTGGAAATTCTGGTTATTTTCAAAACCAATTCAAATCCCCTTTATTTATTTTAAAAATAAATGGGATTATAATTCTAGTTCAAAACTAGTTCATTCCGATAAAAATCTATTTTTATCTTTTCAAATATGGAAATTTTCATCCCAATTCTTCACAAATCATTTCTTATGATTTTACACAAATTATTACTATTTTTAATAATTTTATCAAGGCCCGTACAGTCGATTTCCATCAACGGCCATCGAACTGCACTTACAACGACCTTTTCCAAATTTGATTTGGACATAATTCCGAATCCAACCGTTAGATTTCAAATCTCTAATATTCGTTAGAAAGCTCTTTTCGATACGAACCCAATGGTTCCGGTTTTAGGAGAATCCGACGGTCGGATCTCCCGTAATATCCATTCGAGGTCAATGGTCGAAATTCGCGAACTGCCGCGGTGCAGCGCGTTCTATTCAGGCCATTTAATATATATATTATATATATTTCGTCGATTTCCTTTCAAAACGTATTTTATAAATCATTTTAAATTCGTTTTCGAAATGATTTCAACTTCATATTCAATTTCGAATCAAAATTGAATATTCCACATCATCGATATACAAATGATAATATTTTCAAAACGTTATAATTTGAAATCACTTTCTTTTATATATTCATTATAAAAATGAATAAAATCGATATAAATATCGTTCACGTCAAAATGGCGTCAATCTAATCAATACGACTTTTATTCAACACATGAATGTTTATTCTATTCAACACATGAATATTTATTCTATTCAACACATGAATTTATATTATTCAACACATGAATTTTTATTCTATTCAACACATGAATTTATTCTATTCAACACATGAATATTTATTCTATTCAACACATGAATATTTTTTCTATTCAACACATGAATTTATGTTATTCAACACATGAATTTTTTATTCTATTCAACACATGAATTTTTATTCTATTCAACACATGAATTTATTCTATTCAACACATGATTTTTTTTAATAATATTCTGTATTTTCCAAATTGGAATGAGGCCCAATTAATTACCATATAATGTTAATTATATGGATTTTCTACAACACATGTAGGTAACAACAACGATAAATCATCAACCATCATCCAGAATGCACCACACAACTGCATAAGCATTAAATATCAATAATTAACGCTTACACAATCTTTCAATCCATTTATTGACATACAACTAAACAATCGGGATAAGTGTACATCAAATCTCATCCCAATACCCGTGTGGGGTTTCAAATCAACAAACACAGATTTTATTTGTGCGGTTGGGCGATGTGTAAAATTTATCGTCCCAATCAATATCAGTCAAATCGGTGTACATAAACAAATCGTTCGATTTGTAAATGAATATTTATTTTACTTCAACACAATCAACAGTCAAATTTCACATTACAATAAATCAAACAAACAAGCCGTCCATGGTCTGTGGACGACGGGTGTCGGGTGTTGCTAAGCACCGTCTGCATACTAGTATATATTTCAACTAGAAATTAAAATAAAAGTGAGGAGTTCTCACCGACTAGCTAATCCAATACACCGCGACTCTTCTTATGTAGAAAATTTTCGCCGTGCTCGCCTTTTGTCACTTTCGTCGTCCGTGTTCACTACATATATAAAAATCACATATTTTTATTTCACTTTCAAGATGATAAAAATAGCATCTTTAACACGATGTTTTCATTATAAAGATTGTATTTTTATAACGCTACTTCATATATATAAAAATCGAATTTTAATCGTTACTTCATATATGTAAAAATTGAATTTTTATCGTTACTTCATATATGTAAAAATCGAATTTTTACTTCAAATTCATACGCATAAAAATCATACCTTTACTTTGCTATTACATAGATAAAAATCCAATTTTTATATTACCACTAGATAAATAAAAATCATATTTTTATGTCCTTAAAAATTGAATCTTTTCAGTGTTAAAGATCAAACCTTTACATAAATAAAAATCAATACTTTATGTATTCAAAAATCCAATCTTTAGTCTAAATAAAAACCATGTTTTTATACGATTAAAAACCTCATAAAAATCACAACTTTATTATCCCTTTTTAATGTTTAAAAATCCTAGCTTTTATATTTTAAAATACCTATTTTACTATAATATAAAAGAAATTTTTTCCACTTTTTAAAACTTATTTTTATTAAATAAAGGAAATAAAAAAACTTACAGTATTCAGCGAAGGGGGGGCTTCCAGTTGCTCGCGGGTGGCCAGGGGTGGTTTGGGCTTGGCGGTGGAGTGAGGCTCACTGGCGGCGGTGGCCCTTCTTATTGGCGGCGGCGGATTAGGTGGGAAAAGGGGCTAGGGTTTCATGGGGCGTCGGGTTTTTGGTAAGGGGGGTGTGGGGATTGTCGGACTGAAGGGGGAGAGCGTGATCGAGGAAGGAGGTGGAGAGGCCGATGTCGAAGAGGAGGGGCGATGGTGAGCGCAATGGAGGAGGGGGCTGGCCAACGGGGATCGCGTTTTCCACTTTTTCTCTTTTTTTTTAATTTCTGAACGAAGTGAGAGAGGGAGAGAGAGAAAGGGAGAGTGTTGACCTTTATATTTAATATAATATTTTATTTATTTTTTCTATGAAAAGTACCCTTTTCATTTGAACCCCAAATCGAACCCACCGACTGTTGTCCCTAGTTAACTACCCCTATTCCAAACTCAATGGGATAGGTTACGTAGGCCAATTCGATCGTTACAATCTGTTTTTGCTCAAATCAAAATTTAAATCTATATATTCTATTTTAAACGTACATTTCAAATTACCGGCGCCACATACTAACTCTAAAAATTCCCAAAAAATATTTTTTAGCTTCGTATTGACGATACGGTCCTAAAAAAACTAATTTCGTCAAATTCTGAGATCGTTTGAAAATGGTCATTTTCTGGTCGATCGAAATTGATTGAAACTGTTTAAACACGTTTTCTTTTGCCCCGCTCACATATTGATTCGAAAAATTACGAATTTTGGAATCTAGTAATAACTAGACATCCCGGATCCAACAAAAGTGGTTTCATCAAAAACCGAGGTCGTTTGCAAAATTTTCATTTTTAAGGGCCAGAATTCCATAGCGACTATTTTGAATTTTCAACTGGACGTAACTTTTTATCCCCGCTATGAAATTTCAATTTTTCGGATTCATTGGAAAGATATTCTCAATTAGATTCAAATATTTTTGGTTTCACTAAAATCCGGTTTATTTTGAATCCTGTACATTCATTTGAACTTTGAAATCGAAATTTTAAACTACCACGCCATTTCAAGCTCGTTATATAAATAAAATAAATTTATTCGTTTTAACTTCGTCGAAAATATATTTTTCATTGTTATTATTTAAAATAATTCATTTTAAATATTCAAAATTCATTAAAATCGCCAAAATAAAAAAATTAATTTGGCTCAGATTTCCGGGTTATTACACATGGTTTCTAATGTTACAGTTCTGAATTGTTCTATGTAAACTACAGTAAATAGAGATGCTATATGTTTATTTGAAATAGACTTGTTTATGCCCTTTTTAACCCCTGAAGGTTTTTGAATTATGATTTGCTTTATTATGTACACTTAAAAAAATTGACGTACCCAATCTCTTTGTTATATATGGTTTTATAAATTCATTATCTAAAAAATGGAAATGAAATTGTGGACATATACAAAAATACAAATAATTGTATAAATTCATTATCTAACAAATGGAAATGAAATTGTGGACATATACAGATACAAATAATTGTCAGATTAACTTATATGGTGACCATAAATATCATAAAGTCTGGTTATGACCAAAAGGCAATATGGTTAACATTAACAAAATGGTACAACAAATTTAGAATATTATATTTTCTCATAAATCACTTAATGCACTTTAAAACTACATAAAATTAATTTTTTTTAAGTAGACATAGTGTCAGCAAGTATGCCAGTCATTAAAATGATAATATTAATCACAAAGTTATGAAATTGTGATAATTATAATATGATGAATTTCTTTGCATACACCATACCCCCTAATCTATCAATCTCAATATTCATTACCAATTTAAGAGAACACATGCATCGATACAAAGTGGACATATAAATAATTACGTGATAAGGAGTTGCTACGTCAATCTAATGTCTACTTGTCTAAAAGTTATTCCTAAAAGGGAATACGTAAGTTCAGCATCAATAAATGGGGCAGTAAATAGCTCATAACGACCATGATAAATGATAATTGGAAATGCTTAATAAGGCGCGAAAGAAGAGCGGATACACCCAAAAAATATATGAATAAGGGAATGGAAATTTATGGAATTCATTTAACTAATTGGGAGCAAGTAAAAAGTTACCATGAACACTCATAGAACTACATTGTATAGAGCATCCCTAAAGAGGCCAACAGAGCAATGAAAAATGATCAACCTAAATAAAGGTAAGAAATATTATCATATGCAAAGTTAATGTTAAGTTGAAGATCCATAGTTATGCATGTAACGAAGCAGAATATTTTGATGCTTTGCATTGTTATATTCCACATGGATATCAACTCTGCAGGATACGTAAATGAAAAACACATGACTCAACTTCAATAGTGCTCCTGTGACTATAGCCAATTTTAAATTTATGGTCAACATAGTGAATATAGAAGATTAAAAAATAAATAAAGGAAAACCAATTCGGACATCATTAATAAAACGTTGATGACTAAAATATCTTGTTCTAAAAATGCACTAATATATCATTGAGGGTAAACTTGGTATCTAAATAATAAAACGAAGATAACATTTTTTATTTGATACACATAATACATTTACTTGATCCCACAACTCCCATTAAACTCATCTTTCATCTACCATTGTCATAAAAATGTGTAGAAATTACAAAAATTAAGCAATTCAACAAACATCATTTGTATGTTCCTTTGATGGGGTGTTTTTTGGCAAATTGAATCGTCCTCCTACTAACACAAAATAAAATGTTACAGCAAATGTTAATAATCATAATAAAATAGGAAACTAAGAAGCACATTTAAACTATTATCAGTTTAAGAAGAAGTAGACCATCACTTATTTGATATTAGTATGGATATTGTAGTCATACAAATTATTCATCAGAGGTTGTGTACAAATATATCCCAAACATAAAAAAATTCACCTTGTAATTTAACCAAGTAAACGATAGCAGTTGAGACTACGAATTATTTCATCGCTACCTGTAGAACAGTAATATCGGTCAAAATGTTGGTAAGAGTTCACAGTTATACACAAAGAAATAATAAATAAGTCCTGGAACAAATGTTAATCAGAATTTTGTTGGTAAGTTTGATCACGTACGAGGAAGGAGTTTATTACCCGCGCTAATGAGAGGTTAAGAAATCTAGGGGAAAAAATAAGAGTATAGCATAGTAAATTTGTGTGAAAAATTAGACAAAATGTTACCAACAGAAGGAAGCAAAGGACTGCTTCATTTCCGAAAATTCGTTAGCATCAAACGGTGTAGCAGACTTGCAATGTTCATTTCAGCCAAACAATGCAGAAAATCATAGCCATGAAAACAAAAAATAAAAGATACAGTACCAACTTATCACTCGATTTCTTCGTCCATGATGTTGATTTCACAATAAAAATGGAAGAAGCGGTAGTTGATTTATTTGTTATAAATATAAATCCTAATTTCATGGCAGGTGATGTCAATTTGGGAAAGAAAGTGTGTTAATGGTGGTTGGTGATAAAGGGGGAAGAAACTACTTCTTAGCGGGATACAATATGCGTTCATTTGAAGAATACTAATTGAAAAATAACCGAAGACACGTATCGCGGTGGTAATTGTGTGGTTTCTCCTTTCACAGAACAACATTGGCAGAAAACTACCTTATATATATGTCTACATTCATAGAACAGATATCGCCATACCGATTTAAATAGACAAAATATAAGTTCAATTCGTTTAATCATGCATATATCCTCCATTAAAAAGCATAATTGTAAGCCAAGCATATCATGAACAAATGTAAAAAAAGAAGATATGCTTGTTGTTTCCCACTTACACATTTGGTAACATATAAGGCCAAACAAAGGTCCTTCAAATCAAATATGATTTCTTGATTAGAAAAAAGAGGTTTAATACAATTTATATTGGTGTTGTGAGATTGAATTGGATTTAAAGAAATTTTTCTTGAAAAAAGGAAGAGAGAATAAGAATATGGCCAATGATTATATAATGTGAGGGGATTTCTTGGAAATTTCTGATTGACCATCTACAAAGAGTTATGGAACTTCTAGTATCCTGAACGCTAATTTTATCAGATGGGAACTTGAAAGTAGAATTCAATAAGAGCCTATAATTGAATATAATTTAGCAAGATAAATGACAAATGATCTTTATAACCCAACTCAATTAATTAAAAGATGTGATATACATATAAACAAAATTACTAATATCTAATACTAAAGTAATATTAAATATTAAATATTAAAGCACTAAATCTTTGGGGATGTAAAATGTTAATGGATTTTATTGAAAATCTTTTCGAAGTAATAAAGTTATACTGAGTTTCTTCAGAAATATACTAATAATTGGGTAACATGAGAATGCAACAAACACATAAGAAATTTATAATTAAATTAAGTTAATTAACTTATATGATGTTTGAAATGAACTATGTATTCTACCATTATAGCAAAAGGAGTGAAAGAGCATAAACTCTAAGATCATAGATCTTTCGACGTTACATGTGCGCACTTGCAGGAGATGTCCCTGACTTATCTTCACTTTAACATCACATCACGGTCGATGAATGTAAAAATTAGGCAAGAAAAGCATTTATGTAGTATCCTGAATAGGCTGGGTAAAAGTTTGCCTAAATCGGTGGTTTAAAAATCATGCAAAGGTAATAGAATACAACATAATTGTTATTACAAATCTCCTTTTTAATCCCAGCCAATGCCAATCAGCAAAAGATCATAGATTCTAAGGTAAAAATGATATTATGTCATGTAGGTTAAGAAAACTGGATCGATTAGTCAATCACAATCCTTGTTCGAGCACATTCGATCTCTTCTATTTAAAATGCATACAATAAACATGTAATGAACCCGAAAGAAACAAAAAAGAAATCATCAAATACGAAAGTGATGCAGGTTTTTAGAAAGTTATCAATAAATAATATAAATCAAAAAAACTGAAATAAATTATTGATCAAATTATGTTTAAAAGGTAGAGGCCACTCATATTATACAGTGAGATAGTGTTGAAAAAACTAAACATAGGTAAAAGTTCAGTAGTGGTTAATACCATACGGTGCAATTAGTGAGCAACAGTGATAGAAAAAACATGTAGAAAACGGGGTAATAGCTGAAAGCAATATGAAACAGCTGGGTTGACAATCATGCGCCTAGTATGTTCAATAAACCTGCTATACATAAGCAATGAGGTGGAATTTGTCAAATTATGGTTCCTACATGATAACTCAACAATAAATGGATGCCTATGTCATAAATAATCATGATTTCACAAATAGTTCCGTCGGTTAGATGGAAGTCAGTTCAAACATGTTAGTGTCATGATCGAAGAAAATGGGATCCCAAATAGAACAAAATGTACAAAACCAAAACTCACTGTTTACGAACTTTGCAACAGGTAGCCTACTCACAAACATGGAGTTAAATACATACCTTATTTGGTAATTGTCAAAGAAAAATTAACATCGTAAGTTGTTCGCCAGTCACAGCCATTAGTCGATCAACGAAATCGATTATCAGTCACAGATAGGTTTTCAAATTTAGGTTTCGCAATTTTGTTCCAAATTTACTTTTTGGCAGAGGGATTGTTGTGGGTAATTAAGTAGTGTACATAATATATATGACTTACCAATTCTATGTGACGAAGCTCAAATGTCATGCATGGACAAAGGATGTTATTCCTAAAGTTACCAAAATATAGGCATTTAATTATCAAGCATGCAAGAATACCAGCAAAATAATTTTTATTTCTTCATAAACGTAATTTTGAATAAGACCAACAAAACATTTGTATTTGTTCATAGTACCAGTTCTGAATAAGACAACCTAAAGCATTGGTATTTCATTCTAATATGATGGATATTGTTATGTTTGAATGATGAATGATACCGCTTAAATTAATTATATGTGAGACGTGGTTTTATCAAGTATATCTTCAATTTTATTATGCTCATACTCTATCAATTTAAACATGGAAGTATTTCTATTTTCAAATTATGCTAAACAGCGAAGCACTAAATATGATGGAGTGTTTCATTCAAATGAATAAACTATTATTTTAACCTATAAATTATTATGAAATTAATATGAATACTTTAACTATAACAAAATTATATAGCCACAAATGGTAGAAAAGCAACTCGGATGCTTTGAAAGTTAAAACAAACAACTTATTTAAAAGTAATTTGAAGTAATTATAAATGTATAATTTGACTTAACAAAGTATAATCACATAAATCAAACAAATGAAACCAATGAGAGGATTCACGAAATCAAATATATAATTTTTGGAAATTTTTGTAGTCATCGATGATCTACGCAAGTAGTCCAATTATGATCTGCCTCTAGTAAGAGTAGACATAAAACTACTACTCAGAACCAATTTTGAAATAACTACATGGAATCAAACGCATGATACGTTTCATATGCAGAACATTTAACTATAACAATGTACAAAGGTATAAAGGGACTGCCAAAATCTGTACACTATTCTACTAATCGACATTAAGAATTCATATAATATATGATTTAGTAAAAATATGCCATTTTCACTTTTGGAGAAAAACTGGATGATTTTTGTTTTTGGGTTTTTATGTAACAATAACTTGATAAAACTCCTTTTAAAAATAATTGAAGTTGTAGCCCTAATACATGTGGTTTATTGCATTAGGCAAGGAGTTTTAAGGAATGTCTATTGAATTTCAATAGCGTTAAGCATAAAAATAATTTATGCATTTAACCTTATTATGCAATATTTGTGGTTGAACTTCTCATAATTTCTAATCACCTTTTCCTGCAGTGTTCGGAACCCAATCAAAAAGTTATAACTAACATCTAATTCAATCAGTTAAATGCAAAACTTAATCAACATGTATGTTACTACTACCGAAACAACAATTTTAGAAATTATTCCAATCATAACATGATTCAAAGAATACTTTTTTTTGAAATATTATTTTTCATACGTGATAAAGGGAATTTAACCTCAAATGCATAGATTACACATTCCAGCATACCAATAATAGAAAAAAAATCATAAAACCCAAGAGAACAGAAATTTTGGACGAATTGAGTGTGGTTGCACAACTGTAGTTATCTAATAGAAAATTTTAGAATTTTGAAATCGAGAGAGAAGAGCATAGAGAAGGAGAGGAAGAGCAGGTGGAGAAAGTAAAAATTGGGATCGCATAACAAAATAACTAACAGTTGAATCGTGGAAGGTGTTGCCCCAGAACATCGAGAAATGCGAAAATATGGTTAGAAAACATGTAGAAAGAATGAAGGAAGATGTGGAAATAATTGTGGAAAATTCTTTGATAACAAGGATTCCTATTTCTCAATGATATCCCACGATCGAGACAATTGGCTGAATCCCGTGAAACCATTTCATAGAAGTTCATTGATATCTTCTTTTTATAAAGCAAATCGACTTCGATTCTTGAATTCACATCTTTTAAAACCTACACAGTCTTCCGTTCTTGGCGCGGAAGCAATTTGCTTAGCTTTACATCCGTCCCAAGGTATCATTTCCAATACATCTATGGGGCAGGCTCGTACACATTGAGTTGGGCCCAACAAAATGAGAGTTTAGGACCCTCCCATCAAAGAATTGAATTAAGAAGCCTTATTTAATGAATTTCTAATCGAGAACGAACTTTTAAATAACACATGTCACATTTTTAGATGAATGGTTTCTGATTTCCTATTTAAGTAATAGATTGTTTCATATGCAAATAAGGGAACTTCTTAACATATCATCTTATCTTAATTAATAACTTCAAGTATAATAGCCTACTTTTAGGTTAAAAAATAATAGAGCTATCAACTTAGCAAGTGTTTGAAATGCCATTTTCATATATTTTCTGGTGTAATACATTAACATTTAGAAAATCAGTACTATTGGATGAAGGAATTCTATGTTGGCCACATACAAATTATCTTGTCCAATTTCTCAAATTATAATTCGTAGAGTTGATTTTTCAAAATATAACATTGTAAATTTCAACATCAAAACTCTGAAATCAACGTAAAATTTCTATATTTCAGAATCAAATAGTGAAGCATAAATTTAAATTTGGATTAAGTATAGAACTCAGTTTGCAAAATCAAACTTAAAAATTCAGAATTGAAAATTCCAATTCAAAAATCAAATTTTCAGCGTCAAAATTCAACTTTGAACTTCTGGAAATCGCATGCGCCAAAATTTAAAATTTTGAAATTAAAAGGTTTAACTATGATATCAAAGCTTATAACTCAAATTTTAAAATCCATTTTTTTCAAAATTAAAAATGTAGGATTTTACTATTTGGAATAATGGGATACCTTTATTCAACCAAAACACAAATTTGATGTTTCAATGGTTAGAACCCATGGCGTATAGATACTCTTACCATACAATGTCAGACTACTTGCCAATTTTGTTTTCAAATTTTGAATACAAAAGTGTTAAATAACCTAAATTTAAAATTCTATTTTTTTATTGAAAATATGCAGGATATATACTCATAACTATCGTTTCCAAAATCTTTAAATGAAAAAAGTAATAAAAAAATCAGTTTAGAGCGGTAGAATGTGTTTTCTATATATGCAGTTTTAACAAACAATTAAATTTGATAGCCATCTATTTACAATCAATTTCACCATCTTCAGTAAATAGGTTGAATAAATTCATTTACAAAAGTTTCAACAGGTAACGTAAGTGGATTTGATAATAATAGTCTATCGGATGAAGATGTAAATAGAGATTTATTTTTTAGTAGGAAATAGTTTTTGTTTACATAAAAAATGTGCACATTTTATGTATGTTGCTCTATTACCATATTTAGGAGATATAATTTTTATGCTGTCAAACAATAATGTTGCTGATATAATTACATGTTGATGTTTATTGTGACTTGCTTTTTTGAAAAAAAATTAACTATAAGAATTTATAAAATCAAATTGAAAATACCTACGCTTAGCTTTTATATCGAAAAAAGGATAAACAAATAATACACCGGATACACATAAAAACATGGAAAGCAAAGTAAGTGAACAATACCAAACCTTTTATTTTCATTTGAGAGGACATCTTCAACTGAAAGCAAAATTCATCACTAACAATTTTACTACTTAACACGTATACATCAAAATCATTTCTTCTATTTTCATGTAGCAATGCCTGCATGTAAAGCAAATATATATTAATCATTTGAAAAAAAATCATTTATTATTGTCTCTTTCTGATTATTAATTAAGATCTTGAAAGCATTCATCATAGAAGATGGTATACTATTGCACTGATTTCAGTTAACTTCCTGGTGTTATGTACCCTTTCTTTCAATTTTGAGTTAAAAAAGTGAGGAAACTACAAAATAAATGTTAATCTAAATCATGTCACCGTATAATCACCCAAATCCCAATATAAGGAAATTATAAAAAAACGACGTTAATACGTATTCGAGAACTTATAACGATTTGGGAAAGATTCTAATCAAAGGAATACGTTATACCGTAGCGTAGTTTTCCATTAAAGAATAAGGATCTGATGTATAAACAATAATATTAGAATTGGCTTGCCGAAGTACCTTGAACCAAGGAAATGGGGATGATGCCGGAAGGAAACGGTGGACTCTGTTGAGATACTTAAAACATGTCGTTGATTTCAAAATTAGTGGTGAAGAAAACAGCTACATCCGTTTGGAAATGTGAGGAATGGGGGAGAAAAAAGAATTAGGTTAACCATTTGGAAAAGATGAAGCATAAGCGGCTGTATCGAGGAGAGTGATAATGCAATGGGAAGGTTTGGATAAAAAAATATTGCGCATTGGTACGTGAACACGTGGCAACAAAAGAACGTTTGGTTTCTGCTTACGAATATAATAAATAGATAGATACTAACACTATTATCTAGAATATGTATATATATATATATAGGAAATATATGCTGGTACTGATTATGTCTAGAATTTTTGTTAGACTCAGGTTAGCACTAAATCCTTGTTTCAAACTTTTCTCACTATTTTCAAATGATTCCAAAATTATTTTCTTATTTTAAATCCATTTTCAAATGATTTTAGAATTAATTCCTTATCTTAAATTTATTTTTAAAATGATTTCAAAATTACTTCTGTATTTTAATATATATTTCTTTGTTCTTAAACTTATTTTAACTCCTGTTTTTGACATACTTTATTTTTCAAATATATTTTAACTTCTAATTTAAATATTTCTTACTTATATATTTAATACCAATTTTATTATAGTCACTTACGATTTTAATTTCCATAGTTATATTTATTAAGTTCTAGCATATTTCTTATATTCATAGTTATATATATACACTTTTATATCATTTTATATACAGTTTTTAACCATTTTTTAAATCATCTTAGTATATGTTTTTAAATTTATTTGTACTTGAAAAACTCTATTTTAATATAAAGGAATATAATTTGTTTTAACTCAGAAATCACCATAATTTATTTAATTAATATTTGTTATGATTTAATTTTTTTTTGAAAATATGATGAGGTCAAAATACCAAAAAGTATACATCAACATACGTGCCATTATTTTCAAATTTAAAATTTGAAAAGTTGTGTCTTTTGAATTCAAACCTATTCTGAAAGGATTTGACTAGTGGGAGACTATAAATAAGCTTCTAAATTGGATTTTCAACTGACTTTTCTATATCTTCTTCTTTCTCTTCTCTCTATTATTCTTCTTCTTTAATGGTTAAATTCCATATTTATATTCGGTCAACTTTCAAAGAAAATTATAATAATCTCTCTCTTTCAATTCTCTGTTAAACTATCTTTGAAACTCAAGTTCTATTCAAGAGTTATAGGATTTCTAAAATCAGACATCGCAAAATCAAGTTATATCGAGTGCATCCTCCAAAACTAATATTTAGAAAGGTGTGGCCATGTCCCGTATAAATCGAATGGGTGTGATTATGTCCCGGAAATCAATTGGGTGTAGGCTGAGGCCTGGAAATCAATTGAGTCTCACTGTACTATGGAAATCAGTTAGGGTGTCCTCTAGTAGCCTTGAAATCAAGGATTGCGATATTGGATATTAGTTGAAAAGAAATCCACATCAACCTAACATTGTATGGGACTATATGTAGGGTAACTCTGTACTAGTATAAAGTTAAGGTGTTTGCTTTCCTTTTACTGCCTTTTATTTTTATAATCGACATCTATGGCTGAGTCTGTGATTATTGATATTTGTGATTTGCATAACATTATGATAAACTTAACAAAATTTCAAGAAATTAATAAAATCCAGAAAACATTGTTCACCATCTCTAGTGTTTATTTTGCCTTAAGATCCTTAATCCACATCCCTAATAATTACATTCAAATTCAATAGTAATATTGATATATCACTAGAAGTGAAATTGAAAAAGGAAAAAATTTAAAACTCTTGAACAAATTCTTTCGAATTTGAAAAGAAAGGAACCTAAAGTTTATGTAAAATGTTAAAGCTTTCAAAAACCGAAATAATGTCTCAAAGCGCATAAGTGCATTTAGTATTTTCTTATAGCAAAAGATTTAGGATTCAATAAAAAGAAAGTATTTGAAGATTCAATGAAAACAAAAGCTTCAACGGAAAGCAAAAGACTAATATTCAAATTTTATGTTACACATAATTTCTTTTAGAAGAGATAATTACATTTATAACAGATCTTATTTTTTTTCAAAGTAAAATAGTTAAACTACTCGCATTCATGAATAAAATCAGTTTTTGGAGAAGTTGCTTCAATTTAAAATATACAACGATAATATGTAAATTAAAATAAAACATAAAATTTTATTATAGTTATTTTAGAACATGTAATAATCAGATCATTTTTTTTAAGTTTATGCTTTGGACCACGTAAACATTTTTTTCATCCTTTTTTTTATCATAGATGTATTTAATGTGGTCATTATCGTTGTAAATTAAATTATCATATTACTATAAGTGCATTTAACTTATTATTACGGTGAATAAATGATGCTAAAATTATGACGAGGTTCGGTTATGCCTACGTCCTCGGACCCAATAACCTTATATTTCTTCATTTGAAGAGGAGTTAGTACAATACGAGAAGAAACATAAAACAATCAATACAAATTTCTCACCCTATACAGAAATAAGGATCTTATTGAAGATATAATATGGAGAGCTTTCTTATCTTGCGTTGAAAATAATGAGCAAACGTATTCATTTATATAGTAGTAAGGATGAAGAATGCTTTGAAGATAAGAATGAAATATATCCAGATTTCCTTGATATGAT
The DNA here is from genome assembly GCA_030737875.1 of Allium sativum. NCBI lineage: Eukaryota > Viridiplantae > Streptophyta > Magnoliopsida > Asparagales > Amaryllidaceae > Allium > Allium sativum. The sequence goes on from CM060910.1 coordinate 514,572,490, forward strand.
TCCTTCACAAATCTAGTATATTTGTATTTGTTTCCACCTGTGACACCCTACGTCCGTTAATGTCACTCTTTAATAGAATGCATTAAGTTCCATGAAACGTTATAAGTAAACAGAACAGAATCTCACGAGACAGATATATAAAATAACAGCGAAAATTTAAAACTTTATTTTCCAATAGAAAGCATCGTGGTCTCAAAATCCAGTTACAACATTAGACTGAAATACTGGAATAAAATGCTTCAAATAAAAACATCTGCCTTGCGCTAAAAACCATCAAAGTATAGAAGTAAAAATCCATAGTCCCCATACGTAGCCATAAACAAGTAGACAAGAAGTCAAAGTGGTACATCGAAGAAAATCCAAATCTAAGTAGAAAACAGAAGAGAGTCCTAATCAAGCCCGAGCGTTCCCACTCTAAGAACCTGAGGGGGAATGGAAGAGATAGAAAAGGAAACAAAACGGGTCAGACATAAAGTTTGGCGAGTCCAGTTACTTTTAGCATATAAATAAGTAAAAGTATCATGAAAGGCATAAAAACTAGATGAGAGATAACGGTATCAGGTAACGTGTATGAGCATGATAGACATGATAAATAGAATAAACAGAATAGACTATGCTTTTCTAATACTTTTCTCTGCACCAATACTTGTTATCCCGTAAAAATACGTGTTTAATATGTCGTATTTAACCATGTCGTTATTCGTCGAGTTGTAAGCATCAAGTCGTTCCAAGGCAATGTCGTGAGAAAAGGAAGGAACCATGCTGTCTTTATGGCGTTAAGAGGAAGCTAAAGTGATTTATAGTCATGCCGCTCTAATGTAATGACATAAGATAAGGTTGAGATTCATGTCGGCCTTAAACCATGTCATGAGGGCCAGGTCAGGATCAGGAAATGCATCATGTCGTCCATCCTCCATGTCGTTCAGCGACACAAAGAATAGGCTGCTACTGAAGATCCCGATATGAACCATGTCGTGACCTACTTATGCCGCAAGATATGAAAGCCAAGCCGTTAAAATCATGTCGCAAAGGAAGAGGTTCTACCACATCAGGTCGCTCGCAATCATATCGCGTCCTTCCATATCGTGCTCCATCCATAACGTCAAAGTTAAGTCGTCATGCGATATGGCACCGTGACATGCCATAAGCCCAAGACGTAAAGAAACATAAGGTCACATGACATGAATCATGCCGTCAAGCCTCTAGATCGTTCAATGACATATAGGGCCAGTCGTTATTCAAAGTTTGAAGCTAAACCATGTCGCCTCCAACTAATGTCGAATCATGCAAACGATACGAGCCATGATAAGGAAGGTCATGTCGGGTCACAAGCTTAAGGCGTCAGGGGGTTAACCCGACAGGCGACACGAGTTATGTCGTAAACGACATAAGTTATAGCGAGAATCTGAGTCATGTCGGTGGCGACATGAGTCATGGCGTTTTTCTGCATAATTACGAAACTGCCATCTAGTCTGAAGATCGCCTATAAATACCCCTCATAATTCACTTGAGAGGGGGACCGAAAATTCATTCTTATGAGGAGACTCCGTCAAATTCAAAGCTCGTCTACAACTTCTCTAATGGCTTCTATGAATTCATCAACACTTTTCTAACTTCATGAAGATCAAATCCAAGTCAATAATCATGAGAGCTTTCTACAATTGGATCTAAGCACCTTCAATCTCATTCAAGCTATGAAGATCATGAGAAATGATCAAAGCATACAAGTGATTGAAGATTCATTACAAAGCTAAATTTCTTCCCCTTTCTTCACCAAATTTAAGAGAAGTTAAGACATAAATAGAGTTAGGAGAGAGAAATGATTGTAATGAGGGAAAATTCATATGTTGTAAGCTTGAATATTATAATGAGAATTGATTGAAAGTGGATGTAGATTCATATAAAATCGAACCACTATAAAAATTCCTTTGTGTTCTTACTTGCTTTTATCCGTTTATTTTAGCAATTACGGGGTCTCAAATTCTTACCGAATCGGTGAAGTGTAACTTTTACACCCTTGGTGTTTGATCCCAAATTTGGAGCAAACATTTGGCGCCCACTGTGGGGCCCGGATTGCCAATCAATTTCTCGCTCTCTCACAAGGTAGAAGGCCTTGCATTGGATTTCTGAATACGCTCCAATCATCTAATTTTTCCGAATTGAGATACTTACCTCTAAAGTCATGGGTAAGCCTGGTAGACCATCAAAGAAAGTTACAAGTAAAAGCGTCGAAGATGTCGATAATGCCACTAACACAGAAAATACCCTGCCTACTAATCAGTTTGAAGTCAGTGAAAATTCTAAAGCCGGAACTGCCGTAACAAGGAGGGAATTGGATGAAGTGGCAGCAAGACTGATGAATCGAATTGGCATTGCGAATGAGGCCATGATGAAGAAGCTTGAAATCATGTTCGCCATGCAAGCCGCAACGGCCAAAGTCACCATGAGTGCAAGCCGTCTCAAAACTGCTAAAACCACTGGAACGGAAGATACTGGATCTTCTTCCTCGAGCCCGAATAAAGGAAATTCTGTCCAGGAGGTTGCAAATCCTATTCATAAGGGAATGAAGCCACCTACTCATAACCACTCCGGAAAAGCGACTCCTCAACAAGCGTTTGGTTCCACCAAAGGGGCACTTCCCCATGCGGGAGGTCCAGGGCCCCAGAATCTGAACCATGATCGTTTGCGTAGGCAAACATCTGGTAAAGAGGAAGGCGTCCGCCCCGTGGACCAACTCAATGAGGAGGAGCGAATATTCGGAATGGTACGGAAGATCATGAATTAGAGCCAGAAAGAAGTGGACGATGAAAAGGAATGGGGATTTTCTCCTACAAAAACCCCACTTACAGAAAGAATAAAAATGGCGCCATATTCAAATAAATTCAAACCCCAAGTTGTACAAGCCTATAATGGAACTGGCGATCCCAACGTGTTCCTATTCAAATACGATCAGCACATGGATGGGGCACGTGCTACTGATGAGCTCAAATGTTTATACTTCCCTACCTACTTGGAAGGAGTAGCTTCACTCTGGTTCATGAAATTCCTGTCGAAATCCGTGGATGACTTTGCTACCTTGGCCAAGCTGTTCAGACAGCAATTCAGGCTTCAAGCAACCAAGGTGCGTGATGTGAGGGAATTGAATGAGTTGGAACAAGGGCCAGGGGAGTCCATTAAAACCTTCCTTTCTCGTTTTAACACAGATGTGGCCGAAGTTGGAAACTATGAGCCATGTTTGGCTTTGATGGCTCTAAAGGGAGGTATAAGTAAAAAGACCAAACTCGGGCGGTGGATCAAGAAGAAGAAGCCTACCACTCTCGAAGAGTTATTTGACAAGGCAGAGGAGTATATAGCCGTGGACAAGGATCAGGCCTATACAATGGAAGCTACAGAAAATAAGGAGCCATCAGAAAAGAGAGACGTAAACGTGCAAGGAGGACAGAAAAACGCCGGAGGAAATCAGAAAAGAGGGAATGAAGGGAAAGATGGTCGAAACAGCAAAAATCTTCGTTTCTTCAAGAATTCCGAAATGACTCCTCTTAACGATACCATAGAGAACATTTATATGGCGACCAAAGACATTGAAGAGTAGCCAGAGCTCGGGAAGTTAAGAGTCACTGATAACGCAATAAAGTCCGGCAGGTTCTGCCGATTTCACAACCAGCCGGGGCATAGCACGAACAAATGTAGACATTTGAAAAGCTTAATTGAAGAACTGATAAGGAAAAACAGGCTTCAACAGTACACAAAGAACTCCCAGAATGATCAGGGAACTCAAGACCAAGGAACCTCTACAGGACAGCCTAAAAAGAATGAGAACGCTTCGATTGCTGTTGTACCAAGGATGATCATAAACACCATTTCAGAAGGCCCCTACACGATTAGGAAAAGCTGGGGGGGATATAGTGAAGTATGCTCATGAGGTGAAAAACTTTTCGAAAAAAGGTGAACTCATGACCATAGACAAAGTTTTATCGGCAAAAGTACCAAGAATCCTACGAGACGACATCACTTTTAAAGATGAAGATCCGACTGGGATCATAACACCTACAGAGGATCCAATGGTGATAACCATTGGTCTGGGCCCAGCTATAGTTAGAAGGGTGTTAGTCGATAGCGGAGCATCAGTTAATATCCTCTTCTTTAGCGCATTCCATAGGATGAAGCTTTCCATGGGCAACGTAAAAGCCTATCAGAACAAGGTCCATGGATTCACTGGTCAAGCTGTTCAACCAATTGGTGTCATCATTCTACTGGTTAAGCTTGGAGAAAGAGAGCAAAAAGCCGCAATGGTACAGGACTTTGTTATAATTGATGAACCCTCTGCTTACAATGCCTTCCTAGGAAGACCTACTCTCGTAGCATTCAGAATAACTATGGCTCCGTGGCGCATCACTATGAAATTTCCAACGGAGAATGGCATTGGCACAATTATAGGTGATCAACAAGCAGTAAGAGAGTGTTATTTGGTCGAATTGGCGGAGGCAAGGAAGAAGGAATTGAAGAAGGATGTAGAGCCGCCGCTCCGCATCCAAAAACCCCTCTTATAGTAATTAAAGCAAAACCCCCATACTAGTGAGCACAGTGGTGCTTGGAAGGCAATTGATCCAAGGAAAAACAGTATGGGGGAAAATAGAGCAGCACCGGCTGAAGATACTATCCCTGTTCCAATATCCGACAAGAACCCTAACCAGGTCTTAAAGATAGGATCTCAGCTAGGCATGAAGCTGCAAAAGGAATTAATCTTGTTTTTGAAAGCAAACTTAGATGTATTTGCCTGGGAACACTCAGACATGTGTGGGATCCCACCGAATATAATTGTTCACAAGTTGAATATAAATCAAAAGTTAACTCATGTGAAACGAAAAAGACGAATGCAGGGATTTGAAAGATCCGAGGCTCTAAAAGAAGAAGTAGATAGGCTGCTCAAAAATAATTTCATACGAGAATCTACATATCCAGATTGGGTTTCTAACCCAGTGCTTGTCAAAAAGTCCAATGGAAAGTGGAGAGTGTGTATGGATTACTCAGATCTTAATAAAGCGTGCCCAAAAGACAATTTTCCTTTGCCCCGAATTGACCAACTCATAGATGCAATAGCGGGGCACGGGTTACTATCTTTTATGGACGCATATTCCGGATATAATCAAATTATGATGCACAAGCCAGACGAAGAGAATGCGAGTTTCATAACGGATAGAGGACTATACTACTATAAAGTCATGCCATTTGGACTGAAAAACGCAGGAGCAACTTACCAACCTCTTGTAAACTCCATGTTTAAATCTCGGATAGGGAATACAATGGAAGTATATGTAGACGATATGCTAGTCAAATCAAAGAAGGTCGAAGATCATCTCGAGGATCTGGCAGAAATGTTTCACATACTCAGGAAGTACGGGATGAAACTAAACCCATTAAAATGTTCATTCGAAGTCTCTTCGGGGAAATTTCTCGGGTTTATCGTCAATGCTAGGGGCATCGAAGCAAATCCCTCTCAAATTGAGGCTTTAAGGGAAATGCAGGCCCCGAGGACAAAAAAGGAGCTCCAAAGCTTAAATGGAAAGGTAGCAGCACTGAACAGGTTCGTTTCCAAAGCAACGGATCGATGTATTCCGCTTTTTGATGCTTTGAAAAAAGGGAAGAAGGACTTCCAGTGGACCTCAGAGTGCTAGGAGGATTTCGAGGAATTGATAAGACATATGGAATCACCACCAATGTTATCGAAGCCTAAGGATGGGGAGGATCTATTTTTATATCTAGCAGTTTCATCACATTCCTTGAGTGCAGCACTAATCCGAGAAGAAGCAGGAGTATAGTTGCCGGTATATTACATTAGTAAGAGGCTCGCCAGGGCAGAGCTAAATTACCCTAAACTAGAGAAGCTCACATATTGCCTCCTTGTTGCCTCAATAAAGCTGAGACCATATTTCCAATCTCATCCTATCAAGGTCCTCACTGATCAACCGTTAAGGAAAATCCTCTTTCGCCCAGAAACTTCAGGAAGGCTACTGAAATGGAACATTGAGCTAAGTCAATATGACATCACTTACCAGCCTCGAAGAGCCATCAATGGCCAAGCCCTAGCGGATTTTATTGCTGAGTTTACAAATAGGGGAGAAGAGGTTAAGGAACCAGCGGAAACAGAGATTGCCTGGAAACTATACTTTGATGGATCCAGAAACGACCACTGTTCAGGGGCTGGAATCGTCTTAGAAACCCCAGAAGGTTACTCTTTATACTATGCCTTGAGATTAGAATTTCCATCAACCAATAATGAGGAAGAAAATGAAGCATTAATAACAGGGTTAAAGCTGGCAAAATAACTAAACCTAACAACTTTACAGATTCTCAGCGACTCTCGGTTGGTGGTAGGTCAAGTACGCAAGGAGTTCCAAAACAAAAAAGGAAACCTCCCTTCTTATCTAATCAAAGCTATGGAACTTCCTAATGACCTTGACTACTATGTTATATCTCACATCCCAAGAGAACAAAACTCAAAAGCGGATTCTCTTGCGAAGTATGCTAGTTCATCAGACGCTCAGCTGCTGGGTTTAATCCCCATCGAAGTCCTTTCTACCCCAACCATTGAGGAAGTGAGTGTAGACTGGATAATGGAAACCGTTGAAGAACCTACATCGTGGATGACTCCAATCAAAGAATATATCCTCAATGGGACACTACCTGAAGAGAAGAAAAACAAAAGGAAAATATTGTGCAAGGCCCCTTTGTACCTCGTCCAAGAAGGAAGGTTGTACCGGTGAGGATTCTCCATGCCATTGCTGCGATGTGTGACCAAGAAGGAATCTAAAGCAATCTTGGAAGAGTTGCACAAGGGTGAATGCGGAGGACACACCGGTGGTCAAACGTTAGCCAAGAAGGTTCTGCGATATGGCTATTTCTGGCCTGATGTCAATCTAGATGCCATGACCTATGTAAAGAAGTGTGACAGATGCCAGAGATTTGCTAAGATTCCAAGAGCACCTCCCACAGAACTAGCTCAAATGGTCAGCCCATGGCCATTTGCGGTCTGGGGCATAGATTTGATTGGGATATTACCCGCTTCAAAAGCAAATATGAGATACGCAATAGTAGCTGTCGACTATTTCACCAAATGGGCTGAAGCAGAACCTTTGACCACTATCACGTCAAAGAAAGTAATCAATTTTGTTTCGAAATCATCATTTGCAGGTTTGGAGTGCCACAAAAGATCATCACCGATAATGGAACCCAGTTTGAAAGCAACGAATTCCTAGACTTCTGAGCTAAATATAAGATCAAAAAGAGCTTTGCAGCTGTGGCTCATCCACAAGAAAATGGGCAAGTGGAAGCCATCATCAAAATACTAAAGTCAACCATTAAGAAGCGTCTCGAAAAAGCCAAAGGGAACTAGGTCGATGAACTACATTTTGCATTATGGGCGTACCATACAACACATAAAACTACCACAGGGCACACCCCATTTTCACTCGCATTCGGGTCAGAAGCTATGATCCCAGTGGAACTGGAAGTACCAACTCACCGCAGAATCTACTTTAACCAGAAGGAGAATGAAGAACTGCAATTAGAGGCACTTCATTTACTCGAGGAAAAGCGAAAAGAAGCAGAGCTTAAGATAGCGGCCCATCAACGGAAAGTAGCCAGATATTTCAATGCAAAAGTCAAACAAAGAACTTTTCAAGTCGGGGACTTCGTCCTGAAGAGAATTATGACAGGAACTAGGGTATTCGAACCCAATTGGGAGGGACCGTACATAATAAGACAGAAATTTGCAGATGGCACTTTTGAGCTAAAAACAACGGACGTAATCGCGCTCCCTCGAGCATGGAATAGCATTCATCTTCGCCTTTACTTTGTTTGAAGTTTCTTTCACATATTTCGCATCATACATACATCATGAATTGTAAATAAATCGTGCATTGTGACTATCATTGCAAAGTTTGTACAAATTAGTGAAAGAAATTACTTTACCTGTCTAAAAATCATACATTTGCAAGTTTTTAATTTCAAGCTGCTAACATCGATTTTAATTACAGGCTCTTTAAGAAAACAAAAACGCATTGAGAACCAAATAGGGCTTGAGGAATGCTATAGCACATCCCCGGACAAGGAGAAATTCAAGCACCTGTTGCTTAATACACAAACATCTATACACTTTTACTACAGAGGGTGTGAAGTGCAAAACCATAAAAAAGGGGAATCAAGAACTCTAGACCCAAACTACGGATCAAGTTTTGAATTTCACCCTAGGGGCACATTCTTAATAACAGAGTTTGAAGTCCCAGTTTTGACAAGTCACAACCAGAATCTGACAAATAAACTAGCGTCAGACACTTGAAAAAATACGATGGTAAACCCAAGACCTCCCCGAGGGGCACCCGGTTCATCGCCGACGCCATTAAGATATGGCCGGATAGCGATACAAACACCGGGCTTTTGAACCCAAGACCTCCCCGAGGGGCACCCGGTTCATCGCTGACGCCATTAAGATATGGCCGGGTAGCGATACATACACTGGGCTTTTGAACCCAAGAACTCCCCCAGGGGCACCCGATTCATCGCTGACGCCATTAAGATATGGCTGGATAGCGATACAAACACCGGGCTATTGAACCCAAGACCTCCCCGAGGGGCACCCGGTTCATCGCCGATGACATTAAGATATGGCCGTATAGTGATACAAACACCGGCCTTTTGAACCCAAGACCTCCCCGAGGGGCACCCGGTTCATCGCCGACGCCATTAAGATATGGCCGGATAGCGATACAAACACCGGGCTTTTGAACCCAAGACCTCCCTGAGGGGCACCCGTTTCATCGCCGATGCCATTTATACATGGCTGGATAGCGATATTAACATAGGGTTTTCAAAGACCTCTTCGGAGGCATCCGCTCAGATACTGGATCTTCCAAATCCAGCCATTAATTATGGGTCCTTCAAACCCAGTTACTGACGGACCCAAAGACCTCTTCAGAGGCATCTGACAAGTTCAACAAGCGTCTGAATTATTCAGATCCAACGAACAACGGATCAAAGATCCTTTCAAGGGCATCCGGTTATAAGCCGAATCTTCCAAATTCAGTTAGTAACAGAACCAAAAACTTCCCTCAAAGTTATCTGATAAAAACCACAAGTAACTGGACCACTCAGTTACCAGGAACAACAGATTCCTTTATCTAACTGTAAAAACCATGCCTAATTTCAAGATGTTAAAACCAATTGTGGTATGGGGGAATTACCATCGCATTAATGAAATCTAATGACGCTCTCTTAAACATACTACAATCTGGTCGTAATCTCATGAAAACCCGGCATTAGGTCACCCAACCAACAAAACTGGATTTTCTGGAATAACTAAGATGAAATTAAAAGATCCTAATAAAACAGTTATCCACGTGAAAGGGTTGTGAGCATTGTCTAAGTCAAGATCAGGAAAATCCAATAAAGTTGGCCTGTCATAACAAATAATTTGTAGTGCAGAATTTGTATTACAAATATAAAACAAGCATGAAATGCAAAAAATGTAAAAGCATAGCGAAACCAAAAGCAAAATTTAAGGCATGAAAAGCAGGACACAATTTCCTGACAACAAAGCAGAATTATACCATAAAGCCACAGGTTAAAGTGCAAAATGTTAGACAACAGAGTGCATAAAGATGACAAGTAAAAGAGTAATAAGCGGGGACCGACGCCCGCATATACAACCGGCCTGAATACAACACACGAATGGAAGTAATTAACAACCAAGTTGAGCAACTACTAAGCATGATCATTTCTTCTTGTCACTTGATCTCAAAGCCGGCTTGTTAAGTAAAGGCGGAGGGGTCTCTTCCACGTTACCCTGATTCTCTTGGGAAGAAAAAACAGTAGTCTCCATCTCCTTCTTCTTCTTCCTCTTCTTCTTAGACAATGAGGACTTGGCAGACTTCTTTCCTTTCTCCTTGGTAGTAACCCGGGGACTCTCATCTGCAAGGTCGTCACTAAGGCTGTAGTCAACAACATCCAAATCTGAGAAGGCACCGATCTTTGCATCCTGTGAACCAGGAGTTGTAACAAGCAAGGGTGTGTTACTAGGAGGAGGGGGAGTAATGAAAGAAGTAAGAGGAAAAGTTGTCAATGGCGAGTCATCCCTAATAGCTCTTGTTGTCATTGCATTGCCTATGGCAGGAGAAGACAGGGGTGAAATTAAATTCAAAATATGGAAACATTGAGCATAATAAGCAAAGGACCTAGGTGAATCGAAAATGGACTCTAAGCACGACAGGGTAAAGTTAGTTTCGATTTTACTTGTATCTAGTAGATTCTCCGGGGGATCCCTATGCTCGATTCTCCAGTGATTGGGATTGTCATCATCAGCCTCATCGTTTTCACCATACTCATTAGAAATATCCTCTGTATTAATATCCCCCTCAATGGTGACATTTTTATCTTTAGGAGCATCAACTGGGTTAGCTAATGTCTGCGAGCCAGAAGCCTCCAAGGACAAAGGATCAACAGGAGGATTCACATCAGGTTGGGTTTGAACTTTCCCACCGGAAGTACCGGTCCTTTCGACTATAAGTTGTGCCTTTCCTTCTGCCAAAGCCTCTCTGGACCTATCGTCTAAGAGTTTGTCAATGAGTTCATCCTCGCTACAATCATCACCGTTAATCTCAAGCAGACGCTCCCAAACAAGCGCCAAAGTACGTGCAAAAATATCCCCTAAGTAATGCAAACTTCCACGGCTCATGACACTGTATACATAAAAGTAGAACATATCATCATCAGCTTCGTCCATAGTCTGTTTGTGAGCTTCTTCTGCAATTATCTTGTCCTTTTCAAGAGATTCGACCTTGGCCATCAGTGTCTGGTTAGAAGCCTTCAGAGATTTTACCTCCTTACGAAGATTAGCGGCATCCTCCCGATATTGTTTGGAGAAATCCTTCTCTACAGCCAATTCGGCATCAACATTGCGCTTGGCAGTTATGGCATCCTTTTCTCTTTGTTTGGAAGCCTCGAGTTCTTCCCGGAGCTTATTAATCTCGTTGTCTGATCTTCTAACTCTGTGACTCTTTTGTTAAGAACTGCGATAGTAGCATCACGATCATCTAAAACCTTTTCCCATTTGACTTTATCACCCTCCAACTCGACAATTTTTGTAAGATGAGAGTCATGGCGCTTTTGGAGGTCATCACCAAGTTTCTCCCATCCACGCAACTTTTGGTAAAAGATATCTCTTACGATGTTCCATTTTGTATCAAGTTGACTCTTAGCATTATTGAACTGGTGTGTGTTTGATTTATAACCGCATCCACCTCTTTAAGAAAATCATCAGCGTCAGTTATACTTACTCCACGATAAAAGTAAAGCCCTTTCAAGTTCCAAACCGGGAGCTTTTCGGTACAGGAGATGTTCGTCGAGCCAGGAGTATAGCGAGGTTTATTGATAATCGAATGGATATCAGCTGAAGGACCAGGAGGGCCATAGGATGAAGGAAGTCGGGGTTTAATAGGCAGCTTCTCTACTCGGGAATGCTTATAAGAACCATCTCTTTCTCGTTTCCTCCCTCGCTCCCCTTCATCGGGAGTGTCTTCCCTTAGCCAACTGCGTCTTCTAGCCTCTTCCTCTTCTTCCTCACGTATCTTCTTTCTCTGTTCCTCGGTCAGAACAGATTCTGATACATGTAAAGACTGGGAAGAGGGTTTTGAGGGCGGAGGAGGATGGGGCTGATCACGGTGATGTGATGATTCCTGAGGTTCAGATCGTAGTAAGTGCTTTGGATCGATAGGTTTGCTCCGTTTACTAAAGTCTGATCTGATTCCTGATGAGTGTCTCCCGTGCATGTCTAAACCTGAAATGAGATATGAATAAGTTTTCGATACTTGAAACTATAAGGTATCTAAAAATGCTAAAGCAAGATTTAAACACAGAAAAAGAATTGGAATGCACAAGATGAATTTCTTTAAAAGATACTGTTGTTAACAGACCAGTCACATCGTCTGAGTTTAAGGGAATTCCTAAAGATTTAAGATGCTTTTCTGACTTAGTTGAGGTTATATCCCTAAGTCCGGTTTCTGTGGTTTGATGGTTGAGATGCTGAGTAACCGAACCATCCTGACTAAGATATCTAGAAGATTTGAGATCACTCAAATCGTCAAATGTACCTGCAGAATCTTCCTTAGCTGCATTTTCAGTAGGAGAACCTCCAGTTATAGTCTCATTATTTGGATCAGTTTCTATACAACCACGCCTTCACCATCATGTTCAATGCTGCACTCGAGTTCAGAAGGATTCACTTCCCTATTATCTCTTTTAGCTTGTTCAAAACCTAATTCTGGCTCAGGATGCGGGGAAATGTTCTCTTTCTCAATCGACTCAACCGATGTTGTAGGATCCTCGCCCCTATGACGGTTAGAGTCTTCATCCTTATTCAAAGTCGTCAACAAGGGCAATGTTTTTTCACTAACAGAGCCTGAACATATTTTCAAGGAAAGGTCAATGGAAGGATTTCGATCGGCTTGAGTTACACTCCTGTTGTCTGGATTTCCTAATTCTGATTTTGTAAGGTTAGGTTTAGGATGGAAGGTCCAGTCTTACATAAAAACTTCCTCAAGGGATGAAGTAGGTCGTATTGGTGAAGAATGCTATCTGTAATTAAAAGTTTTCTACTTCTCTTAGCCTCGTCAATAGCTTTCAGTGTTTCGTATGTGGCTTTAAGAGAAGGGGGTGCTTTGCTGTCCTTAATCAGGGTAGGGAGTACTGCATTTCAAAGGAAATAATGTGAGAACGTATAACTCAAAGGAAAGTAAAGTCGAGACCTCTGAATAAACTACGCATACCTCTATCTGTCCATTGTCCTCGGAATGGTTCGGGGCATCTGACGAAGAAAAATTGGTTTAAAAATCCTGAAACACTGTCCGGTAATTCGAGAACTAGCTTCTGATTTCTGGCACCTTCAACATGCATAATATAGAGGGTGTCCTTCCTACTCTTGAAAGAACACAAGAACCGAAGTTCCTGGAAAGTAGGCTCTTACTTTGTCGTATTCATGTAAAGGACATAAAGGCCCAGTAGAACTGTGTAGCCATTAGGATGGAGTTGAAAAGGAGCGATGCCTAGATGGTTTAAGATTCGCCCTAAAAAAGGATTAAACGGGGGAATAGCACCAACTACAAGCAATTGTTTGCTTACGGCAACATATCCGGCAGGAGGGTCGTCAGCAAATACGCCATCTTTTGGTAATATCGCATCTGTAAGAGGAATTCCGTATTGACCACACAATAGTTCATATTGCTCCTGAGTTAGAGTGGTAGATTGTCTCTCTTGATCCCTAGCTTTAATCAGGAGAAGGTCCGAAGGAAGGGGGGCAGAAACTTGGCTAGAGGTCGTAGCTGTTTCAGTCTCAGAAAACTTGTTTAAAGAGAAATCGGTTTGTGCCGAGGAGGTCTCTTTACTTTGAGGAAGAGTTTGCTTTTCAGTAGTCATTCTACACAGATATACTCGAATACATTTCAATTTTCTAATAGCAAGAATTAAAGAATAAAAATGTGAAAACACATCAAAACATTGAAACGAAGGAGACAAACACCATGGCAAGGCATTTGATGGCAGTAGAGTTAAGTCGTTATGATGTAATTGCTCATGTCGTAGCAGAAACATGTCGGTTCGCTCATGTCGCTACCACGGCTTGGAATCCAAGGTGGGTCACGACATGAGGCTCATGTCAGTTCATGGCATGAGGCTCATGTCGGTTCACGATATGAGGCTCATGTCAGTTCATGGCATGAGGCTCATGTCGGTTCACAACACAAGGCTCATGTCAGTTCATGGCATGAGGCTCATGTCGGTTCACAACACAAGGCCCATGTCGGTTCATAGTATGAGGCTTATGTCGGTTCACGACATAACACCCATATCGATCTCCGACATGAAACTCGTGTCAATCTACGACTTGAGCCTTATATCAATCCACGACTTGAATCTCGTGTCGATCCACAACCTAAGAACCATGAAGGTCCGCGACTCCGTGTTAGTTTGCAACTTCGAATTTTAAAAGCGATTCAACGCCAACACGAAGGTCCTGACTTTAAGAGGAATTATACAGCAGCTTTAGCAATAAAGGGTTCATGGTTTAGGTATTTCAGCAAGCAACCGATGTGCAATATAGAAAAATATTCAAAAAACTGTTCGTGTGATCATCATCGAATCAAAGTCCAAAACAAGACATTTTATGGCATTATAGTTATGTCGCTCGAGCACGTTTTGAGACTCATGTCGCAGAAACGACATAAGACTCAAGTCATATGTATTACACAGAACTATGAGTTTAAAAGGAATCAAAGGATTTCGGAGCTCTCATACACAAGTACACTCATTCTAATTCAACTTGTTTTTGATTCACAAGCGTCTCAATAACACAAAACAACCAAAATCAATTCATAAGACCATCACTTTATCGGAAATATGTAAAAACCCTAAATCCTATAAAAATCCTAGTATTTAGAGGAACAAAGAAGAATTCAGATCCGAAAATTACTTACAATAATTTTTAATGGTTTTCGAAGGAAGGGTTCTTCAAGATCGAGAGTGTAGGTCACAAATTGAATTGATGAAGCTCGTCGAAGTTGGTCGGAATCCGGTTGTGATGACTTTGATGGAGGTGTCGGCTTGATTTGGTAAGACGCTTGTGAGAGAGGCAATGATATTTCTCCAATTCAATCCGCCATTAACAAGTCGAAGCTTCATAATGAGAAGAGGGATAGGAATGGATATACGGGTTTTAGGATAGTATATAAAGGCATAGGAGGTTATCGGGCCAAGTTAAGACCGATTCGAAGCCCAAAACGACTTAAAACCCACAAGCAACTCAGAGGAGCATGACTTACGACATGGTAATGAGAACGGATTGGTTTTTCAGAGGTTCGAACGACTTAATTAAAAATCATGAAAAGGGGATCAGGGATATCATGATTCGAACCCCATGTTATTTCAAATAACATAAACTTCGAGAGGAAAATGTTATCCCGTAAAAATACATGTTTAATATGTCGTATTTAACCATGTCGTTATTCGTCGAGTCGCAAGCATCAAGTCGTTCCAAGGCCATGTCATGAGAAAAGGAAGGAACCATGCCGTCTTTATGGCGTTAAGAGGAAGCTAAAGTGATTTATAGTCATGCCTCTCTAATGTAATGACATAAGATAAGGTTGAGATTCATGTCGGCCTTAAACCATGTCGTGAGAGCCAGGTCAGGATCAGGAAATGCATCATGTCATCCATCCTCCATGTCGTTCAGCTACACAAAGAATAGGATGCTACTGAAGATCCCGATACGAACCATGTCGTGACCTACTTATGCCACAAGATATGAAAGCCAAGCCGTTAAAATCATGTCGCAAAGGAAGAGGTACATCCATACCACATCAGGTCGCTTGCAATCATATCGCGTCCTCCCATATCGTGCTCCATCCATAACGTCAAAGTTAAGTCGTCATGCGATATGGTATCGTGACATGTCATGAGCCCAAGACGTAAAGAAACATAAGGTCACACGACATGAATCATGCCGTCAAGCCTCTAGATCGTTCAATGACATATAGGGCCAGTCGCTGTTCAAAGTTTGAAGCTAAACCATGTCGCCTCCAACTAATGTCGAATCATGCGAACGATACGAGCCATGATAAGGAAGGTCATGTCGGGTCACAAGCTTAAGGCGCCAGGGGGTTAACCCGACAGGCGACACGAGTCATGTCGTAAACGACATAAGTTATAGCGGGAATCCGCGTCATGTCGGTGGCAACATGAGTCATGGCATTTTTCTGCATAATTACGTAACTGCCATCTGGTCTAAAGATCACCTATAAATACCCCTCATAATTCACTTGAGAGGGGGACCGAAAATTCATTCTTACGAGGAGACTCCGTCAAATTCAAAGCTAATCTACAACTTCTCTAATGGCTTCTATGAATTCATCAACACTTTTCTAACTTCATGAAGATCAAATCCAAGTCAATAATCATGAGAGCTTTCTACAATTGGATCTAAGCACCTTCAATCTCATTCAAGCTATGAAGATCATGAGAAAGGATCAAAGCATACAAGTGATTGAAGATTCATTACAAAGCTAAATTTCTTCCCCTTTCTTCACCAAATTTAAGAGAAGTTAAGTCATAAATAGAGTTAGAAGAGAGAAATGATTGTAATGAGTGAAAATTCATATGTTGTAAGCTTGAATATTATAATGAGAATTGATTGAAAGTGGATGTAGATTCATATAGAATCGAACCACCATAAAAATTCCTTTGTGTTCTTACTTGCTTTTATCCGTTTATTTTAGCAATTACGTGGTCTCAAATTCTTACCGAATCGGTGAAGTGTAACTTTTAAACCCTTGGTGTTTGATCCCAAATTTGGAGCAAACAATACTAGTATACAAAATTAAGTATTTTGCAATTACTTAACAGAAATATAATGATCCCAACAGAACATAAATGGTAGACTTAGGTGTATTTCTAGCAATGGGTTTTACCCCAAACAGAAATAACAGGTACCCAAAAAGAAATAACGGGTGTAACCCTGTAACGACTCGTATTTTTTCGGTATATAAATAATTTATTTAAATAATGATTTGGTTATTTAAAATGACCAGAATTAAATAACAGTGAATATTTAATTAATATAAATAGTAGAATAATATATTTATTTCTAAAATAGTCGAAAATAGAGAATTGACGATATGGTGTGAACTGAACAATTTAAAATATATATAATTCAGCTTAGAATTGAATTAGAATAACGAATATATTATTTAAATGACAGTTCGAACATAGAATTATAATATAATTTTAATCGAGCTCGAAATGGCGCGGCAGTTCGCTATTTGGCGATTTGAACTTCAACTGAATATACAGGGTACGTTTTAAATCGGATTTCTGTGAAATAAGAAACGTTCAGAGCTGGTGAAGTATATATTTCTAATGAAATAGAAAATTCGGGTTTTCATCGTGTAGATTTTGATTTATGTCCAAATCAAATTTTAGAAAAGTTGTTGTGGAATTCCTTTATAATTTATATCAATTTATTTATATTATGAAAGGAATTTAATATAAATCGAATATCGATATAACGGGGAACTTTGAAATATCGAGCTATAAATCCAGTTAGAAATATATTAGAGCTGTATGATATCGTATATGAATATATATACGATAATATTAATTTATTAATATTTAATTTAATTATTTTTAAATAGATTTAATATTAAAAGGGTTTATTTAGAGCATTTAAAATAGCCATTTTTGCAAACGACCTTCGTTTTCGACAAAACCATTTTTGTTGGATTCGCAATGTCAAATTATTGTTAGATTTCAATTTTCGTGATTTTTAGAGTCAGTATGTGGTCGTACGTGATTTTAATGTGGAAAACAGTCGATATTTCGACGATTAAAAATACGCTATTAAGCAAACATAGTCGGAATTCGACGAAACCAGTTTTGTTGGGTCCATAATGTCGAACTGAAGGTGCATGTCCAGTTTCGTGATTTTTGGGTATCGTATGTGATTACAGGAATATTTAAACGAGGATTTCAAATAACGATTGGTTTTAAATAAATATAATAATTAATAAAAAATCCTTTTTCCTCCCTATAAATACGTTACCAACTACTTAAACCTAAATTCATTTCTCCTTTGGTCAAAAGAACCCACCGCCACCAGTTTTTCTTCTGCAAACCATTTCGAGATCTACAAAAAATCAAAGAAATCCAAATAGAAATCTATAAATCTCCAAACAATGATATATGCATTTGTTTTTTGAATCTCTTCAACCTCATACTAGTTATTATGAGTACGACGTCCATTTTTAGGGTACTAGGTTTCAATAGTAGATCTAGGGTTCGAGGTATCGAACGATTCAAGCGTCGATATGAGTTTTCGTAACCGGATTTTTGTTCGTGGAGAGATTTGGCACTTGTATGGTTTTTCTGGTGAGGATCGACACTAGTGGATGTCGCGAGTCATACTGTGGTCGTGAGGAGAGGGTGAGCGAACAGAAATGTTTTGAGGGGTGCGAGATGGGTCTTAGTAGTAGGAGGTGACGGAGTTTTACAAGAGGAGTTTATCGGTGGCGGTATGGTTTGATTTTGCGAGGGGTGGAAGATGAACGGGGGGATGAAGTTATGGAAATGTCTGAATCGCTTTACTGGAGTGCAATGGTAGTTGGAGAAGAAGAAGTGCGGAAGGGTGAATAGGCCTTAGAAGGGTGATGGACCGTAATATAAAGTAAAGCCATTATTTCTTTTATTTAAGTTAAATTGGTTGTTAACTTATAAAATGCACATCTTATCCATGCGTTAACGAAATTCAGCAAAACAAGATCCGACAGGATCGTATGGATGGACACTACCCAATGGAACTGAATGGGAGTGGATTGGTACTCGTTACAATTTATTTCAAAATAAATTGTCCATCAGAATCAAGCGATGGTTATCGTTATTAACGATGATCGTCCAATGTGAGTAAATCTCACTAACTCTGCTCAATTTATATTTTTATAAATATTTTTAGAATTTATAAATGATGGTTGTTTGCTGTATGTTGGTTGTATGTTGGCTGTTTGGTTGAACTGCTACTTAATTGGTTGAAAATATAGGTAACCATATAGAAATAAATTGTTAATCAAATATTGATTCTGTTTAGCAGAATATTTCATAGTGAAATGAAACTGATGTTAATTTTATTGTTTAACATCTGTGGATGCAGGGAAACAGGTCGGAGGAATCCGACTGGATTCCTCAACATTTATTTTACTGTTATCATATATTGTGTTATATGATGTGATATGAAATCTGTTGTTGATTTTATATGTTGGAATGATACCAATCATTGTTATATAGTACGTTAAATACCATAAGGAATACTGGAAGGTTAAAAAGAAAAAATTTCAATGTTATATTGAAAAAGAAATATTTATAAAATCAAAAGATGTTATAAAAAGAAACATTTTTAAGTATGATATTATAAAAAGAAATATTTATTTAGGGAAATAAATATGATAAAATACAAAGAGAAAATATTTGTGAAAAAAAGGAAGTATTTGTAAAACATTTACAAATAGAATTGAAAAGGGAATATTTGTAAAACATTTACATATAGTTTATAAATAGAAATATTTATTTAGAAAATAAATAGAATCATAAAGAAATATTTATTTAGGAAAATAAATAGAATTATAAAGGAAATATTTATTTCGAAAATAAATAGATTATTAAAAAATACTTGAAAAATGAATAGATTGTATAAAAAGAGAATTTTACACTAGGAAGGTTTAGACTCGTGCTTCGCACACGGGCTTAACAGAATATGAATTCAAAGTGAACATTAAGAGAAATCTGTTTTAACAGATAAAGTAAAAAGATTAATTTATAAATAAGGTTTTATAAATTAAATAAAATGTTTATCATTGGATAAATATAATATATAAGTCAGGACTTATATAGAGAAGTAAGAATCGATTTCAACATCAATATTTGAAACTGAATATGGACGAGGAGTTAGTCGATTAAGAGTTAATCAGTTAGAGTTAATCGAATTAGAGTAATCGATTAGAGTTAATCGAATTAGAGTAATTGATTAGAGTTAATCAGTTAGAGTTAACCAGTTAGAGTTAATTAGATAGAGTTAACTAGTAAGAGTTAACCAGATAGAGTAAATTGAACATAGTTAATTGAATTAGGATTAATTGAATATTAGTTATTCAATTAGAGTTGATCGAATATAGTTATTTGAGATAGAGTTAGTCAAACATAGTTATTCAGGATGAGTTGCCTTTTCGTACGACTGCTAGCGTGATTCACAGGGCTGCAGATAGCTTACGGCGGTCGGATGTTTCCTAAGGGAATCAGGCATAACCATTGTGATCGCTGCGATCTAGAGTCAAGCGAATGGAGTTAAATTGAATATTAGCCATTCGAAATAAAGTTAAAATAGACATAGTTATTCGAATATAAGTTAATCGAATATTAGTTATTCAATAAGAATTAAATAAGTTGAGTTAAATAAGTACGTTAATCAAGTTAAGTTAGTCAAGATGAGTTAATCAAGTTAGAGTAAATTGATAGGAGTTAATCGATTAGAGTTAATCGAATTAGGATTGATCAATAGGAGTTAAGTCAAGTTAGAGTAAATTGATAGGAGTTAATCGAATTAGAATTAATCGATTTGAGTTAGTCAAGTTGGAGTTAATTGATAGGAGTTAAATCAAGTTAGAGTTAATTGATAGGAGTTAATCGAGTGGAGTTAATCGATTAGAGTTAATCGAATTAGAGTAATTGAATTAGAGTTAATCGTAATAGAGTTAATCGAATTATAGTTAATCGAATATTAGTTATTCTAGTAGAGTTAATTGAAAGGAATTATCGAATATAGTTTATTTGAAGAAAAGAGTTATCAATTATGGTATTCAAAGAAAGATTTTTGAATATTAGTTATTCGAAAGGAGTTAATCGAATATTAGTTATTCAAAGTAAATTATCGAATATAGTTTATTCGAAAGAGAGATTATCGAATATAGTTTATTCGAAAGAGACATTATCGAATATTAGTTATTCGAAGAGAGTTAATCAAATATAGTTTATTCGAAAGGAGTTATCGAATAGAGATTTTTCGAAAGAGAATTATACGTTGAATTCGATTGTATCGAATTAGGGAAAGTACTATTTACTTTTCGTCTTTAAATCAAGATTTATTTATCTATTTTTCGAAAATAAGGTATTATAACGCTATAGTTATAATCAATGTTTTAAAATATAGAAGTGGATTCATAAATAGAATCCGAGTTACGTAAGGAAGTTGGTTAAAAGATTTAAAAAGGTGAACTTTGTCTATTTCGAGGTTAGAAATGTTGTTCGGTTAAGGTCTGAGAGGTAATTATACCCCAACTTGATTGGCTTCAGTTTTAACTAAGAAATGGTTAAGGTTCGATAGTGAGGGTAGGTTAAATGAATTTAGTTTCTGAGTGTAATGGTTTGAATTGGCTTAGCGATGTTTTATTTAAACATCTGTTAAATCCGATGAAGGAGTTTTGGAAATGTTTTCCAAATAAGAATCAGAAATGTTTTCTAATATAGAAAACAAGAAACGTGAATAAATATGGAGATGTTTTCAAATGATTAATAGAGTATATTTTCTAAATTTAGAAAATAAGAATTTACAAATATAGAGAAATGAGAAATGAATAAATTAATGATCAATTAAATTAAAAGAGATAAATGTTGATTGATGATTGATCGATCAAATTTCTATCCGAAAATAAGATCGTTGGTTGTACACCTATTTTTCTTTGATAGTTAAATCACCGACTATCGAAGTCTTTGACCATTTTTCCGTCGTCAATACGGAGAGACCGGGATCAGATTCATTATTTGGAAACCACTCTGTATGGACGTTAGCGTTGCGATCAAATATGATGAAAATAATTAAAGACGGAGTTATGCAGGGGCTATCCTGTTTACAGAATAGTGCCTTCGGTTTGTCCAGTCCCAGGACAATGTGAATGGACGAATGTCTGACAAAGTATATCTAACGGATCGCGTAAGTTGATCTCTTCAAACGTACTTACGTTTGGTGGCGGAGGAATTCGTTTCTCTTAGCTTTATACCCGTGGTATTTTTGGGGAAATCAATTTGTGATTTGGCAGGTATGACGATGTGGCATTCAAAGTGAATGGTGGTCAGGTGTTCCAAAAGATACGTTATGACTTCAAGCCTCATCAACCGGGAAATGACAGAAATCGGGAAGGCAGCATGGCTAGGTGGGTCGCTCCCATTTGGGTGTATATCAGCTATCTAGAGAAAATCCATTTCATTCTTTTATCTATTTTCGATGCTGTCCCTTTTCGGGTAACGGTGGGTAGCTCCCAACCGTTGGTGATATACATTCGATACACTCAAGCAAAATGAGTGGTCGGTCATGTATGGGCCGGGTTGCAAGACGTTCTTGTTGAACCCAGTGTATTCGTATCTAGAGATACACTATCGGCAGGTGGTCCCATACCTTGTCATAGCCGGAATCCAATCTCCAATAAGCGCCCGCGGTTTTGTTTGTAAACTATATATGTGGAACGTGAGATGCAAGCGTTCTGCTAGATTGTTATTTATTTGTGATTAGACATTATTATAATATCAGAGAAGTGTTGATTTCCAAAAGTGTTTTGGGTTATCGTAAGGTAAAAACCATCTGTGTTTATCCGTGGATCGGTCTTACGATTATCATTTCTTTTGGAAAGGATTTTGAAAGTTAAACCAAATGATTTGAGTTTACTCACACCAGTCCCATGACTGACCCAGAGTTTATTTTGATTTGTTTTCCCTAAACTCTTGGGTGCCCAAATTTGTACGGGCAGTCAAGTATTTGAGGTCTTTACAGATATATTTGGAGGACTTTGAAGCAGGAGGCTTCAGGATTATATGGCTATTGTTATTTCTGCTATGTGTAAGTGTTGTACTCTGATAATGTTATTGTATATATATTGTTTATTACCAAGTTATGTTATATATTATATTTTATTTGTTCCGCTGTGAGATTCGTATTACTCTGATTCTGTTATGTGGTGATCTTCTTCTTCTATTCTAATTTTCTATCTTATCTATTCTCATCCTCTAATTTCTTTCTATTAATGATCAGGTATTTCTGATGTCTGAATAGTCAACATGGTAGTTTTGTGTTGATTTTCAGAGTCGAAAATCCCAGTTCGTTACAAACCCCAAACAGAAATAGCAGGTAGCTAAACAGAACCAGATGTACCTAATTACTACCCCCAAACGATCGGCTCCATACCACGTAAATACCCTATGCCGGCCCATAGTAGGGTGTATTACTTCCTAAAGTGGCAACCCCTAAAAGGACACAGACCTATTTATAGGTGTTATGGTGTCTTATTTTCCCAGATAGACCGGTCCTATGCATGCACATGACCCCGTTAGAATGCGCCATCAGAACACCCCATCCTAAATGAACCTCTTATAATTAGCTCAGTTAGCGTGCCCTGACGACTACCTAGTGCGGGGTCCCTTTTTAATACCAGAATGGGTTACTAACTAATATGAGTCCCACACAACATATGACACAAGTCAAACCCCTAATCTTGTGTCCCCAATCAACTAGGATTTCCACAGGTTAAGTTTTACACGGGCTAATAGTGTCCCTACAACCCCAACAGATTAACAGGTTTACTTAACCCCCAACAGATCAAACAGATTACATAAGTGATATACAATTCCATTAACATATTCCACCTAACCTTTGAATTAATTCTACATGTTTACTTGTTCATACACCCCATATTTCAGTTATATTCCACAGTTTAAGTTATACCCCAAATTTTAGTTATATTCATAGTATAGGTTATGCCCCCAATTTACCATTCCCAATTAATCCCAATTTCATTCATACACATATTTCAGTTGTATTGGCCTAGGCTCGATGGTAGCCTTGCCTATAAAAATAAAAACAGGAAAGAGAGAAGAACAGAATAGGCATAAAACAAAATAAGCATATAATAACAAAGATGGGAATATGATAGCAGAAATAAGCATATCAGAAATAGGCATATAAGAACTGAACATCAGATTAGGTGTACATGTAGTAGCAGGACTACTTTGGTATGAATCATATTCTTAATAGGCATAGGTTTTAGATCCAGATTTATAAACATGTCAGGATTACTTGTTAAATGTTTATATTTAAAACTAACATGAACTCACAGAGACTGGATCTAAAGAACAAAGAATAATTAGGCTGTAGTTGTAGAAATTCTTGTATGCATATAAGCTGTTGTTGAAGAAAATAGGCAAATTTAATCCAGGATGAGGCAACATCTCCTTGCCTCCACTATTTTAGGTGTATAAAACAACAGAAATACCAGCCCTTATATAGACTTTTTCCAACGAATCTCCTTCAGAAACAAGTCCAGGTTCAGGGAATGAACCTAGATGGATCTGGGGTGGGTTGACCCCGATGTCGACACCCCCTTGAGTGGGTCGACCCATTGGTCACACCCCTGGGACATGGGTCCACCCCCAATGGGTTCAAACCCTACGTCATTTTGCCGCTTTCATTTTTGAACTATTTTGAATTTCTGGACTGATTTGTTTATATATATTTCTCTTATATGTATACAAACTTCTAACCTCAATATCTTCTTCACACAATGTTCGTTTTACGCAAACTCGGAGTCTATCTAAACTAGAATTCTAAGACGAACGCAATGGTACAGTCTGTTTTACTTAATTCCGGAAATTAAATTAAGTATTCTTTATTAATGTTCTTTTAAAATTACGGGGTGTTACATTCTTCCCTATTTAAAGGATTTCGTCCCTAAAATCTCCAAGTTAAGAAGAATGTTATTATCCTAACAATCACATCCATCTACTTATTCATCATCCACAAGCATCCATTGTCTTTTAAAAAATTCTAATGCTTGTATAAACATATGCAATGGTGTGTGTGTGCATATGTCCTTACATTAGTGCAAAAAATCAGGCGGATGACTGATTCTGTTGACCTCTTAATGCAGTTTATGTTCGTGCCATGTAACCAAAATGTATGCAAATAATCCTAGTATAACATGTAAGTTCTATATATGTGCACAATCATTCATCCAAAGGCAACATCCATATGATGATACATCCATTTTTGTCCATATAAAATCATAATGCACACACATCCATATGCAATATGTAAGTGATTGAGCCGATTAGTATCTAGTGTGTGTATATGCATCCACGAGCAACCATTATTAAATACTTGCATCCATCAAACATAACATGTCTCAAACACATGTTTACACCCATTGGTTCTCTACCTAAGGTTGAAGATTCGATCGATAAGATATGTATGAATGATAGAAACAAGTACTAATAAAAGCTAGGAAAAAGAAGTTAAGAACATACCCTTGAAAAGAAAAGGGTATGAAGCGCGAATCTTGTCCTCAGTTTGCCAAGTTGCATCCTCGATGTCTTCTCCCCATTGTACTTTCATCAACTTGACCTCTCTATTACGTAGCTTCTTAACCTCTGATCCAAGTATACGGGTGGGAACTCGTCTAACTGTTGCCTCCCTTTCTACCACTACCTCCTCATGCATGCTCATCTCAACTACTTCTGCCGTATCATGCAGACATTTCCGTAAATGAGAAACGTGGAAAACATCATGAACACCCGTTAATCTCTCTGATAGCTTTACTCTATAGGCCATCTGACATATCCTTTCTATTATGGAAAATGGCCCTGCGAACCTTGGCGCCAACTTCCCTACAAATCCAAAGCAAACCACATTCCTTAAAGGTGATACTTTGATGAAAACCATGTCTCCCACCTCAAATTCAATATCAGTCCTTCTCTTATCAGTGTAGAATTTTTGCCTGTCCTGAGCTGTCTTCATCCTACTGAGGATGAGATCAATCTTCTCTGAAGTCTCTCTAATCATCTCAAGTCTAAGTAGAAGCCTATCCATAGACTCCCACCAACAAGTCGGGGATCTACAAGGTCATTCGTACAGAGCCTCGAAGGGTACCATGCCAGTACTAGTCTGATAACTATTGTTGTAGGTGAACTCCACCAATGGAAGATGCTCCTCCCAAGCCCTTCCGAAGTCCAGGATACACAACCTCAAAAGATCCTCAAGAACTCTATTCACTTTCTCAGTCTGTCCATCGGTCTGAGGGTGATATGGAGTGCTCAAACACAATTGTGTACCTAATGCCTCTTGCAGGCTCTTCCAGAACTCGCTAGTGAAGATAGGATCACGATCACTCACTATGCTAGAAGGTACTCCATGTAGACGGAGTATCTCACGAAGATAAATTTATGCTTACCATGCTGTCATTCTCTTGCTTTTAACATGAATAAAATGAGTGCTCTTAGTAAGCCAGTCCACAATAACCCAGATGTTGGTATTGCCCTTCCTCGATCTAGGAAAACCGTCGATGAAATCCATAGAGACACTCTCCCACTTCCAACGTGAGACCTCCAAAGGATGAAGCAAACCGTCAGGCTTTCTCTATTTAGCTTTAACTCGCTGGCATATTAAACATTGAGCTACGTATACCGCTACGTCTTTCTTCATCCTAGTCCAAAAGAAAACCCTCTTCATGTCTTTATACATCTTATCACCGCCCGGATGGATAGTCATCCTAGAACGATGGGCTTCCACAAGGTCTGTTTTCAACAAACCCACAACATGGGGACCACAAACCCTCCCATCCCACTGTAACCATCCTCTAACACCACGGAATATCTACTAAGGTGACTAGAAGTCTCCCCTCTACTGAGCCGATCCAAGATGTCTGCTACCTGTGGGTCCTCTCGCTGCGAAGATCCTATCTATTCCACTAGAGTAGGTCACTGATTAACATAGAAATGTGTTTATTTTATGCTCTTATATCTTATCTTTTGTATATAAATAAATATTACTTAGGTATTATTTTTTCACTTTTACAGATACCGACTTAACCGCATGCAGTCAAAAAATATTAAAAAAACATAGATCAAATTGCTGTATATTTACATATGAAGACTTACTGATGAAGATCTCACATTTAGTTGCTTTTTGGACAAGAAAATAATTGGAAGAAAGGCTATGCATATCACAAATCAATGAAGTATTGTCAAGGAAGCAAAAGGAAAAGAGGAAAGGCCCAAATTTACTAGATTTCACGAAGGCCCATTTGTAATTCTCATTGTAAACTCTTTTCTGATAACACTAAGGCCCATTTGTCATTGTATTATGGTTAGGGTTAGGGTTGGCTATCTATCCTGTAAATACCCTTGTATTCTCATTGTAAAGACCATACTATAATTAATAAAGTCTTCTTCTTCTTTTTATTTTCTGCAATTTTCTATTTCGTAGCAACTAGTGTCATCTACACAATTAGATTTGGTAGAGTAGTAGTTGTATTTTACATTTATTTTCATTAGTGATTAATCATTTGATTAGTTTCAACGATAATCCCAATTCTATTTCCTCTTTTTTATTTTAATTTCTACAATTTCAATTTCTGTTCTTTTTGCTGCTTCCTTAGGTCAATTGGATTGAATACAGATTTGATTAGATTCAGATCCGATTCAGTTCAATAATATTTTAATTGCAGTTTAAATTTCATTTGCTTTTAAAACCAACCTCGAAGATTTGTCTAACTCGCCCAAGAAATTTTATAAATAATTTAATTTAATTTACCTCCCTATGATTCGACCTGCATACTACACGATCTGTGCGCTTGCAGTATTTATTTTAAAATTCGCGCTTTTCTAGTTCATAGGAAAGCGATGATTAAGTTTTTGGCGCCGTTGCCGGGGAGGCAATAATTAAATTTTATTATTTATTTAATTTCCTTCGTGTTAGTTTTCATTTTTTTTATTTTTTTTGTGTTCTTGTGTATATAGAAAAAAAATTCTTGATAGGATAGATTTGATATTAGTCATTGATACTCTAATCTTCCATATAAAAGTAAAAAAACACTTGCCAATTTTTCCTTTATTTCTTTCCATACATTCTTGCCCTTCCTTTCCTTTATTTCTTTCCATACATTCTTGCTCTTTATTTCCTTACAAATTCTGAAATAAAATAAAAAAACAATAAAAATTTACTTTTCAATTTTCTTTTGAATTTGTTTCCTCTTTTGCTTTGGATTTCTTTTCCTTTAGCCCCACTTTCTTCTATCCAAACTTTTCTGAAATCACGATCATCCAACCATTGACTGAAGCACTCCCCATCTTCAAAATCAAGACCTGACACCCTTAACATTCACGCAAACCCGTGAAATCATCTTCTCCACAATACAAACACCATACCACAACACGTCATCACCTTCAAAGTCCACCCAAGCATCTTCACCTAAACCAAATTCTTCATCACACCGCACAGACCATCCACCCTCTGCTCCAACTAAAATCCACAATCACAACCCGCAACATTTCCAAACCCATCAGACTAGCAACAGTCAACGAATCAGCAAAAACCCAATTCAAAGAATTGCTCAAAAACTTATCACCTTCAGATCAGAACATCATTGATTCCAACAACTCGCGCACCCGTACTGTGCAAACCAACGACGTTTATAACCAGCTACTTCACACCTTACCCACGGACGAAATCCACTTCGCAAATTCGGACCCCCAATACCAAATACCTATTGCAACTACCCTGTTCACCATCATCAATATCCACAAACTCAACCCTGAAACGCAACTTCTCCAATCTCCATCGAGACCCCCAAACTCATATCCGCATCCTGGTAATCAAAAGACAATCATCAAAACTCACCTATTCATCAATACTCCACATTAATTCCCTTCCACAATCCCTCCTTCCCACCGTCCTTACTTAAACATTGGGATACAATTCATACCACAAACCAACGTACCATCCATAGAAACCGATAACAACAACTGATTTTGAAAAAAGCTTGCGAATCGATTGGACCTATTTTAGTTTCGGAAACAAGTGCAGCGCGAGTCATAGTTTAGGGATAAATCTCTATATTTGATTTTTTTTTTCAATTTGGGGGTAAATCAGCGATTATACGCATTTCTTTTCCTTTTTTTTCGAGCAGGAGGGTTCTGACACTTCTAAGTTCTTGCGTTTTAGTTAGTGAATTAGGGGTCCTTATATTTAGCTATATGGAAAGCAGGGTATGGTGAATATTTTTGTATTAGGCATTTCTTTTTTTTTTAGACGTGAGCATGGCACTTTTGTGGGTTGCTCACTTTTGCTCTTTGTTTTAATGGTTTCAATTTTTGCTCACTTGTAATTTCCTTTATTTTTCTTTCTTATTCTAGTTTCCTTTTGTTTGCGACTATTTATTAGCTCTATTTGTTTTCTTGTATAGGATAGGTTAATATAGATATCTTTTGTCTTTCAGTTATTTTGCTTGTTTCGTTTCCCTTTGTTACAATTCATTCTTTTCTTTTCAAAAAAAAATAGAGGAATCAAAATCACGTCGGAAGGAAGAACAGAGTTCAAGCAATCAAATAAAAATTCAGAAGTCAAGTGATTTGCAAACAGTGGGATTTGAAGAACTAGCACAACTCAATTATTCTGGATGGACTGCCATATCCCTCTGTAAAAATTTCTAACTCTACAGGTGTTCTGGTGAGAAGAAAATATATATATAGACTTTGCTTGTAAAAATCTTCCACAGGGGCATCGGCTTGCCTGTACAATATTTTAATTTTCTGCAACTACTATTGTTTGATTGTTGTGTTGACTGAAATTTGCTGAATAGATTTGATGAGGAATGAATTTCCATAATTAAGATCATCACTCTCGTCATAAAACTTGATTTGATTTGCAAAATAATATAATTGAAAAGTGGTGCTTTGTGAAGTTGACTGTCTCATATAATTGGATCGCAAATATATAGTAGTTCCATTTATTGAACTATTAGCAAAAGAGGTTGCATACTACTCGTAAAGCATTGGTCGTATACCTTAGTATTTATACTATACGTGAACGGCCATAAGACCTTCTTCCCCCTTCTAATTGAGTCGGTTAATTAATAGAGCGCAGCTTAGTATTTTATACTATTTTGAAGTGAGAATAATTTTTGTCTTGCCGTGACTTTTTTAAAATGTCTGATTCAAAAAAATCATTGAGAGAAATGTGGGATAATAATTGGAGTAGACGTCCTCTTAAAGAGTATGAGTATGAATTACAACTCTTGAGGCAAGATTTTCCAAAATTTCGTGAGCCCAATGCCAACACTTTTATAAATTTTCCAAATGACCAACATTTTCAAAATCGTAGAAATGATCGGAATTACGATTTCAATTCTAACTTCAATAATTTCAATTATGGGCCACATACTCATCAAAACAGCTTTGAATCCCAATATATCTTTGATCCACATCAATATGGGGTTGTAAACCAAAATTTTCAAAATTATAGCCCATATCAACATCTTGAAAATAACCAAAACTGCGATTTTCCCCCGAAATTCAACAATTTTGGTTACGAGCATAATTTTTACAATCAAAATGATTTCCAGTATTATTGTCATTCTTCTGAAAATTCAAACAACCACCACATTGGAAATAATATTGATTGTGAAATTGATGTGGACTATAATTTTCAGAATCAAGAAATCCAAAATGAGAGCTCTCAAATCAGCGATTCTGAAGAATATCATCTTAACATTCTTAGAGAGAGGTTAGAAAATCAAGATAGACAGCTTGATGAAAAAGATAAACAACTTGATGAACTTCTTTATTTAATGACGTCTTTTAAAGAACAACTCAAGCAACAAAATCAAATTCAAACATGCGATGAATCAGGAAATAATCCATTCTTTACTGATAGTGAAAATTTTCAAATAACAACTTTGGAAATTGAGAATAACGATCTAAATGAAGTTGTTTAAAATTCAACAAATGATTTGGATTTCGATTCTTTTCAGAAAAAAGATTTAAGCTTGGATTTGATCTTTCTCTTTCAGACTGCGAGAAACTTGAAATTTTTGAAATTGAACAAAATGAAAATGTAGAATTTTTCAATTCAAATTTGGAAAAGGATTTTAATGAACATGAATTTTTTGGATTGTATGAGGATGAGTTGCCAAATGAGGGTGAAATAGAATCAAGCCACGAATCCAAGTTTAAAAATTTTTAATTTGAAGAAACTTCCAACGAACTTGAAGTTATCAGTGTTGAAAATATGTTGTCCAGTAATGAAATTGAGAAATGTGATCATATAATCTTGAATAACACTCAGAATTTAAATCTCATGATTGCAACTGAATTTATATAAGATCACAATTTTTTGAACAATTACACTGATAAATTTGTTGAACACATGAATTACTTTTGGAATGCTGGCTTGATGGAAAAACTTCATGTTAGGACGACCCTGGACATTTATCTACAGGACTATAAATCTAGGTATAAAGATGAGATGACTTTCAAAACCCTTTGCTTATTATAAAACATGCCTAGACGTAGTGGGAATGGGATTCATCGGGCTAGAACCAAGTGTGGGGGGAAAAGATGGTGGCATTCTTTGCATCGCATGCATCGTAAACACATATATCATTGTACATATGATCCATTCTTACATATAGTTTGGCTGCATTTCATTCTGCAAATCATTTTGCATCTAATCCATATATGGGTTTTATCATTCAAATTTAGGAAACGTGCTATAGTGTGGACACTATTTTGTCCAAGTGTGGAGGGAGTCTGCATTTCATTCATTTTCGTTTTTTCTTTATTTTTCTTTCTTTTCATTTTCAGCCATTTAAATAGGACCATCATGCATTTTAGATTGTAGTAGCATGCCTTTTTTTGAAACATGACTCATTTTAGATTGATACAACAAAATAAGTTAAGGTTTGTTAATCAGTTGATAGTATTTTTTCTCTCAGCTAATATCGAATATGAAATATAATGAAAAGTTGAATTTTGAGGGATAATAATGTAACCGGTACATAGGGAGATTCTTAGGTGATGGCCATGAAGTTTATTCTATATTGTAGTCTTTGTTTAAAAAAGTGGAGGACTTAAAATACTTATATTGGCTTTTCGAATCTTTAAAACTAAGTTGTGTTAAGCTGAATTCGCGTAACTCTCTCTTGTTCTTATATTTTCAATATAATAATGATAATAATAGCAATCCAAGGTTATCCAACATTGCTTGTATATCTAGCGTTGGTGTGCAAACCCGCCAAGCTCTATCTGACATGTTGTTGACAAAGTCAGCGTCGGAATATCTTGGTCTCATTTTATGAGATTGGACACCTAAGGATTACCGACATGTTGTTAACTAAGTCAACGTCGGTCTGCACAATTCACCAAGCTCTGTCCCAACTCTCCGTCAGTCCGCAAGGCAGTGTATGGGTGGTATACCTTGGTCTTTAAGTTAGGTGTATGTACTTAATCATAAATTTTAATTTTTATAGAAATAGAGAATAAGCGATGATGCCCAAGCACTTCTTGACCTTATTGATTTGATTAGTCATACACAAGGAATTTAGAATACCACTTTGCGAATGTTGACAAACAAACTAAGAATTTATTTCATGGTTGCACTATGTTATCGACCGAACCAACTGGCCAAACTGGAATTTAACATTTGAAAACTTGATTTATGTTGAAAATTTGTGACAAGTTGAGGTATCTAAAGTATAATCAACTGATCAGAAATTGTTAACTTAATTTGTTGTACCACTTTCCTGAAACAAGTCATGTTTTCATTTTTAATTTCATTCTGCATATGTCTGTTTCATTCATGTAGTTGCATTATAATCATAACATGCTGCATTTGAATTTTGTGGGTAGTATCCGCTGAAAACCCTCACGAGACACCACTTGTCCTACTAGGGACACCTAGAGGTTTAATGGCTTGTTGCGTACGCTCAATGCAATCGTGTTTCCTACGAAAGTGGACCTATCTAGTTACTTTTAATTTTGTTTTACTCGAGGACGAGTAAAAGATAAGTGTGGGGGTATTTGATTAACATAGAAATGTGTATATTTTATGCTCTTATATCTTATCTTTTGTATATAAATAAATATTACTTAGGTATTATTTTGTCACTTTTACAGATATGCCGACTTAACCGCATGTAGTCAGAAAATATAAAAACAGAGATCAAATTGCTGTATATTTACATATGAAGACTTGCTAATGAAGATATCACATTCAGGTGCTTTTTGGACAAGAAAATAATTGTCAAAAAGGCTATGCATATCACAAATCAATGAAGTATTGTCAAGGAAGCAAGAGGAAAAGAGGAAAGGCCCAAATTTTCTAGATTTCACTAAGGCGCATTTGTAATCCTCATTGTAAACTCTTTTCAGATATCACTAAGGCCCATTTGTTATTGTATTAGGGTTGGGGTTAAGGTTGGCTATCTATCCTATAAATACCCTTGTATTCTCATTGTAAAGACCATCCTAGAATTAATAAAGTCTTCTTCTTCTTTTTATTTTCTGCATTTTTCTATTTCTTAAAAACTAGTGCCATCTACACAATTAGATTTGGTAGAGTACTAGTTGTATTTTACATTTATTTTCATTAGTGATTAATCGTTTGATTAGTTTCAAAGATAATCCTAATTCTATTTCCTGTTTGTTATTTTAATTTTTGCAATTTCAATTTATGTTCTTTTTGTTGCTTCCTTAGGTCAATTGGATTGAATACAGATTTGAGTAGATTCAGATCTGATTCAATTCAGTAATAGTTTAATTGCGGTTTCAATTTCGTTTTCTTTCAAAATCAACCTCGAAGATTTGTCTAAATCGCCCAAGAAATTTTATAAATAATTTAATTTAATTTACCTCCCTGTGATTTGACCTGCATACTACACGATCTATGCGCTTGCGGTATTTATTTTAAAATTCGTGCTTTTCTAGTTCATAGGAAAGCGACGATCAGTCGCACCGCTAAACATGCTAACAAACCCGGTGTAATATCTGTAGAAGGCCTAAAATCAAAGGTCGATATGTACTCCAAGCTCCACCTCTCTACGAATAGAGGACTCAAGGTCATCCTCTGCCTACTCAACACGTCCGCACTTCATTACCCTTGCCAGGGGTATAAGCAATCTCAAAGTCATAGGACGCTGGGAACTCCATCCATCTCTACTGTCTCAAATTGAGATCCTTCTGCGAGAACAAAAACCCAAGAGATTTACGGTCCATGTATAACTCGAACCTCTCTCCAAGTAGATAATCTCACAAAGACTTAAGTGAGAACACTATGGCAGCCAATTCCAAATCATGAGTGGGGTAGTATTTCTCATGAACCTTCAACTGTCTACTTCCATAGCATACTACCCTTCCCTTTTTCATCAAAACGACACCGAGTCCTGTACCACATGTGTCAGTATACACTGTAAACACCTTGCTCCCATTAGGCAATGTCAATACTGTGGTTGTTGTCAGAGCCCTCTTTAATCGCTGAAAAGAATCCTCACAATCAATACTCCAAGCAAAGGTCAGATTCTTCTTTGTTAGTCTGGTGAGTGGGGATGATATCCTTGTGAAGTCCTTAATAAACTTCCTATAGTAGCCCGCTAAACCAAGAAAACTTCTCACCTCCGTCGCATTCTTTAGAACCTTCCAATCTTGAACTGCAACTACTTTTGCGAGATCCACTACTATCCCTTCCTTGGAGACCACATGCCCTAAAAATCTTACCTCCTTTCTCCAAAAGTGACATTTGGAGAATTTCGCCATAAGATGGTGTGCTCTGAGAGTCCTCAAGACCTCTCCGAAATGTTGGGCATGCTTTTCTTCATTCTTCGAGAAAACCAGAATGTCATCAACACAGACCACAACGAATTTGTTCAGAAACTCCCTGAACACCCTACTCATCAGATCCACAAAATATGCGGGTGCATTTGTCAAACAAAAGGCATGACTAACCACTCAAAGAAGCCATCTGGAGTT
This sequence comes from Allium sativum, assembly GCA_030737875.1. NCBI lineage: Eukaryota > Viridiplantae > Streptophyta > Magnoliopsida > Asparagales > Amaryllidaceae > Allium > Allium sativum. Next base: position 514,606,909 of record CM060910.1, read on the forward strand.
CTAAAAGCGGTCTTATCTATACTATGTTCGACCACCCTCAACTGATGAAATCCCCTAGCCAAATCTAACTGCAAGAAACTAGATGCGCCAACAAGCTAGTCAAACAGATCGTCAATCATCGAGAGTGGGTGCCTATTTTTCTTAGTGAGCTTATTCAACTCCCTGTAATCCACACATAGGAGAAGTGAGCCATGTGCCTTAGTTGCAAAGACAACTGGAGCACCCCATTTTGATATACTCTGCCTAATAAACCCCTTCTCAAGTAGCTCCCCTACTTTCTTTCTAAGCTCCCTCCTTTCCCTAGGAGCCATGTGGCATAGAGGTAATGTGATTGGCTTTGCATTATCCACCAAATATATCTGGAAATCAATTTCGTGCCTCGGAGGTAAACCCCTAACCTCATCAAAAACATTTGGATACTCATACACTACAGGTACATATTGCAAATCATCGATAGAAGCATCAAGTGACTCTAGGAAATTAAGCATAACAAACCCCTTGGGTCATAGGAAATCTTGAGAGTCCTCCTATGGCAAGTAAAAAGTATAACGACCCTCCTCTCATAGTTTAGAATGGCACCATATATGGCTAGCCAATCCATCCCTAGAATCAAACCTAGCCCATGAAACCAAGCACATATGCATCACACTCAAACTCGACGCCCAACATAGATATCCTCAAACCCCGACAAATCATAGACAGATGAGTCGTGCCCCTAGTGGGGTTTGAGAAAATAACGGGATCAGAAACAATACTAGTACTAAGGTGCAGAGGCTCAACCACAAAATCAAATATAAAAGAATGATAAGTGTCAGAATAAAAAAGAGTCCTAACTGGATGATTGGAACGAGAAATCAAACCTTCAACGGAAACTTTCCTACCTTTGTCCGGTCTGCTAGCCTCGAGAGCATGCACTTGCCCTCCAAAAGGTCTTGCCATTTGCCCCTGTCATTGCTTCTTCGGGCATTCCCTGCTATAGTCTCCAGTTTCACCGCCGTTGAAACAAGAATTCTTCCTTTTTCTGCAATCCTTGATCATATGACTCAAGCCTCCACAACAATGACATTTCTTCTTATTCTGAGCTTTGTCGTTCCTTCTATCTTTCTTTTGTTGTTCTTTCTTGGGCTGCCTTTCTTGCTTTGCATCTCCTCAGTCTTAGCCTCCTTTTTTTCATCTTTACCATCTTCGTGCATCAGCGCCATATCAACCAGTCTCTCAAAAGTTACTCCTATATGTATATGAGATAATGCCAATGCTTGTAGAGGTTGATTCAATCCTCTTGCAAACCTTAATGCCTTCCTGTGTGGGGTATTCACCAGCTCCAAACCAAAACCTGACAACTGATTGAACTTATTGACAAACTCTTTGACAGTCATGCTTCCTTGCTTAAGTGCTAGAAATCTCTCCGTCTGCATACTCTCTTCTGCTTGAGAAAGAAACTTCATCTCGAATCTCTATCGAAAATCATCCCAAGTTTCCACTGGACGCCCTACTTGCGTCACTTCACACTGGAATGAAGCCTCACTCTTCAGCTGCCATGCGACCAACTGAATCTTCCTACGGTCGGCAACCTCAAAAATCCAAAATAAATCCTCCATCTCTTTAAGCCAATTTCGTGTTTCCACAAAGCTTTCAGTTCCACAGAATGGTTTTCCTCCCATAGCACAGAAGTCCTTGCATATCATAAAGAAATTATGCGCTCACAGAGAAGGAAGAGGAACAGTGGCTGCAGCTGGGGAGGGGCATTTGCTTGGCCTCCGGCAGGTGCAGTAACCTCAAGATAACTACGGAACCAAGCTGGTATCTGAACGCCCTTGGGAATATTCGGTTCCCTAGACATGTTGAAAAGAAAAGTAAAAGGGATTCAAACAGAGAATCGAAAGATATTTTATATGGCTTTGGGGAATACGTTTTTAAAAAACAGACTTTCCTTTGAAAATACTTTCTTTTTGAAACCTTTTTGAAAACAATTTTCAAAATCTTTTATCCGATCTTGTAACTTGGCTCTGATACCAAATATGACACCCCACGTCTGTTAATGTCACTCTTTAACATAATGCATTAAGTTCTGTGAAGCGTTATAAGTAAACATGACAGAATCTCACAAGATAGATATATAAAATTGGAGTGGAAATTTAAAACTTTATTTTCCAACATAGAGCAACGTGGTCTCAAAATCCAGTTACAACATCAGACTGAAATACTAGAACAAAATACATCAAATAAAAACATCTGTCTTGCGCTAAAAACCATCAGAGTACAGAAGTAAAAAACCGTAGTCCCCATAAGTAGCCATAAACAAGTAGACAAGAAGTCAAAGCGGTACATCGAAGCAAATCCAAATCCAAGCAGAAAACAGAAGAGAGAGTCCTAATCAAGCCTGAGCATTCCCACCCTGAGAACCTGAGGGGGAAAGGAAGAGAGAGAAAAGGAAACAAAACGGGTCAGACATAAAGTCTGGTGAGTCCAGTTACTTTTAGCATATAAATAAGTAAAAGTATCATGATAGGTATAAAAACTAGATGAGAGATAATGCTATCAGATAACAGGTATGAACAAGATAGACATGATAAATAGAATAAATAGAATATACTATGCTTCTCGAATGCTTTTCTCTGCACCAATACTAGTATACGAAATTTAGTATTTTTCCAATTACTTAACAGATACAGAATGATCCCAATAGAACATAAATGGTAGACTTAGGTGTACTTCTATCAACCGATTTTACACCATACAGAAATAACAGGTACCCAAATAGAAATAACGGGTGTAACCCCAAACAGAAATAACAGGTCCCTAAACAGAACTAGATCTAACCTAATTACTACCCCCAAATGATCAGCTCCCTACCATGTAAATACCGTGTGTCGACCCTACAGTAGGGTGTATTAATTCCTAAAGTGGCAACCACCAAAACGACACAGACCTATTTACAGGTGTTATGGCGTCTTATTTTCCCAGACATACTGGACCCATGCACACAAATGACCCCGTTGGAATGTGCCATTAGAACACCCCATCCCAAATTAACCTCTTATAATTAGCTTAGTAAGAGTGCCCTAACCCCTACCTAGTGCGGGGTCCCCTTTTAATACCAGAATGGGTTACTGACTAATATAGGTCCCACACAACAGATAACACAAGTCGTACCCTAAACTTGTGTCCCCAATCAACTAGGATTTCCATAGGTTAAGTTTAACATGGGTTAATAGTGTCCCTACAACCCTAATAGATTAACAAGTTTGCTTAACCCCCAATAGATCAAGTAGATTACATAAGTGACATACAGTTCCATTAACATGTTTCACCTAATCTTTTAATCAAGCCTACATGTTTACATGTTCATACACCCCATATTTTGGTTATATTCCACAATATAAGTTATGCCTCAAATTTTAGTCATATTCACAGTTCATACGCATATTTCAGCGGTATTGGCCTAGGCTCGAAGGTAGACTAGGCTTTAAAAATAAAAAGGGGAAAGAGGGAGAAGAACAGAATAGGGATAAAACAAAATAAGAATATAATAACAGAGATGAGCATATGATAGTAGATCAGGCATATAAGAACTGAACAACAGATCAGGTGTACATGTAATAGCAAGACTGATTAGGTACGAATCAGATTCTTAAAAGGCATAGGTTTTAGATCTAGATTTATAAACATGTCAGGATTACTTGTTAAATATTTATATCTAAAAATAAAATGAAATCACAGAGACTGGATCTAAAGAACAGAGAATAATTAGGTTGTAGCTGTAGAATAAATTCTTGTATGCATATACGCTATTGTTGAAGAAAATAGGCTGATTCAATCTAGGCTAAGGCAGAATCTCCTTGTCTCCATTGTTTTAGGTGTATAAAACAATAGAAATAACATCCCTTATATAGACTTTTTCCATAGAATCTCATTCAAAAACAAGTCCAGGTTCAGGGAATGAACATGGATGGATTTGGGGTAGGTCGACACCCCCTTGAGTGGGTCGACCCACGGGTCGACACCCCTGGGGCGTGGGTCGACCACAACTGGTCCAAATCCCGCGTCGTTTTGCCGCTTTCATTTTTGAACTATTTTGAATTTTTGGACTGGTTTGTTTATATATATTTCTCTTATATGTATACAAACTTCTAACCTCAATATCTTCTTTATACGATGTCCGTTTTATGCAAACTCGGAGTTTATCTGGACCAGAATTCCGAGGCGATCGCAATGGTATAGTCTATTTTACTTAATTTCAAAAATTAAATAAAGTATTCTTTATTAATGTTCTTTTAAAATTACATGGTGTTACACCACCTATACTAATATTTGACTGATTCCTCAAATCAAATAATATAATTTCTCAATATTAATATATTATATTCCCAATTTGTTTCCTATAATTGACTTGATTATGGGAATTAATTAATATCTTCTCATTAATAGATCTAAATCTCCCAAATTTAACACTTATATCTCATTTAATATTATGGACTTGAAAGTATATGAGAATTTGGAAGAATACAATATCATGCTTACAAGTTCTATATGCAAAAAGCAGTATAGAAAGAATACACAGATAGCATAAAGTAGTAGAGATCATTTTTTTTTGATCTCGATCATAGTATATTTATACTTTTTGTGGAGTTTCCTTGAATAGTTTCTTCTGTTTTTTTATCTTGGAGATGCTACCTTTCACTGTTGAAGAGTTTTGGTAAATAGATGAAGAGACATCTTTCTACAAATGATTGTTGCTTCTATTTTTTATTTTTTCATACCCAGATTCAAACGTCTAAGGATTATGTCATACGTCTGACCTGATTATTGAAAAATTCCATAGATAGACTTCCGATGTCTGGTGCTCTATAGTCAGAGTCTGACCTGGTATATAAAACATTCCATATCCCTAGGTCGGACGTCTGACTTTATATACAAACATTTGACATAGTGTATTATAAGACCACATGGTTCAATTGGTAAATGCATATCTCTAAGATACAGTAGGTGCGAGGTTTGAGTCCCACTTTTGTTATATTTTATGAAATCCACCTTTTATCTTTTACGTGATACTATTCACACCCATGTTTACACTTCCGACCACCTTTCTAAATTTAATACAAATGATAATTGTTTATATTCTTATGGCCACCATATATTATACTTTTACTCAATTATTCACCACTGTATTACAATTTCAAATAGTAAACCCTAACCAAAGGAGATATTCTTTTGTGCCTAATAGGGATGGAAGATGAAGATAAAAAAGAGGTAAGAATTGCTTGATTTTTGTTGTTTTCTATTATATTATAGAATATGTTGTTAGGTTTTTTTTAATGGTTAGTGTTTTCCATTGCGTTTTAAGATATTTTTCTGCTCTGTTGGCAATTTGAAGCTTGGAGGACATTAAATTTGATGATGTTATAATAGAGAATGAGAATGTAATTTTTTACTTGTAAGGTTTTTATCCGTATAACTTACTTACCATCTTTTAGAAATTGATACATTAACTTTTTTTGGTCATTTAATAGTATTTGAATGCAGATAAATTGAATGATACACATGATGGTTGTGATAATATGATGCAAGATGTTCTATCAAATGACTCAAAAGACATAAATGCATGATGCAAGTGAGGAGGGTATTGGTGGCCTCACTATTTTTTAGGTTATTAATTTAGACGGTGGCCAGTAGAGGAAATTTGAAATATTTGGGGTGCTTTTAGTTTTGGTGGCCAGAAGTGTAAATCGGGATGTGAATACTAGCACCCTATCTTTTTATTGTTTAACATAGCTAGAATAATTTTTGCCACTGAAATAACTCAATAAAAATGTTAGTACCATTGTCGTATAGTTGTTATCATTATATTCATGTTTTCAGCATTCTCCCCCTTTTTGATGACAAAAATTATACAAATCTTTGAATAAATAGTATTTTATTACTCCCACTGAATATGTGATCTCCCTTATATATATGAATCTATATACTCCTTTTTCACCCTTTCTCGTTGTCAAAAAGAGAAATATTTTCATTTATTACAAATGACATGCGCATGACAAACATATACATATGTATGTTTTAAACTTAGAGGGGAGAACATTTCAGATATAAGTTTTTATAAATAAAGAGGAACAATACTACTAAAAAAATCATAAACATAGGTCATGCCAAAACCATACATACAAGCTAGGGTATTAGAAAAAAATGATGATATCCAAATAATAATAATCATCTTGATATGTAGTGGTTTTAAGGCTATCTCTAATTTTATTAATAGTCTTAAAATGTGTATACATGTATGCATATCTATTAATTTTTTTATTTTTATTTCATTTATAGCCTAAATCATTTTTATTGCTGTAAACTTTAGCATTTTATAAGGAATGTAAGTCATTGTTTTCCTTACTGAACTTTGTAACTTTTTTATTTAAGGGTTCGTTTGGCACAGGTCCTTATTATGTTTTAAATTAGGCTCACGTCCGTTCATAAACTTATTGTAAATTTAGTCCCTATTTTTTGAAAATTCAGTAATAAAAAATCACGTAAATTCGTATTAATTAAAATAGGTAAACGCAAAAAAATTCAGCCCAAAAAACATAAAAAACCATGTCAAAACCAAAAAATAGAAAAACAGCGAAAACAACAGTTAAATGCATACTAGTATGCACATATTTGGATTTTCATTCATACATCTATACAAGAATTTCACTTATGCATCTATGTTGAAATATTTGCATACATCTGTGCAAGTATAGCATAATTCTTGCATGAAAATATGCAATAATTCACACACTTGCAAATCAGTTCGAATTTTTTTGCATTCACGTGTGCAGAGAAAACATAAAAGCAGCACACATGCATGCAACAATCCACACGCAAAAATTCATATAACTTTTCTTCATGAAATACTTGCATAAAAGTGTGCAAGTATTTCAAAATAATTGCACACACGTTTGAAAGTTTCCGTCTAGATTTTTCAACACAAACAGCGTATGAAATAGTTGCATACATATGTGCAACTATTGGTAAAACTTGCACACATGTATGCAACTTTTTTTTTAATTTGCATGGACTTCTGTGGACGTTTCCAGAATTTTGATTGTTTTTTAAAACCTGATAGCGCAATTTTTTGGGCTCAAAAACATAAAAGGCAAAAGTATGGAAAATATGGACCGGAAATGCATTGAAACATAGGGAGGGACGTGAGTTATATTTAAAACTAAAACAGGGAGCGGAGCCTTATTTCCACTTTATTTAATCCATTAAAATTCTCTTTCAAGTTACAAATTTCATTCTGCAAAATAGCATTATTTTCTTTTAAAAGCTCATATTCTTTAACTAAATCTAAATTTCTATTATTTAAAGCGCTATTCTCTTTTTCAAGAGACAAAATATTAGAATTAGACTTATTTAAAGAATTATCTAAAGATAGAATTTTATTTTTCAAAGATTCATTTTTCTTTGAAATTTTACTATTATTATTGATCAATTTATAATTTTCTTTTATAAGGAAATAGTTTGTAAAACAAGTTTTTCAAGAGAAGTTTCAAAAATCTTTGTTTGCTTTACTAAAAATCATTTTCTTACTTTAATTTATTATATTTTAATTTCTACATAGCAGCACAATTGATCTTTTGTAATAGTTTGAGATCTTTAGGTAAGTTGTCATTTAACGCTAAAAGATCATTATAAATAGGATCATTGCGTACTGTTTTAGTTCTAAGTGTAGCCATGTTACACTTTACTGAGATTCTATATTTTATTGTTTGATTTTCGGAATTTTCTCTTTCTCTATCTTTGAATTCTAAATGGATGTTCTCTTTCTGGCCATTGTTTTAAGATGTTGTTACGATCAATAGAACTCCAGACTCTGGTACCATTCATGTAACAACCCACATTTTACGTATCGGGGGATCATAAAATAATTTTATTTTATTCCATGAGTGCTGGATCATTCTCATATTTTAATATGTTGCTTATGGGGATGTGAGACATCTCTATAATTTTTACAATTTTTTTATGACCTTTTTGCCCTTATCAGTTTTGTACTAGGTCTAACTTTTGACTCAGGTTGTGAGACCTGTACCATTGAAAAGGAAATGATGATTGTCTTTCCGTAGGTTGGTTATATTAAAGATTTGGCTTAGGGGTTTGGGAGGAATCGCTGTTTTAAGTTCAACAGTTGGTTGTTCAGGTTTGTGAAGCCTTAATGGGCTGATTTGTAGAGGCCCATTAGTGGGCTAGTGGAAAGCTATAGATAGGGGGTGGGAGATATGGGAAATAGTTTGCTTTCCCCATTTTCTCATTTTGAAGAGCCAAAGGATCCTCCATTTCTCCATCTTTCCACCATTAAAGCTTAGGAAATCGAAGATCTACACCATTTAAGGCTAGATCTACATCGTGGCAAGGGAGAGTTCATCAAATCAAGGAGTTTGGATCTAATTCCTTACTGTCCGGAATTTCAATCCATTGTTTTTGCTTAGATTTGGAGAATTGGTGAGTGATATGCATCTCTCACATGGATTCAATCAAGTATATGAATGTTTGATCTTGTTTTTCATCAAATTCAAGCATTCTCTCATAGATCTACACCTTGGTAAGTCCATTTTCATATGAATCACTATAGAATATGATTTAGCATGTTTAAACCAGTAATTTCTATGCTATTATATATGTTTATGCAAGTTAGATCCTCAAATTTAGATCATATGTTCATTTATCATGATTTTGGTGAAAATTGTGCAATTTTAGTGATAATAGTCATATTCATGTTGTTAATGATTTCATAACATGCTTACGATTGTATTGGATGAAATAGACGAGTATATTTCGCTGATTGTACCGTTTGGCGAAGTTTTGGTCGAATTCGGAGGTAAATGGGGTTTGCGCAGGTTTTGGGTCGAGCGTACAGGCCACAGGTCAAGCAACGTATAACACGTAGTACAATGTGCAGTACAACAGAGAGTCGGTCGCACGTAGGTGGTCTGTCGCACCATGGTGTGGTCGGGTCGATCATATTCCGGGTTGAGCATAGCATGCGCTCAAGCGAGCCTGGTCGGTCGTACATGGAAAAGTGGGTTCGACCGTGTGTGCTCAGTCGTGCACTAAGAGATGGGGCCAGCCTCTCCATGGGTTGGCCATCTTATGCAATGAAGTGTTCGGGTCGGTCAAGCCAAGGGGTTTGGTCGAGCAGTGGGTCGGTGCGGTGGGTTCGGTTGAGTAGTGGTCGGTCGGAGTAGTAACACAGGGTCGGTCGAGCGGTATGGGTCAAACATGAAGTGTGGTTGGTCATGGCTTGATTATGCAAAGCACTAGGGGGCCGGTCGAATAGGGCTATTTCTGAAAAAACTGTATTTTCGGGTATGACCCAGATTTGAATAAAAAGGCCTGAAAAAAGTTTTTGGGGGCAAACCCAAGAACCTTAGCCGCAACACAGTGATGTAATTTGGCTCGGTGATGATGTGAATTCGAAGGAAATTCAAGTAGGAAGGTTTGAAGTGTTGAAAGGTGTTCATTGATTGGTGTAGAATAGTGAATGAGGTGACAACTCAAAGGTCGTGAGTTGGTTGATAATGGTTGCTCGAGAAGATTACTTGAGTTAAGAAAAGTCGTCGGGTTGGATGACTAGAGATATGAAGGCTAGGAGATTATCGTAAGTTCTACCAGGCTCAAAGCAGAGGTACAATAGAGACATCTAAAAGACCGGTTATAGGTCGAGTACCCTGGGTATCGTTGAAAGGCCTAGTTGTCAAGGTTGGACAAACATACGTATCGTTGAAAGGCGTATGGAGTTTATGCTAGAACTGGGGTTACCATTAGCCCTTGACATATGGCAAGGTTGGCTGCACACAATTAACGATGGTTTTGAAGTAGGATTGGCAGTGATAGCCAGAGTCTGTCAATGTTGATTAGTTGCCTTATTTGAACCGTCTCATGTAGATCGTCCAACATCGAAGGAGATGTGCCATGGGTGCTTGTCTGATAATGGTTTAGGCCTCTGTGGCTTGTGCTTGATGGATGTTGAGTTCGATTAGGATGGTTTACATAAGATATATAATTTGAATGTCATGAGTGCTTTGCCATGACTGAATGGGTGTTTTGGTTTCCATGGATGTATGGTTAAAATGTTGTTGTAAAGGCTATCACTATCCGATGTGGGGAAGACGGTGTTGAGTTCTTCTCTAGTGTTGTGGGTAGACTAGTATATTTATCTATCCATTCTCGTATACTTTATTGTTGATGGTTGTTAGCTGTTTTATCGCTCATTAAGACAGTTGTATGACTCAAGGTTCTATGTTTCCCTCTTATTACCTGTGATGTACATCCGGTTGTGGATAAGCAGACTAGGTGACAGATGATAGCTTAGTGAGGACGATGTTGTAGTTCGGAGGCGAGCTGGAGGCTTACGTACCAGTTTTATTACTATCTAGTATTTCTGTTTCCGCTGTTTGAGCTGTTCTATGAGTGTTGTAGTGAGGCTTTATGTACAGACTTTGATATTTCGTATGATGTTTGGATAATCTTTCAGGATGTCGTGAAAGTTTCAAAAGTTTGTTATATGATGTTTCACTATTATTACCTATTGTATATTTTCTACTATATTTTATCATTGCGCTGTGAGTTCTACGATGGGTATCGATTGTGTTTACCTACCTATGATGATTATACGCAGCGGCCTGGCACATCTTTCAGCGCATTATTCCTCTTGTTTAGTGCAGGGGCTGTGGGCGGTCAGCACATTTGGTATTAGTGCTCTGGTTAACGATTTTAGCCAAAGTTCGAGGACGTAATTACATATGAGAGACGTATTTGTAGATTTCAATTGGATGTATACTATATGATACTATATAGTGTAGTAGCTTTTGTACTTCTTTTGCAGTTTTCTTGCAAGTGGCTAATCATTCTAATTTGTAGATTTAGATTGATTCGACGAACTACAAGACACACTGCTAGGGAAGGGGCTGTTCCTGGAGTGGGTAATTGCGGTGCACTAGAATACCCAACCATGTTTTAGGCCATGATGGAAGTAGTCATGCGAAGGGTACCCGCTCAAGTGGCATCCACGGTAGATGGAGGTGTGCGAGTTCCTAGGGTTGTGGATTTTGTGAAGCTGTGCAATGACTTTACATCTCTAGGAGGAAAACCATTCAAAGGAACTGAGCCAGCTGATGAGGTTTAGAGGTGGATGGATTCTTGTGTCCGTATCTTTGGAGACTTGGGGTTGGATGATGCAACTACGAGAAAACTTGCGTCAAGGCAATTGCAGGACAGGGCCATAGAGTGGTGGAATTTTGTTACACTTGAGACTCCAGAAGAGGAGATTTCATGGGAGAAATTCCAAGCTAGTTTGAAGCAAAGTTTATCTCCACTGCTCAGAAGTCAGCTTTGTTCAAGAATTTCTTAGAGCTGAAACATAATGGTTGTTCTGTTCTTGACTATGTTTCTGATTTCGAGGCCTTGTCCAGATATGCTCGTTCATACATTGACACACCCTATCAAAAGAACGAGAAGTTCGTTATGGTTCTGGATGCATATATTGGAAGGCCATCGGTGGATCATCTTTACAATCCATTCGAGAAGATTGTGTAAAAAGCTGTTCGCCATGAGAGTTTGTTTCCTAAGGAAGAAAATGTTGTCACTGCAACAAAGGAAGTTCAGAAACCACAAAAAGGTGGTAATAATAGGAAGAAGAAGCTGCAGCAGCATAAAGGAAAGGATTGCCAGAAGAAGCCTAAGAGTAAGGTGGTTTTCTTTAACTTCCAATAGAAGGGTCACTACTCGAATGAGTACAAGAATCCCAAAGCTGAGAAGAAGTGCTTCATGTGTGGAAAGCCTGGGCATGAGAAGAAAGACTGTCCAGAATCGGCTAAGGGCAAGCAGGTTGTGAAGGCATATGCTTTGGAAGCTATACCATCTTCTTCAAGATCTCCTACTGCAGAGGAGAAGGGAAAGGGTATCATCGTCCAAGGTACTCTTTTGGTTAATGGTGTTTCGGTTCGTGTATTGTTCGATACTGGAGCATAGCATTCTTTCTTCTGTAATGAGCTTGTGTGCCGCTTGGGTTTAGAACCCGAGATTTGTGATAGACCATTGATCGTGACTAATCCAGTTGGGGTTTCTTCCATTTTTTGCATGTTGTGTCGTGAGCTAGTGTTGTCGAGTCATGGTTGCTCTTTTGTGTGTGATTGCTTTATTCTTCACTTCAATGGGTTTGGGATCATCTTGGGCGTAGATTGGATCAAGAGGTATGCGGAAAGAGTGAATTGCGAGAAGCTACAGGTGAGGGTCGGGGACATGGAAGGGCGAAAGGTGTTGATTAAATGTAAGCGCGAATACAGGTTTTCGTGATTTATCTATATTTGCTTAGGATTCCACAGGAAGACATATCATATGTGCTGATCGCTAATGAGTATGAGGATGTCTTTGACGAGGTCGAAGGATTACCCCTGCATCATAAGATCGAGTTTACGATCGATTTGGTTGAGGGTGCTAGACCAATCGTTATGCCCCTTAGGCGGGTGGAGCCTAAGGAACAGCGTGAGTAAGAGGTGCAAGTTCATGATCTTTTGGGAAAAGGATTCACTCAGAGGAGTGTATCTGAATGGGGTGCACCAGTCGTGTTTGCAACCATGGAAGATGGCTCATTAAGATTGTATGTGGACTAAACAAGGTGACCAAGAAGAACAAGTATCCATTGCCGAGGATTGATGACTTGTTCGATCAAATTCATGAAGCCAAAGAGTTTTCTCAGATGGATTTGGCAACGGGATTTCACCAGTTGAGAGTGGCTAAGGATAGTGTGCCAAAGACTGCTTTTAGGACACCGTCTAGTTTCTTCGAATGGTTGGTGATGCCATTCGGGTTGACTACTTTATGGATCTTATGAATAGAATTTTCAAAGATCAGTTAAATAAGTTCGTGCTTGTGTTCGTGGATGACATTCTGGTTTACTCCCAGAACGAGGAAGAGCACGAGATGCACTTGAGAGTTGTGTTGGAAATCTTGCGAAAGCATCAGCTGAGAGCTAAGTTTTCAAAGTGCTACTTCTGGAAGAGTGAAGTGAGGTTCTTAGGCCATGTAGTTTCTAGAAATGGAATAGCAATTGACCTCGCTAAGGTGGTAGCAATCCAGGACTAGGATCGACCTAAGAATGTGACGGATGTTCGGAGTTTCCTTGGGTTGGCAGGATATTACCGACGATTTATCATGGATTTCTCCAAGATAGCTGCACCGTTAACAGGATTGACGAAGAAAAACCAAGTGTTCACATAGGATGCAAAGTGTGAGCAAGCGTTTGGAATCCTGAAGGAGAGACTGACGAGTGCTCCTGTGTTGACCATTCCAAGTGGGAATGAGGAGATGGTGGTATACATCGATGCATGTGGCACTGGACTTGGAGAAGTGCTAATGCAGAAGGATAAGGTTGTGGCCTACGCGAGTTAGCAGTAGAGGCCGCATGAGAAGAATTCCCAACTCATGACTTGGAGTTGGCGGCGATTGTGTTTGCTTTGAAGATGTGGAGACATTACCTATTGGGAGTTCGATTCAAATTTTTTACGGATGACAGGTCGCTGAAGTATCTTTTCTCCCAAAAGGATTTGAATCTTCGGCAATAACAGTGGTTATAGTTTCTGGCATCATATGATTTTGGTATAGCCTATACTCCTGGCAAGGGTAACGGAGTTATAGAGGTGTTAAGTCGAAGAAACGCAAGTTTGGGAGCGACGTTTTCAGAATGTAAAAGCCTCGAGTATTTGGCAATGTTCAATTTCAGGCCAAGGTGTAAGTTGGAACCTGAAATATTGGCAAGCTTATAGATAAGACCTACTCTTATCGAAAGGATTGGCGAGAGCCAAAAGCAAGATGTGAAGCTTGTCGAGTTTATTTAGAAGCTAGAACCAGAGAATAAATAGTTCGAAGTCGATCAAGAAGGTTGGCTTTGAAAGCAAGGGCGATTAGTTGTTCCTGATATCGACGGATTGAGAGATGAGGTTCTGATAGAATGTCATCAATCATAATTGACGATTCATCCCAGTGGTAATAAGATGTATCAGGACATGAACCGAATCTACTAATGGGAGGGGATGAAACGAGATATTGAAAATTCATTTCCATGTGTGTATGAACTGTCAGTTGGTGAAAGCTGAACAGAAAAAGCCGAGTTGTTTGCTTCAGCCATTGGAAATTCCTACATGGAAGTGGGAGAAGATATCGATGGACTTTATCAGTGGACTACCTAGAACCAGGGCAGGAAACGAAGGGATTTGGGTCAATGTGGATTGCTTGACTAAAAGTGCAAGATTCATTCCTGTTAATTCGAGTAGGACAGCATCGAAATTGGCTGAACTTTATGTGAAATGGATATTTCAATTACATGGTATCCCAAAGAGCATAGTGAGTGACCAAGATCCATTGTTCACATGTGGATTTTGGAAGAGTTTGGAAGAAGCTTTGGGAACTGGGTTGTGCTTGAGTACGGCATATCGTCCCCAAACTGATGGTCAAACCTAGAGGATCAACCGAGTTTTGGAAAATCTCCTAAGAGCTTGTGTGTTGGATTTTGGGGGATCATGGGAAGACCATCTACATCTAGTTGAGTTTGCATATAATAATAGCTACCAGTCTAGCATTGAGATGGCACCATATGAGGCATTGTATCGTAGGCTGTGTAATTCTCCTACATGTTGATTGGAAACTGGAGATAAGTTGGTACTTGGCCTGAGATAATTAAAGAGAAATCAGATTGTATCGAGATCGTTCGACAACGAATGAAGCCAACCCAAGATAGTTAGAAGAGTTATGCCGATAAGTGTTGAAAGGATTTGGAATTCGACGTTGGCGATATGGTTTTTCTGAAGATTTTGTCGTTGAAGCATGTGGTTCAATTTGGAAATAAAGGAACGTTAGCTCCAAGGTTCGTTAGGCCATTTCCGATAGTCGAGCGAATTGGAAAGCTCGCGTATAGATTGGAGTTACCAGAGAAGATATTGAGTGTGCATAATGTGTCCCATGTGTCATTTCTATGGATGTTTGTGCATGATTCGAAACTGGTGGTACCACCAGAGCAGTACGAAGATCTAAAAGTAGAGAACATAGTTGCGAGACCTCGTAAGCCGCTTCATGTTATGAGAAATGACACGAAACCACTTAGGAGGAAGACGGTTAAGCTAGTTAAGGTGCAATGGAGTGAAGATGGCAACGATTGTACGTGGGAGACAGAAGAGAGCATGAAGGCGACTCATCCAGAACACTTCGTCGGTAGGACTCTTTGATATTGTATCATCATTGTATCATTGTATCTTGTCTTTGTATGATAGAATTCCGAGTGCTAGGATAAGGCTGTAAATGCTTGGCTTGATGGTTGCTAGTTTGGATGATAGAATTGACTTCTCATGGATGATAGGCATGCAGAATTGTTTTTGTTGCTTGTGTTTGCTAGGAATTTTTAGGGCGAAATCCCTAAGGGGTGAGAATGTAACAGCCCGCATTTTACGTATCGGAGGATCGAAACACATTTTTATTTTATTCCTTGAGGGTTGAATCATCCTCATATTTTAATATGTTGCTTATAGGAATGTGAGACATGTCCATAATTTTTAACAATTTTGTTTGTGACCATTTTGCCCCTATCAATCTTGTATAATGAATAACTTTTGACTCAGGTCGAATCAGGTGGTGAGATCCGTGCCATTGGAAATGAATAATGATTGTCTTTCTGTAGGGTGGTTACATTAAAGATTTGGCTCACTAGTGGAAGGAATCGTTGTTTTAAGGTTTAACAGTTGGCTGCTCAGGTTTGTGAAGCCTTGATGGGCTAATTTGTAGAGGCCCATTAATGGGATGGTGGAAAGTTATAAATAGGGGGTGGGAGGTATGGGAAATAGTTTACTTTCCCCATTTTCTCATTTTGAAGAGACAAGTGATCCTCTATCTTTCCACCATTAAAGCTTAGGAAATCAAAGATCTACACCATTTAAGGCTAGTTCTACATCGTTGCAAGGGAGAGTTCATCAAATCAAAGAGCTTGGATCCAATTCCTTACTGTTTGGAATTTTAATCCATTGTTTTTGCTTTGATTTGGAGAATTGGTGAGTGATATGCATCTCTCACACAGATTCAATCAAGTATATGAATGTTTGATCATGTTTTTCATCAAATTCAAGCATTTTCTCATAGATCTACACCGTGGTAAGTCTATTTTCATATGAATCACTATAGAATCTGATTTAGAATGTTTAAACCAGTAATTTCTATGCTATTTCATATGTTTATGCATCTTCAAATTTAGACCATATGTTCATTTATCATGATTTTGGTGAAAATTGTGTAATTTTAGTGATGATTGTCCTATTCATGTTGTTAATGATTTCATAACATGCTTATGATTTTATTGGATGAATTAGACTAGTTTATTTCATCGATTGTATCGTTTGGCAAAGTTTTGGTTGAATTCGAAGTTGAATGGGGTCTGTGCAGGTTTTGGGTCGAGCGTACAGGCCACGGGTCGAGCGTAGTACAACATGCAGTACAATAGGGAGTCAATCGCACCATGGTGTGGTCGGGTCGGTCATGTTCTGGGTCAAGCGTAGCATCGGATCAAGCGAGCCTGGTCGGTTGTGCATAGAAAAGTGGGTTCGGTCGTGTGTGCTCGGTCGTGCACTAGAAGATGGGGTTGGTCTCTACATGGGTTGGCCATCTTATGCAATAAAGTGTTTGGACCGGTCAAGCCAAAGGGTTCGTTCAAGCAGTGTTCATTCGAGCAATGGTCACTCGAGCAGTGGGTCCGTCGAGCGGTGGGTTCGTTCGAGCAGTTGTCGGTCGGAGCAGTAACACAGGGTCAGTCGAGCGGTGTGGGTCGAACATGAAGTGTGGTCGGTCATGGATTTGTTGTGCAAGGCACGGGGGGCCGGTCGCATTGGGTCATTTCTAAAAAATTATATTGTTGGGTACGACCCAGATTTGAAAAAAAAGGCCTGAATTTTTTTTTTGGCGGCAACCCCCTGAACCTTAGCCGCAATGCAGTGATGTAATTTGGCTTAGTGATGGTGTGACTTCGAAGTAAATTCAAGTAGAAAGTTTCGAAGTGTTGAAAGGTGTTCGTTGCTCAGTGTAGAACAACGAATGTGGTGACAACTCAAAGGTTGTGAGTTGGTGGATAATGGTTGCTTGAGTTAAGGAAAGTCATTGGGTTGGATGACTAAAGATATGAAGGCCGAGAGATTATCGTAAGTTCTAGCAGGCTCGAAGCAGGGGTACAATAGAGACGTCTAAAAGACCGGTTGTAGGTCGAGTACCCTGGGTATCGTTGAAAGGCCTAGTTGTCAAGGTTGGACAAACATACGTATCGTTGAAAGGCGTATGGAGTTTATGCTAGAACTGGGGTTACCATTAGCCCTTAACATATGGCAAGGTTGACTGCATACCGTTAACGATGGTTTTGAAGCAGGATTGGCAGTGATAGCCAGAGTCCGTCAATGTTGATTAGTTGCCTTGTTTGAACCGCCTCATGTAGATCGTCCAACGTCGAAGGAGATGTGCCATGGGTGCTTGTCTGATATTGGTTTAGGTCTCTGGGGCTTGTGTTCGAGGGATGTTGAGTTCGATTAGGATGGTTTACATAAGAATCAAGATATATAATTTGATTGTCATGAATGCTTTGCCATGATTAAATGGGTGTTCTGGTTTCCATGGATGTATGGTTGAAATGTTGTTGTAAAGGCTGTCACTGTCCGATGTGGGGAAGACGGGGTTGAGTTCTTCGCTGGTGTTGTGGTTGGATCAGTATGTTTATCTATCCATTCTCATATACTTTATTGTTGATGGTTATTAGCTGTTTTATCGCTCACTAAGACTATTGTCTGACTCAAGGTTTTATGTTTCTCTCTTGTTACCTGGGTTGTTCATCCGGCCGTGGATGGATAGACTAGGTGACAGGTGATAGCTTAGTGAGGACAATGTTTGAGTTGCTCTTTGAGTGTTGTAGTGAGGCTTTATGTATAGACTTTGATATTTCCTATGATGTTTGGATAATCTTTCAGGATGTTGTGAAAGTTTCAAAAGTTTGTTATATGATGCTTCACTATTATTACCTGTTGTATATTTTCTACTATACTTTATCCTTGCGTTGCGAGTTCTACGACATGTATCGATTATGTTTACCTACCTATGATGATCATCCATAGCTGTCTGGAACACCTTTCAGCGCATTATTTATCTTGTTTAGTGCAGGGGTTGTAGGCGGTCGTCACAATTTATTAAGTCTATTTAGATTGTATCTATAACATATTTCAAGTATGTATATAATAATATGAATAACACAATATAATAAAATCGAAAAACAAGAGCAATCACACTAAAAAAATTATGCTAGTTCGAACTTCTCGTCCTACGTCCAGTCCGAAGATCCCCCTCGGCCTTTCACAAACAAAACACCATCACTTTGCTTGGACGATTATGCTTGATACAAGATTTTTTTGACTATAATATGTTCTAGACAACACGAATTTTGACTAGTAGCACAATGATCTTCCTAAGTTTCCTTGAATATTATGGATTTGAAAGTATATGAGAATATAGAAGAATATTAGATCATGATTACAAGTTTTGAATGCAAGAAGCAATATAAATAGAATAAAGAATTAGAGAAGTTTAAGAGAAGCTTTTTCTTGATCTTGGTCATAGTATATTTATACTTATTGTAGAGTTTTCTGGGATAGTTGCTTTTATTTTTTTGGTCCTGGAGATGTTACCTTTCATTATTAAAGAGTTTTGGTGAAGAAATGAAGAGGCAATTTCAAAAATGGTTGTTTCTTCTTTTCAAAAATTCCCATACCCAGGTTCAGCCGTATGAGGGTGATAACCAGATGATTGACCTGGTTATTGTAAAATTCCAAAGTCGAAGTTCAAAAATCTAATGCTCTACAGTCAGACATATAACCTGGTATATAAAAAATTCCAGATCCTTATGCCAAGCGTTTGACTTTAGATACCAGATGTCTAATCTAGTGTATTAAAAGACCACATGGTTTAGTTGATAAATGCATGCCCTTTGGAAATAGTAGGTGCTAGGTCGAGTCCTACTTTTATCATATTTTATGAATTTCGCCTTTTTATCTTTTATTGTTTTACGTAGCTTGAATAATTTATGTCATCTATTAAATAGCAAATTATCCTGAAATAACTCCATAAAAACATTAGTACCATTTTTCGTATAGTTGTTATCATCAAAACACCAAAATGGTGGTTCAACAAAATATGATTTGAAGCTTGTTTTAAATAAGTTGAAAATTTTAGAATTTTATAGCATAAAGCTTTGAAAAATAGTTTTCAAAATTTGGAAAATTATTAATATTATTTATTAATAATTATGAGTATTGTGAATTCTGAAGGACTTAAAAAACACTGAATTCACTACGGTCGCTAGAAAATAATTCGGATGATGACTACAGTGTTCATTTTCGAGTTTCTACATGAAAATTTTCTACCTATAAATCATTTGGAATTTGTTAAGATCTATTTAGATAAAACAAAAAATTTGTTTTTTGAAATATTATTTGGAATATAGAAGGATATATTAATATTAGTATATTTCTCAAAACATTTTGAAACAAAATCTGAAAGGTGAATCTGGAAATTCCAATCAAGTTATTACTTGGATGCATGCAGCATGCAGAATAAGTTAGTCTAGTTTTACATCTCTTTTTAATAGGTTGTTTGCCAATTTTCATTTATCTCTAAATGAAATAGAACAGTCGTTTTCTAAAAAAATAGAAATTAAGGTTTCATCTTGTAGATTTTAAATTATGTCAAAATCATTTTTTTTAGAGAAAACACAGTTTGGTAATTCGTGAACTAAAACTAATATTAATGAAATGTAGGTTTTAGAATATAAAATTTGAGAAATAATACGTTGAACAAAATTTAGGCTTTGATAAATAATTCAGTTAGGTAAGATAAATTGAAATTGTTTAAACACTTTGGAAATAGTTTGCAAATAATAAATCCAAGTTCAACATGTACCATAAATATAAGTATGTTGCATGTAAGTTTAAAATAAAATTTAAGTTTGGAAATGATAAAAATATTTGAAATTGAAATTTTAGAATATGTGTATAAACTTGAGTTATGAAATAAAAGTGTTAACTTAAGTTGTGGGAAAACTCAACTCTTGAGAAATATTTTATGGATTAATCTGAACATAAGTTTTAAAGTATTTAACTTGAATTTGGATACTATTAAATAAATTTCGAGTTGTGACTAAATTGTTAATTGGGATATTGTTAACTAGAAGTAATTCGAGCCTACGTTTTAATAGCTTTGGGTTTTTGAATGTTTACGTCCATATGATGGTTTGGATGTCAATGAAACTGGAATATTATTAAATATGATTTATTATGAATTTGAGATTTAAAAGAGTTTACTGATTTATTGTGAACTCAGATAGTGGGTTATATGAAGTTACCTAAAGTTAATTTTAGTATAAAAAAATATAGTAAATATGAGTATGAATGTGAAATAATGGAAAATTTGTATAGTAGTATATAAATTTAAAAGAGGCTATGTAAGATGTGTGTATATCATTTTATTCGCATAACTAGTTTTGATCCAAGTTCGAGTGCACGATTTTGAGATATTGTATATCACTTTGAACAAGGAATTTTGACTTGATTCTCGACGACGAATATTAGATATGAATTTTTGATGTGATTTTAGGGTTCTCAATTACAGTGTATAACTATAAAAGGAGAATGACAGTTTCTTGTCAAGAAACAAGATCTTTGTATACACTAAAGTGATCGAGTGAGAGATATTAGTACGAAAATAAAATTATGTGATTGAGTGACTGTTCAAATTGGATATGGCATATGATGTGCACATAAAAATGAACATTTATATTCACATATTTATTCTTATTTAGTGCTAATAAATGTCATATGTAGGTATTTTATCTTGTTTAAACCATAATTCAATTGATTTCAAAATATCATACATTCATTATCATACAAAGGAAAAATGGTCATTTCTGTGCTTAAGTTATTTTAAGAATTTGTACTTGGACATTTTTCATTGTTTTCGTAGACATTTGGTATGTTTGGAAGAGAGCTTCATAAAGATTTATATGCATACAAAAGGAATGAAGAGGAAATAATTCTCATGTGTAATCATGGAGGACCCCACTTACTACACTTCCTAAAGCTTCAAGCAAATTTGATGATGGAGTAATTAAAGCTTGATGACTAATTGGTGGCCACACTTCCTAAAGGGCATTCTTGGTAGCACGCTGTTAGACCAAAAATTGGTTCTAACACCCAAATTGAATAAAAGCAAATAAGACGAGATAAAAATAAAAATGAACACACAGGATTTATAGTGGTTCGGCGAAGAATTGCCTACGTCCACTTGTTTTTTACTATATTCAATGATTCAGTTGCAAATACAATGTAATTTTCACTTGATTTCAGTCACAACTCGCTTATATTCACTCAATAGACTAAAACAAATAATGAAAGAAGATTTGGATTCTCCGGGAGTAATGGAGTTTGGGTTATGGAGGTAGTTGAATTCTCAAAGTGCCTAAAAAAGATCCTTTTCTTTGTCTCTAGACAGGGTATTTATAGGTGTGAATTTGCTCAAAACTTGATCCGGGTCGGGGCCACGTGTCGTCCATCCCATTAGCTTCGGGTTCGGATGAATTATTGTGTTGACAACGCATCAAAGTAACGAACGTTATGGGTAGGAACTGGTCACAGCCGGTCCGGATATCCAGGCGCTTTTGCAGGAGAATAATATGGAACATGGGCTCGGGTCGGAGACGCACAGATAAGGGGTTTGGATCGGGATACCCGATCCGACCCGGATTGGCTTGGATGCAACGCTCTCTTCTTCTCTAATCTGCTCCGCTCCGATCCATTTCCGTGGCAAACAGGTGGCTTTCCGATCCAATTGAGATTATGTTGCCCTCCGATCCGATTAGATATACCTTACCAATTTCCTCAGCAGCAGTTCACCGATCCGAACAGAAGATTCTATCCGACCCGAACCGATATGTTGCTCTGACCCGACCCGAACAATTGCTGCTGTCCAATCTAGGTTGTAGTGTCTTCTCCAATCCGAACTGAGGTCTTCTAATTAAAAATGCTCTTCAATGTCTGATTTCTTGACTTTGTGTTGCCAAGTTCACAAAGTAGGCTAACACTTTGCCCCCTCAAAGGATGCTTCTGTTGGAAACGGAGCATGCTTTGACTGCCATAGCACAAAAACTTCATCCTTCCTTTTGAATTCACATGCCAAGTTGTCGTTCTTCATCCCGTTCGGTTCGGATTCCGACCCGAACGGATTTCTGCTTTGGGCTCCGACCCGAACTGATTTCCTTCTTCTCTGCAATGTATTAGTGGGCCAAGCTGCGTCATTGGGCTTTTCGAACCGGTCCGATCGGGAATACGAATAGTCAGCTTGTTTTTTATATAAATTTACTTCATCTCTCTTCTTTTCTTTCATTCACTGTTTTTGCTCATCCGAACCGATTCCACATCGAAGCCTTAGTCTTTTCAAGAAACTTCAAAATTTTCGCTTCCATCTTCGAATCAAATATATAGGTAGTCTTGTAATCTTGAATCTTGCTGCCATAATCGCTTTTAATTTGCATCCGCGGTTAGTTTGAACGATTCTAACAT
This sequence comes from Allium sativum, assembly GCA_030737875.1. Classification (NCBI taxonomy): domain Eukaryota; kingdom Viridiplantae; phylum Streptophyta; class Magnoliopsida; order Asparagales; family Amaryllidaceae; genus Allium; species Allium sativum. Next base: position 514,629,561 of record CM060910.1, read on the forward strand.
AATAATCAACTGGTTCCATCGCCGCAGTTCCCTTCATCCTCCGCCTTCGTCGTTAATGGCATCGACGCCATTTCGAGGTGTTAGAGGAGGGTATTGAAACTCGTTATTGAATACTTAAGTGTCTAATCTCTTGATTTTAATTAAGGCTCGGGAATTTGAGTTGGATTCGCTATTTAAGAGGAGGAAGAGGAAGAAAACTGAAGAAGATTGGTTCGGGTAGGGGAACAGTAGGAGAAAAAGGAAAAGAGAGAAATTCACAGAGCCGGATCAGGTCGGAGCAATAGGGCCAAGAAATGGGTCTTAACCTGTTTGACCGGGTCGGGTCGGATCTACGAATACAATGAAGGTCAAGACTTATGCGCTCAGATCGGACCCGGTTGAAAAACAAAAGAGAGAATAGGGGTCTGGTTATCCAAGTTAATCCGACCCGCTCCGGGTGTCAATCTCCGAACCGATCCGAATATATCTTTCTGAGTATGGGCCTTTGCTCATCCGATCCGAACCTGGTGTCTGCATCCGAACCGAACACTACTCAATCTAAAACATAAACTCTCTTCCAACTATTTAAAAGATATTACTTCCAACTTCACGAACAGTTAGGATAGTGCCTTGCGGACATAAGTGAACATTAAGAACTACTCTGACTATCACTTTCTCTTCAAAGTTTCGTCTTACATTGCTGTACTTTTACTTTGCATTTCTCACATTCGCTGCACACATTTTAGTTCACACACATACACAGGGGGGTACGGGCTAATTTACTCTAATACGTGCTATTGCTTCTTCAATAGTTCTATGACAATGAGGCCCAGACGCTCTTCCCGACTAGCTGAGAGGAAAGAAGCCCCGGAAACTTCTAACAAAATCACTCTTGAGGATATATCTTCTTCTTCTGATCCAGAATGGGACAGTGAGGGTCCAGACTACGGGGTTGGAAATCGAGAAAGCAACGAGGCGTCTTCAGAGAACGAGGTTTCTCTGGGTTTTGAGGAGGAAGGAGGGATCGGTGACGATCGAGCCCCTGACGAATTTGAATCAGCCATTATATTGGAATCACCTCCAGACTCCGTTGAATCGATAATCGACAACGATCGACTTGTTCGAATTTGCTTAAAGTATGGAATAATGAAAAGGGACACTCTAGTGCCTTCACGCTCTGACCGTCCCCACAACCCTCCAGAAGGATATATGACGGTCACTCGATTGATGTGCATGGTCGGTGCCATTCCTCCATTCTCTCCCTTCATTGTTGACTTTTTAAGACAAATGCGGATTGCCCCCATGCAATTGCACCCCTATTCATATGCCTATCTGCACACCTTTTACATAGCATATCGTGAAATCTTAGGCATAGTGCTCACGTTCGATGACGTTCATTTCTTCTATAATTTCAAGCATCGGACTCGAGAGACTCCATCCTTCTGCTACTTTGAATCAGTCCCAAAAAGGAAGATAATCTCTGCACCATTTAGCAGTAAAGCTGGAGATTCCAGACTAGAATGGTTCTACGTGAAGCGACAGCCTGGATGCGCCAGGAGGTGGACAAAATCAAGTAAAGCACTGATTTTCTAAATCCGGGCTCTATACATTTGAATCATCACCTTGACTTGTTTTCCTTTTTGTTTGCAGTTGACAATCCCAAACAGATATCAGACCAGGTGTTCTTCGACCGGATGCACCGACTCCTCAATGGCGATCAGAAATTCTTGACTATCGACGAAACCCTTAAGGACGAATACCTTCACTTTCATGGGCTGTTGTCTGTTTTTCGTAGCATTGGTCATGGGACGGTTCCATACGCATACATTCCTCCCGTGGAGGTAGTCCCAGAGATAGGAGAAGGCTCAGGAATTCCTACAGCGCCTCTTCACACTTCACCTTCTCCATCTTCTACACAAGATAATGAATTGGCTAATCTGGCCGAAAAGCATCGTGAAGGATATATTGCCCCTGAGGAAACTACTTCTTTAGAAAAGTCAAAATCCTCCCAAGAGTCACCACTTCACGCTTCCGAGGGAGATGCCCCTAGTACTGATGAGCAAATATTTCAGGGTTTGGGGGATCTCCCCTTACCTGAGACTATATACACTTCAGAGGATTTCAGGAAGGATCCTTTAGTCTTCACCTCTTCTGAAGAGACCACTCCCGCTAAGGCCAAAGATCCTGCCCGTACTAGTCTAGCTTCAGACTCGGGTTGGTTGGGGGGAAACACACCACTTAGGATACACTTTATATAACGGCATTAGCCTTCATTGCACCTCTTTCCTCGTGAATCCATTAATTCTAAATTTCGTTCGTTTTATCGTGTAGGTACAATGTCTCGATCCTACTACGATATAAGAAAGCTTCGTCGCAGCATGTCCAATCCTCCTCAGGATGTCGAGTATGATCGCCGGGATGATCGTGGTAGGGAGGAGAGAAGACCTTATGATCCCTATCGTTCTCGACCCTCACGTTCCCGCTCACCAGTTCGACCGGAACAAGAGAAATATAAGGGCTATCAAAGCCGCAGGGAAGAGGACAGACCACCATCTAAAGATTCCACTTATTCCCATGAAAAGCGCAGCAGAGGGAGAACCCCTCCAAAAGAAACTGGGTCTCGAAGTAAGCACAAGGTCCCTGCCACTAAACGACCTAGGACGGACAAAGAGACTACTGAATCCTCTTCACATAGGGACACCGAATTATCAATTCCCGCTCCTCCCCCACTAGATGCGGGAACTGCAGTAAAGCTGGCATATTTAGAGGAGCAATTTCCCGAGCACTACTTCGAGACTTTGACCTTTTTACCTACTCTTGAACCTATTTCTTCTAATTGGGCAAATGAAGCCAAAGCAAAGATTGATTTGGTGGAAAAACAATATACCGAGATGTTCAAGTATTCACGCAATCTTTCTAGAATCATCCGCACCCTAATCACAAATACCGATTCAATGCAAAAGACCGCGGAGGAGGATGCCAAGGCTCTAAAAGCCCTAGGAAAAGATTTGGAAGACACTCAGGCTCAACTAGCTGTCGCTCAAAGGGACGCTTCTATCTTCAAACAACAATTCGAGGACATGCAAAAAGGTTATCATGACTTGCTTGAATCCCACACTCAGGAGCGCTCTGAGCTAAAAAAACAAGCTGACGAGGCCAAGTCAGAAGCTGCTAAGACACGCCTTGCTTATGCTGAGCTTGAACGGAAAAATGCCGAGTTAGCAGAGAGGAGTGCTGAATTAGAAAAGAAGAATGCCGACTTGGCTTCAAAGCTGTTAGAGGCAGAGAATAGGGCTGCCTTGGCCGAGGGCAATGTAGAGTGTGCTATTAAATCTGCGGAGGAAGCCCGCAAGCAACTATCAGAGGCGGAGGCTGATATTCAGGGTTTCGGTGAGCTAATGATTGAATTCTTCGCACATATTATTCGTCGCCGAAACATTTCTTGGATCGAGGACTATCCATCCACTCTAGTTCAAGTATGGAATCAAATCGTCGAGTGGGAAAAAGAGGAACTTAAGGTCGATTCCCTCGATGAAGATAAACTGATGGAGAAATACTTGAGAGATGATGAACCGGAGCGCCTAGCTGAAGGGCGCTGCCTTATTGCTGAGGCCATGGAAGAAGAGAGACGGAAGTCTAAACAAAAAACCATTCTCGAAGCTGGTTCCTCTTCTTCTGCCCCTGCAACTTCCGGGAAGAAGTCTACTGGCTCCAGTACCGCATCTTCAGGAAAAAAGAAGTCAAAACGAATCTTGACCGAAGCTGAGAAAGAAGCAAAGGATGCGGAGAAAGCCGCCAAGAAATCCAAGGCTCATTCCAAATCTAAATAGTGGATTGCCCTGTATCTTTTTAGCATTTTTGTGAACCAATAATTGCTGCTACAAAAGTAGCTCCTGCATTTTCTTTTTTAGCTATTTCCCTGTACAAATTCATTCATTTGTAAATAAAAATAATTCACTTTTTGCAATGTTTGTTTGTTAGTAGTTCCGCACTTATGTAAAAATGCATGTCTATAGTTGTGAAACGAAGTTGTGGAGGGGAGAAATATGCGTATACATACGTGTCCCCAGTCAATTCCCATAAACTATTTAATGCTTAGTCGAGCAATCTGAATGCTCCCGATTCTCTGACGGGATAGCACTTCCTGTGCCGTCGGTACCTGTCGCTTTCTCTGGCATTTCTTTTATACTCTTTCTTTTGAGAGTTAGTGTTCGAGCTCAGTCATCTATTTATTCCCCGGTCTTTCAACGGAGAAAGATTTCTTTCTCAGCGCTCAGTCGGAGACGCCTTTATACTCTCTTTCTCTCTGGAAAGTTAGAGTTAGGAGAAGAATTTCTTTTTCAGCGCTCAGTCGGAGACGCTTTTATACTCTCTCTCTCTCTCTCTCTGGAGAGTTAGAGTTAGGAAGAGAACTTCTTTTTCAGCGCTCAGTCGGAGACGCTTTTATACTCTCTCTCTCTCTGGAAAGTTAGAGTTAAGAATGTCGTTTTCTCATTCTTTTATGTCTTAGCGCACAAATAGTCGTTGTGCTTCTTTTTGTGTCAAAACTGTGTTCAACCTTTTTAGGCTGCGAGTTATCCTGTATCTTATAATCACAACAGAATAACTGATAAATGTGTATATGTAATGCATAAAAGTAAATATCACACAGTATTTTTATAGTGGTTCGGCTAAGTCATAGCCTACATCAACTTTATAGTCCTTCATTCATATCGTCGGATTTTCCCAAGGCAAGTCGTGCCTTATTACAGAGTTCATAAGAAAAATAACACAAAGTACAGCGTTTTTAATCCAAATATCGCATTAAGTGCTGGGCATTCCATGCTCTGGGGACTTCTTCGCCATCCACGGTCGTTAACTTGAAGGTTCCTTTTTCAAGTTTCCGTTGAATGACAAAGGGTCCTTCCCATTTTGGACAAAGGTGAGGAAGGGATGGAAAGACTCACTTTAGCACCAAATCTCCTGGTTCAAAAGTCCTGAGGCGAACTTTTTTGTCGTAATAGCGTGCCATCTGACGTCGATGTCTTGCTGCACGCAAATCTGCTTCGTCCCTTTTCTCTTCGACTTCATCAAGAGACTCAAGTAAAAGTGCCCGATTTGTCATCGGGTCATAATATGTCACCCTGTGGGAAGGAACTTCTAGTTCAACTGGAATTACAGCTTCTGAGCCAAAGGAGAGAGAGAAAGGGGTATGACCGGTGGCCGTTTTAAATGTTGTTCGATATGCCCACAAAGCTAGGGACAATTCATCAACCCACTTTGCCTTTGCACGCTCTAATCGCTTCTTGAGAATGGATTTTATTACTTTGTTTATTGCCTCTACTTGCCCATTCGATTGCGGATAGGCAACTGCAGTATATCGTTTGTCTATTTTATACTTCTGGCAGAAATTTCTGAATTCAGTACTATCAAATTGGGTCCCGTTGTCAGTTATAATCGTCCTTGGGATCCCGAACCGGCATATGATATTTCTGACCACAAAACTTATCACCTTTCTTGCCGTGATCTTGGTCAAGGGCTCGGCTTCCACCCACTTCGTAAAATAGTCCACGGCCACTATTGCATACTTAGCTCCTCCTTTAGCAATTGGTAGAACTCCAATGATATCAATTCCCCACGTGGCAAATGGCCAAGGACTCACCATTGATTTAAGTTGGGTCGACGGTGCCCTGGGGATTTTAGCGAATCTCTGGCACTTATCGCAGCGTCGTGAATAATCAGCTGCATCTTTATTGATCGTAGGCCAGAAGTATCCGTACCGCAATATCTTCTTTGCTAAAGTTTGACCTCCTGTATGATCTCCACACTCACCTTCGTGTACTTCTCTTAGTACACACTTGATGTCGTCGTGTGCTATACATCGTAACAGGGGCATAGAAAATCCTTGCCTATAGAGAGTATCATCTTGTATGACATATCTGGTAGCTTTGCGAACTACAGCTCTTTTCTCACTCTTCTTTGATGGGAGTGTCCCATTCTTAAGGAAATTCTTAATTGGAGTCATCCACGACTCCTTCTCTGGTTCCGCTTCAAAAGCGAATTCAATTTCCATTGACTCAAAGCTTGGCGATTCCAATGTTTCAATTGGAATTATTTCAGTCTCTTCTGGATTGTCGGAACTAGCCAGCTTTGCCAGTCTATCCGCTTTCTGGTTTTCAACTCTGGGAATGTGCGTTATATTGTACCGCTCTAAGCTATTCAATAGCTCTCTCACTTTCCCGAGGTAGGCGATAAGTCGAGGTCCTCGAGCCACAAATTCCTCTCGCACTTGGCAAACAACAATTTTAGAGTCACAAAATATGTCTAACATTTTTACTCCGAGGTCTTTAGCAAGTTTCAGCCCGGCAATCAGGGCTTCATATTCAGAGTCATTGTTAGTCGCTGAAAATTCTAATCGCAAGGCGTAATATAACGACCGTCCTTCGAGAGTAACTAAGACGATTCCAGCTCCGGACCTTCGGTCGTTCTTGGCTCCATCTGTATATAGTTTCCACGGATTTATCTTTAGCTCATCCTCGGACTTAACCACTCTGTCATTGATTATTTCCTCCTATGGAATGGTGAACTCCGCAATAAAGTCTGCTAGAGCTTGCCCCCTGATTGACTTTCGTGGTTGAAAATTCAAATCAAACTGACTTAGTTCTATGTTCCATTTGATCAACCTTCCCGATGCTTCGGGTCTTTGCAACACCTGCCTTAAGGGCTGGTCGGTGTATATGGTTATTGGATGGGCTTGGAAATAGTGACGAAGTTTTCGGGATGCGATCAGGAGGCTGTAAGCGAGCTTCTCAATTTTTGGGTAGTTGCGTTCTGCCGCCGCTAATTTCTTGCTTACATAATACACTGGCCTTTGTACTTTATCTTCTTCTCGAACCAGGGCTGTACTGACGGCGTGAGCCGAGACTGCCAAGTAAACAAACAATTCTTCGTGATCTACGGGCTTTGATAAAATCGGCGGTTTCTCTAGCAGTTCCAATAAATTTCGAAAGGCCTCAACACAGTCCGGAGTCCACTCGAAGTTCTTCTTTCCTCTTTTAATCAAATCAAAAAACGGAACACATTTGTCTGTGGCTTTGGAGATGAATCTACTCAGTGCCGCTACTTTCCCTGCAAGACTTTGGACGTCTTTAATTCTCCTCGGCTCTTCGATGTTTCTAATCGCTGCTATCTGGCTAGGGTTGATTTCAATTCCTCGGGAACTCACAATGAAGCCAAGGAACTTTCCCGATGCCACTCCAAATGAGCATTTCAGAGGATTCAATTTCATCCGGTACTTTCGCAGGATACCAAACATTTCCGCCAAGTCTTGCGTATGGCTGGAGGACTGTTTCGATTTGACAAGCATGTCATCCACATAAACTTCCATAGTTTTTCCTATTTGATTATAAAACATTCTGTTCACCAAGCGCTGATAAGTAGCTCCAGCGTTTTTCAGTCCGAATGGCATTACAACATAACAATATAATCCCAAATTCGTAACGAAGCTCGTGTGTTCTTGATCTGGCACGTGCATAGGAATTTGGTTATATCCAGAATATGCGTCCATGAAAGAGAGAAGTTCATGACCTGCTGTCGAGTCTACAAGCTGGTCAATCCTGGGAAGTGGGAAACTATCTTTTGGGCAAGCTTTGTTTAAATCTGAAAAGTCAATGCAAGTCCGCCACTTTCCGTTTGGCTTCTTTACTAAGACGGGATTCGATATCCAGTCGGGATATGTCGAATCTCGAATAAATCCATTCTGCTTCAACTTCTCTACTTCCTCTTTGAGAGCACCCGACCTCTCTGGGCCCAGCATGCGTCTCTTTTTCTTCACAGGCAGATGCTTCGGATTTACTTTCAATTTGTGACTTATAATGGATGGCGATATCCCACACATGTCAGCATGGGTCCAGGCAAACACATCTAAGTTTGCCTTCAAAAAGTCCGTTAGTTCTTTAGCTCGACGTGGATCCAATTGAGAACCAATCTTCAAAACTTTTGTCGGATCAGCTTCATCAATAGGAATTTCCACTGTCGCTTCATTAGGAGTTGCATTCCTAGCCTCTGGTTCCTCGTCTTTTCTGGGATCCAGGTCTTCAGGTGTTCCTTTGGGCAACTCCTTTGGGGTCAATCTCTCTAATTGCTATGCCGAGCCCCCCTTTGAGGGAGACGAGGCATCTTTACTTTCAACATTAAGTCCTTTCATCAACATCTTTAACTCGGCCACATAGCAGGCCCGTCCAGAAACTTGATCCCCTCTCATTACTCTAGTTCCGGCTTCGGTTGGGAACTTAAGTAACAAACACCAAGGAGCGATACAAACTATGAATTCAGCAAGGGCAGGCCTCCCTAAAAATGCATTATAAGGCGAATCTACGTCCAATACTACGAACTGGAGCATCCGCACTCTTCTACGTTCTCCTTGCCCCAGGGTCACGGGCAACTCTATGTATCCCATGGGAGCGGTCGACGCCCCGTTGAAGCCTCTGATCCATCCTTCACACGGCTTCAAATCTTCAGATTCAAGCTTCATTTGATCGAATGACTTTTTGAATAAAATATTGACAGAACTTCCGTTGTCTACTAATACCTTATGGACCAGGGCCGGCCCAATGGTGGTAGTAATAACCAACGGATCATCGGTGGGTGATTGGATCCCAGTATTGTCTCGGCTGCGGAATACCACGTCGTCAAACATGGTCTTCTGTTGCTTTATGGGGGTGATATCTTCCAAATCGTCACCCTCGTTCACATCTAGGTGCTTGGCAGCATTTACATATTGATCCATTGACCTGAAACTTCGGATTGCCGGGTGAGGTCCGCCTACTATGGAGTTGATAACAATTCCTTTACCTTTCTGCTGCGCTGTAGGCTTGGGAGCAGGCAGAATCTGTTTTGGAGCCTGCTCTCCTTGCCCCCTGTCCCTCGGGGCAACCTTGTACTCATCCAACTTCCCTTCACGCAGCAGCTTCTCAATCACATCCCTCAAATGCCGACATTCATTGGTTGAATGCCCATGGGTTCCATGAAACAAACAAAATTTCCCTGTTGCCATTTCTTTCTCGGTCGAATCACGAGGTGGCGGTCTTTTGTACTGTAACACATTGTACGTATCCAGGTAAATATTTTCCAGGGTGTCGTTCAATGGTGTATAATTCTCGTAGTTCTGGAATCGGGGTCTTTTGTTAGGATCACTTCCCCTATTTCTGTTTCTTCTGTTACCGTTTGGATTACGGTTATTGTTGTTGTTACCCCCGCTTCCAGCATTGCTGTTTCCACCCTTGTTTCCTACATTTACTTCAACCTTGCCAGAACTTTCCCCAGACTGCTTTACGGCGATGTTACTCTGCACATTCTCCTTTGAAGCCGTCTCAGACTTTCTCTTTCGGTTTGCCCTGGCCTCCTCTCGTCTTAGATAAATATCGGCTTTTTCGTAGAATATCTCCCTTGTGGAAGGTGTTTTCCTAGAAAGGTAATCTCCAAACTCAGATTCAGGATTGACTCCTTCCTTCAATGCCATCAGGATAGTGGGCTCATGCGGGTCACTGACCTCAGTCACAGCTTGGTTAAAACGGTCAAGATATGCCCTCAAAGACTCTCCTGGTGCCTGCTTGATTCTCGATAATTCAATAACACTTTTGGACTTTCGGGCATGGAGTCGGAACTGGTTCATGAAATGCTCGCTTAGTTCCTTGTAATTCGAAATCGAACGAGGAGGAAGTCGGGTAAACCAGAACAGTGCCACATCTTCTAAGTAGATTGGGAATGCTTTGCACTTCACCTCATCAGGGGCAGCAGCAGCATTCATGAGCCACGAATACCGCATCAAATGCTGTCCCGGATCAGTCCTTCCGTTGTACTTGTCCATCTGTGGCAAGTTAAAGCGTCGGGGAAATTGGAAGTCGAGGATATCGTCGGTGAAGGGAGTATGGCTTCGCTCAATGCCATAATCTTCATTTGTATAATTCCGGCTCTCGGACATGATCTGGCGAACCATTGCCTGTACATCAGCATTAGTTAGGGGCCGCTCAGGTTCCCTAGCCCTAGTATCCGAGTTCCTTCTGGGCTCTTGTTTAGGAGATGCCCTTCTTCTTCGAGCTGCCTCTGCTCGATTCCGTTCCCTGCGCTCCCGGTCGATCTCGGGAGGAGGGGACTGGAGTCTTTGCCCCCGAGTGGGGTCATTGTTTCCTAAGGCTCGTGCAATATCCTCACGAGATCCCAAAGATCCAAATGTCAGCTGCTCCACGTTCTGAGGTCGTTCGAGTGGCCTTCGTTCACGGGGCCGCTCTTCCTCGGAAGATGAAGATTGATCCATTGGTGTGTGACGAACCGGTGATGGAGTTCTCTGTCGACGGAGTTCACTAATCTCCCGACTCATGAGCCTCATATTTTCCTGCATCATGAGATTAGTGCACTCGTGTACTTTCATAGCCTCCCTTGTGCTCTCAAGCATGTCAAGCAAGCGCGAGAAATCTCCTTGAGTGATGGGCGCAGATGGATTGACCTGATCACCAACCCTGGTGGCTGGAATCGGAGCATTCGTAGGGACTCGAGTAGAGGTTCCAGCTTCACCAAGGATCGGGTCGGATCGGAGGTAGGAGGTCGGGTCGGTTCGGAGCTGGGGAGCCTGGTCGGATCGGTACGTGGCAAGCAGCTCGGGTCGGTTCAGATTGGGGGAATGCACTGCTTCAGAATCTCCTACCCGGATCGGATCGGAGCTCTCCCCCTGCTGGCGGCTCGGATTTCTTGCATTGGTTCTTCCTGCTGCTGAACTCTGCCCTCGAGACCTTGTTACAACAACATTTTGCTGATCTTCGCCAGCTCCATTTCCTCGAACAGACTGAACTTCCTTGCCTTTTCCTTTGGCCATGAGTCTTTGACAATCACTTCAACAAATATAAAAAAGCGGAGAAACTTAAGGATTCACTTCTTTGAACTCAACGGTCCAAAAAGTAGAAAGAGATCCCGGAAAATAAAGAATTTAGATGAGGATTCTCAGTGAAAGCACCAAAATGTTAGACCAAAAATTGGTTCTAACACCCAAATTGAATAAAAGCAAATAAGACGAGATAAAAATAAAAATGAACACACAGGATTTATAGTGGTTCGGCGAAGAATTGCCTACGTCCACTTGTTTTTTACTATATTCAATGATTCAGTTGCAAATACAATGTAATTTTCACTTGATTTCACTCACAACTCGCTTATATTCACTCAATAGACTAAAACAAATAATGAAAGAAGATTTGGATTCTCCGGGAGTAATGGAGTTTGGGTTATGGAGGTAGTTGAATTCTCAAAGTGCCTAAAAAAGATCCTTTTCTTTGTCTCCAGACGGGGTATTTATAGGTGTGAATTTGCTCAAAACTTGATCCGGGTCGGGGCCACGTGTCGTCCATCCCATTAGCTTCGGGTTCGGATGAATTATTGTGTTGACAACGCATCAAAGTAACGAACGTTATGGGTAGGAACTGGTCACAGCCGGTCCGGATATCCAGGCGCTTTTGCAGGAGAATAATATGGAACATGGGCTCGGGTCGGAGACGCACAGATAAGGGGTTCGGATCGGGATACCCGATCCGACCCGGATTGGCTTGGATGCAACGCTCTCTTCTTCTCTAATCTGCTCCGCTCCGATCCATTTCCGTGGCAAACAGGTGGCTTTCCGATCCAATTGAGATTATGTTGCCCTCCGATCCGATTAGATATACCTTACCGATTTCCTCAGCAGCAGTTCACCGATCCGAACAGAAGATTCTATCCGACCCGAATCGATATGTTGCTCTGACCCGACCCGAACAATTGATGCTGTCCAATCTAGGTTGTAGTGTCTTCTCCAATCCGAACCGAAGTCTTCTAATTAAAAATGCTCTTCAATGTCTGATTTCTTGACTTTGTGTTGCCTAGTTCACAAAGTAGGCTAACACACGCTAATGCTGAATTAGGTTTTTTCACATGCATAAATAACCCCTGTATGTTGATGTAAAAATCATCTTGGATTTTATTTAGTTTATATAGAGGCTCAAATCAAAACCTTTTTTCTTCCATGGCTTCTTAGCCATTTTCTTTATTGTAATCTCTCTCTTTAATGCAATTTTAATTAGTTGTTTTTTATTTACATGTTCTTTTCTTTTATGCAAGTAGCTTAGATTTATTTTACGCAATTAGAATATATTTTTTCCTTTATTTAGTTATCTATTTTAGTTGTTCTTTAATGCTGAAATCTATTTTTTGTTGAATTAATCACACAAATGAGGAGCTAAACCCCTACAACTTAGTGGTGATGGAGCTTTTCCTCTCATTAATGTAGATTCAACATGAATTTTTATGAATGATCTCTTTGGGTTTAATGGAAATGGATATTTTTGTGTATTTGTATTTCATATTGAGTTTAATAACCTCTTTTGTTCATTTCATAACATTGAGGCTATGTTTATGACATATACAACAAATTACCTCTTCATCCAAAATTGTGATTATGACAATGAAATGAGATTTAAGTTGAAATTTGATGATCTATATTACTAACCAATGGTAAATAGATCTTACTTAAATTATATTTTAGTTTCATTTCGATGGCATGTTTCATGAAAGTTAAAAAGTTAGATTAATTGTGTATTATAGTTTGATGGCTTATTTTGTGTAAATTATTAGCGCAAATAAGTTATGCTTATGTTAATTACATAATTAATCTTACTTAGGTTATTTGAGAGATCTTTGTACTATTTCATGTTGAACAATGTTGAAAGTGAGAAAAGTGAAGTTGCCCCTAAATTGGTTTTAATCTCATAGTTTTAATCTATATTTTAGTTTACTTTTTTTCTAGTACTTAATCAAAATCCGAATTTTGGATTAATTTAATTGAATAAGATTGAGATTAATTCTTTCCCTGCGGATCGACTGGTATTCGCCATGTACTAATAATTGTACGTCGTGCGCTTGCGGTTTATTATCATGATATTTTGTACGACGGAATTTTAATTCATAGAATATTCGTCGTCGAACAAGTTTTTGGCGTCGTTGACAGGGAAAGAATTTAATTTTGATTTTATTCTTCGGATTAATTTTTTTAGTTTATCGTTCTTGAAAATAAAAAGTTTGTTTGCATTTTTTGTGCTTGTTTTGCCTTAGTTTAACTGTGTTTTGATGTGTTTATTTTGCATTAGTCCTCATTAAAAAAAACTTTCCTTTGTTTTCAATTTCTTTCTAGTTTTCACTGCAATTTCCTTTCCTTTCTTTCATTTATTTCTTTCCAAATTTTCTTCTTCTTTCCTTTGTACAATTCTTATATAAATGGAAAATCTTGTATGTTTAATCATTTTATGTGTGGTGTTGATTTTATTTGTTTATTTTTGGTTGTGTTAGATTTTGAGTTGTTTGTTTTCTCTGTGTTTTTGTAATTGCATTTGTGAATATTTGTTTGTGCTGTCTGTCTCTTGCATCTCTCTTCATAAAAAAAATCTATTCACTGTTTATCTTCCATTTTATAAAAAAAAGAAAAAAAATATACACTTGCCTTTTATTCAATTTCTTTCTTATTTTTACTACAATTTCCATTATTTTTTTCCCTTTCTGTTTCTCTCATTTATTTCTTTCCTTCCCTTTCTCTCCATTTAATTCTTTCCATAATTCTACAAACTCTTCTTTATTTTACAAATCTTAAAAAAACAAATCTTGCCAATTTTTGTTCAATTTATTTTCTTTTTTGTTTCCCTTTTTCCCATCTATTTTTATCCCTTCTTTGTACAAATTCTTCCTTTTTGCATCCTTTCTTCTTTTACAAGATTCTTATATAAAAAAATATTCCCTTTCAATATTTCTTTCCTTTTTTCTCTCTTTTGCTGAAAACCAGAAATTCGATCACCTTTCTATATTTTACATCTGCTATTTCATTGCTTTCCTTTTACGAAATAAAAAATATAAAACAAATTTCTTTCCATTCTTCTGTCCATTTGTTTCTTTCCTTTCTACAAAGTCTTTCCCTCTTACAATTATTTTCTACTTTCACAATAGTAAAAAAAATAAAAAAACTTGTTTTCCTTTTCTCTTTTGTTCTCTCTTGTGTTTCTTCTTTCTTTTAAAATTGTTCACGCTCATCTACCATAACTTCATCACCATCCACCTAACTGTTCGCGGCTATTTTCCACCTCATCAATACCTCAATACTCCACGCAAACAAATCCACAAACCACTTTTTCATCTCAACATACAACAGACTTCAGTCCCCTTCGCATACATTCACTACAAACCTCAACTCCAGTTCGACAGCCTTCCATAAAAAACCACAAAACCCTATTATTAGAAATCAACAGCAAACACCACGACAGTTCAACCACCATTGTTCAAAATCAACCACGATGGATCAAGCTACACCAGCAAACATAGACGAACCCATAACACCAATTGTGATTCGAGTTTTGAATTCGAGATTCATTCAAATCGTTTTCATTAGAAAAGGAGTCGCCTTTCTTTTTGCTGAGAGTTTTTGATTATCTTATTTTGGGGTCTAGTTGAGATAATTGGAAAGGAGACATGGCTTTTACTAGTGTATTGATTATGGGGTCGGGTTGGTTTCTCCGCATTGTGCCTGTTGTCTTGGACTGACAGTTTTATTTTTTAATTTGATTTTTGGGTTCAGGCTTGAATTTGAGTTTTTATTTGTGTGACCTCTTTACTTTCTTTAAAAAAACAAGGGGTCTGTTTGTGTTTTAGTTTGTCTTGGTTCCCTTTTGCTTGATTTTGTTCGACCCTTTATACAAACGAATATATTGCTCATTTCTTTTCAGGTTCCTCAAGTTGAAGGAACGTATCATTGCTAACTTGCTCGGGATTGGTTTGCACAAACTACTAGCTCAAAATTTGTGCTATCTTGTTTGCTTGCGAAAAAAAAATCGCTTCTTCAAATAGAAATTGCTAATAAATCTGTATGCTCTAGTATGTGTTCTCATCCCTTGTTTTTATTTTATTGCATTGTTGTTTGTTTGCATTTACATTCATCAAAAAATCAAAAATAAAATAAAAATTCATTCGTAGTTGCATTGTAATTCAAATTTAATTTCTGTTTTGCATTCATCTTAGTTTGTTTTTATTTTGTTAGGACATCATTATATTTTGACAAATTTGTTTATTTCTAACGAATTATTTCTAGCTCTCTAGACTACGGCAGAGTAATAATTTTTATAAATATTACGGTGATTCGTAAATATTATATCGGTTGTTCCTCTGAAGGTACTTAAACCTTCGGCTGCATTGCTAGGGTGATTCCTAGTGCACCGATAACTCATGTCCATTAATTGGCCTAGAATTTTTTGTTGAAATTAATCTAACTGTCATTATGTAATTCTAGAAAATTTGTAAATATAGTTGCATTAGGTTCATGCATATTTAAAAAAAAAAAATAGAAATCCAAAAAAAACAATGTTCTTTTGTGAATATTTCTTTTTCTCTTAAAAAAAATTTCAAAAAAAGCTTTCTTGAAAATGTCCCAATTTCCTTATTCCTACGGATTTTATGATAATTGTGAAAATCAATATAATCCATATAATTTTACACCAAATTCATATGAATATTTTAATAACAACAAGTGGACAAACAATTTGGATTTTACACCATCAACTTTTCAAAATTTTCAAAATAATCCTGATTTTGCACCACAAAATTTTCAAACTTACAATCAACCCTCAACTCTTGAAAAAAAAATCGAATCTTTACTTGAAATGAGCACACAACAAAATCAAAGAATAAATGAATGGTGTAATTCATATTTTTGCAACAATTCAAGTCAAAATTTTCAACATAATCAAAATTCAAATTCAACTTCAAATTCAAATTCAACTTCAAATTCAAATGATTTTGATTATAACCGCTGTCAATCCAATTTCCAACTCCAAAATGAATTGCAAATTCAAAATGGAAATGTGAATAACTTTTCAAATGGTTTTGGCAACAGGAATAATTTCAATTGTGGTGCAACTGAAAATTTTTGTTCTTAGCAATTTCAAATTGAAAATTCTCATGTAAATAATTATAAATTTGATTTTGTTGAGAAAATGAATGAATTTCACGAAATTACATGAATTTGTTGCTTCAAGACTGCATGAATTTTCATGAAAAACAAAATAATCAAAATTGAATATGTGAGGATTCGAATGATAATCCATCTTTTACCAAAATCAACGATTTTCAAATAACAACTTTTGAAACTGAAAATAACAATCTTAATGAAGTTGTTGGAAAAATGGTAATTGAATTGGATTTCAATTCTTTTGAGAGGGTGGAACCAAATCTCAAATTCAATATTCCTTTTTCTAAAAATAACAACTTTCAAACAACAACTTTGGGTTTTGAAAATGATACATGCACTGAAGTTGTTGACAATTCACCAATGGAAGATGAATTTGATGAATACGATTTTTTTGGACTCTTCGAAAATGAGTTGAATTTTAAAAAGGTAGTTTGGAATCTAAATCACCATTTTGATTTTGAAATCGATAATTCAAAAGAACTTTTCAGTAACAATTTTGAAATTCAATTTGGTGAAAATAAACATGAAATTCAATCCATTATTCAATCTGTCCCAAAATTCAATCCAAATCTACACTCACCTTCAAAAATCGAATGAGTCGTTTTATTTTTGATGAATTTTGGGACAAATTGAATAATGGATTGAATTTCATGTTCATTTTCACCAAATTGAATTTCAAAATTGTTACTGAAAAGTTCTTTTGAATTATCGATTTCAATATCAAAATGGTGATTCAGATTCAAAACTACCTCTTTAAAATTTAACTCATTTTCGAAGAGTTCAAAAAATTCGTATTCATCAAATTCGTCTTTTTTGGTGAATTGTCAACAACTTCAGTGCATGTATCATTTTCAAAACCCAAAGTTGTTGTTTGAAATTCGTTATATTCAGAAAAAGGAATATCGAATTTGAGATATGGTTCCACCCTCTCAAAAGAATTGAAATCCAATTCAATTACCATTTTTATAACATCTTCGTTAAGATTGTTATTTTCAGTTTCAAAAGTTGTTATTTGAAAATCGTCGATTTTGGTAAAAGATGGATTACCATTCAAATCCTCATACGTTCGATTTTGATTATTTTGTTTTTCACGAAAATTCAAGTAGTCTTGAAGCAACAAATTATCGTGAAATTCTTTCATTTCCTCAACAAAATCAAATTTATAATTATTTACATGAGAATTTCAATTTGAAATTGCTGAGAACAAAAAATTTCAATTGCACCACAATTGAAATTATTCCTGTTGCCAAAACCATTTGAAAAGTTATTCACATTTCAATTTTGAATTTGCAATTCATTTTGGAGTTGGAAATTGGATTGGCAACGGTTATAATCAAAATCATTTGAATTTGAAGTTGAATTTTGATTATTTTCAAAATTTTGACTTGAATTATTGCACAAATATGAATTACACCATTCATTTATTCATTGATTTTGTTGTGTGCTCATTTCAAGTAAAGATTCAATTTTTTTTAAGAGTTGAGGATTGATCGTAAGTTTGAAAATTTTGTGGTGCAAAATCAAGATTATTTTGAAAATTTTGAAAAGTTGATGGTGTAAAATCCAAATTGTTTGTACAATAGTTGTTATTAAAATATTCATATGAATTTGTTGTAAAATTATATGGATTATATTGATTTTCACAATTATCGTAAAATCCGTAGGAATAAGGAAATTGGGACATTTTCAAGAAAGCTTTTTTTCTTTTTGAAATTTTTTTTTAAGAGAAAAAGAAATATTCACAAAAGAACATTGTTTTTTTTTTTTTTTTGGATTTCTGTATTTATTTTTTAAATATGCATGAACCTAATGCAACTATATGAATGCAAACTAATTATTTACAAATTTTCTAGAATTATATAATGACGGTTAGATTAATTTCAATAAAAATTTCTCAGCCAGTTAAAGGACAGAAGTTATCGGTGCACCAGGTATCGCCCTAGCAATGCAGCCGAAGGTTTAAGTACCTTCATAGGAACAACCGATATAATATTTACGAATCACCCTAATATTTATAAAACGTTGTTACACTGCCGTAGTCTAGACACCGAGAAATAATTCGTTAGAAATAAACCAATTTGTCAAAATATAATGATGTCCTAACAAAATAAAAACAAACTAAGATGAATGCAAAACAGAAATTAAACTTGAATTACAATGCAACTACGAATGAATTTTTATTTTATTTTTGATTTTTCGATGAATGCAAATGCAAACAAACAACAATGCAAGAAAATAAAAATAAGGTATGAGAACATGTACTAGAGCATGCAGATTTATTAGCAATTTCTATTTAAAGCAGCGGTTTTTTTTAGCAAGCAAGATAGCGCAAATTTTGAGCTAGCAGTTTGTGCAAACCAATCCCGAGCAAGTTAGCAATGATACGTTCCTTCAACTTAAGGAAACTGAAAAGAAATGAGCAATATATTCTTTTGTACAAAGGGTCAAACAAAATCAAGCAAAAGGGAACCATGACAAACTAAAACACAAACATACCCCTTGTTTTTTTAGAGAAAGTAACTTAAAGAGGTCACACAAATAAAAACTCAAATTCAAGCCTGAACCCAAACTCAAATTAAAAAAAAAAAACTGGCGGTCCAAGACAACAGGCACAATGCGGAGAAACCAACCCGAACCCACAATCAATACACTAGTAAAAGCCACGTCTCATTTTCAATTATCTCAACTAAACCCCAAAAATAGGATAAACAAAACTCTGAGAAAAAAGAAAGGTGACTCCTTTTCTAATAAAAACGATTTGAACGAATCTCGAATTCAAAACTCGAGTCACAACTGGTGTTATGGGTTCGGTCCATGTTTGCTGGTGTAGCTTGATCAATCATGGTTGATTTTGAACAATGGTGGTTGAACCGTCATAGTGTTTGCTGTTGATTTCGAATAATAGGGTTTTGTGGTTTTTTGTGGAAGGCTGTCGAACTGGAGTTGAGGTTTGTACTGAATGTATGCGAAGGGGACTGAAGTCTGTTGTATGTTGAGATGAAAAAGTGGTTTGTGGATTTGTTTGCATGGAGTATTGGGGGTATTGATGAGGTGAAGAATAGCCGTGAACAGTTAGGTGGATGGTGATGAAGTTATGGTAGATGAGCGTGAACAGTTGTGAAAGAAAGAAGAAACACAAGAGAGAACAAAAGAGAAAAGGAAAACAAGATTTTTATTTTTTTACTGTTGTGAAATTAGAAAAGAATTGTAAGAGGGAAAGACTTTGTAGAAAGGAAAGAAACAAATGGACAGAAGAAAGGAAAGAAATTTGTTTTATTTGTTTTCTTAAAAGGAAAGCAATGAAAATAAAATGGCAATGAAATAGTAGATGTGAAATCTAGAAAGGTGATCGAATTTCTGTTTTTCAGCAAAAGAGGGAAAAAAAGGAAAGAAAAATTGAAAGGGGATATTTTTTAATATAAGAATCTTGTAAAAGAAGAAAGGATGTAAAAAGGAAGAATTTGTACAAAGAAGGGATAGAAATAGACGGGAAAAAAGGAAACAAAAAGGAAAAGAAATTGAACAAAAATTGGCAAGATTTTTTTAAAAGATTTGTAAAAGAAGGAAGAGTTAGTAAAATTATGGAAAGAATTAAATGGAGAGAAAGGGAAGCAAAGAAATAAATGAGAGAAAGAGAAAGGGAAAGAAATAAAGGAAATTGTAGTAAAAACAAGAAAGAAATTGAACAAAAGGCAAGTGTATATTTTTTTTCTTTTAAAAAAAACTGGAAGATAAACAGTGATTGGATTTTTTTTTATGAAGAGAGATGCAAGAGACTGACAACACAAACAAATATTCACAAATGCAATTACAAACACACAAAGAAAACAAACAACACAAAATCTAACACAACCAAAAATAAACAAATAAAAGCAACACCACACATAAAATGATTAAACACACAAGATTTTTTTTATATATGAATTGTACAAAGGAAAGAAGAAGAAAATTTGGAAAGAAATAAATGAAAGAATGGAAAGGAAATTGCAGTGAAAACTAGAAAGAAATTGAAAACAAAAGGCAAGTTTTTTTTTAATGAAGACTAATGCAAAATAAGCACAACAAAACATAATTAAACTAAGATAAAACAATCATAGAAAATGCAAAGAATTTTATTTTTTCAAGAACGACAAACTAGAAAAAATAAATCCGAAGAATAAAATCAAAATTAAATTCTTTCATCGGCAACGGCGCCAAAAACTTGTTCGACGACGAATATTTTATGAATTAAAATTCCGTCGTACGAAATATCGTGATAATAAACCGCAAGCGCACGACGTACAATAGTTAGTACGTAGCGAATACGAGTCTATCCCATGGAAAGAAGTAATCTCAATCTTACTCAATCAAATTAAACCAAAATTCGGATTGTGATTAAGTACTAGAAAAAAAAGTAAACTAAAATATAGATTAAAACTATGAGATTAAAACCAATTTAGGGGCAACTTCACTTTTCTCTCTTTCAACATTGTTCAACATAAAATAGTACAAAGATCTCTCAAATAACCTAAGTAAGATTAATTATGTAATTAACATAAGCATAACTTATTTGCGCTAATAATTAACACAAAATAAGGCATCAAACTATAATACACAATTAATCTAACTTTTTAACTTTTATGAAACATGACATCAAAATGAAACTAAAATCTAATTTAAGTATGATCTACTTACTATTGGTTAGTAATATAGTTCAACAAATTTCAACTTAAATCTCATTTTATTGCCATAATCATAATTTTAGATGAAGAGGTAATTTGTTGTATATGTCATAAACATAGCCTCAATGTTATGAAATGAACAAAAGAGGCTATTAAATTCAATATGAAATACAAATACACAAAAACATCCATTTCCATTAAACCCAAAGAGATCATTCATACAAATTCATGTTGAATCTACATTAATGAGAGGAAAAGCTTCATCA
The DNA here is from genome assembly GCA_030737875.1 of Allium sativum. NCBI lineage: Eukaryota > Viridiplantae > Streptophyta > Magnoliopsida > Asparagales > Amaryllidaceae > Allium > Allium sativum. The sequence continues at coordinate 514,650,470 of CM060910.1, forward strand.
CCCCTAAATTGTAGGGGTTTAGCTCCTCATTTGTGTGATTAATTCAACACAAAATAGATTTCAACATTAAGAACAACAAAAATAGAGAACTAAATAAAGGAAAATCTATTATAATTGCGTAAAATAAATCTAAGCTACTTGCATATAAGAAAAGAACATGTAAATAAAAAACAACTAATTAAAATTGCATAAAAGAGAGAGATTACAATAAAGAAAATGGCTAAGAAGCCATGGAAGAAAAAGAGGTTTTAATTTGAGTCTCTATTCTAAACTAAATAAAATCCAAGATGATTTTTACATCAACATACAGGGGTTATTTATGCATGTGAAAAACCCTAATTCAACATTAGAGTGCTACTAAGAATGCACGTTAGGAAGTGTGGCCACCAATTAATCATCACGCTTTAATTACTCCATCATCAAATTTGCCTAAAGCTTTATCATCCACTAATTTGTCCATTAGCTTTTAAGTGTAGTAAGTGGGGTCCTCCATGATTATGTATGAGAATTATTTCCTCTTCATTCCTTTTGTACGCATATAAATCTTTATGAAGCTCTCTTTCAAACGCACCAAATGTCTACAAAAACAATGAAAAATGTCCAAGTACAAATTCTCAAAATAACTTAAGCACAAAAATGATCATTTTTCCTTTGTATGGCGATGAATGTATGATATTTTGAAATCAATTGAATTATGGTTTAAACATGATAAAATACCCACATATGACATTTATTAGCACTAAACAAGAATAAGTATGTGAATATAAATATCCATTTTTACGTGCACATCAGCATATAAATGACATATCTACATTACACAACCTTTATTAAAGTTATATATTTCAGCATTTTTGAATTTGACATAGATATGTTAGTTGATTTGATTAGTATATGTTAGCATGTTGTAGTAAAATGTTTTCATGTTGCATGTATATGTTAGCATGTATGTTCAAATTGGATATGGCATTCCAATTTCATTTTTTTATATTCATATATAATACTCTTTTGTTGCTTGTAAGGACATGTAGATTTATGGAAGCAAATGGCGCTAGCCGATTTTGGTTTCATAAATAAGAGTTTATTGCCCGATAAATATGTATATATTTATGTATTGATTGGGTTAGGTGATTTTATATCCCACATATGGGTAGTCACTTGGCCTTTTGATTTTCTTCTGATTGATTGGGCTTTATGTAGTTAAGTGTAGTTTTTCAGATTGAGCTTAGCAAAGGAGAAGTTGTCAAAATTTTCCATAATTTTAAGACTTAGAATTTAAATGTAGTTCACAACTAATTAACTAATTTTAAGAAGTAACTGGCTGGGAAGCATCCTTCTTGCTTTGCAAATTTCGAAGATGAAATTCTTTTGAGAAAGGGGAGTGTAAAAACCCAGATATTTAGTACGTAAATATTAAATTAATTTAAATATTAAAAACAATTAATTTTGGAATTTAATTACTTCAATTAAATTTGAACGGGAAACTGAATGTTGAATCAACTTGAAATTTTAAAGCTTGAGTTTAAAATGAAATCGAAGCTGATTTGAAATTATGTAAAATTCTATTTGAATGTGAACGATGGTAATAAATTATTATCAATGAATCAGAGTGTTTGAAAATCGAGTTATAATTACCCGATTTTCTTTAACACGTGAAATTATCCTTTTTGCAATTAGTCTCAAAATTCGATGAAACAAATTTCATAGAATTAAGGATGTTAAATTATTATAGTATTTAAAGTTTCACGACAATCAAAACTATTGTGCAATTATGTGAGATACAAACGTGTATTGTTCAGTTATTTGAATCTAGTATTATAAATTAATTTTTGCAGTGAAATAGCAGTGTCTTCATGATATTACAAAATCCAATAACAAGTGTATATTTTAATATATTTATAACCAAATTGCTATTCTAACCATAATGATACTTTTGTTATGTCATTCGATGTTCGCACGTGAGCAAAAGTATGTAAGCGCGAAACCGTAAAATCCATTATATATATATATATATTGAAAATTGGTACTCTTTATTACTAGTACCAATATAAAACCTTCTTTATATGTCTCGCTAAAACCCTGTAGTCTCCCAACCTAAATAGGTGCCCTAGAGGGGAAAAGAGCATATATAAATTTGTTATACAAGTAGTGCAACTTCCAATACAAAAGAAAGAAATTACAAACCGAAATTAAACAACATGAAAACAAAAGACTCCCAATTCAGCCTAAAAAGTCCCAGTAATTCTACATAAACTGCCAAAGTTATCTTCTCTTCCTCCAGATTATCCAATATCAACTAATTCGATTCCCCAACGATCGAGTATTTGAGTATTCATCAAGCTTCATGCTGACTTACTTCCATTGTTTCGAAATAGGTAGGTGATTTCTCTCTCAATCTGACCTAATTTAGTTGTAGCATGTGTTCTTCTGTTTGGAAAATTCTCATATTCCTTTATTTCCAGATAAAATAAATTGCAGTAGTAAAAGCACCACATGCTAAGTCACAAACTTGATCTTTTGATTTAAAGGTGGAATGAAGAAATCAAGCCTCTTCTTTTAAATTGGATTGAATGGTTAGAGAAAGGAAAAGCTTCTTCCTTAAATATAACCAAATGAAAGCAGCATAGTCACATTGGAAAAACAAATGTTGTATGAATTCAGGATGAGTATCACATACTGGACACAGAATACTTGTGACATTAACAAATTGAAGAATTCTGTATTTTGTATTCAGTCTGCCCATAATTGCCAGATAACTTATAAATTCCATTTTCTTACTATTTTTCTTGTGCTACATTATTGAAAAAGTAGTATCTTTTTCATCATGTATCCGAATTGATTCCCAAGCTTTATGAAAAGAAAACAAGCCACAATTTCCTATACATATGAATCATGATAAATTTAGTTGAACTAATTTCATTATTTAGTTCGCTAGTTGCAGGATGAATTAATGGATCAAGTACCTCATTTCTAAAGAGAGAATTCACCTTCTAATCCGCGTGTCCAACCATGAACAATCTGTCATAGCCCAATAAATCAACTAGACACTGATAGTTTATCTACGGTTCAAACCAAAGATAAGTTTCTTCTCCTCCAGCAATAATTTTATTAAAAATTGCTTTGAGTTTGTACGCAGTCCAAGTAATGATTTCCAAGTAGATGATGCATTATTGTCAACTGCAATTGACTAAAAATACTTATCTTCACAATATCTATTATGAGTCCATTTACTCCATAGTGAATTTTCAGATAAAAATTTCCATTGTAACTTGATGCAAGCTTCTTTTTTAAGATCAGAAAAATTCTTTAGCCCAATTCCACCTTCAGCCTTTGGTTTGCATAGAATAGTCCATGCAACTTTATGAACTGAACCTCCCAAAAAAATAGCACAAAGAGATTGTAGTTTATCCAGTGTATATTCAAGAATTTGATATATAAATAACCAGTATAGAATTATGGGTGTTAATATACTATCTATCAATTCAGCCCTTCCAATAAAAGAAAGCAACTTAGTTTCCCAACACCGAATTTTACTTTGAACTCACTGAATTAAAGAGTTACGTTCTGAGTAATGAAGGTAGTTTGGTGAGAGAGGCACCCCTAAATATTTTATAGGCAGATATCCCCGATCAAAACCAAGTATATTCAAAATGTCTTGAGCATTACTAACTGAAGCACTGAAAAATACTTTGGTTTTCAAGGCATTTACTAGCAGACCTGCATGAGAACCAAGCTTATGAAAGATCATCCTCAAAGTAGATGAATTTTGAGTTGTAGATTTCCCAAATATCATCAAATCATCAGCATATAATAGGTGAGAGATAATAGGTTGAACAGAGAAACTAGGTTGAAATGTTTTTGCATTAGTTGCTTCATCCATTAAAAATGTAAAGTACTTCCTTTTAGGTAACCCGTCTTTATCAAGTACTTCATTTTCTCTCTTTCCCTCAAGAACATGGACAACAAGCCAAAAAGAGAAGAAAAAAGAATGCAAAACCTCTTTATTCAAAAATCAAATGAAAATTTGATTTGAAAGCTTAAATCTTTGTGCTTAAACTGGTAAATTCTTCATCTTTCTTGAGTTTGATTAGGTTTGGTGAGGTACTGGGGTGTGTCTGACATTTACAATGAAGAGTCATGGATTAGGGTTAGAGATATTTTAGAGTTAGGTAAATGAGAAGACGGACGGAGCTTTAATTTGGGTTGGTCATGTTAAATAGCACCTTGTTGTGGATTTTTGTGCAGTCAAAAGGGGAGGTGTGTTGGCGCGGCATGATTAGGCTGGAGGAAGTCGCGATTGTGCTGAGGTGCTTGTGCTCGAAGTCTATTGGTTTGAGAGGAGGACATATCTTAGTGGAGTTTAATGGTGTTGCCTATTTTTCGGTTCATCGATCCTAGTTGAGTTTGGGAGTAAGAGAGAGCTCGACAGTTAGTGGAAAAGTTTCAGGAAAAGTGGCTTTGGAATTGAAGAAAATGGATTAATATAGGTAATTAAGTTAAGATAGGTGATAAATGAAATAATCATTTTTATTTAAAAATAAAACTTTTAAATTGAATATCTTTTTCATTCAAGATGAAAATCTAATGTGGCATGTCGCATTGGATTCGTAAGGACAATATCTTCGCTATGGAATTGGATTGGTTGCATTTGGAGCAATTGAGAATTATGACAGAATTTAACGCTATTCGAAAGATAAGGAACTAAAATACGAAAGCGATGACTGGAGTGACGGCGAGTAAAATCACCTTTTCTAAATTTACAAGTTTAAAATATAGTGAGTAAAAAATTTAATATCTACTTGGTTTTCGGAAATTATCGGTTGTTGGGTTTGATAAATTATTGTACTATCAATTGACTATTAGGATTAATCAAATTGATTTATCGTTTGAATTAATTATAGGATCACGAGATAACATCTTGAAATGCTATTAATTTGTTTGAGTCTGATTTAGGATCAACGACATGGCATTTCAAATTGGCATTAAACATTTTTGAGTATATTCAAAATTTCATTGTTAATATTTCGTTTTATGTGAATGGATGAATAAATTTGATTAGATAACGTTATTTAATTATAATGTAACTAATTTAGATTTATATGTCTTGTGTTCTCTATTTAGACAAATAAACACCATTTAAAAATTGATAAAATTTGTTTTAATTGGCATCATGTTAGTAGAATAAATCCCCGTTTTGTTATTTATATTAATTTGACATTCTTTTATGCCAAATTTTTCTTTAACAAATATTATATTAACTGCAAATTGTTAATTATTAACATATATCTGTATATGTAAATAACATGTTGACTTGAAGATAAATTGAATATATGGTTGCTTATTTAAGTACCATTGTGATCACTAAGTCTTATTGAGTATATGTTTTAAATTATTGAACTTGGGCAACATTTTCTTATGGTATCTCTGAGATAGAGACGTAACCATCGTGTATCTACAGTCACTGTGTTCATTTGAAAAAATGTTTTCTAATCATTATTGATTTACATTTCATAATGCTTTTTAAAAAAAAATTCATAATATTTTAAAATAAAGTCAATTTATTTATTAATCATATTTTAATGTTAATTATTATGTACTTAAAAGTCTTTTTAGTTATTTTATAATATTGTTTAAAGTTAATTGAATTTTTATTCAAATAAAGATTAAATAGTTAATAACCATTTAGTTAAAAATTTCTTTTGGGCAAAGCCGATTGGTTTTTATAGTGTTCCGTAACACTTATTATTATAACAAATAATAATTAAAATAAGTATAGGAGATTGAAAGATTGCCAATCTATTATCTTTGGTTTTTAAGGTGGGCCAACCACTACAACAGTTTTTATAGTGGACCGACCACTAGAACTAAACTAGTTTATAGTGCTGGAGCTAGACAAAATTATCTAAACTGCAAAAAGTCAAAACTCCACACAAGGAGTGACTTTCATAATTGAACTCCACGTGGGGAGTCAATAACAACTAATAAGGCAGGAAATTTCATAACATAAAGGCTAGCACCTAACAAGGCAGCCTAAACAACTAGCACATGGCCTAAAATACAACAGAAAAACTAGCATGTACCAACTATCATAGACACAGACATTTCATAACAAGATACAAAACCAAAAAGGTAGGTTAGCACAGTATACCCTAGGGTACATATCGACAAAGAAAAGACATAATAACAGAGTGTGGCTTTACCAGAAAACACAACCAGACAATTTTCCAACCACCAACCGTAAAATGCATCTTCACATAAGTTGCTGCTCCGACATTAGAGAAAAGGCTAAGACAAACACAGGAACACATAGCAATTGACTAGAACCATTGTAGCATAACTCAAGGGAAGCAGAGCAAACCATGGTAACCAAGATAACCTGATACATATTTCTCTTCGAAAGGCAAAACAACGGGATGACCAGGACCAAGAACCAAGATCATTGCAGCCCAAACATCTCCATAGCACGAAGGTGAAAACAACACCATCCAAAACAAGATTTCCATGACAACGACCATTGCAACACAACATAAGGAGAAGAAAGACCCAAAGGAAGGACATAGCACACACCTAAAAAACAACATACCTCTGTAGCTTTCACTATAAATAGGTGGTATTTCCTTAAAGTTAAAAGCACAACTGATAACTCCTTAAACCCACACAACCAAAGTGTCCAGATCCAGAAAATCAAATTGCCAAAGATGGAAGACGCAAACCACAATAAACAGTAAAATCACAGTAAACACCAATACACACAAAAGAATGCTCCTAAAACCAAGACTCCATGTAACGACCCGGATTTTCGGCCATTTAATTTTGAACATTTAAATGTTGTATTAGAAATATAAAACGATTTTTATAAGGATTTATTTATTAAAAATAAAGTTTGAACATATATTTTATAATTAAATTTAAAACAAGCTCATAACGTCGTGGTAGTTCGTAACTTAATGTTTTGAACTTCAATTGGATATGCAGAATCCAATATAAGTCAGATTTGTTTGAAACAAGAAACATTGGGATCTATTCGATTATATTTTTCTAATGAAAGTAAAAAATTGAGATTTTGTCTTATAGATTGTGAGTTATGTCCAAATCAAATTTTCAAAAAGTCGCTATGGAATCGTTTAAATCATAATGATTTATTATATAAATAAATCGATTTTAAATATTCTGAATGACTTTTAAACTTGAAACATTGAGTTTAAAATCCAGATATGTTTATTTTGGAACTATATGATGTTCTATTTGGATATATATGATAATATGGATTTTTATTATCAAATCGAACTATTTTGGAATTAATTAATATTTTAATCGATTTATTTAAGCTTCAAAAATAGCCTTTATGCAAACGACCTTCATTTTCGACGAAATCAGTTTCAGTAGATCCATAATGTTAAATTATTGCATGGAAATAAATTTCATGGCAATTCGATATCTTGCGTGACCGTGGTCACCATAAACACCTAAATTTCATCTCATTGTTGTTCGATTTAATATGGAATTTAAGAATAACCAATTTTCAAACGATCTTTGAATTCAACGAAACCAATTTTATAAAATCCATAGAGACTAATTATTGTAAGATTTTCAATTTGGGGTCTACTGGATTTATTTTGTGAGTATACACAATTTAAATGTGAATTATTTAACTATTTGAAATTATAAAGGAAGTTTTACAAACAATCTCGAAATTCGATGACTTATTCCATCATGTCCAAAATATTTTATTATGCTAGGATTTCAATTTTCGTTACGATTGGAAGACGTATATAGTGGTTTTAACGTGAAGCTTCTGCCATAGGTTTCATAAGTTAATAAAATAATTTATAACTCCACATATATATCCCCACACAAGGTCAACAATCCTAAAAGCAAATCCCGCGGTCAACCTTCTTTGCGCCCCCACCAACGCAATAAACGAGCATGAATTTCATGATTTTATTCCTTAATATTTTCTTATTCATACGATTTCAGAACAAATTATCAACATAAGAATTGTAGAGCTCTTCGAGCCCTACAGATCCATACAAATGATGCTTAATCTCCTTTCGTGAATCAAGAGTTTTTGTTTCCTATTTGTAACCGACTTCGTGCTGTTTTGGATGCTCAAATCAGTTCTGTGGGCCATGTGAAGACATGCATCGGAAAGAACTGGTTGGGGGTCAACGTGGGGAACCACTCATTGGAGCTCCGGTTGCCTTAGATGGCGACGGTTGTAGGATTACACGTTTAAACGAGTCAAGGGTTCCTATGTATTCTATAGGTCAACGATGAGGTTGGGTTTCTTAGAGTGGGTTCGAGTTCACCCTTGTGGTGGCATATGGAAAAGGGTCGAAACACAAGTTCGTATGATGGGGTCGGACGGGGTTTTGGGTGGCAGGAGGAGGTCACGTCTTCGAAGGGGGGCAGGTTTATCGTTTTAACCGAAAGAGGAAGAAAGTTGGCTATTTTTATGTTTCCTGCGAAGAAGTGTGATTAAAGAAGGTTGGCTAATATTAATAATGATAACTAAAGTATAATTAAGTTTAAGTGGAAAATAAGTTTATATTAATTTATGTATAAAATTGAAAACGCTATAACTTTTATTTCATATACAGAATTAAACGCGATCGAATCTATTGGAATCGTAAGAACGAGGTCTACATTGTGGTGGAGAACAAAGTTACTGGAATTTCATAGAAAAATTAAATGCATGTTTCATTTAGAATGAAACAAAAAGCAGAATTGTCTACTACGAACCAAGGTGATTAAACCCACTAACTCTAGATCATTTATATTTTCATAAACGATTTTTAAATTAATATATAATGATTTTTTGTTGTGTGATGGTTGTTTGGATGAATGGTTACCAAATTGGTTGAAAATATTGATATGGTTATATATATAAATCGTTGGTTGAATATTGATGCTATTTACTATGATATTTCATATTGGAGTGAAATAAATGTTATTTATGTTGATTAACATCTATGAATGCAAGGAAACAGGTTGGAGGGATCCAATTGGATTCCTCAACAATTATTTTATTGTTTTTCATTGACTGTGATACATGATGATATATAATCTGTGATTGATTATGTTGGGTTGAATCACACTGGGGATAAAATTTTGGTGTTTAGATACTGTAAAATATTTTCGAATATAGAAAAGGAATTAAAAATTTAAAAAGGAAATTTGTTTTTTTCAACAATGAGAATTTAATTTTGAATGGATTTAAAAATAGGAACTTGTTTTAATAATAAAACAAGAAGTTGATTATAACGATGTTTATAAATTAAATTAAATATTTATTATAGGATAAATTAAAATATAAATTCAAGTCGAATTTATATAAGAAAAGAGGAAATTAGCATTGACACCAATATTTGAAGCGGGATTCAAACCCAATGGGTATAAAAGAAATTTGAGTTGGGAAAAATGAATCCAAATGGAAATTTGAATGAGAAGGGAAACGGAAAATTGTTTTCAAAAAGAAACGATAGATATTCTCGAAAGCTTGGAATATAAAATAAATTGAGATAAATCCAAAGTATTTATATTTAATATTCAACTTTGTCGAATCTTACTAAAATGATTTAGTTCAGAAAGGATATTAAACCTATTTAGTGTGAATCTAAAATTTAAGTGAAATATGTTAAGAAACTAATATTTCAATTAATATGAAAACAAAATTATATGCTTTAAAATTATTTTATATTATTTTTAAATTGGAATTATTAAACAAGAAGGGAATTATAGGAATTTAATAAAGTCGATTTCAGAATTGATGGAATGTATAGTTTGTAAATATGCTAAAAAGGGAATTGATTAGTATAAATAAAAAGGTTTTAGTAACCGTTTTATAAATAAAAATGGTGTGGGTTTATAAAGTAATTCGATTTGAATCTGAAATGATATTTTCAAATAAAAATCAAGTTGATTGATAAAACGAGCCCAAATTTCCTATTAAGGAATGATACTCATTTTGGAAAATCAATAACGGTTTAAAAGCAAACATTTTGCAAATGGGCATAGTTGTAAGGAAAATTTGAGTTAACCTGAAATGGTGGATTTATTCCGAAATTCGGAATATTAATCGAATAAAGATTATTTGAAAGAGAGTTATTTATTGAAATTCAAATATATGGAATTTAGGAAAGTACTTCTTACTTTTAGTTTTAATCAAGATTTAAATATTTAATTATTATTTATTTATTTATTCGAATTAATGAATTAAAATTATATTTTAAATTAAAATATTATGGAAATAGGGATTATAACGTTATCGTTACAATCAATATTTTTCTGTAACAGAAGCGGATTCTTAAATTGAATCTGAGAGTTGTGCAAGGGATGTTTTGTTGGAATTTGAAGTGTGAGCCTTGTCTATTTCGAAGTTGAGAATGTTGTTCAGTTAAGGTATAAGAGGTAAATTATACCCCAACTTGATTGACTACATGATTGACTGAGGAATGGTTAAGGTTCGGTAGCAAGATTGGTTAGTGATACAGTTAGCTAATGAATTATTAATGGTTGAGTTGTAATAACAATGTTTTATATAACATCAGTTTAATTGTAAAGGGATTTGGAAACATTTCCAAATAAAATCAAAGATATTTTCTAAGAATAGAAAATGAAATGGTTTGGTTAATGAAAAGTTAAGAAATATGTAATGACCCGGATTTTGAGAGACTTTGGTTATCGACATAAGCACGATGTCGATAACCAAAACATCGAAAAATCCTGGTAATTAGTGAAAGAAATTAGAGGGTGAGGAAAGATAAGATAGAAAATTAGAATAGAATAAGAAGAAGAACACAACATTAGAGTAACACGAATCTCACAGCGGAACGAATAAATATATTTCATAACATAACTTTGAAATACAAATCAGTACTTGCATATACATATCATTATCAAAGTACATCACTTACAACACAGCGGAATAATAATAACTATATGATCCTGAAGCCTCCTGCTCCAAGCCCTTCCAGTATATCTGTAAATCCCGACTACTTGACTGCCCGTACAAATTTAGGCACCCAAGAGTTTAGGGAAAACAACAAAATAAACTCCGGGTCAGTCATGGGACTGGTATGAGTAAAACAGTTTAAAAACAGTTGAACAAGTAAATGATATCTCATAAGACCACGCCGCATAACGGAACGGGTTTTTCCCTTATGAGAATCCAAGATAACTTTATATCAAAAACCTTTTGATATTATAATAATGTCTATCAACCACAGTATATATATAATCATCTAGCAGAAACGCTTTCATCTCACGTTCTACATATATAGTATACAATCAAAACCGCAAGCACGTATTGGGTAATGGATTTCCAACTATGACAAGGTATGGAACCACCTTTCGCTCGTGTACCTCTAGAGAGGAATACACTGGGTTCAACAAGAACATCTTGCAACCCGGCCACACATGACCGACCACTCATTTCGCTTGAGTGTATCGAATGTATATCACCAACAGTTGGGATCAGCAACCGTTTCCCGAATGGGACAGCATCAACAATAGATTTTTAGAAGTAAATGAAACTCTAGATCAGGTGATTATACACCCTACTTCGGTGCGACCGACTTAGCCATGCTGCCTGCCCGATTTCTGTCATTTACCGGATGATGAGGCTAGAAGCTACGCTTTATCATCACACCAGATTCACTTTGAATGCCACATCGTCAAATCCATCAAATCACCGATTGACGTCTACAACAATACATTATGTGTTAGCTAAAAGAAGTTTCCTCCTCCGCTTCCACTCTTGGTACGGTTGGAGAAATCAATATACGTGATCGTCTGGAATTACTCTGTCAAACATCCGTCCATACAAGTCATCCAGGAACAGGATGAACCGAAGGCACTATTATGTAAACAGGATAGCCCTTGCATAACTCCGTCTTCAATTATCTTTGGCATATATGATTCGCAACGGTTATGCCAATACAGAGTGGTTCTTTGGATATTAATCCAACCGGTCTCTCCATATTAACAACGTTAAAATGGTCAAAACTTCGATAGTCTGTGATTTAACTATCGAATAAAAACAAGTGTGCAAACAACGACAATATTTCCAAATGGAAATTATATCGATCAAACATCATTCAACATTTATCTCTTTATTTCATAAATTTACTTATCTCCTGTTTCCCTATATTCAATGTTACCTATTTTCTAATTTGGAAAATATACGTTATTAACAATGGAAAGCATTTCCATTTCCTTGTTTTCTTTATTAGAAAACATTTCTGGTTTCTTATTTGGAAAACATTTCCAAAGCTTCTTCATTGGACTTAGACAGATGTTTAACAAACCATCGCGATGCCAACTCAAACCATTTCCTTTACTGCTGAACCTTAACTATTCCTTAGTTAAAAACGAAGCCAATCAAGTTGGGGTAGAACTACCTCTCAGACCTTAACTGAACAACATTTCTAACTTTGAAATAGGCAAAGTTCACTTATTCCTTTTACTAACTTCCTTACTTAACCCTCCTTCGAATAGCTATATTCGATTTACTCTTTTCACTTAACTCTATTCGATTAACCCTTATCAATTAACTCTATTTGACTAACGCTATTGATTTACTCATTTCACTTAACTCCTTTCGAATAAACTATATTCGATAACTCCTTTTACTTTAACTCAAATCGATTAACTAACATCGATTAACTCCTTTTAACTTTATCTCTAATCGATTAGCTAACATCGATTAACTCTTTTTACTTTATTCTCTAATCGATTAACTAACATCGATTAACTCCTTTTACTTTAACTCTAATCGATTAAACTAACATCGATTAACTACTTTTATTCTATTCGAATAAACTATTATTTATAAAGATTTACTTTTAGTAACAGTTCTTCACTTTACAAATGATTTCCCTTTTATAAAACTCTATTCGTTTTAAAAACATTTTTCCCTTTTATTTACTTTCGAAATATTTCCTTTTATAAAATCTGTTGATTTTATAAAATCCCTTTATTTCAATATACATTGAAATAATTCTTTTTACATCCCAGGGTCTTTATGATATTTATAGTATCGAATAACAATGATCAACATCATTCCAACACACATAATCCATAACAGATTATGTAACACATCATATATCACAATATATGAAAAACAGTAAAATGAATGTTGAGGAATCCAGTTGGATTCCTCTAACCTGTTTCCCTGCATCACAGATGTTAAACAATATAGATAACATCACTTTTAGTTCTATATGATACATTCTGTTAAACATAATAAATATAGAAATTCAACTAACTGACTAGTAGTTCAATTAAACAGTCAACACACAGTAAATCAGACAATTTCTAACAGTTCTATAAATACAACATGAAATTATAAAGTGTTCAGAATTAGTGAGATTTACTCACATTTGCAGTTCATCGCTAAAGAACGATAAACTGTTGTTTGATTTGAATCAAACAATTTATTTCGCCATTAATTCGAACGAGCTCAAATCCACTTCAAACCAGTTCCAGCGTGTAGCCACCGTCCATACGATCCCAATGCATCTTGTTTCGCTGAATTCTGATAATGTATGATGAAGTTATACGTTATACAAGTTTGTACTATTTTATATAAAAACAAATTAAATTCCTATTTATATACTTGGGCTTCTACCTTTCTATTCGGCCCATTTCCCCTTTCAAAGGACCATCATCAAGATAAAAACCCAGACCCACCAAGTTCATCTCCTACAAACACATCCATCCCATCTCCTTACAGTATTTCCAACTCCCATCGTTCCTCAAGCCTTCCAGCCCTTTTAAATTATTCATTGAAACTAATCCATCTACTAACAAAAAATGAATTCTTTAATTTAACTCTAAACCCTCGATTACCCTAATGATCATTAACACTAATCGTCATGCTTAACCTTTCTCCGAAGTAAAAACCGTGACGTCCCCTGTAACTCACCATTACAGAGAATTCCATTCCCCCTTACTCCTTAACCCCTCCATGAATATACAGCAGCATGCTCCAAACTTCATTCAACAAATCCTCATTTAAATCCTGCTTCCAGAAAACATGCAACAGTCCTCACGTGTGTCCCACCTTCAACGCCACACATGTATTTGCATGTATACGCAGCAGCTTGAAACTGCTCCTCCCATCCTCACCGATTTAAGGTCAGCCATCACCAAAACTAGCTACCCTTTCCACCATTCGTTCCTTTCAGTATTCCTTCCATCACGCTCAACACCAACTCCCAACTGCTGCACCTCATACCGACCTTCAGGCGTCCATCTATCACCGTCACCCACTGCGTCCCACCGCCAGATACTTCCGCTCCTAGACTGGTTCAACTCGACTTTGCCGGTTGTCAAGAAAAGACCACGAACTGCGTTGGCTTTCAGGTTCGCCAGTCACCACCACAGTCCTCAGAAATACATCACCACCGTACAATATATCGAGCTCGCCAAGACGGACCTTCAGTTGAGGGTTTGTTGATTAAATCACAGGATTGAGAGACATAAGAGTGAAAGAAAGGACGATTTACTATGTTTATTTTTAATATGGTGGCGGCGCATTCTTTTGATTTAGAAATGAACGATAGTTTTAGGTCTTAAGTAAATGTTGAGGCGGTACTTATGTAGTATACGGTTTGTTTGATTATGAGGCATTGTTTTTGTCCACGTTTTGCCTGCAAGTTCCACACATTACATATGTGGAGATTTTTGCTTCTATGTGGACCACTTATAAACCATATACTTTGTTTAAGTTTTAGTAGCGTAAGATTTCTTTCATGTCCGACTGCGACAGACAGAAATAAACACATCGTCGTGACGAGCGAGGTGTCCCGACTCCAGAAATATAAAAATACCGGTAGATTAACTCATATTTTGAAACTTCAAAATATTGATTTCAGGGTGCGAAATACTTCAAATAAAAAGTCGCTTATTAAATTAATTATAAATTACAGAAAAATTCTAAAAAATAAATTATCGCTATTTCCCAAAAGAACCTTGTCTGTATTCACACCCGATATCTAATTATTTTGAAATAACCGTTATGGCCGATAAACGATTCTATAGCGACTATTCTGAAATTTGATTTGGACATATCTCAAAATCTACACAATGAAATTCCAATTTTTCTCTTCCACTAGAAAGATGCACTCCACCAGCTCCACACGTTTCTCGTTTCACAGAAATCCGGTTTAAAACGAATCATGTACATTCAGTTGAAGTTTGAATCGCCAATTTACGAACTGCAGCGCTATTTCAAGCTCGATTTTAATTATAATATAATTATACGTTCAAACTATCGTTTATATAATATATTCGTTATTCAAATTCAATTCCAAGCCGAATTAAATATCACAGATGATCTGGTTCACACCATATCGCCATTTCAGCCAATTCTGATTATTTCAGAATTAAATATATTATTTAACTTATTATTTTAATTAAATATTCACCATTATTTAATTCCTTGGCTATTAAATTCACTATATCACCATTGATATAATTAAATAAATTAATCATAATACCCCTGCAAATGCGGGTCATTACAATCTTCCCCACTTAAAATAATTTCGTCCTCGAAATTGCTAAAAGTAGAGGACGACCCTATCGACTGGTTAGAACATATTTGTTCACTTCTTAACTTCAGTTTTAACTGAACCAATTTAATTTCAATTAAATTATTAATCAATTCTTATCAACGAAAATTTTCAAAAATCCTGAAAATTTTCTAACACCTTAACCTTTTTGAAAAATTTCGCCAGCACCTCCTTTGTACTGGTCAATCGGTCAAACTCCCACTCGCCTCTCTGGGCCATCTCCAACCCAAAAGAAAATCAAACAGCCATGCGGCTTGCCAATTCGGCTCATAAATCTTATATCCAATAGAAATATAAACTTGTACCTTTTGTCGGCATATCATTATATTCTTTCCACCTGTTATCAATTCAGCGGATACAAGGGTCACCCCAATCAAATTCCAATCTGCATTTATCCACAACACAACATTTCGCTCATATCCGAGCCAAATATCTTTTTAACTCGAGTTTCTTCTCGATTCCCAACTCTTAACTTGATTATCACATTACACTTCAAATTTGAATCTCACAATCCAATTTGTCTTGATATCATTCTGATTCAACCTCAGTTACCACTTTACTGGCTTTACTTTAACTCAAATTTGCTTTTACAAATTCCTATTTCATTTGGTTTTAATTCAACAGTCTTTCCCTGGGAATTTTCAAACAGTTTACTCTTTTCAAAAATCAAAATTTCCTTTTTGAAATTAACTGAGCATATAATCAATATTCCATTAGTTAAATCACTTCTCTATTTCTTTATCAATATTTGTTAACCAAATATTTTCAATAACCATATTGGCCCTTTTATGTTATTGGGAAAACATTTCTGAATATCGCCTTCCTTTATTTTCTAAACTTTAGAAAATATATGCTATTTATAATTGGAAAATATTCCAATTTCTTATCTCTTTTCCGATCTCGTTTATTCTATACTTAGGAAATATTCTTTATTATATTTCCAAGCTTACAGTTATTTGGGTTAAAACGGATGTTGTGTAAAACATCGTTACGACAACCCAAATACTATATTCAACTAACTCTTATTCAACATTGATCTTCGAGCCTGAAATCTTACTATTTATTTGTTAATAATGAAATCAATCAAGTTGGGGTATAACTACCTCTCAGACCTTGACTGAATAACATTTATAACGTCAAAACAGATATGACTACTTACTCGAATAATCAATACCATACAACTACTTATTCACTTTTAAACACGTATACGCTTTCTCTTTCTATTCTTACAAGATTTTTATTCCTAGTCTTCCTTTTTGATGTTACTATTCTAATTCTAAGTTCATTTCCTTATCGACTTCTATATACACATCGATACGTTGATTTCTAACTATCAAATTATCTTGAAAATATTCTAACTTCTTAAATTCCCGGAAAAATTCGCCATAACCTCCTTTGTACCGGGAGCATCGGGATATTTCAAATAGCCTCCCATGGCCCTTACCAATCCAAAAGAAAAAGAAAAAGCCAAGCGGCTAGCCGATACGGCGCATAAAATCTCATATATGAATTGAATACATACCTTTCCGTTGAGCATTCTATTTATATACCTTCATACCTTTTCCATACCTATCTCATGTATATCCATACATTTCTAATTCATTTCAACTTAATCTAATCGTTTTAACTTATTTCGTTAAGTGATTTTCAAATTACTGGTTTGCCTATTTCACCTTTTTATTTGAATATACATGTTCAAATATAGGTTTAACTTGTTTATAAACAAATCAAATTCTATCCTTTCAAACTCAGGTTTCAAAATCGATTTCGAATATAAATCCTCAAACCCCCTTTTGAATGCTATATTCAAATTCCATTTGAATTCTATTTGAATCCTATATTCAAATTCCTTTTTAACTCTAATTGAATTTTCCTAATTCAAATTCTATTTGAATTTCATATATTTAAACTCCTTTAAATTTCTATGTTCAATTTGAATTACAAATATTCAAATTCCTTTAAATAAGTCTTGATTTCAATTCCTTTTTGAAATCGATATTTCTACCTTTGGAAAATAGATTTCCCTTTCAAATCCACACTTGTATTTTTTATTTGAATTATCCAATGATAATTCTTTTCACTTCATTTATAAACTTCGTTTATAAAGGAACTTCTCGTTTTATTTCTTTTAAAACGAGTTAATATTTCAAATCTATTTAAAAGTTCAAATTCTATATTATAAATCCCATTTTTGAAATTCAACACAACTTGTCTTTCCCAAAACAAATTCAAAACAGTATCTCTGGTAGTAATTCGTCACTTACAACTCGAAAATGAATACTGATGATGCAGCTGTCATCATCAGAATCTATTTTCTAGCGATCGAAGTGAGTTCAATACTATAAAACCATTACTAAACATTTCCATTTTGAAATTCATTTCAAAATATGATTCACACTGCTTGTAAAACAATTTAAAATCTCCCAGGATCTTAAAATTTTCCTTATTTTAATCCAACTCCATTTACAAACACTTATCAAATTTTTCCAGAATTTTAACTCAATTTCTGGTTAAAATTTCAGTTTTAAACTCATCTGATTTCACGTATTTCACCTATATGAATTCTGATTGGTTATTTTCATAACCATTTAATTTATAATCTTACTCGATTATAATAACAACCAATATATCCAATATATTATAATTTTGATATATATCTTCTTATATCAAGATATACCTTGGGTAAACTTATTTTAATTTACCCTCTTTTCAAAACATACTGTGACGGCCCGCCCCGCACCAACCGACACTTCCTCCAAGTGTGCGCTGTACACATGTCCAACTGGCACGGAACGGTCGTCATAAGAAAGGAAAGAAGGGAATGAACTAATCAAAGAACCTGTAGAATGTCTCACAGCGCATGGGATAAAATATAATAATAACATACTTGACATAAAACAGGCGAGACAGTGCATAAGCTGATAACTAATAATCAATGTCAACATCAAAGCAGCGGAAATCCAAATACAGCTTATTACAACTTTCCAAATTTACTGTCTCTAAACAAAAGAAAGCTGAAATAGAAGATACACCAACAATGCCCAAGCAGTGATCTTCAACAACACAGGGAGAATACTATATATATTACGTGGAAGCCTCCTGCTCGTCTCCGGATCATCTACCCGTGCATCACCAGCTAACCTGTCTCTAGTCTGCTCGTGTGAGCACCCAGAGTAATAAGAGGAGACATAAAACTCTGGGTCAGACATAAAGCCTGGTATGAGCGATAAGCATCTAAACAGAATAATAACAGGTATACTAAACCATACCTGAACCTGGACCTGCAACCAAAGAGTTAGTACTACATACCGTACGATACTCCAAGGTACCATAATAAATAGTGTAAGAATACGGGGGTGGGGTGTGCATGTCAAAATGATAGCAACAAATCATCCATAGCAACCATCCTCACATCTCTCACTCAGTGCGTAAAGCGTACGACATCTACCACTTTGGAACACTAGACAAACTGAGGCAACGACAAATCCCGACTTGTAGAAACCCTGCTGTGACCAAGCCAAACACTTGGAGTCATGACCAAACATTTCAATGACCCACTTCATTGGTCATAGCCCTTGGTTCTACCAATGCCATAATGGCCCTGAATCCGCCTTCGTACCTCCTACCATAGTGGTCCAAAGCTATAGGTGTCGATAACTCCTTAGCACGCGTCCCGCAGCAAAGCCCAACCATGAAGTGAACTCGTTGATTCCCATCTGAATCTTAAGCTCTAACTTCTCATTTGGACTCCCTTTGCATCTCGGGTTTGGTCGAATTGGAGTGGGTCTTCAGAAGAGTCATCGCGTAGTAGTAATAGCCCACGTATGGTTCGGTTCGGTGCTCCTCATCTAGCTTGGTTCGGTTCGGTATAACCTTCCTGATCGGTTCGGATTGGTGGTCCTCGTCTAGCTTGGTTCGGGTCGGTAGTCCACTTCGGGTCGGGTCGGTGTCTTCCTCCAGGTCGGGTCGGGGTCCTCCTCCAGGTCGGGTCGGGTGTCCTTCCCTCCAGCGCTCCAATCCCTAGCTTTATTTCTTCTTTGCTTCCGATCCGAGCCCTGCATCTCCAAGTCGATCCGATCTGGCCTCCAACTCCAACTCTAAACAATGGCCTTCCTTCCTGCCAAACTTCTTCCAGTGGCAAGTCCTCATCCAGTTCGGATTCCCTTGGTCAGTTCCCTAGTCCGATCCGACCCCTTTCTCCGATCCGAACCGGTTCGGAGCCTGCACACTTCTGCAACTTTCCAGCGAGCTTTCTACGCCATTCGACGACGTTTTCGAGCAATTTAACTATTCTAATTAATCATGAAACATACCATAGAGTCATAGTAACATGTAATAGCAACCACAAACAACAAACAACAATTTAAATGAATCAAAATGAATCAAAAGTGGCCAAAACCTCACATTTTCTTATAATCCCTCCTAATCATGTTTAAGCATACGATTAGCAAAACACATCGAAATTAACCCAATTTTCTAACAGAGCCTTAAAACATTATTTTAGAATTTTAAGAATTTTTCCAGAATTTATTGGTGTATGAATTCGCTAATCTTCACTAATTACCCTTAATTAACCGTAATTAGTGTCAAAATGATGTTATCACTCACCTTGGCCACAAATGAAATTCTCAGAACTGAAACTCCTCTGATTTGGGGCGAATACTGATGTCTAACAGCAGTTCCAACCTTGCTTTGGTGCTTTTTCTCCTTAATTTGGTGTTGCTAAGCCTAATCTTCAATTAGAGAGTGATTTGGGGTGTTTTAGATGTAGGAAGCCATTACTAAGGTCTCAAGGAGGTTTGTGGCGGCTCAAAACTGAAATGAAAGTGATAACCTAACCCTAATCAGACCTCCTATACCTCTAAACCCGAAATTCCCCTTGGGCCTAGCTGCTAATCACCCGGTTAAGCCCAATTAAGCTGTCTTTCACTATCTGAAACTTGTTTCAGCCATATCTCCCAAACGGTAAGTCCGTTTGGCTAATGTGACCACTCTACGGAAAGAGAAACTATCATTCAAAGCCAATGGAAGTGGTTTCAGGTCAAAATTCATTTCCAGTCAAAAGTTATGGCCAAAACAGTGCCAACTAGGGGTAAAATGGTCATTTAAAAATCGGGAAAAATCATGAACATGGGAAATGACCACAATAGTCGTCTCCCAAAGTTACATGACCATACGACTTCGTATATGAAAGAAATAAATATTCTACGATCCTATGATGCGTAGAATGCGGGTCGTTACACTCTCCCCCCCTTAAGAAATTTCGTCCCCGAAATTCCTTAACCCCAAAACATACACAGGATCCCGCATGCCTAACAACCATATACAACAATCAAATGTGCAAGACAAGCAAACAAGCCTATCCTAGCATGCGGAAAAACTAAATCGAAGTCAAAATCTTACCAGACAAAGAGTTCTGGATGCGTCTTCCTAATGTTCTCCTCTGTCTCCCAAGTACAGTCATTCTCGTCCTCGCCCCACTGAACCTTGACTAGCTTCACCGCCTTTCTTCGAAGTTGCTTCATGTCGTACTCGACAATACGGACCGGCTTGCGGTTCCCAACCGCCTCGGGTTCTACTTCGAAGTCCTCTAACTGATCAGGTGAAATAGTCATATCTGAGTCGTGAACGAACTTCCTTAGTTGGGAAACATGAAATACGTTATGAACTCCCGCCATCTTCTCTGGTAAGTCAATTCTATATGCCAAATTCCCGACTAATTCAAGAACAGGGAACGGGCCAACAAATCTTGGTGCCAACTTGCCTCTCCTGCCAAATCGTATTACGCTCTTCAACGGAGAAATCTTGACAAACACCAAGTCGCCAACGGAGAATTTTAAGTCTCTTCTTCTCTTATCAGCATAACTCTTCTGCCTATCTTGGGCAGCCTTCATTCGTTGTTGAATGATCTTGATCTTACCTGAAGTTTCCCTCACCACATCTGGTCCAAGCATAAACTTCTCGCCAGTCTCTATCCAACATGATGGTGAGTTGCATGGTCTTCCGTACAAGGCTTCAAATGGAGCCATACCGATACTGGATTGGTAGCTATTATTATATGCAAACTCTACTAGATGCAAATGGCCATCCCATGATCCACCAAAATCCAATATACATGCTCTCAAGAGATCTTCCAAAATACGGTTCACCCTCTCCGTCTGACCGTCGGTCTGAGGATGATATGCGGTACTGAGATGTAACTCTGACCCTAGAGCCTCTTGTAAGCTCTCCCAAAACCCACTAGTAAACAACGGGTCTCGGTCGCTCACAATGCTTTTAGGTACTCCATGAAATCTCACTACCCACTTCATATACAATTCTGCTAACTTAGCTGCCGTCCTTGTCGATTTGACTGGTATAAACCTTGCACTTTTAGTCAGTCGGTCTACAATTACCCAAATGCTGTCATATCCCGATCTAGTCCTTGGTAAACCATCGATGAAATCCATCGAGACTTGTTCCCATTTCCATTCGGGAATTTCTAAGGGCTGTAACAACCCACTAGGCTTCTTTTGCTCGGCTTTAACTAGCTGGCAATTCATGCACTTGGATATAAACTTCCCAACGTCTCTTTTCATCCCTTCCCAGTAGTAAGTCCGCTTCATATTTCGATACATCTTGTTACCACCGGGGTGTATAGTCAGCTTTGAGTGATGACATTCTCTAAGCACTTCATCCCTCAATCCATTGACATTGGGTACAACAAGCTTTCCATTCTTTCTAAGCCATCTATCTCGATCAAGCCCATACTTGTTCATCTCCTCATCGATTCCCATCTCTAACTTGGAGATGATTTCCAATAGGTTAGGATCGTCCCTCTGACTAGAGCCGATTCGCTCAATCAAAGTGGGTCTGATCGTCAAACTTGCTAACATTTCTGGATCCAATTCGCACTTTGGTCTGAAATCAAACCCCGCGATAAACTCCAGTTGCTTCCATTCAAGAAACATGGCCCCTAAGCTGGCATGTCTTCTACTCAATGCATCGGCCACCGCATTGCCCTTTCCTGGTGTGTATGCGATGTCAAAATCATAGGAAGCTAAGAACTCTAACCATCTCTGCTGACGGAGATTTAAATCCTTCTGGGAGAACAGGTACTTCAACGACTTATGATCTGTAAACAGCTCAAATCTTTCTCCCAAGAGATAGTGTCTCCACATCTTTAACGCGAACACGATCGCTGCCAATTCTAAATCATGGGTAGGGTATCTTCTCTCGTGCGGTTTCAATTGCCGGCTTGCATAAGCTACAACCCTACCGCCTTGCATCAATACAGCACCCAGCCCGGTACCACAGGCATCCGTGTATACCGTCATCTCTTCATCCCCCTTAGGAATGACTAACACTGGTGCGCTTGTCAACTTGTCCTTTAGACTTTTAAATGCATTCTCGCACCTCTCATTCCAGACAAAAGCTTGATTCTTCTTGGTCAACTGGGTCAATGGTGCTGCTATCTTGGAGAAACCTTGGATAAACTTACGATAATATCCCGCTAATCCCAAGAAACTTCTTACATCTGTTGCATTCTTGGGCGTAGGCCAATCTTGTACCGTAGCCACCTTTGCTGGGTCCACGGCAATACCACTCTCTGATACAACATGGCCCAAGAACCTCACTTCCCTCTTCCAGAAGTGACACTTAGAAAACTTTGCTTTCAATTGGTGTTTTCTCAACACCTCCATCGCTACTCTTAAATGTTCCTTGTGTTCTTCCTCTGTCCTCGAATAGACCAAAATATCATCAACGAACACAAGGACAGACTTATTCAGCTGATCTCTGAATACCCTATTCATAAGGTCCACAAAATATGCCGGGGCATTAGTCAGCCCAAATGGCATAACCAACCATTCATAAAACCCAGACGGCGTTCGAAATGCCGTTTTAGCTATACTCTCAGCTTCCACTCTAAGCTGATGAAAACCTGTCGCGAGATCCAACTGAGAAAATACTCTCGCGTCACTCAACTGATCAAACAAATCATCTATCCGCGGTAGAGGATACTTATTCTTCCTCGTCACTTTATTCAACTCGCGGTAGTCTACACACAAACGAAGGGAACCATCCGCCTTGGTAGCAAACACAACTGGTGCTCCCCATTCAGAAACACTCCTTCTGATAAATCCCTTCTTCAAAAGATCGCTGACTTGCACCTCGAGCTCTCGCTGCTCTCTTGGTGCCATACGACGAAGTGGCATCACTATAGGTCTGGCATCTTTTACCAAATCAATACGAAACTCAATCTCTCGGTGTGGTGGGAGTCCGGTCACTTCTTCGAAAACGTCCGGATACTGGCCAACCACGGGCAAACCTGACAACTCACTATGCGGAATGTCGAGGGAGTTTAGAAAACTAGCCAATACCCCCTTACTGGGTACACCACCAAACACTATCCTCCGCCCATCATCCGCTCTAGCTGTCACCAACAAGCCCTCACAGTCTACCACCACCCCGTATCTTTGGAGCCAATCTACTCCCAAAATAATGCCAAACCCAGTAAAGCCCAAAACAAAGCAATCACAAACAAACATGCATCCATGACTCGATAGAACCACATTACGACAAATCATGCTAAGACTAGTCGAACCACCAATCGGGTTCGTCACTACTAAAGGTCTATCGACAATCTCGGGCTCCAATTCCAACCTATCTATCAGGTCACTAGATATGAAAGAACTGGAAGCTCCGGTATCAAACAAAACTCTAACAGGAATATCATAAACAGAAAGCATACCTTGAATGACGACGTTCTTTCCCTTCTCCGCCGCAGTTGGGGCATTCGACGAAGAAGGAATAGCATTAAGAGCATATGCTTTCACCATTTGCTTTTCCTTAGGGGGCTGTGGACACTTGTCCTTGTGATGTCCCAATTGGCCACAATTGAAGCACTTCCTATCCGCTGGCTTGGCCCGACAATTACTAGCATAATGGCCCTTCTTACCACAGCTGAAGCACTCCACATCTTGCTTATTCTTTTTCTTCTGGCCATCCTTAGCCTGATTCTGCTTTCTCTTATTCTGAGAACTACCTTTGCCTCCACCACTTGCTTGTGGCTTTGGCTCCTCTGCAGATGCAACCTCAGTCTTCGACTTAGGGTAGAGACTTTCTGATCTTAATGCTTTCCCCACAATCGATTCAAACGTCTCATCGATGTGGTTAATAAGTTTTTCCCCCAAGTATTGATCCAAACCAGTTATGAATTTCTCATTCTTTTTCTCGGCAGTATCAATAAGAGATAACCCATATTTTGACAAAGTGTCAAATTCAGCAATATACTCCGAGACAGCCCTGCCATTCTGCTTGAGCTCCAAGAATTTCTTAAACAACATTGACTTCTGAGCAGCTGGAATGAACTTCTCACTAAAGCGAGCCTTAAACTGCTCCCAAGTAATCTGATCTTCGGGAGTAGCTGCCTTTATAGCATTCCACCAATTCATTGCCCGCCCTTGCAGCTGACGGGACGCTAGCTTCCTCTTCATCGCATCCTCGATACCCAAATCCTCGAAGATACGTTCGCAACTATCCAACCAATCCTGAACGTCCGTAGCCGACTCCGTTCCATGGAACGACTTCCCACCAAGACTAGTATAATCCTTATTCAGCTTGGCGAAGTCGACTCTTGGCGCCTGCACTATTGGACCACCACCATTTCCACCATTGGGAGCTGCCCTCTGCACATCCCTAAGCATCTCTCTCATGAGGTCTGTAAACATCGTCCTCATGTCAGCAGCAATCCCATTATTGGCTCCCCTACCAGCACCTCTAGTATCTCGGCTCATCGTCAATCTGAAAAAGGAAATGATTAACGATCCCATAGTGGTGCTAGTGCAGTACGACTTCATCCTTATACTACTAATAGTATATATATATAGCTTTTAAGAACCAAAGTAATCACAAATACGCTCTCTCGTATACGTATATTATCTCTCCCTGATAACTTCCCTAGGTTAACTACGCAACCTAGAGCTCTGATACCAAGTGTGACGGCCCGCCCCGCACCAACCGACACTTCCTCCAAGTGTGCGCTGTACACATGTCCAACTGGCACGGAACGGTCGTCATAAGAAAGGAAAGAAGGGAATGAACTAATCAAAGAACCTGTAGAATGTCTCACAGCGCATGGGATAAAATATAATAATAACATACTTGACATAAAACAGGCGAGACAGTGCATAAGCTGATAACTAATAATCAATGTCAACATCAAAGCAGCGGAAATCCAAATACAGCTTATTACAACTTTCCAAATTTACTGTCTCTAAACAAAAGAAAGCTGAAATAGAAGATACACCAACAATGCCCAAGCAGTGATCTTCAACAACACAGGGAGAATACTATATATATTACGTGGAAGCCTCCTGCTCGTCTCCGGATCATCTACCCGTGCATCACCAGCTAACTTGTCTCTAGTCTGCTCGTGTGAGCACCCAGAGTAATAAGAGGAGACATAAAACTCTGGGTCAGACATAAAGCCTGGTATGAGCGATAAGCATCTAAACAGAATAATAACAGGTATACTAAACCATACCTGAACCTGGACCTGCAACCAAAGAGTTAGTACTACATACCGTACGATACTCCAAGGTACCATAATAAATAGTGTAAGAATACGGGGGTGGGGTGTGCATGTCAAAATGATAGCAACAAATCATCCATAGCAACCATCCTCACATCTCTCACTCAGTGCGTAAAGCGTACGACATCTACCACTTTGGAACACTAGACAAACTGAGGCAACGACGAATCCCGACTTGTAGAAACCCTGCTGTGACCAAGCCAAACACTTGGAGTCATGACCAAACATTTCAATGACCCACTTCATTGGTCATAGCCCTTGGTTCTACCAATGCCATAATGGCCCTGAATCCGCCTTCGTACCTCCTACCATAGTGGTCCAAAGCTATAGGTGTCGATAACTCCTTAGCACGCGTCCCGCAGCAAAGCCCAACCATGAAGTGAACTCGTTGATTCCCATCTGAATCTTAAGCTCTAACTTCTCATTTGGACTCCCTTTGCATCTCGGGTTTGGTCGAATTGGAGTGGGTCTTCAGAAGAGTCATCGCGTAGTAGTAATAGCCCACGTATGGTTCGGTTCGGTGCTCCTCATCTAGCTTGGTTCGGTTCGGTATAACCTTCCTGATCGGTTCGGATTGGTGGTCCTCGTCTAGCTTGGTTCGGGTCGGTAGTCCACTTCGGGTCGGGTCGGTGTCTTCCTCCAGGTCGGGTCGGGGTCCTCCTCCAGGTCGGGTCGGGTGTCCTTCCCTCCAGCGCTCCAATCCCTAGCTTTATTTCTTCTTTGCTTCCGATCCGAGCCCTGCATCTCCAAGTCGATCCGATCTGGCCTCCAACTCCAACTCTAAACAATGGCCTTCCTTCCTGCCAAACTTCTTCCAGTGGCAAGTCCTCATCCAGTTCGGATTCCCTTGGTCAGTTCCCTAGTCCGATCCGACCCCTTTCTCCGATCCGAACCGGTTCGGAGCCTGCACACTTCTGCAACTTTCCAGCGAGCTTTCTACGCCATTCGACGACGTTTTCGAGCAATTTAACTATTCTAATTAATCATGAAACATACCATAGAGTCATAGTAACATGTAATAGCAACCACAAACAACAAACAACAATTTAAATGAATCAAAATGAATCAAAAGTGGCCAAAACCTCACATTTTCTTATAATCCCTCCTAATCATGTTTAAGCATACGATTAGCAAAACACATCGAAATTAACCCAATTTTCTAACAGAGCCTTAAAACATTATTTTAGAATTTTAAGAATTTTTCCAGAATTTATTGGTGTATGAATTCGCTAATCTTCACTAATTACCCTTAATTAACCGTAATTAGTGTCAAAATGATGTTATCACTCACCTTGGCCACAAATGAAATTCTCAGAACTGAAACTCCTCTGATTTGGGGCGAATACTGATGTCTAACAGCAGTTCCAACCTTGCTTTGGTGCTTTTTCTCCTTAATTTGGTGTTGCTAAGCCTAATCTTCAATTAGAGAGTGATTTGGGGTGTTTTAGATGTAGGAAGCCATTACTAAGGTCTCAAGGAGGTTTGTGGCGGCTCAAAACTGAAATGAAAGTGATAACCTAACCCTAATCAGACCTCCTATACCTCTAAACCCGAAATTCCCCTTGGGCCTAGCTGCTAATCACCCGGTTAAGCCCAATTAAGCTGTCTTTCACTATCTGAAACTTGTTTCAGCCATATCTCCCAAACGGTAAGTCCGTTTGGCTAATGTGACCACTCTACGGAAAGAGAAACTATCATTCAAAGCCAATGGAAGTGGTTTCAGGTCAAAATTCATTTCCAGTCAAAAGTTATGGCCAAAACAGTGCCAACTAGGGGTAAAATGGTCATTTAAAAATCGGGAAAAAATCATGAACATGGGAAATGACCACAATAGTCGTCTCCCAAAGTTACATGACCATACGACTTCGTATATGAAAGAAATAAATATTCTACGATCCTATGATGCGTAGAATGCGGGTCGTTACACATACCATGACGGTTCATCGTATTCAAGAGTTTAGTAACTCCTACCGATACAGTGGATCAAACTGATCGACCAGAACTCATAAACGACTCAACCAATGGATCTCCACAATATAAAACAATTTTTTTTATATCAATAACAAATACGCTCACTCGTATATATATACACTTAATCTCAGTCTAGGGTATTACTAACCCTATCTCTACCGAGTCACGCCACAGAGCCAAGGTAATTCTTAACTTAAGCTCTGATACCAACTGTAATGACCCGGATTTTGAGAGACTTTGGTTATCGACATAAGCACGATGTCGATAACCAAAACATCGAAAAATCCTGGTAATTAGTGAAAGAAATTAGAGGGTGAGGAAAGATAAGATAGAAAATTAGAATAGAAGAAGAAGAAGAACACAACATCAGAGTAACACGAATCTCACAGCGGAACGAATAAATATATTTCATAACATAACTTTGAAATACAAATCAGTACTTGCATATACATATCATTATCAAAGTACATCACTTACAACACAGCGGAATAATAATAACTATATGATCCTGAAGCCTCCTACTCCAAGCTCTTCCAGTATATCTGTAAATCCCGACTACTTGACTGCCCGTACAAATTTAGGCACCCAAGAGTTTAGGGAAAACAACAAAATAAACTCCGGGTCAGTCATGGGACTGGTATGAGTAAAACAGTTTAAAAACAGTTGAACAAGTAAATGATATCTCATAAGACCACGCCGCATAACGGAACGGGTTTTTCCCTTATGAGAATCCAAGATAACTTTATATCAAAAACCTTTTGATATTATAATAATGTCTATCAACCACAGTATATATATAATCATCTAGCAGAAACGCTTTCATCTCACGTTCTACATATATAGTATACAATCAAAACCGTAAGCACGTATTGGGTAATGGATTTCCAACTATGACAAGGTATGGAACCACCTTTCGCTCGTGTACCTCTAGAGAGGAATACACTGGGTTCAACAAGAACATCTTGCAACCCGGCCACACATGACCGACCACTCATTTCGCTTGAGTGTATCGAATGTATATCACCAACAGTTGGGATCAGCAACCGTTTCTCGAATGGGACAGCATCAACAATAGATTTTTAGAAGTAAATGAAACTCTAGATCAGGTGATTATACACCCTACTTCGGTGCGACCGACTTAGCCATGCTGCCTGCCCGATTTCTGTCATTTACCGGATGATGAGGCTAGAAGCTACGCTTTATCATCACACCAGATTCACTTTGAATGCCACATCGTCAAATCCATCAAATCACCGATTGACGTCTACAACAATACATTATGTGTTAGCTAAAAGAAGTTTCCTCCTCCGCTTCCACTCTTGGTACAGTTGGAGAAATCAATATACGTGATCGTCTGGAATTACTCTGTCAAACATCCGTCCATACAAGTCATCCAGGAACAGGATGAACCGAAGGCACTATTCTGTAAACAGGATAGCCCTTGCATAACTCCGTCTTCAATTATCTTTGGCATATATGATTCGCAACGGTTATGCCAATACAGAGTGGTTCTTTGGATATTAATCCAACCGGTCTCTCCATATTAACAACGTTAAAATGGTCAAAACTTCGATAGTCTGTGATTTAACTATCGAATAAAAACAAGTGTGCAAACAACGACAATATTTCCAAATGGAAATTATATCGATCAAACATCATTCAACATTTATCTCTTTATTTCATAAATTTACTTATCTCCTGTTTCCCTATATTCAATGTTACCTATTTTCTAATTTGGAAAATATACGTTATTAACAATGGAAAGCATTTCCATTTCCTTGTTTTCTTTATTAGAAAACATTTCTGGTTTCTTATTTGGAAAACATTTCCAAAGCTTCTTCATTGGACTTAGACAGATGTTTAACAAACCATCGCGATGCCAACTCAAACCATTTCCTTTACTGCCGAACCTTAACTATTCCTTAGTTAAAAACGAAGCCAATCAAGTTGGGGTAGAACTACCTCTCAGACCTTAACTGAACAACATTTCTAACTTTGAAATAGGCAAAGTTCACTTATTCCTTTTACTAACTTCCTTACTTAACCCTCCTTCGAATAGCTATATTCGATTTACTCTTTTCACTTAACTCTATTCGATTAACCCTTATCAATTAACTCTATTTGACTAACGCTATTGATTTACTCATTTCACTTAACTCCTTTCGAATAAACTATATTCGATAACTCCTTTTACTTTAACTCAAATCGATTAACTAACATCGATTAACTCCTTTTAACTTTATCTCTAATCGATTAGCTAACATCGATTAACTCTTTTTACTTTATTCTCTAATCGATTAACTAACATCGATTAACTCCTTTTACTTTAACTCTAATCGATTAAACTAACATCGATTAACTACTTTTATTCTATTCGAATAAACTATTATTTATAAAGATTTACTTTTAGTAACAGTTCTTCACTTTACAAATGATTTCCCTTTTATAAAACTCTATTCGTTTTAAAAACATTTTTCCCTTTTATTTACTTTCGAAATATTTCCTTTTATAAAATCTGTTGATTTTATAAAATCCCTTTATTTCAATATACATTGAAATAATTCTTTTTACATCCCAGGGTCTTTATGATATTTATAGTATCGAATAACAATGATCAACATCATTCCAACACACATAATCCATAACAGATTATGTAACACATCATATATCACAATATATGAAAAACAGTAAAATAAATGTTGAGGAATCCAGTTGGATTCCTCCAACCTGTTTCCCTGCATCACAGATGTTAAACAATATAGATAACATCACTTTTAGTTCTATATGATACATTCTGTTAAACATAATAAATATAGAAATTCAACTAACTGACTAGCAGTTCAATTAAACAGTCAACACACAGTAAATCAGACAATTTCTAACAGTTCTATAAATACAACATGAAATTATAAAGTGTTCAGAATTAGTGAGATTTACTCACATTTGCAGTTCATCGCTAAAGAACGATAAACTGTTGTTTGATTTGAATCAAACAATTTATTTCGCCATTAATTCGAACGAGCTCAAATCCACTTCAAACCAGTTCCAGCGTGTAGCCACCATCCATACGATCCCAATGCATCTTGTTTCGCTGAATTCTGATAATGTATGATGAAGTTATACGTTATACAAGTTTGTACTATTTTATATAAAAACAAATTAAATTCCTATTTATATACTTGGGCTTCTACCTTTCTATTCGGCCCATTTCCCCTTTCAAAGGACCATCATCAAGATAAAAACCCAGACCCACCACGTTCATCTCCTACAAACACATCCATCCCATCTCCTTACAGTATTTCCAACTCCCATCGTTCCTCAAGCCTTCCAGCCCTTTTAAATTATTCATTGAAACTAATCCATCTACTAACAAAAAATGAATTCTTTAATTTAACTCTAAACCCTCGATTACCCTAATGATCATTAACACTAATCGTCATGCTTAACCTTTCTCCGAAGTAAAAACCGTGACGTCCCCTGTAACTCACCATTACAGAGAATTCCACTCCCCCTTACTCCTTAACCCCTCCATGAATATACAGCAGCATGCTCCAAACTTCATTCAACAAATCCTCATTTAAATCCTGCTTCCAGAAAACATGCAACAGTCCTCACGTGTGTCCCACCTTCAACGCCACACATGTATTTGCATGTATACGCAGCAGCTTGAAACTGCTCCTCCCATCCTCACCGATTTAAGGTCAGCCATCACCAAAACTAGCTACCCTTTCCACCATTCGTTCCTTTCAGTATTCCTTCCATCACGCTCAACACCAACTCCCAACTGCTGCACCTCATACCGACCTTCAGGCGTCCATCTATCACCGTCACCCACTGCGTCCCACCGCCAGCTACTTCCGCTCCTAGACTGGTTCAACTCGACTTTGCCGGTTGTCAAGAAAAGACCACGAACTGCGTTGGCTTTCAGGTTCGCCAGTCACCACCACAGTCCTCAGAAATACATCACCGCCGTACAATATATCGAGCTCGCCAAGACGGACCTTCAGTTGAGGGTTTGTTGATTAAATCACAGGATTGAGAGACATAAGAGTGAAAGAAAGGACGATTTACTATGTTTATTTTTAATATGGTGGCGGCGCATTCTTTTGATTTAGAAATGAACGATAGTTTTAGGTCTTAAGTAAATGTTGAGGCGGTACTTATGTAGTATATGGTTTGTTTGATTATGAGGCATTGTTTTTGTCCACGTTTTGCCTGCAAGTTCCACACATTACATATGTGGAGATTTTTGCTTCTATGTGGACCACTTATAAACCATATACTTTGTTTAAGTTTTAGTAGCGTAAGATTTCTTTCATGTCCGACTGCGACAGACAGAAATAAACACATCGTCGTGACGAGCGAGGTGTCCCGACTCCAGAAATATAAAAATACCGGTAGATTAACTCATATTTTGAAACTTCAAAATATTGATTTCAGGGTGCGAAATACTTCAAATAAAAAGTCGCTTATTAAATTAATTAAAAATTACAGAAAAATTCTAAAAAATAAATTATCGCTATTTCCTAAAAGAACCTTGTCTGTATTCACACCCGATATCTAATTATTTTGAAATAACCGTTATGGCCGATAAACGATTCTATAGCGACTATTCTGAAATTTGATTTGGACATATCTCAAAATCTACACAATGAAATTCCAATTTTTCTCTTCCACTAGAAAGATGCACTCCACCAGCTCCACACGTTTCTTGTTTCACAGAAATCCGGTTTAAAACGAATCCTGTACATTCAGTTGAAGTTTGAATCGCCAATTTACGAACTGCAGCGCTATTTCAAGCTCGATTTTAATTATAATATAATTATACGTTCAAACTGTCATTTATATAATATATTTGTTATTCAAATTCAATTCCAAGCCGAATTAAATATCACAGATGATCCGGTTCACACCATATCGCCATTTCAGCCAATTCTGACTATTTCAGAATTAAATATATTATTTAACTTATTATTTTAATTAAATATTCACCATTATTTAATTTCTCGGCTATTAAATTCACTATATCACCATTGATATAATTAAATAAATTAATCATAATACCCCTGCCAATGCGGGTCATTACAAAATAAAAATTGGAATGTTTTCCAATGTTAATAATGTATATTTTTCTAAAATATAGGAAATAAGAGATGTGAAGAGATGGAAATGTTTTCCGACGTTAACGACGTATATTTTTCTGGAATATAGAAAAGACAGAGTTTATAATATTTGGAAATGTTTTCCGAGAAGTGTGAAATGCTAAATGTGTTTTGAGAAATATCTGGAAAGATACGAGAAATTGGGAAATGAAAATTTAATAAGAAATTAATTAAAAAGGGCCCCAGTGTTACTCGATGGTTGATCGTTAGAATTAAAATTTGGAAATAGGATCATTGGTTGAATGGATGTTTCTTTGATAGTTAAATAACCGAATATCATAGTTTTGGTTTATTTTATACTTCCATTGTCTATACGGAGAGACCGAGATCAGATTTATTATCTAAAACCACTCCATATAGGCACAAGCATTACAAATAAACTTATGATGAAGATAAATGAAGATGGAGTAAATTGCAAGGGCTGTTCTATTAATCCTAGGAAGAAATTACCCGAGATGGATTGATAGAACGGTGCCTTTGGTTTGTCCAGTCCCAGGACAACTTGTACGGACGAATGTCCGATAGAGTATTTCCAAGTGATCACGTACATTGATTTTTTTACAAATATACCAAGTAGGGTGGCCAGGTAATTTATTCTGTTAGCTTAACACCCAGAGTGTATTTATGGATGTAAATTAGTATTTGACAGATCTAATGATGTGACATTCGAAGTAAATGGTAGCAAGATGTTCAAAATGATAATTGTAACCTCAAGCCTCATCACCCGGGAAATGACAGAAATCGGGCAGGCGATATGACCAAGTGGGTCATTCCCATTAGCGGTGCTATCACCTGATCTACAGAAATTTCATTTGCTTTTTATTCTTTTCGCTGATGTATGCTTTCAGTAACGGTTGCTGATCACAAACGTTGGTGATAATATGCTCGGTACACTGAAGTTAATGAGTGACCAGTCATGTGTGGCTGGGTTGCAATATGTTCTTGTTGAACCTAGTGCATTCCTCTCTAGAGATACACTATCGGAAGGTGGTCCCATACTTTGTCATAGTTGGAAATCCATTCTCCAATAAGCGCCCTGTGGTTTTTGATTTTATATTATATATGGAGCGTGAGATGCAAGCGTTCTGCTAGATTGTTAATTATTTGATTTAGACGCGATTATAATATCAGAAGAGTTTTGAGATAAAGAATATTTTGCATTATCATAAGGTAAAAACCATCGGTGTTTATGTGTGGATTGGTCTTATGATTATCTTTTGTTTCGAAAGGATTTTCGAAATTTAAATCATGGAGTTTACTCACACCAATCCCATGACTAACCCAGAGTTTATTTTGTTTTGTTATACCCTAAAATCTAGGGTACCCAAATTTGTACGGGCAGTCAAGTAGTAGGGAATTTTCAGATACTTAGAAGAGACTGGAGCAGGAGACTTCACTATTAGATATTCCGCTGTGATGTATTTTGTTATACTCTGATAATGGTATGTATATGTATAGTTACTGATTTATATATTCAAAGATTATGTTATATAATATATTTTATTCGTTCCGCTGTGAGATTTATGTTCTTTGTTTTCTTCTATTCTAATTTCTCTTACTTTCTATTTCTCACCCTCTAACTTCTTTCTATTAATGATCTGCTAATTTCTGATGCTTGATTAGTCGACATTGTGTTTTTTGTCGATGACCAGGAAAGGGAATTGGTCGGTTCGTTACACTCCATACCTCATCTGTTGTTTCCAATCATGTATAAGGAAGAGCAGAATCTGACAAGATCCATATGACCGTGCAGGTTCCAAACATAGTGGATCATTAGACTCGTTTTGAGAGATTGAACCCAAATGTTTTCAGATTTGGGAAATAAAAAAAGGATGAGTGGATAGCTAACAGAAACACCGAAGCATAGCGAAAACTGGACCATAATGGGAAGAGAAAGAGTGATGGGGATGAAAGGAATGAAAAGGGAAATGAAAGAGATGAAGGAAAAAACGTCCACTTGCCATTTCCAAGAATTGAAGAAGGTCTGTGTTTATTTATTCAAAAGTTAAATTATTTCTTTGTTAATAAGATTTAAAGTTAAATAATTATCTTATTAACGATGTTTTAAGTATATATTTGGTTATCAATAATGATTTTTAAACTAGCAATTTATATTGTTAGAAGAAAATCAATTACCATGTACCTTATAAGATTTAATGAATTAGTATCATTATTTAAAGTAATGACTATTTATTTAACTTGTTTAAATGTAATAACCATTTACTTATAATAATGTGAATTTTTTTAATCATCCAATATGGATGATTTAAAATAAAATAATTTATTTTTATCAGTATTAGTTTAAAATAAGAAATTGGTTTATATAATTTTAAAAAAGAGATTTTATTACCTAATGATAATAGGTTACTCGTTTGACATGGTTTTAAGTTTTCATTTCTTACTTATATATATTGAGAACGATAAATCATTTAACTAAGTTTTTTATATGCCCTTTTCTATATAAAATATTTATTTAAACGGTCATTAAAAAAATGAATATCTTTTTAACAAGATATTTTATAAAAGGATTTATCAAAGAGATTTATAAAAGGAATCGAGACTTGAATCTCCCAAATTTGATCTTCTTAAATATGGTGGTAGGGATATTTGTTCCACGGTTATCATCGGAGGAATCTTGTTTGGGTTTATTCTTATATTCGTTTTTTAAATCATATTATTTGGTCCTTTAAATATTATATAGAAAAATAGAATGCTTTTTTATTATATTTTTTAATAATATAAGTTGTGAATATATTTTTTATGTATTGAAAATATAATATTTTGCAAATATACTTAGGTCATGAGATAGGTATATGAATATATTAAATAAATATTCTAAATATAATTTTCTATAAATTAAAGATTTATTTTAAAGAGGCTTGGTGATTAGTACGGGAAATTAATCATTGGATGTCGTTGTTTAAATACGTGATAGTTAAATAGCCAACTATCAAATTCGGATGCAAAGTTCGATTGTCATTTCGAAGAGATCGGCGTTGGACCTAATTGTTTGAAACCAGTTGATTTGGTTAAAGCATTTTGAGCTAGAAATGTTATGAAGATTATTGAAGATGGAGTTGTTTGGTTTCGTTTAGGCCTTCAATGAACTTGTATACATGAATGTTAGCATTTCAAGATATTCTGCTATTTATAAGGTAATCACGTAACCTTTAAACTCACTACCCGGTAAATGACTAAAGCAGGGACATGGAGAAAGGATATCTGGGTCGCTCCTATCAGGGTATGATCATTCCATACCTAAAGTCGATTTTTCCTTGTATGCTTTGGGGACTATATATGGTTGTTTATCAAACGAGATGATCACATTCAGTGATATCCAGTAAGGGATGTTGTCGGTTCTGAGTAGATGAGGTGCAAATTAATGCAGTCTCACATACATTTTATCTAGAGATGTACAGATTTGGTTGGCTGACTTTCACCCTTTCATATTTGGAACTCATTCTCCAATACGAAGCTTTAGACTTGATTGTATACAATAATGTTGGAACGTGGAAGGCAAGCATTCTGGCTATGTTACTATATTTATTTGTGGATTCTATATATTATTATAATATCACTGGATTTATAATAAGAAGTGTTCTATTATCATAAAGTAAAAACTCGTCTGTATTTATATGCAGCGCAGTCTTACGAGATACCTTTGATTTCAAAGGCTTATATGTTAAAGAATAAAATACCTATGATATGAGTTTTCTCAAACTGTTTTACCAGATTGATCCAGTTATTATTTTATTATAATACTCAGGTCAGACCCAATATATTTTAGATTAGATTCGATTTGCTTTGAAGATTCAGGAGAGGAGCAAAAGGGTCAAGGCATATTCTCATATATTTATGTATTTTTTCCATTGTGTATGTTCATTGTATTCTTCATGATTGTAAGGACATATTATTATAATTGTCCATACTGATTGATAGATTAATTTTATGTATTTATTAAGTTTATAGCCTTTATTTATGTAAATATTATTGTTATATTATAGATTTTTATTTTGTTGTGAGATTCTTTTTTGTATCTTCCTTCTTATACCCTAAATGAACCGTCTTTCGAACGATTGAATGATCGACATATGTAATAACCCGGAAATCTGAACCAATTTAAATTTTTTATTTTGGCAATTTTAGTGAATTTTTAATATTTAAAATGAATTATTTAAATAATAATGACGAGAATTTATTTTGAATAGAATTAGAACGTATATATTTATCTGAATAATTGTTAGAATGTAATTATTTATTTTTAATTATAAAAGGAATTGAAAATGGCGCGGTAGTTTAAAAATTCGATTTCAAATTTCGAATGAATGTACAGAATTCAAAATAAACCGGATTTTAGCGAAACAAAAAATATTTGAATCTATTTGAGAATATCTTTCCAATGAATCCGAAAAATTGAAATTTCATAGCGGGAATAAAAAGATATGCCCAGCTGAAAATTCAGAATAGTCGCTATGGAATTCTGGCCCTTAAAAATGGAAATTTTGCAAACGACCTCTGTTTTCGACGAAACCACTTTTGTTGGATCCAGGATGTCAAGTTATTTCTTGATTCCAAAATTCGCAATTTTTGAAATCAATATGTGAGCATGGCAAAGTAAAACGTGTTTTAATAGTTTCAGTCAATTTCGATCGACCAGAAAATGGACTTTTTTTAAACGGCCTTCAAATTTGACGAAATTAGTTTTGTTAGGACTGTATCATCAATACGAAGCTAGAAATATTTTTTTGGAATTTTCAGAGTCAGTATGTGGCTCCGGTAAATTAAAATGTGTGTTCAAATTGAATATATATTAATTTATATTTTAATTTTAGCAGAAACTGATTGTAATAGCCGAATTGGGTTACGAAACAGGTCTCATTGTGTTCGGAATGGGGGTATTTAGCTAGGGGTGACAGTCGTTAGGTTTGATTTGGAGTTCGTATCAACAAAAGACATTTTTGGAATTAAATAATATAAATTTATATATAAATAGCCTTGAAAATAGTGGAAACCCTAATCTACTTTCCCAATTCAAAACCCGCCGTCAGTAATAGAAATCGAAGGCCGATTTCTTTCAGAAATCAA
The DNA here is from genome assembly GCA_030737875.1 of Allium sativum. Taxonomy (NCBI): domain Eukaryota; kingdom Viridiplantae; phylum Streptophyta; class Magnoliopsida; order Asparagales; family Amaryllidaceae; genus Allium; species Allium sativum. The sequence continues at coordinate 514,688,833 of CM060910.1, forward strand.
ACGCATCGATCTTCGAATCAAATGAGTAATTTCCACAACTTATAAAGCTGTAATCGAAGGGCTCAATGTGATGATGGTGTTCAACGTTCATGATCGGAATCTATAACGTGTGGAAGCTGAATCGCTTCCCCGAAGTCCCTCCATTCGAGTTGAGTTTTCTGGACGAGATGGACGTCGGGTTCACCGGCGTTGGGGATGTAAGGTGGCGGCGCTCCTGCGCTTCGAGGGTTGGCTTCGGATTGGACTCTGGTGGCTCCAGGAGTGGTACGGCGGTGGTTTGGTGAAATCGATGAAGTGGGTTACGGTTTCCAGGCTGTAACGAAGGAAGGGGAAATACTTAAGAAAGTAATTAGAAGCTAATTATTTAATTAATGTGATAAATGTTTAATTTAACATAACTTTTTCATACAATCTTGGAAATTCGCAAATTCAGATCCGTTGCGATCGAGGCAGAGAACACTACAGCGTGAAACTGACTAGGACAAAAATAAAGCGAATTGGAATTTAAGGAGAATTTGAATCTGAATAGCTCAGAAATTCAGAATAAAACTGATGGAGTGGAATCCACTATGAGAATTCCCTCACTATAAATTTTCTGTACAGTTATTTATTTTATAACTGCATATATGAACTGCTCCCCGTCGTCCACAGACCATGGACGACTTTTTTGTTTGATTGTATTGTGACAATTGATTGTGATGTGAAATGGACTGTATAAAATTAATGAATAATAAAAATATCATTTTTATGATATATATGAAGTATATAAAATATTCATGTTTGAAATAAATTATTTGAACAATAAATATCCCATTTTTATTTTTTATATGAAGTGTTAAAAATAATCGTGTGTTAAAATAAATATTTGTTGATTAAAAATATATATATACGATGTGAAAATCGATATATATATATATATATACGATGTGAATTGAAATATATATACGATGTAAATTGAAATATATATATACGATGTAAATTGAAATATATACACGATGTGAATTGAAATTCGAATGAAATTGAAATAGAATTGAAATTCGAATTTAATTAAAATAGAGTTGAAATTCGAATTAAATTGAAATTGAATTTGACATCCGAATTAAATTGAAATTGAATTTGAAATTCGAATTAAATTGAAATAGAATTGAAATTCGAATTATTGAAATAGAATTGAAATTCAAATTAAAATTGAAATAGAATTGAAATTCGAATAGAATTGAAATGAATTTGAAAATCGAATAGAATTGAAATGAATTTGGAATTTGAATTGAATTGAATTTAAAACGATTTATAAAATTCGTTTTAAAGGGAAATCGATGAAATATATAATATATATATATATATATATATATATATATATATATATAATGGCCTGAATAGAACGCGCCGCGCCGCGGTAGTTCGCGAATTTCGACCATTGGCTTCGAACGGACATTACGGGAGATCCGACCGTCGGATTCTCCTAAGACCGGAATCGTTGGGTTTGTATCGAAAAGAGATTTCTAACGAATATGAGAAATTAGAAATCTGACGAATGGATTTGGAATTATGTCCAAATCAAATTTGGAAAACGTCGTTGTAAGTGCAGTTCGATGGCCGTTTGTGGAAATCGACTGTACGGGCCATGATAAAATTATTAAAAATAGCAATAATTTATGTAAAATCATAAGAAGTGATTTGGAAAGAACTGGGACGAAAGATCCAATATTTGAAAAGATAAAGATATATTTTTATCGAAATGAACTAGTTATTAACTAGAAAAATAATTTATTTACTTTTAAAATAAATAAATTGGATTTGAAATGGTTTTAAAAATAACCAAAATTTCCAATATATGATTTGGAATGGATTTGAATCGAAATTATCTTTGGAATATTTCAATATTGGATTCCGTAATTATACGGACGCTGTGGAGGAATTTGAAAGATATATATATATTTCGTTATTCCAATACGATATTTGTTGATTTCAGAATTTGATATTGAATATAAGCTGATATATTTTCTATTCAGAGCCTTGTATTTAATATCAAATTTGGATTTTGGGTTTGCCATGAACTGTGTTTAAATGACATTAGTTCTTTAACCCAAGTAAAAGCAGGATTAATCTCCAGAAAATTGAACAATCAATAAGAAATGATTTTAGATATTGAAACCAATTGGTGTTTGAATAAATCTTTAATTAGATTGTGAATATATAGATGGTAATTAAATTACCAAAATATGAAATGTGATTGAACCAAATATACTTGGTTGCTGATATTGATTGTGTTTGATTGATTGTTTGGATTGTGCTCGACCAGTTTATGAGCAAGATATGCTTTTACATTTAGCATTGGGTTGGGTAGAAATACTGGTAGGCTAACATCTTGTGAAACACTTCACGATTTGACTATGAGATGTGTAGCGATGTTGTTATGTTCATTTCAAATTTAATGAATGATTATGAAATGATATTTTTCTTAAGTGAAAACAATGTATTCCCGATTTTGGACGGGGAATGTTTTATAAAAATGTTTAATAAAACAGCAAGGATTTCGAGGGCTAAAACCCGGTGATTTCAAATTGATTTGGAAATGTATTATGGTTTTACATTATAGTTCATTACATATTCGATTAGTTGCTATTAATGATGTATTTGTTTGGTGGTGGAGAATTTATTCTCTTGCTTAACACCCTTCTTTGAGACATACGAGCTCAAAGGTTATGTGCTTAATAGTGACTAATCATATGTGTGAATTGCTGATGTGAAGTACTATATTTTGAAAGTACTTGTGATTATTATGTTGTGAAATGATTTTCCCTACTTTGGGATATGAAATGATTTTGGTATGTGGCTAGAGATTCGAGTAACCCGGACGACTAAAAGTATGGGTGAGATGGGCGGTGTATGCTTCCATGCGTGGGAGGTGCATCGTCGGTGTAGCCTGCTCCATAGTGGGAGATGCGCATATATATATATATATATATATATATATATATATATATATATATATATCGAGTTGCTTAGGTGCGTGCCCTTTGCCTTGTCCAAGGGGAGCCCGTTATTTGGTTGCATACTTGTTTGTATGCATTGTTATGTTTTGGAATTCACATTTCCAAACGATTTGATTTGAGATCCCGAAGTGAAATCTATGTTGTTACAGAAAGTTAGATATGTATTTCAAATGATTTGAAATGGAAATCGGTAAATAAAGTCCAAAGGAATAATTTCTGTAAATTGAATTGGATTTGGCAAATCTAAGTGTGGTGATCAATCTAAACGGGTAGATTGGGATATTGCATGTTGATTGATGCATGGTAGATCCATATATCTATATTGATTGTTGTTTATACACTGGCATTCATGGGGGTAAACCCGTTCCGCATTAGCGGCGTGATCCTAACATTTGCCTTATCATAAGTTTATAACTGTTTAGATTTTCTCACACCAGTCCCATGACTGACTTGTAGTTTGCTTTTCTCTTGCAAACTCGGGTGCCCCTATTTTCCACACGGGCAATCGAGTAGTTTATGTTGCAGATATATGAGCAGGATTCTGGATTGAAGCTTAAAGCTGTCCAAAGCATTGATAGTCTTCCACTGTGTTAATTTATTTGTTTCCACGGCATTCTATTACATTTATTGTAAATAAATCTTCCGCTATATATTTTGATATACTTTGATATATTTTATACTCTGATGTAACATTATTATGATGTTTATAAAAGTCTTCTGATATTTGTCCTGATGTGTTGTATGCCTAGAGTTAGCGTATGCGGGATTCGAACGGTCTTGGTCGATTTAGCGATCGATTAGGTCCGAGCGAAATCCGTATCGTTACAGCTGGTATCAGAGCTTTGGTTATACTCAATTCTTTGGGGTACAACTCGTTAGAACAGGATAAAAGACTCATCATAGATTGGATTAGTAATATCCTTTGAAAGAATCCTCATTAGAGATAGAATCAGTAGCATTCTAGAATGAGTGACTCATTGGAGATGGGGTTAGAAATGTCCCAGAATGAGTTGAGAGTCATATGTTTATAAATAACGTATTTGTGATTATATATATAATCTTGTTTTAAAAATAGGATTTTTGAGTATATATAAATTTATATATTTGAAAAGTTAATCAATAAATTGAATGCTGGTTGTGTTGTATGATTTTTGGTTGATTAATTAGAATTTTGAACCATTTAGCCAAATTGAACTAAATATTGAACTGTATTGAAAATTGTTTGAAGTTGCATGCATATACATGTATATACATTGAATAGGTCATAGCAAGGAGGCTAGAGAAGAGGAATAAAATTGTTTGCCCGACAAATAGGTACATGTTTATTGTATTTCTTGGGTTTGGATGATTTTGTGAGCCGCTTGGCTGTTTCTTTTTCTTTTTGGATTGGAAAGGCCTATATGGCAATTTCGGGATTTTCCCGATGCTCCCGTGCAGGGGAGGTTATGGCGAAATTTTTCGAAAATTTAGGGTTTTAGCCAAATTTTTGAAAAATTTGGAAAGTTCTTAGAAACTGAAAAGTTGAAGAACTTAAGCCATAATGAAAATAATGAAAGTTGAGTTGATTTGTAAAACAACTTTCGGCTTCGTTCCTTTTCGGGGACGAAAAGATTTTAAATGGGGAAGATTGTAATAACCCGGAAATCTAAACCAATTCAAAAAAATTATTTTGCCAATTTCAGTGAATTTTGAATATTTAAATGAAATATTTTAAATAATAACGACGAGAATTTATTTTGAATAGAATTAGAATGTATATATTTATTTAAATCGACGTTAGAATATAATTATTTATTTTTAATTATAAAAGGAATTGAAAATGGCGCGGTAGTTTGAAAATTTGATTTCAAATTTCAAATGAATGTACAGAATTCAAAATAAACCGGATTTTAGCGAAAACAGAAATATTTGAATCTATTTGAGAATATCTTTCCAATGAATCCGAAAAATTGAAATTTCATAGCGGGAATAAAAAGATATGCCCAGTTGAAAATTCAGAATAGTCAATATCGAATTTTGGCCCTTAAAAATGAAAATTTTGCAAATGATCTCTGTTTTCGATGAAACCAATTTTGTTGGATCTGGGATGTCAAGTTATCGCTAGATTCCAAAATTCGTAATTTTTGAAATCAATATGTGAGCATGGCAAAGTAAAACGTGTTTTAACAGTTTTAGTCAATTTCGATCGACCAGAAAATGGCCTTTTTTCTAACGGTCTTCAAATTTGACGAAATTTATTTTGTTAGGACCGTATCGTCAATACGAAGCTAGAAATATTTTTTTGGAATTTTCAGAGTCAGTATGTGGCTCTAGTGAATTAAAATGTGCGTTCAAATTGAATATATATTGATTTATATTTTAATTTTAGCAGAAAATGATCGTAACAGCCGAATTGGGTTACAAAACATGTCACGTTGTGTTCAGAATGGGGGTATTTAGCTAAGAGCGACAGTCTTGGGTTTGATTTGGAGTTCTATCAACAAACAGTCATTTCTGGAATTAAATAATATAAATTTATATATATATATAGCCTTAAAAATAGTGGAAACCCTAATCTACTTTCCCAATTCAAAACGCGCCGTCAGTAATAGAAATCGAAGGCTGATTTCTTCTAGAAATCAAACCCATCGATCTTCCAATCCAATGAGTAATTTCCACAACTTATAAAGCTATAATCGAAGGGCTCAATGTGATGATGGTGTTCGACGGTCATGATCGGAATCTATAATGCGTGGAGGCTGAATTGCTTCCTCGAAGTCCCTCCATTTGAGTTGAGTTTTCTGGCCAAGATGGACGTCGGGTTCGCCGGCGTTGGGAATGTAGGGTCGCGGCGCCCCTGTGCTTCCAGGGTTGGCTTCGGATTGGACTCTAGTGGCTCCAGGAGTGGTACGGCGGTGGTTTGGTGAAATCGATGAAGTGGGTTACGGTTTCCAGGCTGTAACGAAGGAAGGGGAAATACTTAAGAAAATAATTAGAAGCTAATTATTTAATTAATGATTAAATTAATGTGATAAATGTTTAATTTAACATTTCTTTTTCATACATGCTCGGAAATTCACAAATTCAGATCCGTTGCGATCGTGGCGGAGAACACTACAGCATGAAACTGACTAGGACAAAAATAGAGCAAACTGGAATTTCAGGAGAATTTGAATCTGAACAGTTCAGAAATTCAGAATAAAACTAACGGAGTGGAATCCACTGTGAGAATTCTCTCACTATAAATTTTCTGTACAGTTATTTATTTTATAATCGCATATATGAACTGCTCCCCGTCATCCATAGACCATGGACGACTTGTTTGTTTGATTGTATTATGACAATTGATTGTGATGTGAAATGGACTATGTAAAATATATGAATAATAAAAATATCATTTTTATGGTATATATGAAGTATATAATCATGTTTGAAATAAATTATTTGAACAATAAAAATCCCATTTTTATTGTTTATATGAAGTGTTAAAAATAATCGTGTGTTGAAATAAACATTTGTTGATTAAATAAATAAATATATATATATATACGACGTGAAAATTGATATATATATATATATATATATGCGATGTGAATTGATATATATACATGATGTAAATTGAAATATATATACGATGTAAATTGAAATATATACATGATGTAAATTGAAATTCGAATGAAATTGAAATAGAATGGAAATTCGAATTAAATTGAAATAGAATTGAAATTCGAATTAAATTGAAATTGAATTTGAAATTCGAATTAAATTTAAATAGAATTGAAATTCGAATTAAATTGAAATAGAATTGAAATTCGAATTGAAATTGAAATAGAATTGAAATTCGAACAAAATTGAATTGAATTTGAAAATCGAATAGAATTGAAATGAATTTGGAATTCGAATTGAATTGAAATGAATTTAAAACGATTTATAAAATTCGTTTTAAAGGGAAATCGATAATATATATATATATATATATATATATATATATAATGGCCCGAATAGAACGCGTCGTGCCATGGCAGTTTGCGAATTTCGACCATTGGCTTCGAACGGACATTACGGGAGATCCGACCGTCGGATTCTCTAAAACCGAAACCGTTGGGTTTGTATCGAAAAGAGCTTTCTAACGAATATGAGAAATTAGAAATCTAACGGTTGGATTTGGAATTATGTCCAAATCAAATTTAGAAAAGGTCGCTGTAAGTGCAGTTCGATGGCCGTTTGTGGAAATCGACTATACGGGCCTTGATAAAATTATTAAAAATAGCAATAATTTGTGTAAAATCATAAGAAGTGATTTGGAAAGAACTGGGATGAGAGATCCCATATTTGAAAAGATAATGATATATTTTTATCGAAATGAACTAGTTATTAACTAGGAAAATAATTTATTTATTTTTAAAATAAATAAATTGGATTTGAAATGGTTTTAAAAATAACCATAATTTCCAATATATAAATTGGAATGGATTTGAATCGAAATTATCTTCGGAATATTTCGATATTGGATTCCGTGATTATACGGACGTTGTGGAGGAATTTAAAAGATATATATATATCGTTATTCCAATACGACATTTGTTGATTTCAGAATTTGATATTGAATATAAGCTGATATATTTTCTATTCAGAGCCTTGTATTTAATATCAAATTTGGATTTTGGGTTTGTCGTGAACTGTGTTTAAATGACATTAGTTCTTTAACCCAAGTAAAAGCAGGATTAATTTCAAGAAAATTGAACTATCGATAAGAAATGATTTTAAAGATTGAAACCAATTGGAGTATGAATAAATCTTTAATTATATTGTGAATATATAGATGGTAATTAAATTACCAAAACATGAAATATGATTGAACCAAATACACTTGGTTGCTGATATTGATTGTGTTTGATTGATTATTTGGATTGTGCTCGACCAGTTTATGAGCAAGATATGCTTTTACATTTAGCATTGGGTTGGGTAGAAATACTGGTGGGCTAACATCTTGTGAAACACTTCAAGATTTGACTATGAGATGTGTAGCGATGTTGTTATGTTCATTTCAAATTTAATGAATGATTGTGAAATGATATTTTTCTTAAGTGAAAAGAATGTATTCCCGATTTTGGACAGGGAATGTTTTATAAAACAGAAAGGATTTCGAGGGCTAAAACCCGGTGATTTCGAAATGATTTGGAAATGTATTATGGTTTTACATTGTAGTTCATCACATATTCGATTAGTTGCTATTAATGATGTATCTGTTTGGTAGTGGAGAATTTATTCTCTTGCTTAACACCCTTCTTTGAGACGTACGAGCTCAAAGGTTATGTGGTTAATAATGACTAATCATATGCGTGAATTGCTGATGTAAAGTACTATATTTTGAAAGTACTTGTGATTAATATGTTGTGAAATGATTTTCCCTACTTCGGGATATGAAATGATTTGGTATGTGGCTAGAGACTCAAGTAACCCGGACGACTAAAAGTATGGGTGAGATGGGCGGTGTATGCTTCCATGTGTGGGAGGTGCATCGTCGGTGTAGCCTGCTCCATAGTGGGAGGTGCACATATATATATCGAGTTGCTTAGGTGCGTGCCCTTTGCCTTGTCTAGGGGGAGCCCGATATTTGGTTGCATACTTGTTTGTATGCATTGTTATGTTTTGGAATTCACATTTCCAAATGATTTGATTTGAGATCCCGAAGTGAAATCTATGTTGTTATAGATAGTTAGATATGTATTTCAAATGATTTGAAATGGAAATTGGGAAATAAAGTCCAAAGGAATAATTTCTTTAAATTGAATTGGATTTGGCAAATCTACGTGTGGTGATTAATCTAAACGGGTAGATTGGGATATTGCATGTTGATTGATGCATAGTAGATCCATATATCTATATTGATTGTTGTTTATACACTGGCATTCATGGTGGTAAACGCGTTCCGCATTAGCGGCGTGGTCCTATGATTTGCCTTATCATAAGTTTATAACTGTTTAGAGTTTCTCACACCAGTCCCATGACTGACCTGTAGTTTGCTTTCCCTTGCAAACTCGGGTGCCCCTATTTTCCACACGGGCAGTCGAGTAGTTTATGTTGCAGATATATGAGCAGGATTCTGGATTGAAGCTTAAAGCTGTCCAGAGCATTGATAGTCTTCCACAGTGTTAGTTTATTTGTTTCCGCTGCATTGTATTACATTTATTGTAAATAAATCTTTCGCTGTATTATATTTCGATATGCTCTGATATATTTTGTACTCTGATGTAACAATATTATGATGTTTATGAAAGTCTTCTGTTATTTTTCCTTATGTGCTGTATGCCCAGAGTTAGCGTATGCGGGATTCGAACGGTCTTGTTCGATTTAGTGATCGATTAGGTCTGAGCGAAATCCATATCGTTACAACATATGAATGCCAGGGATGTATTAAGTGTCGTCTTTAGTGGTATGGAAGCCTGTCCATTACAATTATGGTTAACTCCTTAAAGCCGTTTTCAATATTATGTTTTACTGATAGACATTACTTATATAATGTATCCTACTATATATATATGTATGTATGTATGTATGTACGTATATGTATATGTATATGTATATAGTTTAACGAATCCCTAGGAGATGGTAGATCCCGTAATATTTTTTAAGTTATTTGTACTTTTTTCTTATGATTTTCATTTGATTTACATGATAAATTTTAGTCCTGACTCGAGTATAATGTTTTTCATTATGTTTAGGTTAGCTTGAGTTGTTTTAGCTTACCCGAAGACATTATTCTAAAGTTGAATACGAAGATTGCCAGTTTGTATCTACTAATATTATTCCGTTGCATTACTTGTATGTTTGTTAAGTATTTAACTATGATATTGTAATGCAATATATAGTGTAAACAGCTTTATGATTTACCTATGAGATTATTATACTTTGTCCTTCCATTATGAGATTTTATGTTCTGTTTCTTCTCTTTATTTTTTATATTTAAATCCCATTAACAATTTGTCCTTTTAAACGGTTTGAGTTAGACATGTGTGTTTTACTATCGATTTGAATCCTTTAAAACGACGAGTCATTACATTGCTATTGATAACCTTTATTCTAACCATTCCAAATAATTTAAATTCATTTGTTTAGTATTTTCAATATGTACACGTTAAATTTTTAGTTCATATACGTATAATAGTAATAAAGACATATCAATATTAATTTAAAGATATATTCACATTCAATCACCCTTAACCAGCCGCATTCTCCGTGTTGCTAGATGATAGTACTTAAAATGTTCTTTAATAGTATGGTTATAGTCATAGAGATCGTTACATATCACATGTTGGGACTTTTATCATAGGTTAAACATTTATAATCTATCACATTTCGAACATCCACAAGCTACCGCATGCTTGACATATACAAGCTTTCGGTGGTTGACATTTCTCAAGCTATCGCAGGTTTGTACGGTAAGTTTGTAGTTAATTAGAAAATGTTTTCCCCTTAATTAAGCTGTAACTTTTAACTTAGCTTGTACACATGTCATTTATTCATTGGTTTATTTTCACTTGTAAAGGTATTCTCAGACAATTACTGAACATTAATCATTACTTGATTACCATTTTCTTAATTATATTATCATTTAAAGCATATTTTTGTTATTCAATTAACTTTTGTAAATTCAGACTATAATGGAAAATTTCCAGAAAATTTGCCAAAATCTTAAATATTGTAGTTTAATATAGTTAATTTTAATATCTTTAAATATTATTTTCTATCCATAATTAAATATTTTGCACTTAGAAAATTCATAATTAATTATCAACTCATCCAATAATTATGAAATTTTTAGTAAATCTTCATTTTCATACACTACGTCATAGATGGCCTATCGCAATGAAAATCCATGGTGTTGGTAGCTACAATGTTGGCAATGCTATGCTGTTTTTTTTTTGTCTATTGCAATGCACGCTTCAATGTGTTAGCATAGATATCAACATGTGTTGCAGTAACCATGTGAATTAAATTATCAATCCACGTCAACACGATCCAATGGTCCAAGTTAGCGATTCGCGTGAAATAATGTTTAGTCCAGATTAGCAATGCGCGTGAAATAATGTAACAACCCGGAAATTCTGAATCAATTTATAATTTTTACTTTAGTTATTTTAATGAATTTTGAATATTTAAAATGATTTATTTTAAATAATAATGACTAAAAAATTGTTCAAATCGAAATTTATTTTAATTAGAAAACGGGCTTGAAATGGCGCGGTAGTTTGAAAATTCAATTTCTAATTTCAATTGAGTATACAGAATTCATTTAAAATCAAAATTGGACGAAACAAGAAATGTTAGAATCTGTTTAACTATAACTTACTAACGAATGTATGAAACTGAGATTTCACTTTATAAATTGTAAGTTATGTCCAGTTTAAAATTTAAAATAGTCACTATGGAATTTATATATATTTTTAAATTATATATAACCTTTAAAAATAACCATTTTGCAAACGACCTCCGTTTTCGATGAAACTACTTTTGTTGGATCCAGAATGTCAAATTATTGTTAGGTTTCAAATTTCATAATTTTTGGAATTAATATGTAAGCGCAGTGAATTTAAATGTGTTTGATAATTTCAGTTTGAATTTAATCGACTAAAAAATGACCATTTTTCAAATGGTCTCCAAATTTTACGAAATTAGTTTTGTTAGGACTGTATCGTCAAAACATAGCTAGATTTATTTTTCTGTAATTTTTGGAGTTAGTATGTGGCCCTAGTAAATTTAAATGTACGTTGAATTTCAATATTAAACGTTATATTAATTTATATTTTAATTTTGATGAAAATTGATCAAAACAATCGAATTGGCTTACAAAACATATCGCATTGTATCCAAAATGGGGGTACTTGGATAAGGGCTACAGTCGTTGGGTTTGATTTGGAGTTCGAATGCGAAATCTAACTTTTTGAAATTTAAAATAATATTAAATAATTATTATAAAGGGGCCAAAGATCGGTCAAACCCTACTTCTTCCACTCGCGATCAACACACATCTGGGGCCGCCGATTCTTATATTTAACGACTATATTCTTGATTTTTCATCTCCCTTAATCTCTTCCAATTCTTCACGGATTAGCTTTTGATCTCTAAACGAGAATTGAAGTGCAATGTTTGGCCTTCATTTCAGTACACGTTTGATTGAAATTCGTTGAGTAAATTGTGCGAATTTGGGGCCAAAACCCACTGACTTCGGTCGGATTTTCTACGTCAAAGGGGCCTTCGAGTTTGCCTTGATCTCTGGTGAAGGTGGATCTTGAGTGGGGCTTTGGAGTGGTGGCGCTCGATCCTGCTCTGGCGGCTTTTGGAAGAGGGCGGTGGTCGAGTTTTATCGTGGGAATGGGTTTCGTTAATTCGATATGCACCTGGGGGAAGACAAAAGGAAGCGGCCTAATCCTTTTTAATTAAGGTTAAACATAATTAAGAGATGATTAATTAATTAATTATCATAAAAGTAGTTCATATTTAAAATTTTTGTCACGTTGGAATTAATTATCTCATTCAAACGAACACAGATTTGGATGATTTCAGTCACGTTGGAATTGTGACAACAATCTCTACGCGATGGAACCGATGAAGTGGAACCCAATGTGAGAACTTCTCACTAAAATTTTTGTATAGTTATTTATTTTATAACTGCATATATGAACTGCCAATATTGATTTTTATCAGTTTTTAATTATCACAAACGTTGTACGGTGCCTATTAGCTCACCTCCCTCGCCCACAAACCATGGACGATTTAATTAACTGTATTGTGTTGTGATTGATGTGAATAAAATATATATATGTGATGTGTAATATATATATATATATATATATATATATGCAATGTGAATGAAATATATATGCGATGTGAATAATATATATATATATGCGATGTGCATAAAATATTTATATGAGATGTGAATAATATATATATATATATATATATGCGATGTGAATAAAAAAAAATATATATGTAATGTATGAAGTATATATGCGATGTATGAATTATATATGCATTGTATAAAATAATATATATGCGTTGTATAAAATATATATGAGATATATAAAATGGTCATGGAATGGAATAATTATTGGATTGTTAAAGATATATTTTTTAACATACATATGAAATATATAAAATTGTCATATGATGGAATATTCAGTTTTGATTTAAAATTGAAATGGAAGCTGAAATCGTCTTTAAAATGAATTTAAAACGTTTTATAAAATACGTTTTAAATAGAAATCGATGATATATATATTATATATATTTAATGGCCTGAATAGAACGCGCCGCGAGCGACCGTTCGCGAATTTGACCATTAACTTCAAATTGATGTAGCGGGAGATCCGATCGTCGGATTCTCCTAAAACCCGAACCATTGGGTTCGTATCGAAAAGATCTTTCCAATGAATATAAGAGATTTAAATTTGAATGGTTAGATCTTGAAATATATCCAAATCAGTTCTGGAAAAGGTCTATATGGATGCAGTTCGGTGGCTGCTATTGGAAACCGACTGAAATGGCGATATTAAAATTATTAAAAATACGTAAAAATTGTGTAAAATCATAATAAATGATTTGAAAGGATTTTTGATGAAAAATTCCATATTTGAATAGAAAAATTATATTTTAATCAAAATGAACTAGTTATTAACTAGAATAATAATCCAATGTTTATAAATAAATAAATTGGAATTGAAATGGTTCTGAAGTAACCAGAATTTTTCCAATGAATAAATTGGAATGGATTTAAATGGAAATAATCATTGGAATATTTTGATATTGGATTCCGTGATTATACGGATATTGTTGAGGAATTTGGAAGATATAGATATCGTTATTCCCAATACGATACCTGTTGGTTTCACAATTTAATGTTGAATAAGCCGATATTATTTCTATTTAGAGCCTTATATTTAATGTCAAATTGGATTTTGTGGTTTATAGTGAATAATGTTTTAAATAACAGTTGTTCTTTAACCTAATTAATAGTGAAGATATGACTTGGAAATTATAATCGTTTAAATAGGATTAAAGGAATTTTCCAAAGTAAAGTTTTCCAATTTAAAATATTAATTTGGAAATGAATAGAATTCGATTTGGTAATAATCGAGATGAGCTTCTATAAAGAATGATTGTTTCTATATATGGAATTTAAAAGGCTTTGTCATTATTCCATTTATAGTGTTGATCTGATACGGAAATTTATATTGATTACATACTGTTATGATTTACGTGAAGATTCCATTTTGATGGAAGATGATTTTGAGTTTGTTGTGTACGATTTTTTTATATGACATTTGTTCTTTAACCCAATTAAAAGCAGGATTAATTTTCCTAAGATTGAGTAATCGTTAAGTACTGATTTGTGAGACTAAAACCAATTGGAGTTTTATTAAATCTTTAATCAGATTTGAATGAACGGATTGTAATTAAGTTGGCCAAAACACGAGAAGTGGTATAAAACCAAATATGCTTGGTTGTTGATATTGATTGTGATTGATTGATTGTTTGGATTGTGCTCGACTAGCTTATGAGCAAGATATGCTTTTACATTTAGCATTGGGTTGGGCAGAAATATTTGTATGCTAACGTCTTGTGAAACACTTCACGATTTGACTATGAGATGTTTAGCGATGTTGTTGTTCATTTCAAATTTAATGAATGATTTCGAAATGATATTTTCTTAAGTGAAAAGAAATGTTTTCCCGATTTTGGACAGGGAATGTTTTATAAAACAGAAAGGATTTCATGGACTGAATTCGATGATTTCGAAATGATTTCACAAAGTATTATGTGTTTGACATTGTGGTTCAAAACATAACTGATTAGTTGTTATTGATGATGTATCTGTTTGTTGGCGGAGAATTTATTCTCTTGCTTAACACCCTTCATTGCGATGTACGATCTCAAAGGTTATATGATTAATAGTGACTGATCATATGTGTGAATTGCTAATGTAAAGTACTATATTTTGGAAAGTACTAGTGAGACCCTCCATCTCGGTCGATCCAAATCGATCATTAAACTGACTTAAATCTTACCAAAAAGACGGATACGCTAACTTTGGGTGCATAACACATCAGAACAAACAACAGAAGACTTTTATAAACATCATATAAATGTTACATCAAAGTACAGAATATTAGAGTATCAAAAATAATATACAGCGGAAAATAAATTTACAACAAATGTAATACAATGCAGCGGCAACAAATAAACTAACATAGCGGAAGACTATCAATGCTCAGGACATAGCTTTAAGCTTCGATCCAGAATCTTGCTAAATGGAATAATCTGCAAAACCAAAACTACTGACTGCTCGTGTGGAAAATATGGGCACCCAGAGTTTAGGTAGAAACAATAAACTCCGAGTCAGTCATGAGACTGGTGTGAGAACTAAAAACAGTTATTATTAACTCATATAAATATGGCATATCGCGGGACCACGCCGCTAACGCGGAACAGGCTTACTCCACTAGATTGCCAGTGCATAAACAATAACCAATAATAGACATATGGATCTACAATGCATCATACAACATTCAATTTTCCAATCTACCCATTTAGGCTTAACCCCAAATTTAGATTTTCCAAATCCAATTCACTTTACAGAAATTATTTCTTTGGACTTTATTTCCCGATTTCTTATTTCAAATCATTTTGAAATACATATCTAGCTTTTATATCAAATTAGATTTCACTTCGGGATCTCAAACCAAATCTTTGGATATATGGATTCCAAAACATAACAATGCATACAAACAAGTATGCAACCAAATATCGGGCACGGCCCTTAGACAAGGCTATATGCGCCTCCCTAACTCGATATATATATATATGTGTGTGTGTGTGTGTGTGTGTGTGTGTGTGTGTGTGTGCACCTCCCACTATGGAGCAGGCTACACTGGCGATGCACCTCCCACGCCCTCGGAGAAAATCCACCACCCTCATGCTTTTAGTCATCCAGGGTTACTCGAATCTTTAGCCACATACCAAATCATTTCATATCCTGAAGTAGGGAAAATCATTTCACAATGTAGTGACCCTCCTTCTCGGTCAGTCCAAATCAAACTAAAATTGTCAAAATACATTTAAATTTACCATGCTCATATATTGATTCCAAAAATTATGAAATTTGAAACCTTGCTATAATTTGACATTCCAGATCCAACAAAAGTGCTTTCGTCGAAAATGGAGGTCGTTTGCAAAATGTCTATTTTTAAGGGTTATATATAATTTAAAAATATATAAAAATTCCATAGCGACTATTTTAAATCTTAAACTGGGCATAACTTTCAATTTATATTATGAAAATCTTAGTTTCTTACATTCGTTAGAAAGATATAGCTAAAAAGATTCAAATATTTCTTTTTTTACTAAAATCCGATTTATTTTGAATTCTGTACATTCAGCTGAAATTTAAAATCAAAATTTCAAACTACCACGCCATTTCAAACTCTATTAATAATTAAAATAAATTTATATGTTCTAATTTTGATTTAAATAAATTTCTCGTTGTTATTATTAAAAATAAATCATTTTAAATATTCAAAATCCATCAAAATAGCTATAAAAAAATGGTTTAGAAATTCCGGGTTGTTACAATCTCCCCCACTTAAAATCTTTTCGTCCTTAAAAAGGAACGGAGCTGAAAGTTGTTTAACTAACCAACTCAACTTTCATTCTGGCTTTCATTCTTCTACTTTTCAGTTTCTAAGAATTTCCTAATTTCTCAAACATTTGGCTAACACCCTAAATTTTCGAAAATTTTTGCCGTAACCTCCTTTGTACGGGTTGATCGTAAAACCGCAACTTGCCTCACAAGCCCCTCGTCAATCCAAAAGAAAAAGAAAAAGAAAAAGCCAATCGTCTCATAAAATCATCAAACCACAATAAATACAGAAAATATGTACCTATTTGTCGGGCATCCAATTTTATTCCTCTTCTTTGCTTTCATGTTATGACCTGTTCATATATATATATATATGTGTGTGTGTGTGTGTGTGTGTGTGTGTGTGTGCGCGCGTGCGTGTATGTGTGTGTGTACATGTATGCAATTCCAATCAATTTTCAATTCAGTTCAATATTTGACTTGATTTGGCTTAATTTACCTTTCATTCTCTTATTGGTTAAATTAATTATCATTCCTATATTTTTATTAGCTAAACTAATAATCACATATCACAACCAGCAATCAATTAGTTGATTATCTTTTCAATCGTATAATTTTTTGTATACTCAAAAATATATTTTCTATGATCGGATTACATATATAATCACAAATATGTTAACTATAAACTTGTCACTCTCAACTCGTTCTAGGGAATTTCTAACCCCATCTCTAACACCCATGGTGTTATCGATAAATTTAATTACCATTTCAAGTTCAAATCTAATTAAATATTTAACTATCGCCTAGAGTAAAACCGGTGGTACTCCATTCTCGATCATTTCATGAATTCGATAAATTTAATTATCCTATTCTCATTTCAATCTAATTAAAGATTCATTAAAACTCTAATTCAGTTTAAATTTAATCGACAAGAAAATGGCCATTTTTCAAACGGTCTCCAAATGCGACAAAATTAGTTTTGTTAGGACCGTTACTATATATGGAATTTAAAAGGCTTTGCCGTTATTCCATTCACAGTATTGATTGGATACAGAAATTTATATCGATTATATATTGGTCTGTTTTCCATGAAGATTCCATAGTTGATGGAAGCTGATTTGGGTTTATTGTGAAATGTGTTTTAAATGACATTATTTCTTTAACACAGTTAAAGATAAGATTAATTTCTTAAATTTGAATAATTAAACTGACTTAAATCGAACCAAAAAGGCAGATACGCTAACTTTGGGCGCACAATACATCAAAACAAACAACAGAAGACTTTTATAAACATCAAAATAATGTTACATCAAAGTACAGAGTATCAGAGTATCGAAAATAATATACAGCGGAAAATAAATTTACAATAAATGTAATACAATGCAGCGGAAACAAATAAACTGACACAGCGGAAGACTATCAATGCTCTGAACACAACTTTAAGCTTCGAACCAGAATCCTGCTAAATGAAATAATCTACAAAACCAAAACTACAAGTTGCCCGTGTGGAAAATATAGGCACCCAAAGTTTAGGCAGAAACAATAAACTCCGAGTCAGTCATGGGACTGGTGTGAGAACTAAAAAAAGTTATAATTAATTTATGTAAAATATGGCATATCGCAGGACCACGCCGCATGTCACGGAAGGGGTTCACCCCTACGAATACCGGTGCATAAACAACAATCAATGATAGAGATACGGATCTACTATGCATCATACAACATGCAATTCCTCAATCTACCCATTTAGACTTAATCCCAAATTTAGATTTTTCCAAATCCAATTCACTTTACAGAAATTATTCCTTTGGACTTTATTTCCATATTCTTATTTCAAATAATTTGAAATACATATCTAGCTTTATATCAAAGTAGGTTTTACTTCAGGATCTAAAACCAAAATCTTTGGAAATATGAATTCCAAAACATCACAATGCATACAAACAAGTATGCAACCAAATATCGGGCACGGACCTCAGACAAGGTTGTACGCGCCTCTCCAACTCGATATATATATGTGGACCTCCCACTATGGAGCAGGCTACATGACGATGCATCTCCCACGCCCTCGGAGAAAATCCACCGTCCTCACACTTCTAGTCATCCAGGGTTACCCGAATCTTTAGCCACATAGTAAATCATTTCATATCCCGAAGCAGGGAAAATCATTTCACAACATAATAATCACAAGTACGTTCTAAAATATAGTACTTTACATTAGTAATTCACACATATGATCAGTCACTATTAATCACATAACCTTTGAGCTCGTACGTCTCAAAGAAGGGTGTTAAGCAAGAGAATAAATTCTCTGCCACCAAATAGATATATCAGTAATATCAACTAATCTGTTATGTGATAAACTACAATGTCAACACGTAATACATTTCAAAATCATTTCGACAATATCGGGTTTAGCCCTCAATCCTTTCTGTTTTATAAAACGTTCCCTGTCCAAAATCGGGAATACATTTCTTTTCACTAAAGAAAATATCATTTCAAAATCATTTATTAAATTTGAAATGAACTCAATAACATCGCTACACATCTCATAGTCAAATCATGAAGTGTTTCACAAGATGTTAGCATACACATATTTCAACCCAACCCAATGCTAAATGTAAAACATATTTTGCTCATAAACTGGTCGAGCATAATCTAAACAATTAATCTATCACAATCAATATCAATAACCAAGTGTTTTTGGTTTATATCTCATCTCATGTTTTTGTAAATTTAATCACCATTCATTCCTTCAAATCTAATTAAAGATTTATTAAAATTCTTCTTTGTTTTAATCATCAAAAATCATTACTTAATGATTACTCAACTTTAGGAAATTAATCATGTTATTTACTTGGGTTAAAGAACCAATGTAATTCAAAACACCATTCACGATAAACCCAAAATCATCTTCCATAAAAATGGAACCTTCAAGAAAATCATAATTGTATATAATCGATATAAATTTCCATATCAAACTAACATTATAAGTGGAATAGCAACAAGGCCTTTTAAATTCCATATATAGTAACGGTCTTTCTTCCTAGAAGCTCATTTCGATTATTACCAAATCAAATTCCATTCAATTCCAATTTAATATACTAAATTAGAAAACTTTACTTTGGAAAATTCCATTAGTCTTATTTAAATGATTATAATTTCCAAATCATATCTTCACTGTTAATTGGGTTAAAGAATGACTGTTATTTAAAACATTGTTCACTATAAACCCCAAAAACCAATTTGATATTAAATATAAGGCTCTGAATAGAAATAATATCATCTTATATTCAACATCAAATTCTGAAACCAACAAATATCGTATTGGGAATAACGATATCTATATCTTTCGAATTCCTCAACAATATCCCATGATCACGACAACATCGAAATATTCCGAAGATTATTTCCATTCAAATCCATTCCAATTTATTCATCCGAAAATTCTTGAGACGATAATGCCTATTTCGCTCGATCCGAATCAGTCGCTAAACCGATCTAGACCGTTCGAAACCCCTGATTGTTTTGAGAACACGACAAAATAGAATGCATACAAAAGAACATTTCATTGTATATTACAACAATGCATCAGAATACAAGAATATACAGAGTATGAATAAATATAACACAGAAATACCAGAGATTTAAATTACATTTAAATACATCGCAGCGGGAAATAATACAATACATAACTAGAAGAGATATACGGATACAAAGCTTTCCGGATATCATTCCAGCTGTAAACCAGGGTCCTGTGAATATCAATCTGCAAAACCAAAACTACTAGCTGCCCGTGTCAAAATAAGGGCACCCAGAGTTTAGGTCAAAACAATAAACTCCAGGTCAGTCATGGGACTGGTGTGAGAACTAAAACAGTTATTAATCTTTATTTTAAAGATAGGTAAATCAAGGGACCATGTCGTATAACACGGAACGGGTTTCCTCCCAAGAATACCAGTGCATAAAACAAACAACGCAATGCTAAATAAAGAAAAATGAAGCTATTATAAGATCCAGGTCCTATCACACAATGCAACGCAAGCCGAGGGATTGGGTTTTCCCTTATAACAGCCAAAGAATGCTTGATACGTTTTAAAACAAATCATTTGATACTATTATAAGTGCATAGTGTATGAAACAACTTCAAATCATAAGTATCAATCATAGGCGGCATGAGCGCCCCATCCCACTATGTCGCCATACTAGGCTCTACAAATGAAACCGCAAATGTCACGTATTTGGAAATTGGATTTCCGTCTATGAACCGAGGCAAAAGATAGTCCTCAACCAATTCGAGACGCTCTAGCCCGCCCCTCAGGCAAGTACTCAGTCAAGCCTTTGGATCGTCAGGGCCGGTCCACCGATGTGGATTAAAATTCCTGAACACTACGTTTCCTCGCCCTTTGGGGCGTAAATGAGCCATCGAATGACTCCATCGGACCCGGATCGTCCGATCAAACCGAGGCGCCTCGCAACAGCAACAACCACACAGGTGAAAAGTATATAAATGTCAGGGCTGGTAGGTCACTGACACCACCCTAGCTAGAAAGAAACGCATGCCCTCCCTGATGTCCTCTCCCGTTTCTGGTTCATACCGGGGTGTGAGGCTCGCGAATCAACGCTACACAAAGCTACGCCACAAAGGTCGTGCTTTGATCATCAACCACAAGACTTTGCTTTTCAACAGAAGCCTTGATCATTTGCAACTTAGCATGCCACACATGCAAACCATTCTATGCAACCGATATCAGTCACACAGAATGAAATCCAATGTCAGACACACAGTCCATTTACAAGTCTGTTCTGGGTCTGAACGAAACCGGAGGCACTTTCCTCGCATATCCATCGATCTCCAAGTACGTCTGGACGATCACCAACTGTTTCCATCTTCTTGGGTGTACAGCCCAATCAAGATCATCAGTAATTACCCAAACGACGTGAAGACCTCCGGTCTTCGACCGCCGTCTTCATCTTCGACTTATCGTCGTATCAGTTATTCAGAATGGGATAAACCCGGTATTTCCGAATAACTCGCGTATATTTTAAATAAGTGTTACACAAACACAACATACGCCTCATTCCAATTCATCAGTCACTAACCGTAAATTAATCAAGAGAATAATTCCCCAAATAATAACCCCGAAGGCCGAAACCAACATCAGATCAATATCCAGAAAACCTTTCTGCTTGGCTAACCGACAGTTAGTTTCTAAATTTCACATTCATAGGGAGAGGTTCCTATTAATTTTATCCAAGATAAATTCCTTGAATTTATTCTTTAATCATCTTTTGAATTTCGATTCAACTAGTCGGGATTAACGAACCTTACCGAAGTAATCATTTGTTTTAATTTCCCAATCCCAACCTATTCATCCCATGAAGTAAAACTGGTTATACTTCATATCTAACACCACGGTGTTATCGGTAAATTCAATTACCATTTCACGTTCAAATCTAATTAAAGATTTAATTATCGCCTGGAGTAAAACTGGTGATACTTCATTCTCGATCTTTTCAATCTAATTAAAGATTCATTAAAACTCCACTTAGTTTTAATCTTTAACTGGGTTAAAGAACCAATGTCATTTAAAACACGGCCCACAATAAACCCAAAATCACATTCATTAATTATCGGGTTAAAGAACAAGTCTTATTTAAAACACTGTTCACGATAAACCCAAAAATCAATATCAATTCAATTCCAACTAAATATCATTTAATTGGTACACTTCATTAAATCTAAATAAAAAGTTTTAATCTTTTCTCAACTGGGTTCAAGAACAGTGTTAGTGAAGACACCATTCACGACAAAACCAAATCACATTTGATATTCAATACAAAGCTCTGAATAGAAAATATATCGGCTTATATTCAATATCAAATTCTACGATTAACAAATGTCGTATTGGAAATAACGATATAAATATATATCTTTCAAATTTCCATAACAACATCCGTATAATCACGAATTCCAACATCGAAATATTCCGAAGACAATTTCGATTCAAATCCACTCCAATGCAATCATTGGAAATTCTGGTTATTTTTAAAACCCTTTTCAAATTCAATTTATTTATTAAAAAAAATATAGAATTATAATTCTAGTTCAAAACTAGTTCATTTCGATAAAAATCTATTTTTATCTTTTCAGATATGGAGTTTTTCATCCCAATCCTTTCTAAATCATTTCTTATGATTTTACACAAATTATTACTATTTTTAATAATTTTATCAAGGCCCGTACAGTCAATTTCCATCAACGGTCATCGAACTGCACTTACAACGACCTTTTTCAAATTTGATTTGGACATAATTCCAAATCCAACCGTTAGATTTCAAATTTCTAATATTCGTTAGAAAGCTCTTTTTGATACGAACCCAACGGTTCCGGTTTCAGGAGAATCCGATGGTCGGATCTCCCGTAATGTCCGTTTGAAATAAATGGTCGAAATTCACGAACTGCCGCGGCGTGGCGCGTTCTATTCAGGCCATTATATATATATAATATATATATATATATTATATATATATATCGTCGATTACCTTTTTAAAACGAATTTTATAAATCATTTCAAATTTGTTTTAAAAACAATTTCAACCTTTAATTCAAATTCAAATTAAAATTGAATTTTCCCTTATAAATTCTTTCTACATTCACTTCTATTCGATTTCAATTCAAATCGATTTCAATTCTATTTCAATTCATTTTCAATTCAAATTCGTTTTCTATTCAATTCAATTCGAATTCGTTTTCTATTCAATTCAATTCGAATTCGTTTTCTATTCAATTCAATTCGAATTCGTTTTCTATTCAATTCAATTCGAATTCGTTTTCTATTCAATTCAATTCGAATTCGTTTTCTATTCAATTCAATTCGAATTCGTTTTCTATTCAATTCAATTCGAATTCGTTTTCTATTTAATTCAATTCGAATTCGTTTTCTATTCAATTCAATTTGAATTCGTTTTCTATTCAATTCAATTCAAATTCGTTTTATATTCGAATCAAATTCAATTCTAAATATTCGACTTCGAAATCACTTTTCAATATTCATTTTAAAATGAATAAAATCTATATAAATATCATTCACGTCAAAATGGCGTCAATCTAATCAACACGGCTTCATATATTTCTATTTTCAAATATTCTATTTCAAATATTTCTATTTCAAAATATTTCTATTTCAAATATTTCTATTATCAAAATGTTTCGTTCAACACATGACTAATCTCAACGGATGAGTACGGTCAACACATGAACCTTTATATTATATTCATAAAGATGTAAATTTTATTATTAAAATATTTCGTTCAACACATGACTAATCTCAACGAATGAGTACGGTCAACACATGAACCTTTATTTTATAATATTCTTTATTTTTCCGATTGGAATGAGGCCCAATCAATTACCATATAAAGTTAATTATATGGATTCCATACAACAAATGTACATAATAGCAACGATAAATAATCAACCATCATCTAAAGTGCACTACACTGTATAGGCATCAAATATAGATATCTAACGCTTATAACAGCCTGTCGATCCATCGACCGACATATTTAATCAATCAGGATGAGTGAACTTCAAATTTCATCCCAACACCCGTGTGGGGTTTCAAACAATCAAACACAGATTTTATTTGTGCAGTTGGGTGATGTGTAAAATTTATCGTCCCAATCAATGTCAGTCAAATCGGTGTGCATAAACAAACCGTCCGGTTTGTGAATGAATATTTTATTGTATTCGCTTCCACGTTAAAAATTATATTTTTAACGATCGAAATATTTTTATTCAAACTATGAATATTCTATTCGGTTCATTTATTCAATAAAATGATATTTTTATTTTTCTAACATATTTTAGAAAATTTCGGCGGCATAACGGCACGATACTAGAAACGGGACAAGGCCTAGCCTTATCCCCGGTCTAGTGAAGGCCCACGCCATTCACACATCAATCAAATCAATTTCATTTCACCAAACAATTCAATTCAAACCAAATAATCTAACCAAATACACAACCAAACAATTAAACAAACAAGTCATCCATGGTCTGTGGATGACGGGTGTCGGGTGCTACTAAACACCGTCTGCATCCTAGTATATATATAACTAGAAAAAGAAATTGAAGAGTGAGAAGTTCTCACCAATAGCTATCCAATACCACGACTCTTCATTGATAGAAATCTTCAATGTTATTGCATCTTTGTCATCTTCGTTGCCCGTATTCTCTACCTATGTAAAAATCGAATTTTTACCTCGCTATTCATATATAAAAATCAAATTTTTACTTCGCTATTCAATATATAAAAATCGAATTTTTACCATGCTATTCAATATATAAAAATCGAATTTTTACTATGTTATTCAATATATAAAAATCGAATTTTTACTATGCTATTCAATATATAAAAATCGAATTTTTACTATGCTATTCAATATATAAAAATCGAATTTTTACCATGCTATTCAATATATAAAAATCGAATTTTTACTATGCTATTCAATATATAAAAATCGAATTTTTACTATGCTATTCAATATATAAAAATCGAATTTTTACTATGCTATTCAATATATAAAAATCGAATTTTTACTATGCTATTCAATATATAAAAATCGAATTTTTACTATGCTATTCAATATATAAAAATCGAATTTTTACTATGCTATTCAATATATAAAAATCGAATTTTTACTATGCTATTCAATATATAAAAATCGAATTTTTACTATGCTATTCAATATATAAAAATCGAATTTTACTATGCTATTCAATATATAAAAATCATATTTTTATTATTAAAAATCACTTCTTTTACTTCGATAAAAATCATAGCTTTGCTTTAAAATAAAAATCATGTTTTTACATTTTTAAAAACCATTCCTTTTTATAAATTAAAAATCAAATCTTTTTAATGTTATAAAACAAATCTTTATCTTCTTCAAACATTATATTTTTATACTTTAAAAATCAGGTTTTTTCCCCCTAATTAAAATCGGATAAAACAATATAAATAAAATAAAAAAATAAAAATAAAATAAAATAAACTTACAGTGTTCGTCGACTGGGGGGGGTTTCTGTTTGGCGGCGGAGCTGGGGGGGGGGGCGGAGGTTGAACGGAGGCTAGGGGTGGTCGGCGTCTCGGAGTGGTGCGGTTGCGGTTTTTCGATGGGAGAAGGGGCTTCGCGCAAGTGGAGGAGCAGAGGGGGGAGTGGCCGATCTAACGTGCGTGGATGGGGGGCGGAGGTCGAGGCTGAGGCGCGGCGGCTCCTGGAGGGTGGGGCGGCGGCGAAACCAAGGGCGGCGGGTTTTTTTCCTTTTTTTTTATTTTGATTCGGGTTTTACTGCCAAGAATGAGGGGGGTTTATATAATAAATATATATTAATTTATTTTACTTTCTTTTTAAAAAGTAACCTTTAATTTCGAAGTCGAAATCAAGCCCACCGCCTGTCGTCCATAGCGTTTCACCCCCATTCCGAACACAATGGGATATGTATCGTAAGCTGATTCGAACATTTCGATCAGTTTCCGTTAAAATCAACATATAACTCTATATATTGAATTTGAACGCGTATTTCAATTTACCGGGGTCCCATACGAACTCTAAAAATTCTAGAAAAATATTTTTTAGCTTCGTATTGACGATACGGTCCTAACAAAACTAGTTTCGTCGAATTCTGAGACCGTTTGAAAAATAGCCACTTTCCAGTCGATTAAAATCAACTTGAACTGGTCAAACGCGTTTTCCTTTGCCACGCTCACATATTGATTCAAAAAATTATGAAATTTGAAACCTAGCAATAACTTCACATCACGGACCCAACAAAAGTGGTTTCGTCGAAATCCGAGGTCGTTTGCAAAATCTCCATTTTTAAGGGCCTGAATTCCATAGCGACTATTCAGAATTTTCAACTGGACATATCTTTTGATTCCCGTTATGAAATTTTGATTTTTCAGATTCGTTGGAAAAATATCTTCAATTAGATCCTACTGTTTTTGGTTTCACTAAAATCCGGATTGTTTTGCACCCGGTACATTCAATTGAAGTTTGAAATCGAATTATCGAACTACCGCGCCATTTTCAATTCCTTTTATATATATAAATAATTATTTATATTCTATCGACGATTCAAACGAATATATACGTTCGAATTATATTCAAAATAAATTTCTCGTCGATATTATTTAAAATAATTCATTTTAAATAATCAAAATTCGCTAAAATTGCCAAAATAAAATTTTTAAATTGGCTCAGATTTCCGGGTTATTACAATTCTGGTTATTTTAAAACCTCTTTTTCAATCCAATTTATTTATTTAAAAACATTGGATTATTATTCTCATTAATAACTAGTTCATTTAGATAAAAATATCTTTTATCTTTTCAAACTTGGAAATTTTCATCCAAAATCTTTCTAAATTATTTATTATGATTTTACACAATTCCATACTTTTAATAATTTTATTAAGACCCTTACAGTCGGTTTCCAATAACGGCCACCAAACTACATTCATAGCGATCTTTTCTGAAATTTATTTAGACATAATTTGAAATCCAACCGTTCAAATTTAAATCTCTTATATTATGTACTCTGATGTAACATTATTATGATATTTATAAAAGTCTTCTGTTGTTTGTTCTAATGTGTTGTGCGCCCAAAGTTAGCGTATCCGCCTTTTAAGTTCGATTTAAGTCGATTTAACGATCGATTTGGATCGACCGAGAAGGAGGGTCGCTAGATATGGTATCAGAGCCAGGTTTCGATCCTGAGACCTATGGGCTTTACAAAGCTCTAATACCACAAGGCACATTAGAACCAAACGAATCATTCAATTCTAATTTAATATATTAAATTGGAAAACTTTACTTTGGAAAACTTAACATTGAAGAGATGATTTGGAATTTATAAATCTTTTTATTAAGATTTAATGGAAAATTTTCAAAGTAAAGTTTTCCAATTTAATATATTAAATTGGAATTGAATGGAATTATGTAGTGACCCTCCTTCTCGGTCGGTCCAAATCGATCGTTAAACCGACTTAAATCGAACCAAAAAGGCAGATACGCTAACTTTGGGCGCACAACACATCAGAAAAAACAACATAAGACTTTTATAAACATCATAATAATGTTACATCAGAGTACAGAATATCAGAGTATCGAAAATAATATACAGTGGAAAATAAATATACAATAAATGTAATACAATGCAGTGGAAACAAATAAACTAACACATCATTAAGCTTCGATCCAGAATCCTACTAAATGAAATAATCTGCAAAACCAAAACTACAAACTACCCATGTGGAAAATATGGGCACCAAGAGTTTAAGTAGAAACAACAAACTCCAAGTCAATCATGGGACTGGTGTGAGAACCAAACTTAGTGAGAATTTATTGTTTGTGTATATAATGAACAAGTCATAGCATGGAAGCTAAGAAGAGGAATAAAATTGTATGCCTGAATGATAGGATCGAGAAACGTGTGTTTAGGAATTATTAATCCAAAAAAGTAAGAGAGGACCGACCTTGGAAGATCCAAGGGTTCACTGCGGGGGATCCTGGCTCATCTTGCTAGAGGTGATCCGAATCGGTAAGGAGTACATCCCTTGCCTTGACTCATGATGGAAATCCAATTTCCAATACGACATTTTCGGTTTTAGTTGTAGAAATAGTATGGCGACATGATATATGGTACCCACGCAGTCTATGATTGATACAATTATATTTGAAGCTGATTTTGACACTATACACTTATAGTAAAATTAATTTTTTTTTTAAATGTACCAAGCATGTTTTGTTATTATAAGGTAAAACTCTATCCTCCGGCTTGCGTTGCATTGTGTGATGGGACCTGAGTCTTATAATAGCTTCATTTTTCCAAAAAGCATTGCGTTGTTTTATTTTAAACTGAGATTCATGTGGAGTAAACCCATTCCGTGTTCTACAGCGTGGTCCCATTATTTCCCAACTTTTAAAGTAAATATTTATATCGGCTTATATTCAATATCAAATTCTGATTTTGGGTTTGTTGTGAACGATGTCATAAATAACATTGTTCTTGAACCCAATTGAGAAAAGAATAAATCTTTTAATTAATATTTAGTGAAGTTTACCAATTAATTAATATTTAATTGGAATTGAATAAAAGAATTAGATTTTTGGGTTTATCGTGAACGATGTTTTAAATTACATTGGTTCTCTAACCCAGTAAAGACAGGATTTATTTTCTAAATTTGAATAATCGTTAAATAATGATTTTTAGGGATTAAAACTAAGTGGAGTTTTAATGAATCTTTAATTATATTGAAATGTTAATGTGGTAATTAAATTTTCCAAATTTGAGAAGTGTTCGAGAATGGAGTACCAACAGTTTTACTCCAAGCGATAGGTAAATCTTTAATTAGATTTGATCGTGAAATGATAATTGAATTTACCGATAACACAGTGGTATTAGATATGGAGTACTACCAGTTTTTCTCTATGGGATGAGTAGGTTGGGATGGGATAATAAAATGAATGATTACTTCGATAAGGCATTAAACCCGAATAGTTTGATAAACCTTAATTTGGTTTAAAGTTTGAAAGATACTATAAAATCTTTTGAAATGATTTTCAAAGAAATGGATTAAACAGTGTGTTTAAAAGTGATAATCTTTGATAAGATTAATGAGAACCTTTCCAGAATAAAGAAATACGAATAAGAGAATATTCTGGATTGGAATAAGGCGTATGATGTGTTGTTATAACACTTGATTATAAGATACGCGAGTTATTTGGAAAGACCGGGTTTAACCCATTTCGAATAATTGATACAACGAATAACAGTCGAAGAGATTGAAGACAGTGCAAGATCGAGGAGCTTCACATCGAATAGATGGGTTGCTACTGATTCCCATGATTGGAGTAGCTACCATGAAGGGGCTACAGTGGTAGCCATCCAGACGTATTTGTTGATTGTTCGAATATGCGAGGGCCTCTCTCCTGTATTGGACATACGAGATGAGGAATAAGGTGCCTTTGGTTTCATTCGGACCCAGAATGGACTTGCAAATGGATGGTGTGTATGACATTGTATTCCTTTATGTTGTATTTGTTGATCTCTGTTAAATATATATCTGTTTGGTGGCGGAGAATTTATTCTCTTTCTTAACACCCTTCTCTGAGACATACGAGCTTAGAGGTTATATATTGGTAGAAATCAATGGTATGACATGGATTGATAGTGTGGCATGCTGAGATGCAGTGATCCAAACTTTTGTTGAAAAGCAAAGTTCGGTAGATGATGATAAAAGCATAGCTTTAATTAGCATAGCTTTGTGTAGCATTAATTCGCGAGCCTCACACATCGGTATGATGGTGAACTGATGGTTAGATCAATATAATTTCGATATGAGGATGGATTTGGTCGACCAAGATAGGCTGGGTGTGGTCGCTACACACTTGGTAGGGATAGGGCACACCTCCGATTCCTAGAAGGATAGAGTAAGCGGCGTTTTCTCATACACGGGACATAAGTCGCGGAGATACTCGATATCTTGGATATAGTGCAGATGTGCATTACGGAGTTTTCTCATGCCTGGGACGTAAGCTGTAGGGAATTGCACTACGTGATCGATCTTTCAGATCAAGAGCCATCATAATGGAAATCCAACTTCCAATACAACATTTTACGGTTTTAGTTGTATAGTATTGGCGGCATAGTGGTATAGGACATTCATGTCGTCCATGATTGATACATTTATATTTGAAGTCGTTTTGACACTATGCACTTATAATATTAAAAAAATGATTTGTTTTAAAAATGTACCAAGCATATTTGGCTATTATAAGGTAAAACTCTACCCTCTGCCTTGCGTTGTTTTCTGTGATGGGACCTGAGTCTTATTATAACTTCATTGTTGTTTATTTAGCATTGCAAGTTGTTTTATGCACTAGTATTCTTGGGGGTAAACCCGTTCCGTGTTATACGGCGTGGTCCCCTAATTTACTTAACTTTAAAATCAGATTAATAACTATTTTAGTTCTCACACCAGTCCCATGAATTACTTGAAGTTTATTGTTTTAACCTAAACTCTGGGTGCCCATATTTTCCACATGGGGAGTCGGTAGTTTTGGTTTTCGTAAATATTTCTTTTCCCAGGATCCTGGATTACAGCTAGAGCTATATTCGGAAAGTTTTGTATCTGTGTATTTCATTCAGTTGTGTTAGTCATTGTATTTATACATTTAAATTTCCGTTGCTTTGTATTTTAAATCTCTGATATTTTTCTGTTGTATAATTATTCATACTCTGATATCTTGTACTCTGATGTAAATTGTTGTAATAACAATTGAAACGTTCTTATGTTTGTGTTCTGATTTGTCGTGTTCTCAATTGAGTCCGAGCTTTCCCGTAAAGGGAAGTTTAGGTCATCTCAATTTGGTATCAGAGCTTTGGTTTACAAAGCTCGAGAACAAGACACATTAGAACCGAACGAAAGAATTCATTGGAGATAGGATTAGTAACGTCCTATAAGAATGACTCGTTAGAGATAGGATCAATAGTATCCTAGAATGAGTTTGAAGAGTGCTATTTTTTTTAAAATCAAATTAGATTTTGAAAATTTTATATCTTATTATTCGTATTTGAATATTTATTTTATATTGAATTTGGACTATCGAGTATATGAAGAGTTTGAATATACGCGTATTCGAAGTCCCAAGTCTACTGGATAGATATAGAATCACACTCTAGTTGCTCGGAGATGATTCTGATGATGGGGCCACATCATCAACATATGTGTACGAGTTTCGAAAGTGAATATCTATATAATTTCCAATTGACTGGTGTGAGAACCAAAACTTAGCTATAATCTATTGTTTGTGATTTGGCATTGAAATATGATTTTGAGTATATATTAAAGATATATGTTTGAAAATTTAATCAACTAATTGATTGTTGGTTGTATTGTGTGATTATTAAGTTAACTAATAAAATATTGGAAATGATAAAACCAATATGAAAATGAAAGGTAATTTAAGCCAAATCGAATCAAATATTGAATTGAATTGAAAATTTATTGAAATTGCATACATACACATGTATATATATTGAACAGGTCATAGCATGGAAGCTAAGAAGAGGAATAAGATTGTACGCCCGACAAATAGGTACATATTTACAGTATTTATTGGGGTTTGATGATTTTATGCGCCGATTGGCAAGTCGCTTGGCTTTTTCTTTTGGATTGATGAGGGGCCTGTGGGGCAAGTTGTGGTTTTACCGATAAGGCTGTACAAAGGAGGTTATGGCGAATTTTTTCGAAAATTTAGGGTGTTAGCTAAATTTTTGAGAAATTTGAAAATTCTTAGAAACTGAAAAGTGAATGAAAATCAGAATGAAAGTTGAGTCGATTAGTTAAACAATTTTCACCTCCGTTCCTTTTCGAGGACGAAAAGATTTTAAGTAGGGGAGATTGTAACAACCCGGAAATTCTAAACCAATTTAAAATTTTAATTTTAGTTATTTTAATGGATTTTGAATATTTAAAATGATTTATTTTAAATAATAACGAGTAAAAATTTATTTAAATCGAAGTTAGAACGTAAAAATTTATTTTAATTACAAAACGATCCTAAAATGGCATGGTAGTTTGAAAATTCGATTTCTAATTTCAATTGAGTATACATAATTCATTTTAAATCTGAATTAGACGAAACTAGAAACGTTAGAATCTGTTTAACTATATCATTCTAAGGAATATAAGAAACTGAGATTTCACTTTATAAATTGTAAGTTATGTCCAGTTTAAAATTTAAAATAGTCACTATGGAATTTATATATATTTTTAAATTATATATAGCCCTTAAAAATAGTCATTTTGCAAACGACCTCCTTTTCGACGAAACCACTTTTGTTGGATCTGAAATGTCAAATTATTATTAGGTTTCAAATTTCATAATTTTTGGAATTAATATATGAGCACAATGAATTTAAATTTGTTTGGTAATTTTAATTTGAATTTAATTGACTGGAAAATGACCATTTTCAAACGGTCTCCAAATTCGACGAAATTAGTTTTATTAGGACCATATTGTCAAAACATAACAAGATTTATTTTTGGAGTCAGTATGTGGCCCCGGTAAATTAAATATACGTTGAAATTCAATATTAAACGTTATATTAATTTGTATTTTAATTTTGATGAAAGTAGTCGAATTGGCTTGCGAAACATATCCCATTGTGTCTGGAATGGGGGTATTTGGCTAGGGGCGACATTCGTTGGGTTTGATTTGGAGTTCGAATGCGAAATCTAACTTTTTGGAATTTGAAATAATATTAAATAATTATTATAAAGGGGGCAAAGACCGGTCAAACCCTACTTCTTCCCTTCGCGATCAACACACATCTAGAGCCGCCAATTCTTATTTTTAATGAACAAATTCTTGATTTTTCAACCCTTAATCTCTTCCAATTCTTCACGAATTAGCTTCAGATCTCTAAACGAAAATTGAAGTGCAATGTTTGGCCTTCATTTCAGTACGCGTTTGTTTGAAAATCATTGAGTAAATTGTGCGAATTTGGGGCCAAATTACTGACTTTGGTCTGATTTTCTACGTCAAAGGGGCCTTCCAGTTCGCCTTGATCTCTGGCGAAGGTGGAGCTTGAGTGGGGCTTCGGAGTGGTGGCGCTCGATCCTGCTCTGGCGGCTTCTGGAAGGGGGCGGTGGTCGAGTTTTATCGTAGAGAACGGGTTTCATTAATACGATATGCACCTGGAGGAAGACAGAAGGAAGCGGCTTATTCCTTTTTAATTAAGGTTAAAGATAATTAAGAGATGATTAACTAATTAATGAATTATCTTAAAAGTAGTTCATATTTAAACTATCGTATCTCATTTAAACGAACACAGAATTGGATGATTTCAGTCACCTTGGAATCGTGACAACAATCTCTACGTGATGGAACTGACGGACTAGAACCCAATGTAAGAACTTCTCACTAAAAATTTTGTACAGTTATTTATTTTATAACTGCATATATGAATTGTCAGTATTGATTTTTATCAGTATTCAATTATCACAAATGTTGTACGGTGCTTGTTAGCTCACCTCCTTTGTCCACAAACCATGGATGATTTAATTGACTGTATTGTTTTGTGATAGTGATGTGAATAAAATATATATATGCGATGTGAATAAAATATATATATATGCGATGTGAATGATATAAATATATATATATATATGCGATGTGAATAATATATATATATACATCCGATGTGAGTAAAATATATATATATGAGATGTGAATAAAATATAAATATATATGCGATGTGAATAAAATATATATATATATATATATATATATATATATACCTCCCCATTAATTGATTGATTGATTGGAAAAGCCCGGTTCTCTTTGTCTTCGAGTTTTCATTCAAAAATCCACTTATTCTTTCATATTTCATATACCTCCCCACCAATAGATAGAGATAAATGGGAATTACCAAACCGCGTCTACAAAATGCCAGTACCAGGCAGCTGCTTCAAAGCCAACATGATGCTCCTTGGTCAGATGACCAAGATATTGGCGAATACCACATATGATCAAGAAAAGAGTACCAATAATCACATGAAAACCATGAAAGCATGTTGCTAATAAAAAGGTAGAACCATAAATACTATCCGAAATTGTGGAGGGTGCTTGGTAATATTCCATTCCTTGAAAGCCAGTGGATACTAGAGGCAGTGAAACGGTAGCTACTAAAGCATAAACAACTTGTTTTTCCTTCCCCGCCAGTATAGCATGATGAGCCCAAGTTACGACAGCTCCGGATGAAGGGAGAATAGGGGTATTAAAAAAAGGGATTTCCCAAGGATCTAAAACTCCAA
Source organism: Allium sativum (assembly GCA_030737875.1). Lineage (NCBI taxonomy): Eukaryota > Viridiplantae > Streptophyta > Magnoliopsida > Asparagales > Amaryllidaceae > Allium > Allium sativum. The sequence goes on from CM060910.1 coordinate 514,723,340, forward strand.
TCCCTTTTGGGGGCCAAATACCTCTGATCTCTACCGTCGGTGCCAAAGAAGAATGAGAAGAAGCCCAATAAAAAGCAAAAAGGAACATAACCTCCGAGACTATAAACAGAATAGAACCATATCGAGGTCCTAATTGTATAGCTTTTGTATGGTATCCTTCCAAAGTGGATTCACGTAGAACATCGCGCCACCATACGAACATGGTATATAGGATAAATATGAGGCCCAAACTGAGAAGTGTTGCACCCCCTTGAAATGGGTGCATGTACATCACACCTCCTACGGTGATTGCCAAAGATCCGAGTGAACCCGAAAAAGGCCATGGACTTGGATCGACCAAATGATAAGAATGCCCCGGTATATTAATTGGGGATGAAATCATAAAAAGCAGACACTACAACAAAATGACCCTATTACAATGGTGGAACACCGTTGTAATATAAATTTTACAACGGTGGGCTAACCGTCGTGTATTAAGAAGTTGTAATAGACTAAAATCTTTTACAACTTTTTTGCACTGTTGCAGCACCGTTGTAATATGTATATTTTACAACTTTTTTCCACTGTTGTAATAAACTTTATTACAATAGTTATGCACCGTTGTAATAATATCTACTACAACTGTTATGCACCATTGTAATTGACAGTTGCATTTAAAAAAAAATATACATCCATTGCAACTGAAATGAACAATACACTAAATATAGCAATACTCCATAAGCAAAACAAATATTACAGTTATTTGCAAACTAATTTATTAAAATACTCAAATTTTCAATATTACAAACAATAAGTTTTACAAAAGATTTTTCGGACTATTACATACTTTCAAATCCCTTCTTCTTCATCATTCTTTCCATCGTCGCCGCTAACACTTTCAAATCCATCTTCGCATATTTCTTCTTTATCAGTCTGTTTGTTGCCTGATTATAAAAAATAAATCATCATGGGTATGGACTTAAACTTGGAGGTGTGTACTGTGGATGCATATGCTCAGCGCTATTAACAGTAAATACATGTATCACTTGATGACAATCATACAGAAGCACACACAGTGATCAACATAAAAAAAACTTAGACATGCACTCTGCTTGAAACACAAGGTTTGGAAGGCATAAATTCAAATGTATCTACTACATCAGGCGATATATAAGAGTTTCTGATCACCATTAATCAATCTAATGATCTCTCTTACAGGCATGCACTTGCCAAAAACTAGCAATCAAGTGATAACCACCCTTTTATTCCTATAGCCTACCACACGAAAAGAATTCATTTTTTTTCAGCATACCTTAATTTATGTAGCGCTGGCTGCTGGTTTTTCGTCCCCCCTCCCTTCTAATGAAAGGCATTAATCTACATCAAAAGCACAAACAAAAAGATTGATTGTTGCAGAATCTACATCAAGATGTAAAACTAATGCCTTATGCAAAAATAGACTGTTTTGCTCCTTTATTGAAACTTAAACGTACTGGTATTTTTTTCAAACTGATTGTTCATTATGTTTCGCCTTAAACTCGACGATCCACATTAGAAGGAAAGAGAACGAATGCATCCGGATAACCCATAGAAAGGTTTCTCCAATCTCCAATGCAATGAAGCACGGCTTATGATTGGCCGAAATTATGACCCCATGACGAGAATGGTTTCCCATTAACCGATGAAAAATAATACATCGGCATGCTCGAATATACTTCACCAAAGACATCTTAAAGCTTCAATGACAAACAAATTTCACAGCACAATCATTAGATTAAGAAACTTACATGAGGCGCTCCATTAGTTTGGGCTGTTGAATCATTAACAGAAGGACCATCCTCAGCCTTCCGTCTTTTCTCAGCAGCTGAAATATGTAGAAACTTAGTGATCTTTGCTTAAGTCTAACTGCTGATGGGACACCTAATCTATAGCTTAACAACCTTCTATTCACTTGGAAAGCAAACTACGGCTAGTTCTATACCTAGAAGCTGTAGTGAAATAAGAAATGTACAATTTCTAGAGCTTGTAAAGTATACATGCTCTTGCAATGTAATATGACTTTAAGATAGAGGGTGATAATGCTGACGCTCTGAAGGTTCAACTTCAAAATGGTAATTCGGTGTGATAAACAAATTCAGTGTGGATACTAGAAAAATGATTAACTCAAGAATCAAGATTTATAGTTAAATCATTTTCTGACTATTTGTTACTTTTTCATGAGATTAGTTCATATGCAAAATGAGAAGAAAACGTCCATAACCAAGTTACCTTTCTCTTCTTGCCTCTTCTTCTTCTCCCTTGGAACAAATGAACCATCAACCTTTGCGATACAATCTGACTTTGTTTTTGCATATTGAATCCTCTGAAGAAATATAAGCAGCACAAATGCAATATATATATAAGAAATGAAATAGAATAATTCAGCAATAAAATGAAAAGGTGGTACCATGGGTTTGTCATAAAATGGAAAACTCTGCATTTGCCTAACAGCGGTGCTTGCAGCTGTAACTTCACGAAACGCAATCCATGCTTGTCCTCTAAGCTTTGCTGTTTTCAGAGCGACCACGTCAAGAATTCTTCCATACTGAGAGAATAATGCATACAGAGATCTCTTCAATTCTGAAAAAAAAGAGGAGGATAATTTAAGTGCCTGCTAAATTGTAACACTAAAATTGATTACTAATTGCAAAAATATTGTAGATCAAAGGTAAGAACAATCATAATTATCAAAATCGGATCGTCCTATATCAACTAATGCGTTATTCTCAATTTGACTGACTACGCTGGCATCCACAGCATCCACAGTAGTATTAACATCTATGACATGATTCAATGCTTTTAAACCCAAATCGACACTATTTTCAGTCCAACGTTTACCAATAGAGGAAAATAGCATAGGGCTAAGGGTACCTGATTTAGAGCGAACTACCACCGAATGCTCCATTGTAGGATCGACAGCAGGCAAGTCATTTATATTATTGAGCAGACTCGAAAGGGGATTTTCAGGCAACGCTACAGAATTTCCTCAATTAACAGAGTTAAATCGATACCAGAACTCGACGGCGCTGACGACAAATTAGGGCTCACCATACCACAGGCTTGTTCAGATCTATTGTTGAAGCAGCGGTTATTACAGTGAGACACACACTACCACAAGAGTAGCATGCGGATTTCCTCTTCCTCAAAATAAGAAAATGATGGCGAAGTCGAGCGGATTAGAGAATGGATGCAGATTGCGTCTTTGAGGAGGTTGGGGTCGCCATTTCTGAGTGAAAACGATAAAGGTTTTGTTTAGGGTTGCCCATACGATTTTGATTTAGGGTACAGCACAGGAGAGGCGGCCTGCCTAAATTTTCACGTGTGCCGCCTAAATTTTCACGTGTGCCGCCTAAATTTTGATTTAGCAAGGATGTAGTTCCTTCAGACCAGATTTTCGCTTTTTCCATTAAATTACATCCTTTTATGCTAATTTTTTATGCCCATCTATTTTTCTTTGATTATAATTAAAATTTCATTAAAGTATATAAAATTAAATATTATAAGTTAGAACTTATAAGTAAAAATTTATATCAAATTTAATATGGATTTCTTGAGAATTAATTTTTATTAAAATATTAAATATTGCTTATGAATAGTAGTTATAGTTAATTATTCTTAAATATTAAAATGATTAGTTATTAAATATTAGCAAGTGTTAATATCTAATATGGATCTATTATAACAAGTAGAAAAATGAACTGCTAAAAATAAGTTTTTACAATTTTCTAATAAAAAGATTTTAATTATTAATTATAATTATCAATGTACTATTTAAATAGAAAAAGGAAAATATCACCTATTGCAACATATGCATTTTTACAACTGGCAAGGAAGAAATGTTGTTAATTATATTAAAATATAGTCATATATTACAACAGTCAAAAAATAAAAGTTGTGATTCAAATTATTATTATTAATTTCAATTATTATTTTAGTTAATTATAAATTATTATTATTATTTACTACTGATTTTTAACTTACAATTGTTACTTAATTAACGATTGTTGTTAAATTTTGAGTAAGATTCAAATTCAACGGTACACAAAATGTACCGTTTCGGACGGGGCGCTGCCCCGCAACCCGCCGGGGGCGCTGCCCCCTGGACCCCGTTAACGGGGGTGTTGCCCCCGCACCCCCACCTTGGGGGGTTGCCACCCCCTGGACCCCCTTCGTAGGGATCATATTTGACAAAAGATTATGGAAAAACTTTCAACAACGATTACTTATTAAAAAATATTATATACTAAATATTAATTACTACTAATAGTCATGATTAATTATAAATTAAATATTTATTAATTGTTATTAACTTATTGATTATTAATTAATTGATTATTAACCGCTCATTAGTTATTACTTACTAATTAATTTCTAGTACTTAATAATGAAGTAGTTATAAATAATTATTTTTAATTAAATATTTAATATTTATATATTGATTAATAATTACTAATTGGTTGTTAATTAGTAATTATTAGTAGGAATTATTTATTTATTGATGTATTTTTAATTAAATATTTAAATATGTATTTATTGATTATTAATTAATAATTACTAATTGGTTGTCAATTACTAATTATTAGCATGAATTATTTATTTATCGAAGTATTTTTAATTAAATATTTAATATTAATATATAGGTTATTAATTAATAATTACTAATTAGTTGTAAATATTAATTATTAAAAATTATTTAATGAAAATAATTATTATTAAAATATAGTCATATATTACAACAGTCAAAAAATAAAAGTTGTGATAGGCTTTTATTACAACTGTCAAAATAACACAGTTGTTAAAAATAAATTTATTACAACTTTTCTGGAAAAAAGTTGTAAAAAACATTTATTACAACGGTGCTTTAACCACCGTGGTAAAATTAAAGTTGTAATATGGTGCTTTTGTTGAAGTTACAACGGTGTTTATACCACCGTTGTAAAAAACCATTTATTACAACGGTGCTTTTACCACCGTTGTAAAAACCCATTTATTACAACGGTGCGTTTACCACCGTTGTAAAATTAAAGTTGTAATATGGTGTTTTTGTTGTAGTGAGAAAGCCCCGGTTGTATGTAAACCTCCCTTGTTAGAGCGGATCTACCTGTTCTCTTCGTTTTCAACAACCAAGTACCTTGAAAGAAATAGAAATAAGTGGATAGAACGTAAATGTTGGTAATGAAAGATACAAGATCTTATAATTCACTGCGATGCAATTGACTCTTATTTATGTTATGTCGGACAGTTGATTATATCAAAGAATGAAGGTAGCAAGGCGCTGTTAAGCCCTAGGAGGACCATTTTTTCTACTATTCTCTCTAGACTGGATGAGAAAGATCAAACTGACTACTTTTCTAAAACAGGAGCCATAATGTCATCTCTGGTAAAGAGATAGCACTAGGTGGTGTCGCAACTCTTCTATTTGAAATTTTAGCTTCCTTCCAGAAAAAAGGTGAGCTATGGAAAGTTTTTAGACATCACTAGTAGCAGAAGCCGCGGGGAAAGAGTAAGAGAAGAGGCCAATCGGACACTACTATAAGCCAGTCGGGCACTACTAATATAGATTCAGGTGCTCGTGGTCGAGATAGGGGTGCCAAATACTTCACTCTTAATGTCATTGATTGATCTCACTTTCGAAGATAGCTGTAACACCCCGCCTCCGCTAGGGTCACTCGCAAAGGAATGCACTAGCTTTAGAGGGGCATTATTGGTAAACATGCACAGAAATATCACAAGACAGAACATATAAAATAGCGGAAGTAAAATCAAACTTTCATAACATGAATAAATAAGGTCTAAAGCCTTTTACATCAGAGTACATCAAAACCTGTCTTGCAATAGTAAAGAAGCATAAAGACATTTTCATAAATTATTCCCCAAGTAAAAACAGTAAAGTAGCCATTAGCCAAGAAAAGTCCAAGCCATCCATGATGACCTTCAAGCAGAAGAAGTCCGAACTAAACAACAGTATTTCCTCCCTGTAACCTGGGGGGGAAACGGAAGAAAAGAGGCGAAACAAAACGGGTCAGTCAAAAAGACTGAGTAAGCCCTATCTACTATTAGCATAAAAACTAGTAAAGTTAACTGACATGAGAAACTGAGATGAACATAAGCATGATGACAAGATAGATAAGCTAAATCAAAATAACAGGATGAACTACTGAACTCAGATAAACTAAGGTGTCATGATAAATTACGATGTCAAGATAAAACAAGGTATCACATCGTCAGGTTTCTATCAAGTATAATATCCCCAAGATATCTATCACGTATAACGTCCCATGATATCTATCCTGCATTTTAGCTCTGCACCTACCGTACTAGTATCCCCACCGTATCATGTGTTAACCAAGAATGACCCTCACTCAAAAGTCGTGTAATGGTCCATGTCAACCTAATATATCGCATATATAGGTTACTCAACTTGTATGTTTTATTCCATGTAAATGTTCAGTCCCTTGCCGTAGACCATACGGGCTTTCCCATGAGATTCTACATTACTTTAACATAGTTCCATGATCCTTAAGATCGGTTTGGACTGTTACCCTAAACCAAGCTAGGGTCTTCCAACATGAATTATCGTTTGTACAACTAGGACTTATGTTACCTAGGGCCACTAGGGATTACGCTTACCTATTGCACGTTTTCGTATCTCGGTTTTGGTTCAACCACCCAGGGCCACTGGGATTTACGCTAACCGTCAACCGCGCCCTTTTTCCCACGCATTCATCGTGAATCGTTTTCCATGACTGTATGCACATGTATCACATCGTGCCATCCGAGTCCTGTCACAGGGCAGATCGAGAAATACAGGACTCGGTCGGGAGCTTTCGATTTATCTGCCGATGCAGATGCTAAGGTCTGTTTTTCTATACGTGGCTATGGTCCCACGCGACCCCTCCCTCAACTAGTGAAAGACAAGACAGGATAAATCCTATATGAGAACACACTACTGGCCAACCCACAATCCTAGCCTTACCGCAACCATAATTAGATAGCAATTATGGTCTATTGGGTGTTCTCTGCCTTTCCGTACGTACACGCTAGACCGAAGATGGTAGGTAGTCTGACGAAATGCTATCTAGGGTACGACCGTGTATCGTCGACTATCCCCTATCCATCCCCGTCTTTAGGTCGCTCACATAGCAACCAAGGCATACTCTTGGTTCTTCTAACGCAGACCTTAACCTCTCATGAGCCTAGTATAATCACCTGGCAGCTCATAGAGGGATACCAAGAATACCATCACGTTCCCCGAAGCCGCTGCTTCGTTACCCAGTTCGCTGGAGCCTTTATCTAAATCAGATACTTGCTCCTACTCGTATACTTAAACGATGACCTACCGTATCAGGTTACTCATCTATCTATGAACTGGTCTAAATTTCCTTGACTAAGAATCATTACTTAGTTATTCCTCAACTAAGGTTTACCACTTAGCCTTATTCCCGTTATCCTTGTTAACTACGGTTATCCCCTATCCTCAGAACTAGGGTTTACATAATGGATTAAGTGTCACTTAAGTTCATGACTTAACCCGTCTACCAATCATGTAAAAATTGGCTAAGTATCCAAGTCCAAGACTTAACCCGTCTTCAAATCATGTCAAAATTGGCTAAGTATCCAAGTCCAAGACTTAACCCTACAAACCATGCTCACATTGGTTAAGTATGTATTAAGCAATTCACGACTTAACCTCGTCCAATTATCATTCTAGATTGGTTAAGTATATATTAACTTGACCCTATCAATTTACTCAGTCAAATCGGTCAAGTGTATTCAAGCGATTCGTGACTTAGCCTTATCATGTTTTCACGTTAGATCGGTTAAGTATAGGTTAACTTAACCTCAATAAATTCACGAGTTAGATTGGTTAAGTATAGGTCACTTAACCACATCAATTCATCATGTTTAGATTAGTTAAGTGTTTAACTTAACCCCATTAAACTACCAAGTGGGATTAATTAAGTCTAGGCTAACTTAACCCCATCTGATTTCCATGTTTAGACTAGTTGAGTCTAATCTTAACCCCATTCGTTAACCGTATTTTTCGGTTAAGCGTCATTAAGAAAACTTACTTAACCTTACCAAGTTATCGCGTTGGATTGATTAAGTGTTGGTTAACTTAACCCCATCCACTAGTCATATAAAAATGGTTAAGTGTCATTAGGCAAATTGTAACAACCCGTAAAATACGAGCCAGTTTGAAATTTTTATTTTGGCAATTTTAGCGAATTTCGAACATTTAAAATGGATTATTTTAAATAATATACGCGTCGTCATTAGAATATAAATATTTATATATAATTATAAATAGAATTGAAAATGGCGCGGTAGTTCGATAATTCGATTTCAAACTTCAATTGAATGTACCGGGTGCAAAACAATCCGGATTTTAGTGAAACCAAAAATAATGGAATCTAATAGTGAATATCTTTCTAACGAATCCGAAAAATCAAGATTTCATATCGGGAATCAAAAGATATGTCCAGTTGAAAATTCTGAATAGTCGCTATGGAATTCAGGCCCTTAAAAATGGACATTTTGCAAATGACCTCGGATTTCGACGAAACCACTTTTGTTGGGTCCGTGATGTCGAATTATTGCTAGGTTTCAAATTTCATAATTTTTCGAATCAATATGTGAGCGTGGCAAAGGAAAACGCGTTTGACCAGTTTCAGTTGATTTTAATCGACTGGAAAATGGCCATTTTTCTAACGGTCTCAGAATTCGACGAAACTAGTTTTATTAGGACCGTATCGTCAATACGAAGCTAGAAAATATTTTTCTAGAATTTTTAGACTTAGTATGTGACCCCGGTAATTTGAAATGTACGTTTAAAATTCAATATAGTGATTTAAATGTTAATTCAACGGAAACTGATCGAAACGATCGAATCAACATACGAAACATGTCCCATTGTGTTCGGAATGGGGGTAAAACGCTATGGACGACAGGCGGTGGGCCTCGTTTCGAGGTCGTATGTGAAAGTCAACATTTTGCAAAATAAATTAATTAAAAAAAAATTAATCTCTTCTCCCCTTAAATTCCGCTGGCCCCCCCCCCCTTTCATTTTCAATCGGCATTCAGAGAAAAAGAAAAAAAAAACGATGAACGAAGGCCGCCGGAGCTCCAGTCGCGCCCATCGCCAGACCTCGCTACCTGGCGCCGCCGTCAGATCCCCACGCCACCGCCGACTCGCTTCCCCTCCAGCTCCCCCTCTGAAGATCGAAACCCCTCTCTCGAATGCCGTCAGATACCCCTCAAGCCCTAGCCTCCTCAATTCGAACCACCGCGGGCTCCAAGTCCCTCCGCTCCGGCCAACCCTTGGCCCACCGCCTACGACCAGAGCGGCCCCACCACCTGCGACGGCGCAGAAGGACCCCCCCTTGCGGCATCGCGAAACAGCCCCCTACTGATTGAAAAAGGTGAGTTTTTCTTTATATTTTTATTTTGTTATATAAATATCAGAATTTCAACATGATAAAGGAGCGATTTTTACATAAATAATTTTAGGAAAATATAGAAAAAGATTTGATTTTGGTTAGTGAAAATATAGTTTTAATATTTTTAAAGTATTAAAAATATAGTTTTTATATTTTTAAAGTATTAAAAATATAATCTTTTATATGGTAGGAAGATAAAAATATAATCTTTACTATATAGAAATATTAAAAATATGATTTTTATATTTTTAAAGTATTAAAAATGTAATCTTTATGAGATAGAGAGTAGCGTTATAAAAATATAATCTTTATCTATATAACATCGTCGTAAAAATTCGATTTTTATATATTGAATAGCATAGTAAAAATTCGATTTTTAAATATATGAAGTGATTATAAAAATATGACTGTTAAATTGAAAGTGAATAAATAAAAATGTGATTTTTATTTTAAAGACATCGAAATATAAAAATGTGTGATTTTTATATATGTAGTGACTACGGGCAAACGAAGATGATAAAAAGGCGAGGACGAAGAAGATTTCTATAAAGGAAGTGCCGTGAAGTTGGATAGCTAAAAGTGAGAACTTCTCACTCTAAATTCTATTTTTCTAGTTATATATATATACTAGGATGCAGACGGTGCTTAGTAGCACCCGACACCCGTCATCCACAGACCATGGATGGCTTGTTTGTTAAATTGTTTGGTTGAGTAGTTGGTTAGTTTGTTGGGTTTGAACTGAATTGTTTGGTGAAATAAAATTGATTTGATTGATGTGTGAATGGCGTGGGCCTTCACTAGACTGGGGATAAGGCTAGGCCTCGTCCCGTTTCTAGTATCGTGCCGTTATGCCGCCGAAATTTTCTAAAATATGTTAGAAAAATAAAAATATCAATTTTTATTGTGTAAATGAAATGAATAGAAATTCATGTGTTAAAATAAAATATATTAACGTTAAAAATATAATTTTTAACGTGAAAGTGAATAAATAAATATTTATAAACAAATCGGCCGATTTGTTTATTTACACTGATTTGACTGATATTGATTGGGTTGATAAATTTTACACATCGCCCAACTGCACAAACAAAAATGTGTGTTTGTTGATTTGAAACCCCACACGGGTGTTGGGATGATATTTGGTGTACACTAATCCCAATTATTTAATTATTGTCGATCGATTGGTCGACAGACTGTGTAAGCGTCGATTATTTATATTTGATGCTTATACAGTGTAGTGCACTTTGGTTGATGGTTGATTGTTTATTATTGCTATTATATACATGTGTTGTATGGAATCCATATAATTAACGTTATATGGTGATTGATTGGGCCTCATTCCAATCGGGCAAGTAATGAATATTATAAAAGAAAATTCATGTGTTGAATATAAAAATAGTGATGTGTTGACAGTACTCATGTGTTGAGATTAGTCGTGTGTTGAAATAAATATAGATTCATGTGTTGAATGGGATAAATATTCATTTGTTGGATAGAATAAAGGAGTTTTGAAAATATAAAGCCGTGTTGATTAGATTGACGCCATTTTGACGTAAACGATATTTATATCGATTTTATTCATTTCGAAATGAATTGAATTGAAAACGATTTCGAAATGAATTGAATTGAAAACGATTTCGAAATGAATTGAATTGAAAACGATTTCGAAATGAATTGAATTGAAAACGATTTCGAAATGAATTGAATTGAAAACGATTTCGAAATGAATTGAATTGAAAACGATTTCGAAATGAATTGAATTGAAAACGATTTCGAAATGAATTGAATTGAAAACGATTTCGAAATGAATTGAATTGAAAACGATTTCGAAATGAATTGAATTGAAACCGAATTCAAATTGAATCGAAAGTGAATTGAAATGAATTCAAATTGAATTGAAATTTGAATTGAATAGAAATGAATTTTAAGACGAATTTATAAAGAAGAATTCAATTTTGATTTGAATTGAAATGGAAGTTGAAATTGTTTTGAAACGAATGTAGAACTATTTATAAAATTCGTTTTAAAAGGAAATCGACGAAATATATATAATATATATATATTATATATATAATGGCCTGAATAGAACGCGCCGCGCCGCGGCAGTTCGTGAATTTCGACCATTTATTTCAAACGGACATTGCGGGAGATCCGACCGTCGGATTCTCCTAAAACCGGAACCGTTGGGTTCGTATCGAAAAGAGCTTTCCAATGAATATTAGAAATTTGAAATCTAACGGTTGGATTTGGAGTTATGTCTAAATCAAATTCGAAAAAGGTCGCTGTAAGTGCAGTTCGATGGCCGTTGTTGGAAATCGACTGTACGGGCCTTGGTAAAATTATTAAAAATATCTATAATTTGTGTAAAATTATAATATGTGAATTGGAAAGAATTGGGCTGGAAAACTCCACATTTGAATAGGTAAAAATAGATTTCTATCGAAATGAACTAGTTTTGAACTAGAATTAAAATCAATTTATTTTTGAAATAAATAAATTGAATTTGAAAGTGATTTTGAAAATAATCGATAATTTCCAATACGTGGCTTGGACTGGAGTTGAATCGAAATTATCTTCGGGATATTTCGATGTTGGATTTCGTGACTATACAGATATTGTTATGGGAATTTGAAAGATATATTTTATATCGTTATTCCCAATACGATATATGTTGGTTTCAGAATTTGATATTGAATATAAGCCGATATATTTTCTATTCAAAGCTTGTATTTAATATCAGATGTGATTTGGGTTTATCGTGGATCGTGTTTTAGATGACATTGGTGCTTTAACCCAGTTAAAGGCATAATAATGATTTTTGAAAAGATTAAAACTAAGTGGAGTTTTAATGAATCTTTAATTAGATTAAAAATGTGAATTGATAATTTAAATTATCAAATCTGAAAGGTGATCGAGAATGGAGTACCACCAGTTTTGCTCCAAAGCGATAGTTAAATCTTTAATTAGATTTGAACGTGAAATGGTAATTAATTTTACCGATAACACAGTGGTGTTAGATGTGGAGTATTACCAGTTTTCTCCATGGGATATATAGGTTGGGATTGGGAAATAAAATAATAATTACTTCGGTGTGGTTCGCTAATCCCGACTAGTTTGGAAAACCATGATACGTTTTGAAATGATATCCAAAGGAAGATTAAAGAATAAATTTAGAAGAATTTATCTTGGATAAAATTAATGGGAACCTTTCCCTAAAAATGTGATTTTGTGAATAAAAGAATATTCTGAATTGGAATGAGGCGATTGATGTGTTCGTGTAACATTTGTTTATCATATACGTGGGTTATTCAGAAAGGCCGGGTTTACACCCATTCTGAATAACCGATTCGACGAGATGTCGAAGATGAAGACGGTGGTTGAAGGCCGGAAGTCTTCACATCGTTTGGATAATTACTGACGATCCTGATTGGGCTGTACACCCAAGAGGATGGAAATAGTTGGCGGTCGTCCAGACGTACTTGGAGATGGATGGATATGCGAGGAAAGTGCCTCCGGTTTCGTTCAGACCTAGAACGGACTTGTAAATGGATGGTGTGTCTGACATTGTATTCCTTTATATTGTATTTGTTGATCTCTGCTAAATATATATCTGTTTGGCGGCGGAGAATTTATTCTCTTGCTTAACGCCCTTCTCTGAGACATATGAGCTCAGAGGTTATATATTGGCAGAAATCAATGGTACGATATGGATTGATAGTGTGGCATACTGAGATGCAGTGATCCAGACTTTTGCTGAAAAGCAAAGTTTGGTGGTTGATGATCAAAGCGCAGCTGATATAGCATGGCTTTGTGTATAGCGTTGATCCGCGAGCCTCACAGCCCGGGATGATGGTAAACTGATGGTTTGATCAGTATACATTTTTAGTGTAGTGGATTCGGTCGACCGATATTGAGCTTCGTGCTCGGAGGGATAGAGTAAGCGGTGTTTTCTCTTGCTGGGACGTAAGCCGCGGTGATACTTGAGTCCCAAAAGTGCGGATGTGCATAGCGGTGTTTTCTCTCGCTGAGACGTAAGCCGCGGTGATTTGTACTACGCGATCGATCTTTCGAATCAGGAGCCACCATGATGGAAATCCAATTTCCAATACGTGTATTTCGGCTTTATTTGTAGAGCATAGTATGGCGACATAGTGGGATGGGGCACTCATGCCGTCTATGATTTATATTTATGATTGAAATTGTTTTTGACACTATACACATATTATAGTATCAAATGATTTGTTTTTGAACGTATCAAGCATGTTTGGCTGTTATAAGGTAAAACCCTATCCTCCGGCTTGCGTTGCATTGTGTGATGGGACCTGGGTCTTATAACAGCTTCATTTTTCGAAAAAGCATTGCGCTGTTTATTCTATGCACTAGTATTCTTGGGAGGAAACCCGTTCCGTGTTATACGACGTGGTCCCTTGAATTACTCTCTTTTAAAGTAAAGTTTTAAATAACTGTTTTAGTTCTCACACCAGTCACATGACTGACCTGGAGTTTATTGTTTCAACCTAAACTCTGGGTGCCCTTATTTTCCACACGGGCAGCTAGTAGTTTTGGTTTTGCAGATTTATATTCACAGGATCCTGGTTTACAGCTGGAATGATATCCGGAAAGCTTTGTATCCGTATATCTCTTCTAGTTGTGTATTGTATTATTTTCCGCTGCGATGTATTTAAATGTAATTTAAATCTCTGATATTTCTGTGTAATATTCATTTATACTCTGTATATTCTTGTAATCTGATGCGTTGTTGTAATAACAGTGAAATGTTCTTCTGTTTGTGTTCTGAATTGTCTTGTCCTCACAGTAATTCGTTCTTTCTCATCTCTTCGGAGACCGGGGAAGTTTCGGGTCGCTTCATTTGGTATCAGAGCTTTGGTTTACAGAGCTCGAGAACAAGACACATTAGAACCATACGAAAGAATTCATCAGATATCGGATTAGCAATATCCAATTAGAATGACTCGTTAGAGATAGGATCAGTAGTATCCTAGAACGAGTGTGAAGAGTATATTTTTCAAATGAAAACAATTTTGTTTTGAAAATTTAAATCACTTTTTACGTATTTGAATATTTATTTATTTTGAATATGGACAATCGAGTATATAAAGGTTTTGCATATACCCGTCATGAACGTATATTCGAGGTTTTAATATATTAGATAGATATAGAATCACATTCTAGTTGCCCGGGAATGATTCTGATAATGCTGCAGCATTACCAGTATTTATTTTCGAGTTTCGAAAGTGTGATTTCTATATATTTCCATTAGACTGGTGTGAGAACCAAAACATATATATAGCTAGAATACATTGTTGTGAATTGGCATCAAAAACATGATTTTCTGTATATATATCAAAAATTATGAATTTGAAACTCTAATTCACTAATTGATTGATGTTTGTGTTGTTTGTTTATTTGTTTGCTAATTTTCAACCATTTAGCCTAATATAACCGAATATTGAATTATATTGAAAATTGGTTGCATCTGCTTGCATATACATACATATCATTGAACAGGTCATAGCAAGGAGGCTAGAGCAGAGAATAAAATTTGTTTGCCCGACAAATAGGTACATGTTTACTACATAATTTCCTGTTTTGTTTGGGTGATGATGATTTTGTGAGCCTATTGGCTAGCCGCTTGGCTTTTTCTTTTTCTTTTTGAGATCTGAAGGACCGGGGAAGCTATTTGAAATTCCCCGATGCTCCCGGTGCAGGGGAGGTTATGGCGAAATTTTTCGAAAATTTAGGGTGTTAGCCAAATTTTTGAAGAATTTGAAAATTCTCAGAAACTGAAAAGTTGGAGAATGAAAGCCAGATCGAACGTAGAGTTGAATTATCAAACCACTTTCGACTTTGTTCCTTTTCGGGGACGAAAAGTTTTAAGTGGGGGAGATTGTAACAACCCGTAAAATGCGAGCCAGTTTGAAATTTTTATTTTGGCAATTTTAGCGAATTTCAAACATTTAAAATGGATTATTTTAAATAATATCGACGAGAAATTCATTTTGAATATAGAATTCGACGTATATATTATACGCGTCGTCGTTAGAATATAAATATTTATATATAATTATAAATAGAATTGAAAATGGCGCGGTAGTTCGATAATTCGATTTCAAACTTCAATTGAATGTACCGGGTGCAAAACAATCCGGATTTTAGTGAAACCAAAAATAATGGAATCTAATAGTGAATATCTTTCCAACGAATCCGACAAATCAAGATTTCATATCGGGAATCAAAAGATATGTCCAGTTGAAAATTCTGAATAGTCGCTATGGAATTCAGGCCCTTAAAAATGGACATTTTGCAAATGACCTCGGATTTCGACGAAACCACTTTTGTTGGGTCCGTGATGTCGAATTATTGCTAGGTTTCAAATTTCATAATTTTTCGAATCAATATGTGAGCGTGGCAAAGGAAAACGCGTTTGACCAGTTTTAGTTGATTTTAATCGACTGGAAAATGGCCATTTTTCTAACGGTCTCAGAATTCGACGAAACTAGTTTTATTAGGACCGTATCGTCAATACGAAGCTAGAAAATATTTTTCTAGAATTTTTAGAGTTAGTATGTGACCCCGGTAATTTGAAATGTACGTTTAAAATTCAATATAGTGATTTAAATGTTAATTCAACGGAAACTGATCGAAACGATCGAATCAACATACGAAACATGTCCCATTGTGTTCGGAATGGGGGTAAAACGCTATGGACGACAGGCGGTGGGCCTCGTTTCGAGGTCGTATGTGAAAGTCAACATTTTGCAAAATAAATTAATTAAAAAAAAAATTTAATCTCTTCTCCCCTTAAATTCCGCTGGCCCCCCCCCCTTTCATTTTCAATCGGCATTCAGAGAAAAAGAAGAAAAAAAACGATGAACGAAGGCCGCCGGAGCTCCAGTCGCGCCCATCGCCAGACCTCGCTACCTGGCGCCGCCGTTAGATCCCCACGCCACCGCCGACTCGCTTCCCCTCCAGCTCCCCCTCTGAAGATCGAAACCCCTCTCTCGAATGCCGTCAGATACCCCTCAAGCCCTAGCCTCCTCAATTCGAACCACCGCGGGCTCCAAGTCCCTCCGCTCCGGCCAACCCTTGGCCCACCGCCTACGACCAGAGCGGCCCCACCACCTGCGACGGCGCAGAAGGACCCCCCCCCCCCCTTGCGGCAGCGCGAAACAGCCCCCTACTGATTGAAAAAGGTGAGTTTTTCTATATATTTTTATTTTGTTATATAAATATCAGAATTTCAACATGATAAAGGAGCGATTTTTACATAAATAATTTTAGGAAAATATAGAAAAAGATTTGATTTTGGTTAGTGAAAATATAGTTTTTATATTTTTAAAGTATTAAAAATATAGTTTTCATATTTTTAAAGTATTAAAAATATAATCTTTTATATGGTAGGAAGATAAAAATATAATCTTTACTATATAGAAATATTAAAAATATGATTTTTATATTTTTAAAGTATTAAAAATGTAATCTTTATGAGATAGAGAGTAGCGTTATAAAAATATAATCTTTATCTATATAACATCGTCGTAAAAATTCGATTTTTATATATTGAATAGCATAGTAAAAATTCGATTTTTAAATATATGAAGTGATTATAAAAATATGACTGTTAAATTGAAAGTGAATAAATAAAAATGTGATTTTTATTTTAAAGACATCGAAATATAAAAATGTGTGATTTTTATATATGTAGTGACTACGGGCAAACGAAGATGATAAAAAGGCGAGGACGAAGAAGATTTCTATAAAGGAAGTGCCGTGAAGTTGGATAGCTAAAAGTGAGAACTTCTCACTCTAAATTCTATTTTTCTAGTTATATATATATACTAGGATGCAGACGGTGCTTAGTAGCACCCGACACCCGTCATCCACAGACCATGGATGGCTTGTTTGTTAAATTGTTTGGTTGAGTAGTTGGTTAGTTTGTTGGGTTTGAACTGAATTGTTTGGTGAAATAAAATTGATTTGATTGATGTGTGAATGGCGTGGGCCTTCACTAGACCGGGGATAAGGCTAGGCCTCGTCCCGTTTCTAGTATCGTGCCGTTATGCCGCCGAAATTTTTTAAAATATGTTAGAAAAATAAAAATATCAATTTTTATTGTGTAAATGAAATGAATAGAAATTCATGTGTTAAAATAAAATATATTAACGTTAAAAATATAATTTTTAACGTGAAAGTGAATAAATAAATATTTATAAACAAATCGGCCGATTTGTTTATTTACACTGATTTGACTGATATTGATTGGGTTGATAAATTTTACACATCGCCCAACTGCACAAACAAAAATGTGTGTTTGTTGATTTGAAACCCCACACGGGTGTTGGGATGATATTTGGTGTACACTAATCCTAATTATTTAATTATTGTCGATCGATTGGTCGACAGACTGTGTAAGCGTCGATTATTTATATTTGATGCTTATACAGTGTAGTGCACTTTGGTTGATGGTTGATTGTTTATTATTGCTATTATATACATGTGTTGTATGGAATCCATATAATTAACGTTATATGGTGATTGATTGGGCCTCATTCCAATCGGGCAAGTAATGAATATTATAAAAGAAAATTCATGTGTTGAATATAAAAATAGTGATGTGTTGACAGTACTCATGTGTTGAGATTAGTCGTGTGTTGAAATAAATATAGATTCATGTGTTGAATGGGATAAATATTCATTTGTTGGATAGAATAAAGGAGTTTTGAAAATATAAAGCCGTGTTGATTAGATTGACGCCATTTTGACGTAAACGATATTTATATCGATTTTATTCATTTCGAAATGAATTGAATTGAAAACGATTTCGAAATGAATTGAATTGAAAACGATTTCGAAATGAATTGAATTGAAAACGATTTCGAAATGAATTGAATTGAAAACGATTTCGAAATGAATTGAATTGAAAACGATTTCGAAATGAATTGAATTGAAAACGATTTCGAAATGAATTGAATTGAAAACGATTTCGAAATGAATTGAATTGAAACCGAATTCAAATTGAATCGAAAGTGAATTGAAATGAATTCAAATTGAATTGAAATTTGAATTGAATAGAAATGAATTTTAAGACGAATTTATAAAGAAGAATTCAATTTTGATTTGAATTGAAATGGAAGTTGAAATTGTTTTGAAACGAATGTAGAACTATTTATAAAATTCGTTTTAAAAGGAAATCGACGAAATATATAATATATATATATATTATATATATAATGGCCTGAATAGAACGCGCCGCGGCAGTTCGTGAATTTCGACCATTTATTTCAAACGGACATTGCGGGAGATCCGACCGTCGGATTCTCCTAAAACCGGAACCGTTGGGTTCGTATCGAAAAGAGATTTCCAATTAATATTAGAAATTTGAAATCTAACGGTTGGATTTGGAGTTATGTCCAAATCAAATTCGAAAAAGGTCGCTGTAAGTGCAGTTCGATGGCCGTTGTTGGAAATCGACTGTACGGGCCTTGGTAAAATTATTAAAAATATCTATAATTTGTGTAAAATTATAATATGTGAATTGGAAAGAATTGGGCTGGAAAACTCCACATTTGAATAGGTAAAAATAGATTTCTATCGAAATGAACTAGTTTTGAACTAGAATTAAAATCAATTTATTTTTGAAATAAATAAATTGAATTTGAAAGTGATTTTGAAAATAATCGATAATTTCCAATACGTGGCTTGGACTGGAGTTGAATCGAAATTATCTTCGGGATATTTCGATGTTGGATTTCGTGACTATACAGATATTGTTATGGGAATTTGAAAGATATATTTTATATCGTTATTCCCAATACGATATATGTTGGTTTCAGAATTTGATATTGAATATAAGCCGATATATTTTCTATTCAAAGCTTGTATTTAATATCAGATGTGATTTGGGTTTATCGTGGATCGTGTTTTAGATGACATTGGTGCTTTAACCCAGTTAAAGGCATAATAATGATTTTTGAAAAGATTAAAACTAAGTGGAGTTTTAATGAATCTTTAATTAGATTAAAAATGTGAATTGATAATTTAAATTATCAAATCTGAAAGGTGATCGAGAATGGAGTACCACCAGTTTTGCTCCAAAGCGATAGTTAAATCTTTAATTAGATTTGAATGTGAAATGGTAATTAATTTTACCGATAACACAGTGGTGTTAGATGTGGAGTATTACCAGTTTTCTCCATGGGATATATAGGTTGGGATTGGGAAATAAAATAATAATTACTTCGGTGTGGTTCGCTAATCCCGACTAGTTTGGAAAACCATGATACGTTTTGAAATGATATCCAAAGGAAGATTAAAGAATAAATTTAGAAGAATTTATCTTGGATAAAATTAATGGGAACCTTTCCCTAAAAATGTGATTTTGTGAATAAAAGAATATTCTGAATTGGAATGAGGCGATTGATGTGTTCGTGTAACATTTGTTAATCATATACGTGGGTTATTCAGAAAGGCCGGGTTTACACCCATTCTGAATAACCGATTCGACGAGATGTCGAAGATGAAGACGGTGGTTGAAGGCCGGAAGTCTTCACATCGTTTGGATAATTACTGACGATCCTGATTGGGCTGTACACCCAAGAGGATGGAAATAGTTGGCGGTCGTCCAGACGTACTTGGAGATGGATGGATATGCGAGGAAAGTGCCTCCGGTTTCGTTCAGACCTAGAACGGACTTGTAAATGGATGGTGTGTCTGACATTGTATTCCTTTATATTGTATTTGTTGATCTCTGCTAAATATATATCTGTTTGGCGGCGGAGAATTTATTCTCTTGCTTAACGCCCTTCTCTGAGACATATGAGCTCAGAGGTTATATATTGGCAGAAATCAATGGTACGATATGGATTGATAGTGTGGCATACTGAGATGCAGTGATCCAGACTTTTGCTGAAAAGCAAAGTTTGGTGGTTGATGATCAAAGCGCAGCTGATATAGCATGGCTTTGTGTATAGCGTTGATCCGCGAGCCTCACAGCCCGGGATGATGGTAAACTGATGGTTTGATCAGTATACATTTTTAGTGTAGTGGATTCGGTCGACCGATATTGAGCTTCGTGCTCGGAGGGATAGAGTAAGCGGTGTTTTCTCTTGCTGGGACGTAAGCCGCGGTGATACTTGAGTCCCAAAAGTGCGGATGTGCATAGCGGTGTTTTCTCTCGCTGAGACGTAAGCCGCGGTGATTTGTACTACGCGATCGATCTTTCGAATCAGGAGCCACCATGATGGAAATCCAATTTCCAATACGTGTATTTCGGCTTTATTTGTAGAGCATAGTATGGCGACATAAGGGATGGGGCACTCATGCCGTCTATGATTTATATTTATGATTGAAATTGTTTTTGACACTATACACATATTATAGTATCAAATGATTTGTTTTTGAACGTATCAAGCATGTTTGGCTGTTATAAGTAAAACCCTATCCTCCGGCTTGCGTTGCATTGTGTGATGGGACCTGGGTCTTATAACAGCTTCATTTTTCGAAAAAGCATTGCGCTGTTTATTCTATGCACTAGTATTCTTGGGAGGAAACCCGTTCCGTGTTATACGACGTGGTCCCTTGAATTACTCTCTTTTAAAGTAAAGTTTTAAATAACTGTTTTAGTTCTCACACCAGTCACATGACTGACCTGGAGTTTATTGTTTCAACCTAAACTCTGGGTGCCCTTATTTTCCACACGGGCAGCTAGTAGTTTTGGTTTTGCAGATTTATATTCACAGGATCCTGGTTTACAGCTGGAATGATATCCGGAAAGCTTTGTATCCGTATATCTCTTCTAGTTGTGTATTGTATTATTTTCCGCTGCGATGTATTTAAATGTAATTTAAATCTCTGATATTTCTGTGTAATATTCATTTATACTCTGTATATTCTTGTAATCTGATGCGTTGTTGTAATAACAGTGAAATGTTCTTCTGTTTGTGTTCTGAATTGTCTTGTCCTCACAGTAATTCGTTCTTTCTCATCTCTTCGGAGACCGGGGAAGTTTCGGGTCGCTTCACAAATCAAGTTACTTAACCTACCCAACCTTGTCATGTTTTGTTAAGTATCATTAGCCTAATCAAATTACTTAACCCATTTGTCCATGTCATATTTGGTTAAGAGTCATTAATCAAATTAACTTAACCCTATCATGTGGCATTAATTACTTAATGCACCTTCACCTCTCACATTAGACTTTGTTGTGGTTACTAGTTAAGCCGGTCGGTTCCGGGTAGCTTTACACCACAACTTGGTTTAACCTCGGGTTCAAGCACAACATGACCAACTTCTCACATTGGGTCCTATTGTTTGCAACTACTAGTTAGGCCGGTCGGTTCCGGGTAGTTTTACGTTGCAAACTCAACCCAACCTCGAGTTGGCCACACTTATATTATCTAAGTGTCATGTCCATCATGTTTCCCAAAACATGTTACAAGTTTTCAAGCATTTGGGTAGACCTAACTTAATAGGTAAATTCCCAAAGGGTAGACCTAACTTAATAGGTAAATTCCCAAGCTTATGTTTTTATGCATACTTACATGTCAACTTCCATGTTATATTTCAAGTCATGTTTTCAAGTTGTATTTTCATGTCATTAGAAATTACCCATAACATAACCCAACGCTTTTAAACTCGCATATACGTTCGCGACAACGTAATGGATTAAAAGAAGAGACTTGGCAAAGGCATGACAAAAATGGATATTAAGCCACAAGTTAATCATGGTGGCAAATGAGGCACAAATGTGTTCATTAACTTGCATGTTACATTCTTAAGCCTCAAAACATGCATAAACCCAAACTTGGCACATAAGCGAATCATGGTGACAAAAGATATGGAATGATGACTAGTAACTCGCATATATCATCATATAAGGGTTATGACTTCATATGCAAGTTGACATAAAGGTTATGAGGGTTCTCATGTTGCCTAATGCAACATTTCAACATAAAGGTTGTAGCTTTTAGCTCACAAGATCAAGATAATGACTTCATAAACTTGCATGACATGATAGCATGTATCATACTCAATGATCAAACCCAAACTTACAACATGAACATTTAACTTCATAGTTAATATCTAAGAGTAGGGAAAGGGCTTACATTGCTATGAAGGCACAAAAGATATGACAAAGCCCTTATGCAATCAAATAGACCCAAAATGCAAGCTCTAACATAAAAACCCTTGAGCCAAAATGATCAAAACCCTTGCTTTATGATGCAAAGATAGAAACTTGACTTGAATGCAAGCTAATGACACTCATACAAGCTTGAAAACACTTGTATGCATGGAAAATCTCTCATAGAAACCATTTAGAAATTTTATGAAGAGAGTGGAGGCCATGAGTGGTAAAATTTTGCCATAGTTTAGTTGCATGAATGAATAATGAGGATTTAGGATAGGTTAGGGTCTTATTTATAGATTAGGCAAGTGTTTTAGGCCATAGGATTAAACCTAGATTCAATCCAAGCCATCAAAGCATGTCTTGGGGAAGAAGTCAAGTGTAGGAACCATCTAGGGCCTTTAGATTAAAGATGAACCATGAGAACCATCCAAATGCAAAATCTGCATTTGAGCGAATCGGCCCACGGGTTGACAGCCAAACACCCTGGATTAACCCCTAGTCGACCCAGCAGGCTTGGGTCGACCTCAAAAATCGGCCGGTTCGGTTATTCCCCTCTCCCAATTCGCTGTTTTGAACATTTTTGCATATTTATTTATTTAATTTTCAATTATATATATATATATATATATATATATCAATATATATATATATTTCTCTGCGCAACCCATTTCACTTAATTAAGTATACTTTAATTTGGAAATTTTTCGTGAAACTTCGCGAGGCCATATCTTGGTCATACGGACTCCGATTCTCGAAAACTCAGACTCTATTTCGCATATTTTTCCGAGACGAACGCAATGGCATAGCCCGTTTTACTTGATTCAGAATTTAAAATTAAATTCTGCCTTGATTCTCGTCTTAACACGTTATCGAAAAATACGGGTTGTTACATTCTCCCCACCTTTTAGGATTTCGTCCCCGAAATCTCCAAGTTAGGAAGAACATATCCTACCATCCATCATCCATCTACTCAAAACATCATCCGCAAGCAACCATTGTCCTTAGATGATTTCTAATGCTGTATGAATATATGCAAAACGTGTGTGTACATGTTCCTTAGCTAATGCTAATGATCAGGCCTGAATAATCTTTCTAATGCAAAATATGTATAGTGCCATGAATCCAACATGTATGCAAATAGTCCTAGTCATATAGATACTATATGCGTGCACAATCATTCATTCATATGCAACAACCGCATGATAATACATTCGATTTCATCCATAAACAAGTATAAATACTCGTGCATATGCAATATGAAATGTGACCGAGTCGAGCTAGTATCTAATGTGTATTCACGCATCCACGAGCAACCACTTGCAACCATATCAATCATAACATGTTTCAAATACATGTTTACATCCATAGGGTTCTACCTAGAATTCCCTGAAATAGGGTCGAGAAGATAAACAGGACAAACTCCTTACAGGGTTTGTAACGGAGAATAGGACCGAGACGATGTCCACAAAAGATAGCCTACAAGTAAGCTCTACAGAAAACAGGGATCAAGGATATACTCCCAAAAAGAGATATCATGCGCGTATCTAGTCTTTGACCATCAAAGTCGTCTTTTAACTTCGCGATTTTGTAGCTTCTTATTCCTGTTTCCATAACATGAGCTGGAACTCATTTCTTCGTCGCCTCTCGTTCCACTTGCACTTATCCTTTTCCTATAATACTTGACGCAAACATGACTGCGTACTCATGATCTCATGCAAGCTTTCCAAAATTCACTAGTGGATCTTGGATCTCGTTTATATACTATAAGGCATTCCATGTAGAAGAACTTTCTCTTGAAAGTAAACAGATGTCAATCAGGTTATCATGCGCACTTACTAGGGTGATCTCTATAACCCATGCATAAATGAAGTAAACCATCCGTCTTATTGGCGAACACCACTCGATCGGGCTTCAAATTTCCAATAAAGGCATCAAGGGATTCTAAGTAACTAGTCATGACAGAACCTCAAAAAGGTTACCCGATACTTCGAGGGCATTACCAAGGCTAGTCAAAAGGTCTAACTATCCTCCTATCAAAACCGAGAGTGGCACCCCCTACTGGATAACCACTTCATCCCTAGAATCCATCCATAGCTTATAAACATAAGCATTATTTCCAAACTCAACACTTGGCATAGACATTCCCAAATCCAAACAAGTCATGTATAAATGGACTGATTCTCCAATAGGACTTTGAGACAAAAATGGGATTCTCTATTACGTTAGTACTTAAGGTGCAGAGACTCAACTACCGAAGCGGACTTAAATGATGCGGGGATCAAAACAAAGTCTTGGCGGGATGATAGAAAAGAATAACTAGATCTTCAACAAGGATGTTATCCCCCTACTCAGGTACTCTAGTGAGGGTATACAACGATGATCTTGTCCTTGTCCCACAATACTTAACTATCCGTCCCGTTTCACCATACCAAAGATACTTTCTCGTCATGGGTTTCATTGTTCATCTTTCTCCCTCCTTTGAGGACTAAGCCATACCAACAAGTTGCTCATCCTTAAGCTCGTATCCTTTATCCTCTTTCTCACTATACGTTCTTATAACGCGACCACTGGTCTCTTGAAAACCACCTCCATCGCATGGAAAGCACTTTCGTAGATAGAAAAGACTAGTCGCAGTTAAAACCACTGTGACTACAGATGGAGGAAAGAAAGGAGAAGAGATTCAATTAAGGAAACAAGGATAGTGCTAATGGCCTTTGGGGAATAGCCTTTTTCTTTTAAAAGAAAATTTTCTTGAAAAAATGCTTCTTTGTAAACGATTTTCAAATAGTTTTCAGAAGGTCTTTAAAAACTTTTGCCCAGTCTGGTAACCTTCTGCTCTGATACCACGTGTAACACCCCGCCTCTGCTAGGGTCACTCGCAAAGGAATGCACTAGCTTTAGAGGGGCATTATTGGTAAACATGCACAGAAATATCAAAGACAGAACATATAAAATAGCGGAAGTAAAATCAAACTTTCATAACATGAATAAATAAGGTCTAAAGCCTTTTACATCAGAGTACATCAAAACCTGTCTTGCAATAGTAAAGAAGCATAAAGACATTTTCATAAATTATTCCCCAAGTAAAAACAGTAAAGTAGCCATTAGCCAAGAAAAGTCCAAGCCATCCATGATGACCTTCAAGCAGAAGAAGTCCGAACTAAACAACAGTATTTCCTCCCTGTAACCTGGGGGGAAACGGAAGAAAAGAGGCGAAACAAAACGGGTCAGTCAAAAAGACTGAGTAAGCCCTATCTACTATTAGCATAAAAACTAGTAAAGTTAACTGACATGAGAAACTGAGATGAACATAAGCATGATGACAAGATAGATAAGCTAAATCAAAATAACAGGATGAACTACTAAACTCAGATAAACTAAGGTGTCATGATAAATTACGATGTCAAGATAAAACAAGGTATCACATCGTCAGGTTTCTATCAAGTATAATATCCCCAAGATATCTATCACGTATAACGTCCCAGGATATCTATCCTGCATTTTAGCTCTGCACCTACCGTACTAGTATCCCCACCGTATCATGTGTTAACCAAGAATGACCCTCACTCAAAAGTCGTGTAATGGTCCATGTCAACCTAATATATCGCATATATAGGTTACTCAACTTGTATGTTTTATTCCATGTAAATGTTCAGTCCCTTGCCGTAGACCATACGGGCTTTCCCATGAGATTCTACATTACTTTAACATAGTTCCATGATCCTTAAGATCGGTTTGGACTGTTACCCTAAACCTAGCTAGGGTCTTCCAACATGAATTATCGTTTGTACAACTAGGACTTATGCTACCTAGGGCCACTAGGGATTACGCTTACCTATTGCACGTTTTCGTATCTCGGTTTTGGTTCAACCACCCAGGGCCACTGGGATTTACGCTAACCGTCAACCGCGCCCTTTTTCCCACGCATTCATCGTGAATCGTTTTCCATGACTGTATGCACATGTATCACATCGTGCCATCCGAGTCCTGTCACAGGGCAGATCGAGAAATACAGGACTCGGTCGGGAGCTTTCGATTTATCTGCCGATGCAGATGCTAAGGTCTGTTTTTCTATACGTGGCTATGGTCCCACGCGACCCCTCCCTCAACTAGTGAAAGACAAGACAGGATAAATCCTGTATGAGAACACACTACTGGCCAACCCACAATCCTAGCCTTACCGCAACCATAATTAGATAGCAATTATGGTCTATTGGGTGTTCTCTGCCTTTCCGTACGTACACGCTAGACCAAAGATGGTAGGTAGTCTGACGAAATGCTATCTAGGGTACGACCGTGTATCGTCGACTATCCCCTATCCATCCCCGTCTTTAGGTCGCTCGCATAGCAACCAAGGCATACTCTTGGTTCTTCTAACGCAGACCTTAACCTCTCATGAGCCTAGTATAATCACCTGGCAGCTCATAGAGGGATACCAAGAATACCCTCACGTTCCCCGAAGCCGCTGCTTCGTTACCCAGTTCGCTGGAGCCTTTATCTAAATCAGATACTTGCTCCTACTCGTATACTTAAACGATGACCTACCGTATCAGGTTATTCATCTATCTATGAACTGGTCTAAATTTCCTTGACTAAGAATCATTACTTAGTTATTCCTCAACTAAGGTTTACCACTTAGCCTTATTCCCGTTATCCTTGTTAACTACGGTTATCCCCTATCCTCAGAACTATGGTTTACATAATGGATTAAGTGTCACTTAAGTTCATGACTTAACCCGTCTACCAATCACGTCAAAATTGGCTAAGTATCCATGTCCAAGACTTAACCCGTCTTCAAATCATGTCAAAATTGGCTAAGTATCCAAGTCCAAGACTTAACCCTACAAACCATGCTCACGTTGGTTAAGTATGTATTAAGCAATTCACGACTTAACCTCGTCCAATTATCATTCTAGATTGGTTAAGTATATATTAACTTGACCCTATCAATTTACTCAGTCAAATCGGTCAAGTGTATTCAAGCGATTCGTGACTTA
Source organism: Allium sativum (assembly GCA_030737875.1). Taxonomy (NCBI): domain Eukaryota; kingdom Viridiplantae; phylum Streptophyta; class Magnoliopsida; order Asparagales; family Amaryllidaceae; genus Allium; species Allium sativum. Next base: position 514,750,942 of record CM060910.1, read on the forward strand.
GCCTTATCATGTTTTCACGTTAGATCGGTTAAGTATAGGTTAACTTAACCTCAATAACTTCACGAGTTAGATTGGTTAAGTATAGGTCACTTAACCACATCAATTCATCATGTTTAGATTAGTTTAGTGTTTAACTTAACCCCATTAAACTACCAAGTGGGATTAATTAAGTCTAGGCTAACTTAACCCCATCCGATTTCCATGTTTAGACTAGTTGAGTCTAATCTTAACCCCATTCGTTAACCGTATTTTTCGGTTAAGCGTCATTAAGAAAACTTACTTAACCTTACCAAGTTATCGCGTTGGATTGATTAAGTGTTGGTTAACTTAACCCCATCCACTAGTCATATAAAAATGGTTAAGTGTCATTAGGCAAATCAAGTTACTTAACCTACCCAACCTTGTCATGTTTTGTTAAGTATCATTAGCCTAATCAAATTACTTAACCCATTTGTCCATGTCATATTTGGTTAAGAGTCATTAATCAAATTAACTTAACCCTATCATGTGGCATTAATTACTTAATGCACCTTCACCTCTCACATTAGACTTTGTTGTGGTTACTAGTTAAGCCGGTCGGTTCCGGGTAGCTTTACACCACAACTTGGTCTAACCTCGGGTTCAAGCACAACATGACCAACTTCTCACATTGGGTCCTATTGTTTGCAACTACTAGTTAGGCCGGTCGGTTCCGGGTAGTTTTACGTTGCAAACTCAACCCAACCTCGAGTTGGCCACACTTATATTATCTAAGTGTCATGTCCATCATGTTTCCCAAAACATGTTACAAGTTTTCAAGCATTTGGGTAGACCTAACTTAATAGGTAAATTCCCAAAGGGTAGACCTAACTTAATAGGTAAATTCCCAAGCTTATGTTTTTATGCATACTTACATGTCAACTTCCATGTTATATTTCAAGTCATGTTTTCAAGTTGTATTTTCATGTCATTAGAAATTACCCATAACATAACCCAACGCTTTTAAACTCGCATATACGTTCGCGACAACGTAATGGATTAAAAGAAGAGACTTGGCAAAGGCATGACAAAAATGGATATTAAGCCACAAGTCAATCATGGTGGAAAATGAGGCACAAATGTGTTCATTAACTTGCATGTTACATTCTTAAGCCTCAAAACATGCATAAACCCAAACTTGGCACATAAGCGAATCATGGTGACAAAAGATATGGAATGATGACTAGTAACTCGCATATATCATCATATAAGGGTTATGACTTCATATGCAAGTTGACATAAAGGTTATGAGGGTTCTCATGTTGCCTAATGCAACATTTCAACATAAAGGTTGTAGCTTTTAGCTCACAAGATCAAGATAATGACTTCATAAACTTGCATGACATGATAGCATGTATCATACTCAATGATCAAACCCAAACTTGCAACATGAACATTTAACTTCATAGTTAATATCTAAGAGTAGGGAAAGGGCTTACATTGTTATGAAAGCACAAAAGATATGACAAAGCCCTTATGCAATCAAATAGACCCAAAATGCAAGCTCTAACATAAAAACCCTTGAGCCAAAATGATCAAAACCCTTGCTTTATGATGCAAAGATAGAAACTTGACTTGAATGCAAGCTAATGACACTCATACAAGCTTGAAAACACTTGTATGCATGGAAAATCTCTCATAGAAACCATTTAGAAATTTTATGAAGAGAGTGGAGGCCATGAGAGGTAAAAATTTGCCATAGTTTAGTTGCATGAATGAATAATGAGGATTTAAGAAAGGTTAGGGTCTTATTTATAGATTAGGCAAGTGTTTTAGGCCATAGGATTAAACCTAGATTCAATCCAAGCCATCAAAGCATGTCTTGGGGAAGAAGTCAAGTGTAGGAACCATCTAGGGCCTTTAGATTCAAGATGAACCATGAGAACCGTCCAAATGCAAAATCTGCGTTTGAGCGAATCGGCCCACGGGTTGATAGCCAAACACCCTGGATTAACCCCTAGTCGACCCAACGGGCTCGGGTCGACCTCAAAAATCGGCCGGTTCGGTTATTCCCCTCTCCCAATTCGCTGTTTTGAACATTTTTGCATATTTATTTATTTAATTTTCAATTATATATATATATATCAATATATATATATATATATTTCTCTGCGCAACCCATTTCACTTAATTAAGTATACTTTAATTTGGGAATTTTTCGTGAAACTTCGCGAGGCCATATCTTGGTCATACGGACTCCGATTCTCGAAAACTCAGACTCTATTTCGCGTATTTTTCCGAGACGAACGCAATGGCATAGCCCGTTTAACTTGATTCAGAATTTAAAATTAAATTCTGCCTTGATTCTCGTCTTAACACGTTATCGAAAAATACGGGTTGTTACAATAGCTGGGCTATAGGAGAGTTTCGTTCCATCCACCTTAGTCACTGTGGTCAGGGCGACAGAGCCTGTATTGGATTAGTCCCTCCCTTGTTAGGGCTGGACTTGGTATCTACGCCCCTCTCCTTTCTATACGCATAGATGAGATCAAGTTCTATGTAATATTAAGATTTCTCTCCCGAACAATTTCTTCTTATTTATACAAGATCGTGAGACGAATTTCTTCGTAAGATATTTGATACCAGAATAATTGACTAGTGTTGACTACTTTTCAAACTCTCCCGTTGATTAGATTTCCCATCATGTGTTTCGCATCTGGCTTTCGATTTTTGATTCCCAGCTGTTAGTCTTGACTTGACCGACAACAGCTCATGAAGACAAGACTGTTCCTCTCGGGCCCCTTAGGGAAGGGTCCCTCTCCCCCTTAACTATTGTTAGTCTTAGTCCTTTCGCTTCAAGCTATGTTCGTACCTGAAAGTGACGAACCGCTTACGTGCCCCTTTCATGGACTTTTGCTAATAGAAGGCTAAGCGTAAGAGCTTACGTGCCTTACTAGCTGCCTTACTCCTTTATAGCAGCCTTAGACGCAGCCTTCTAGGGAGACTATTACCATTGCTAGCTAGCCTTCTTAATCTCCCTCTCCTTCCTCGATTTATTAGAGAAAAGTTGCTTCCTGTCAAGCTTCCTTTTCCGCTCCCTAAGACACGAAAAAGAATAGGAATATCTATTTCTTAGAAAGCCAAGCCCGGTACGGACCACTAATAATACGCTCTTTCGTGGTTGTCTTTCATTCAATTAGTTCCTCTCCTTTCAGCTTTCTAGCTCCCTCTTCCTTTCGTCATTTGGAAAAGAAGATAGATAGTAGTGATGAATGAGTATAATAGTTGTGATCTTTCTTACCTTAATCATCCGTGGCCTCTCCAACTTTTTCATTAGGGTGAGGCGCCAGTATAAACATTGGGGAGGGAGATCGCCCTATCTATTAATGGAGAAAAAAGGGAAGACTGAGTTAAGGAGGAACAAGTTAGCTCATAAGTCATTCTGTTTACGACAGATAAGGAAAGAAAGGGATAGATTAATCACTAAGAGCAAAAGCTCGCTACTGGCTGGCTTTAGTCCGAGATTTAGAGAACTAGGATTAGAACTAGCCTTCGCCCTTGCCTTCTGCCTTACCGACTACAAGCAGGGAACAAATCCCTTCCTAGCCTTCCTTTAGCTGACAACAACTGTTTAAGCATTAGTCGCTATAGTACGATTGAATTAATATACTGGACTCCCCTCCTTCCCAAACTCATCCTCAAAAAGAAATCTGCTTTCATCAAAGGTCGGAACATAACCGACAACATAGCCTTAGCCCATGACCTTGTGCATCGAATGAAACGTTTGGCTGCAAGGCTCAGCCTGTGTTAAAGTTGACGCAAACTTTGAACAACCTGAAATGGAGTTTTATTCTCAAGACCCTGACCAAGATGGGCTTCTCCTCAGAATGGATTATCTGGTCCAGCAGTGTGTCTGCACATCGAGAGGTTTGGTCCTGATAAACCGTGAACCCTGTAACTTCTTCTCCCTAGAATGTGGGTCTCATATAGCTGACAAATGATAGATTTGGTTGAACAATCTAGAGTCCCGTTCTTCGGTTGATTTACTTGATTGGCCGGTCGAGCACAAACTCTTAAGAATTGTCACGAGCGGGAGGGTGGATATTAGTTCCGGGCAAAAGAAAGACCCGGCGAATTAGAAGTAGAATGAGCTCGTCTCGTCACAGGGCTCATTCGGGATGCGAAACACATAACAGGGAATCTAATCATGAAGACACGACCGTTCCTCTCGGGCCCCTTATGGGAACGGCTCAGAGAGGTTTTTGAGTATATATGCGATGTACGAAGTATATATGCGATGTATTAATTTTATATGCGTTGTATAAAATAATATATATGTGTTGTATAAAAGATATATGCATTGTATAAAATATATATGCGTTGTATAAATTATATATGAGATACATAAAATGGTCACGAAATGAAATAATTATTGGATTGTTAAAAATATAATTTTTAACGTATATATGGAATATATAAAATTGTCATATAATGGGATATTCAGTTTTGATTTAAAATTTAAATGGAAGTTGGAATCGTTTTTAAAACGAATTTAAAACATTTTATAAAATACGTTTTAAATAGAGATCAACGATATATACATTATATATATTTAATGGCCTGAATAGAACGAGCTGCGTAGCGACCATTCGTAAATTTCAACCATTAACTTCAAATTGATGTAGCGGGATATTCGACCATCGGATTCTCCTAAAACCAGAACCATTGGGTTCATATCAAAAAGATCTTTCCAACAAATATAATAGATTTAAATTTGAACGGTTAGATCTTGAAATATATCCAAATCTGTTTTGAAAAAGGTCGTTATGGATGCAGTTCGGTGGCTATTATTGGAAACCGACTAAAATGGCGATGTTAAAATAATTAAAAATATGGAAAAATTGTGTAAAATCATAATAAACGATTTGGAAGGATTTTTGATGAAAAATTCCATATTTGAAAGGATAAAATATATTTTATCAAAATGAACTAGTTATTAACTAGAATAATAATCCATTGTTTATAAATAAATAAATTGGATTTGAAATAGTTTTGAAATAACCAGAATTTTTCCAATGAATAAATTGGAACAAATTTGAATGGAAATAATCCTTGGAATATTTCGATATTGGATTCCGTGATTATATGGATATTGTTGAGGAATTTGGAAGATATTGAATCGTTATTCCCAATACGATAATTGTTGGTTTCAGAATTTGATGTTGAATAAGCCGATATTATTTCTATTCAGAGCCTTATATTTAATGTCAAATTGGATTTTGTGGTATATAGCGAACAATGTTTTAAATAACCGTCGTTCTTTAACCCAATTAACAGTGAAGATATGATTTGGAAATTACAATCGATTAAATAAGATTAATGGAATTTTCCAAAGTAAAGTTTTCCAATTTAAAATATTAAATTGGAATTGAATGGAATTCGATTTGGTAAAAATCGAGATGAGCTTCTGTAAAGGAAGACTGCTACTATATATGGAATTTAACAGGCTTTGCTGTTATTCCATTTATAGTATTGATTTGATATGGAAATTTATATCGATTACATACTTTTATGATTTCCATGAAGATTCCATTTTGATGGAAGATGATTTTGGGTTTGCTGTGAACGGTGTTTTTATATGACATTTGTTCTTTAACCCAATTAAAAGAAGGATTAATTTTCCTAAGATTGAGTAATCATTAAGTAATGATTTGTGAGACTAAAACCAATTGGTATTTTAATAAATCTTTAATTAGATTTGAATGAACGGATTATAATTAAATTGGCCAAAACACGAGAAGTGGTATAAAACCAAATATGCTTGGTTGTTGATATTGATTGTGATTGATTGATTGTTTGGATTGTGCTTGACCAGTTTATGAGAAAGATATGATTTTACATTTAGCGTTGGGTTGGGTAGAAATATTTGTATGCTAACGTCTTGTGAAACACTTCACGATTTGACTATGAGATGTTTAGCGATGTTGTAACAACCCGTATTTTCTGCCTATTTATTAGGGTTATTTTAAATATTTTATTTATTTAAAATAGTAGTTCAAATTTAAATAATCGAATTTAACGATTTTATTTTGAATTTATTATTTAAATAAATAATAAAATAATATTTATTTCCCAGAATATGGGAAAATGTTGAATTTGAAATATATTGTGACCAGGCAATTTAAAGTGGTCAAATATTGGTTATATTGAAAATACAGCGACAATTTCGTTTAATAAACGACGGTCGAGCGTATGGTTAATAATTTAATTAAATAACGAGCTGCAGCGGCGCGGTAGTTCGCGTTTTGGCATTTTGAACTTCAATGGGTCGTATCGAGTTCAAATAAGTCGGATTTCCTCGAAACAAGAAACGTCGGGACCGGTTTGACGATATCTTTCCAATGGCAGAGAAAAATCCAGTTTTCATCGTGAAGATTTTTCTTTATGTCCAAATAAAATTTCTAAATGATCGCTGTAGAATCGTTTATCGACCGTAATGGTTTATTTGTTATAACTATATATCAGTTTCAAATTTAGACAAGATTCTTTTGAGACATAGTGATGAATTAATTTTTAGAGTTTTACTGTAATTTTTAATTAATTAAATACGCAACTTTTTATTTGGAGTATTTTACACCCTATATCAACATTTTGGGGTTTCACAATATAAATTAACCTACCGATATTATTATATTTTTGGGATCGTGGCACCTCGCTAGACATTACCGTATTCTTATTTCTGTCCGTAGTAGTTCAGACATGAAAACGATTTTATTTAACGGTTAGCGGTGAACACGATTAACGGTTATGGGGAAATTTAATACTATAGGTAATAAGATAAAATATTTAATATCTAAGAAATTAGAGTGCACTCCTAACCTTTCAAATCGAATTCAAGAACAATTCTACAGACCATATCTTTGTTCCACCTTCGGTACTGACTGGCACATGGCTAATTTAATGCATAGTAACGCAATCTATTTGAAATGAAAGGATGCAGCCCACTTTGACATTTGTGACAAAACATAGTGCCGCTCTGGAGATAATTGAAATCTCTGTGTAGTCTTTATCTTATATCTGCCAAATGAAGTGACCCATCACCTTAAATTCGAAGTTTGTGGCTGTTCTATTGCAGCTAGCCTGTCATGATACGAAAAGAAAAAGAAAATCTTACCCTATCACTTTCTCATCACATGCACTCTGATCCATTTTTATCTACCCAAGCCTCTAAACAAGTCGTATAGGCAGATGTGAAAGGAGAAACTCGTACATGCCAACGTGAAAGGTGCAGCTTCTCTGAAGAATTAAATCATAGTAACCTATCTATCTAGTATTGATCTAGGAAAGTGGAACCTTGCCGACAAAGTATTCCCTATGAAAATGACATGTCAGTTGCGTGTTTCCCAGACATCCTTCTTCTATATATATCGTGCTAATTTCTTACATTTGCTCGCGAGTAAAAAAAATCTAACCCAAAATAATTTATTAGAAAAAGAGAAAAAGAAAGAGTGGTACATGGCGTTGGCCATTTGGGTGCAGGAGGAAGGTCAGTGCGGCAAAGATGAGAAGTTGGTGTTTTGCATGAGGTTAAGGCAAGTAAAGGGTGCTGCGGCTTTTTGTTTCGGGGATTAATGTGAAGAATTGGTGGACATGGTCGGAAGGGGAAGGGGCGTGGTGAGGTGGCGCTTCGATTACAAGTGGTGGCGATGGGTCCGGCGTTGCGTGGCTAGAGTTCTGGTCGTTTGAACGGAAATTGGGTTCTTCCGTGGTTTGGGATCTGGTGGTGCCTACAGGCTGCGATAGGGGGAGGGCCGGTGGGAGGAGCAGGCCAGGACGGTGGCGGTTCTGATGAAGGGTGGCTGATGGATTTCGGTGGTCTGAGGGTGGATCGGCGACGGGTTGAACGTTGAGAGGTGCGTGTGTTTTCAGAGCGAAAGGAAGAGGATCGGGGAAAAACTGATAGAAGAAGGAAAGCGTGTTTTCCTATAATTAATGATGATGTGGCACTTAGACTTAGTCAAGGTAATTAATTAGCTTTGTTAATTAATTTATTAATATGGTTTAAAATGGCAAATATATATAACTTGAAATAAGCGTATCTCACTCATACGATAACGAAATCTGACGAAACTGGATCCGTTGGGATCGCAGGGACGAGCCCTAGGCGATGGCACTGACTAGACTCTGATCTGGCACCATTGAAAATTTAGCCAATTTTAAACGGTCGTCCCAAATTAAAAGCGACAAACGCATCAACCGTCGACCAGAACAAACTCTGGTGAGTTAATTCTCACACCTTCTGGAATCCTGTGATGTGATACATCCACAGTAAAATATATTTTACAGTTAAAAGTTTAAATTGATTGATTGGATGCGATGGATGCAAATTGTTTGTTTACTATTGATTGATTTCAGTTGTTTATATCTCGTCAATTATTTTATTCGTATATTTTTATTAACTGACGTCTGTGATGCAGAGAAGGATAGGTTGGAGGGATCCGACCGGATTCCTCAATATAAACTGTATTTTTGTTTGTGGGGCATACATATGAATTGTTCACCCTGACTGTCACCAAAACTTGTTCGAATGTTGATAGTGAATATATATCCATCGTTGTTGTGGTTAAAATCAACCGACTGTGTTGACTGAGTCATTGGCAGTAAATGGCCCTAATGTGTTGTTGTAACGTCGTTCGACCGTCAGGTGAATCGACGTGGTTTTAAAGTTATAAATTATTTATAACTAGATTAAAGTGATTCAATTATTTTATATGAGGGTTTAAATTGGGAAATTATTAAATAAATATTTTTAATCGAGTTAAAGGAAATTATTTAAATGTTTGGATCTGTCGTAAAAGTAGAGACCCAAGGGATTTACCTACGAGTTGATAAAACGGGATAATGGTTTTAAACAATTAAATAGTGATTTAAATTAATTAAGTTATTTAATTAATTTAAAAAGGGAAATGATGGTGAAAGTCAGTTAAAAGTTATCTGAGAGGTACGGTAAATAAATTCAACTGTTCTACTTGGAAATGATAATTGATTTAAGCTGATTTGAATTTCTAAGTTTATTTGTTAAATGTTAATGTTAGTTAATGTGTGATTAGCTATAATTAAAGTAATTACCAAACCAGTTGGAGTTAACATAGTGGATAATTATTTAATAAGTTGTTGAAAGAGATTAATGTTTCCATTCCCAGTTAATAGCAAAGTAAATTATTTAGATAATTAATTATTATTTTTATAATTAGAACAATGGGTTTTAATTGGGATTTAGTCAAGAAATGATTTAGTGGCAATACGGTTTGGTCAAAGAGATGATAAGCAAGGTTAGAAAGGGATTTAAAATCCGAGTATTAAAACGAGAATGGTAAATGTGATTAGTAAGTAGCTGGGGAGATTTAAATGAAGTTTTACTTAATTATTCAATTAAGTAAAGTAAATTCAAGTGAAATGAATCCTTTAAGGGAAATGATTATGAATTGGAAACAAGTCGAATATGGTAATAGATTAAAGCTAAGTATTAAGAGTGGTTAAGCAAATTAGAGTAAGCGATTTGGAAACAAATCCAATAAGGTTTTAAAAGGGTTTAAGTCAAAATTGATTGAGTTAAATGTTAAGAAACTGAATTTAGTCAAATGTGGAATTTGAACTAAGGGATTTCAAATGTAAGAAATGGTTTACGAAACCAGTTCGAAATCGAGATAGAAAAGGAGATTTTGGTGAGTTATTTAAGTGACAAGCTGATATGATTCTAAGGTAAGAACGGGTTGATCAAGGTCTGAGAAGTAACTAAAATAACCCAACTTGATTGACTTCACTATTATCAAGGAATAATATTAGTTTGAAGCGAGTGAAGGTGTTGAAATGGGTTTTACCCTATACGAGGAATATCCAACTCCAACGCAAGGATTTGGGAAAGTAAATAATTATTGCAAATATTAGTTTTCAAAAGAAATAATAATAGTGATTCCAAATTATATCGAACATTTGTTATTGAATTAGAGTTTATCGAATATAGTAGAGTTAATCAAATATAGTTACTCAGAAAGAATTGCCATTGCGTACGACTGCTAGCGTAATTCGCAGGGCTACAGATAGCCTACGGCGGTCGGATGTTTCCTGAGGGAATCAGGCGTAACCATTGTAATCGCTGCGATCTAGAGTCAAGCGAATGGAGTTAAGTCGAATATTAATTAACCGATAGGAGTAATCAAGTCAAGTTAGTCGAGTTAAATAAGTCGAGTTAGTCAAGTTAGAGTTGATCAATCAAAGTAAATCAATCAGAGTTAATCAGAGAAAAATGTGGTTTATATCGTTAAGTATATTTCAAAGAGGTCAATTTGTGTTAAGTGCTGAATCAGCAAACTGATGTTATTCATACATTTGTTATTCGATAGTTAAATCACCGACTATCGAAGTTGACCAATACGATTGCTGGTACGGAAAGACCGGGATCGAATTCATATTCGAAAACCATTCCAACCAACAAATACGTATAAAGATCAGAAGATGATCGAGATGGAGTATTGAAGACTATGGATTTTCATAAACGAAAGGACTGCTAATAATCTCTGGTTAGCTCCCAGAGATAAACTGTGGTTCTGTCATGGTTGAAATCTACAGGTTGCAAGGACTTCTCCCTACTGATCCATGGGGTGATTCCTATATGAGATGCAGTAGGAGAGTACCTTCGGTTCATCCTGTTCCTGGATGACTTGTATGGACGAGTGTCTGATAGAGTATTTCCAAAGGACCACGTACGTTGATTTCTTCAAACGTATTATAGTTGGTTAGCTCCCAACTAGAGTATTTTTGTGGACGTCAATTAGTGATATCCAGAGGATCTGACGATGTGGCATTCAAAGTGAATTGTGGCCAGATGGGTAAAGGTAAATTCTAGCCTCAAGCCTCATCAACTGGGAAATGACAAAAATCGGGCAGGCAGCATGGCTATGTGGATCGCTCACATTAGGGTGTATGATCACCTATCTAGAGAAATTTCATTTGCTTCTTTAATCTATATTCGATGCTGTCCCTTTTTGGGCAGGCGGTTGCTGATCCCAACCGTCGGTGATGTACATTCGATACACTCAAGCGAAATGAGTGGTCGGTCATGTGAGGGTCGGGTTGCAAGACGTTCTTGTCGAACCCAGTGTATTTGCCTCTAGAGATACACGTTCGGAAGGTGGACCCATACCTCGTCAAGGTTGGAATACAATATCCAATAAGCGCCCGCGGTTTTGGTTTGTATACTATATATGGGGAGCGTGAGATGCAAGCGTTCCTCTGGATTGATATTTATTTGTATTTAGACATTATGATAATATCAGATCAAAGTATGATTTCGAAAATGGTTTGGGTTATGGTAAGGTAAAAACCGTTCGTGTTTATGTGTGGACTAGTCTTACTATTATCCTTTGATTTCATAAAGGATTTTCCAAAGTTAAGCAAGTGTGTGTTATGTGAATTTATCACTGATAGTATTCCAGACTGACCCGGTGTATTTTGTTTAAATCAAATGTGCTCGGGCCAGACCGAGTATGTTCCAGGTTAGGTTTCGCTTGGAGTTTCAGGAGCTGGAAGCATGAGGCTTCACCGCTAGTTATATTCAGTTATTATTCCGCTGTGCAGTTATATGTTATGCTCTGATGATTGGTATGTATATACAATTCTTTTGTATAAAGAGATTTGATATTATATTTTATCTATTCCACTGTGAGATTCTGATGTGGTGTTCTTCTTCTTTCTTCTATTCTAATATTTCTTTCTTTCTTATCTCACCATCTAAATTCTTTCTAAAACTATCCAGTATTTTCGGTGCTTGGAGGATCGGCATGTGATACGGTAAGGGTATTTATGTCGATTTTCGGGGTCGAAAACTGCTGGGTCGTTACTGTGGTATCAGAGCTATTTGTTTAGAGATAACCTTGGCTCTGTGGTGTGACTCAATAGAGATGGGGTTAGCAATACCCTAGATTGAGTATATATATACGAGAGAGCGTATTTGTATTTTGATATAAAAAAAAATTTGAATTTTTTTTTTTTTGCCCAATTTATTAAAGTAAAGGTTATTGTAGTATGGGCAAATCAATTGAATTGGTTAATGATGATTTTAATGCCATAATTAGATGGTGCTGTTGATTTCTAGAACGTGAACTTGAAATAGATAGACTTGGTTGAAAAACCAAAGATGAAATAAATAATTTGGATAAACAATTTAACATTAACAAATCTGAATGGATAACTGAAGTGATTATAAATAATCATAGTCTTGTATGAATTAAATTGTGCATATAAATGGTTGATATGAATGATATGGGTATTTTGAACCTAATTAACATTTGTTTGGAAACTAATGAATTGGTTGAGTTGAGTATAGGTGCTGAAGTGCCAGTTCAGCTTTAAAATCCATTCAAGAGAAAAGTCTGGAGTTAATTGAATCCAGTTGAATAAAGAGCTGCAAGATAATTTAGCAAGCTCGAATATAATATTTCGCTTATTGCATAATAACGCTCGCCAAAAGGTACGCCTACGCAAATATGAAATTTTGGTTTCTTTGAGTTTTGGATTTGAATTTTTTGGATTTTCCGACCATGAGAGTCGATGTCTACATATTTCTTGATCCTGCAATATTGCAGATGTCCCTCCGTACAGGGGAGACTCTACCGAAATTTTTCCAGAATTTAAGGTATTAGAAAATTTTTGGAAAATTCTTTTCTTTGAAATAAATTGGTTTTAAAACCAATTGGGTCGGTTTGAAAATAAATTCGATTTTAAAATTAATTCTTTTTGAAAAGATAAAGAGATTTAACATTTCTTCTATCTTAGTAATTTCGAGGACGAAATTATTTTAAGGGGGAAGGAATGTAACGACCCGTATTTTCTGCCTATTTATTAGGGTTATTTTAAATATTTTATTTATTTAAAATAGTGGTTCGAATTTAAATAATCGAATTTAACGATTTTATTTTGAATTTATTATTTAAATAAATAATAAAATAATATTTATTTCCCAGAATATGGGAAAATGTTGAATTTGAAATATATTGTGACCAGGCAATTTAAAGTGGTCAAATATTGGTTATATTGAAAATACAGCGACAATTTCGTTTAATAAACGACGGTCGAGCGTGTGGTTTATAATTTAATTAAATAATGAGCTGCAGCGGGGCGGCAGTTCACGTTTTGGCATTTTGAACTTCAATGGGTCGTATCGGGTTCAAAATAAGCCGGATTTCCTCGAAACAAGAAACGTCGGGACCGGTTTGACGATATCTTTCCAATGGCAGAGTAAAAACCAGTTTTCATCGTGAAGATTTTTCTTTATGTCTAAATAAAATTTCTAAATGATCGTTGTAGAATCGTTTATCGACCGTAATGGTTTATTTGTTATAACTAGATATCGGTTTCAAATTTAGACAATATTCTTTTGAGACATAGTGATGAATTAATTTTTAGAATTTTACTGTAATTTTTAATTAATTAAATATGCAACTTTTTATTTGGAGTATTTTACACCCTATATCAACATTTCAGGGTTTCACAATATAAATTAACCTACCGATATTATTATATTTTTGGGATCGTGGCACCTCGCTGGACATGACCGTATTCTTATTTTTGTCCGTAGTAGTTCAGACATGAAAACGATTTTATTTAATGGTTAGCGGTGAACATGATTAACGGTTATGGGGAAATTTAATACTATAGGTAATAAGATAAAATATTTAATCTCTAAGAAATTAGAGTGCACTCCTAACCTTTCAAATCGAATTCAAGAACAATTCTATAGACCATATCTTTGTTCCACCTTCGGTACTGACTGGCACATGGCTAATGTAATGCATAGTAACGCAATCTATTTGAAATGAAAGGATGCAGCCCACTTTGACATTTGTGACAAAAGACAGTGCCGCTCTGGAGATAAATGAAATCTCTGTGTATTCTTTATCTTATGTCTGCCAAATGAAGTGACCCATCACCTTAAATTCGAAGTTTGTGGTTGCTCTATTGTAGCTAGCCTTTCTTGATACGAAAAGAAAACAAAAATCTTAACCTATCACTTTCTCATCACATGCACTCTGATCCATTTTTATCTACCCAAGCCTCTAAACAAGTCGTATAGGTAGATGTGAAAGGAGAAACTCGTACATGCCAACGTGAAAGATGCAGCTTCTCTGAAGATTTAAATCACAGTAGCCTATCTATCTAGTATTGATCTAGGAAAGTGGAACCTTGCCGACAAAGTATTCCTTATGAAAATGACATGTCAGTTGCGTGTTTCCCAGACATCCTTCTTCTATATATATCGTGCTAATTTCTTACATTTGCTCACGGGTAAAAAAAATCTAACCCAAAATAATTTATTAGAAAAAGAAAGAGTGGGACATGGCGTTGGCCATTTGGGTGCAGGAGGAAGGTCAGTGCGCCAAGATGAGAAGTTGGTGTTTTGCATGAGGTTAAGGCAAGTAAAGGGTGCTGCGGCATTTTGTTTCGGGGATTAACGTGAAGAATTTGTGGACAGGGTCGGAAGGGGAAGGGGTGTGGTGAGGTGGCACATCGATTACGAGTGGTGGCGATGGGTCCGGCGTTGCGTGGCCAGAGTTCTGGTCGTTTTAACGGAAATTGGGTTCTTCCGTGGTTTGGGATCTGGTGGCGCCTACAAGCCGCGATAGGGGGTGGGACCGGTGGGAGGAGCAGGCCAGGACAGCGGCGGTTCTGATGAAGGGTGGCTGATGGATTCCGGTGGTATGAGGGTGGATCGGCGACGGGTTGAACGTTGAGAGGTGCGTGTGTTTTCAGAGCGAAAGGAAGAGGATCAGAGAAAAACTGATAGAAGAAGGAAAACGTGTTTTCCTATAATTAATGATGACGTAGCACTTACACTTAGTCAAGGTAATTAATTAGCTTTGTTAATTAATTTATTAATATGGTTTAAAATGGCAAATATATATATATAACTTGAAATAAGCGTATCTCACTCATACGATAATGAAATCTGATGAAACTGGATCCGTTGGGATCGCAGGGACGAGCCCTAGGCGATGGCACTGACTAGACTCTGATCTGACACCATTGAAAATTCAGCCAATTTTGAACGGTCGTCCAAAACTAAAAGCGACAAACGCGTCAACCATCGACCAGAACAAACTCTGGTGAGTTAATTCTCACACCTTCTGGAATTCTGTAATGTGATACATCCACAGAAAATTATATTTTACAGTTAACAGTTTAAATTGATTAATTGGATGCGATGGATGCAAATTGTTTGTTTACTATTGATTGATTTCAGTTGTTTATATCTCGTCAATTACTTTATTTGTATATTTTTTTTAACTGACGTCTGGGATGCAGAGAAGGACAGGTTGGAGGGATCCGACCGGATTCCTCAATATAAACTGTATTTTTGTTTATGGGGCATACATATGAATTGTTCACCCTGACTGACACCAAACCTTGTTCGAATGTTGATAGTGAATATATATCCATCGCTGTTGTGCTTAAAATCAACTGACTATGTTGACTGAGTCATTGGCAGTTAATGGCCCTAATGTGTGGTTGTAACGTCGTTCGACCGTCAGGTGTATCGACGGGGTTTTAAAGTTATAAATTATTTATAACTGGATTAAAGTGATTCAATTATTTTATATGAGGGTTTAAATTGGGAAATTATTAAATAAATATTTTTTAATCGAGTTAAAGGAAATTATTTAAATGTTTGGATCAGTCGTAAAAGTAGAGACCCAAGGGATTTACCTACAAGTTGATAAAACGGGATAATGGTTTTAAATAATTAAATAGTGATTTAAATTAATTAAGTTATTTAATTAATTTAAAAAGGGAAATGCTGGTGAAAGTCAGTTAAAAGTTATCTGAGACGTACGGTAAATAAATTCAACTGTTCTACTTGGAAATGATAATTGAATTAAGCTGATTTGAATTTCTAAGTTTATTTGTTAAATTTTAATGTTAGTTAATGTTTGATTAGCTATAATTAAAGTAATTACCAAACCATTTGGAGTTAACATAGTGGATAATTATTTAATAAGTTGTTGAAAGTGATTAATGTTTCCATTCCCAATTAATAGCAAAGTAAATTATTTAGATAATTAATTATTATTTTTATTGTTAGAACAATGGGTTTTAATTGGGATTTAGTCAAGAAATGATTTAGTGGCAATACGGTTTGGTCAAAGAGATGATAAGCAAGGTTAGAAAGGGATTTAAAATCCGAGTATTCAAACGAGAATGGTAAATGTGATTAGTAAGTAGCTGGGGAGATTTAAATAAAGTTTTACTTACTTATTCAATTAAGTAAAGTAAATTCAAGTGAAATGAATCCTTTAAGGGAAATGATTATGAATTGGAAACAACTCGAATATGGTAATAGATTAAAGCTAAGTATTAAGAGTGGTTAAGCAAATTAGAGTAAGCGATTTGGAAACAAATCCAATAAGGTTTTAAAAGAGTTTAAGTCAAAATTGATTGAGTTAAATGTTAAGAAACTGAATTTAGTCAAATGTGGAATTTGAACTAAGGGATTTCAAATGTAAGAAATGGTTTGCGAAACCAGTTTGAAATCGAGATAGAAAAGGAGATTTTGGTGAGTTATTTAAGTGACAAGCTGATATGATTCTAAGGTAAGAACGGGTTGATCAAGGTCTGAGAAGTAACTAAAATACCCCAACTTGTTGACTTCACTATTATCAAGGAATAATATTAGTTTGAAGCGAGTGAAGGTGTTGAAATGGGTTTTACCCTATACGAGGAATATCCAACTCCAACGCAAGGATTTGGGAAAGTAAATAATTATTGCAAATATTAGTTTTCAAAAGAAATAAGAATAGTGATTCCAAATTATATCGAACATTTGTTATTTAATTAGAGTTGATCGAATATAGTAGAGTTAATCAAACATAGTTACTCAGAAAGAATTGCCATTGCGTACGACTGCTAGCGTAATTCGCAGGGCTATAGATAGCCTACGGCGGTCGGATGTTTCCTGAGGGAATCAGGCGTAACCATTGTTATCGCTGCGATCTAGAGTCAAGCGAATGGAGTTAAGTCGAATATTAATTAACCGATAGAAGTAATCAAGTCAAGTTAGTCGAGCTAAATAAGTCGAGTTAGTCAAGTTAGAGTTGATCAATCAAAGTAAATCAATCAGAGTTAATCACAGAAAAATGTGGTTTATATCGTTAAGTATATTTCAAAGAGGTCAATTTGTGTTAAGTGTCGAATCAGAAAACTGATGTTATTCATACATTTGTTATTTGATAGTTAAATCACCAACTATCGAAGTTGACCAATACGATTATTGGTATGGAAAGACCGGGATCGAATTCATATTCGAAAACCATTCCGATCAACAAATACATATAGAGATCAGAAGATGATCGAGATGGAGTATTGAAGACTGTAGATTTTCATAAACGGAAGGACCGCTAATAATCTCTGGTTAGATCCCAGACATAAACTGTGGTTCTGTCATGGTTGAAATCTACATGTTGTAAGGACTTCTCCCTACTGATCCGTGGGGTGATTCCTATATGAGATGCAGTAGGAGAGTACCTTCGGTTCATCCTGTTCCTGGATGACTTGTATGGACGAGTGTCTGACAGAGTATTTCCAAAGGACCACGTACGTTGATATCTTCAAATGTATTATAATTGGTTAGCTCCCAACTAGAGTATTTTTGTGGACGTCAATTAGTGATATCCAGAGTATCTGACGATGTGGCATTCAAAGTGAATTGTGGCTAGATGGGTAAAGTTAAATTCTAGCCTCAAGCCTTATCAACTGGGAAATGACAAAAATGGGCAGGCAGCATGGCTATGTGGGTCGCCCCCATTAGGGTGTATGATCACCTATCTAGAGAAATTTCATTTTCTTCTTTAATCTATATTCGATGCTGTCCCTTTTTGGGCAGGCGGTTGCTGATCCCAACCGTCGGTGATATACATTCGATACACTCAAGCGAAATGATTGGTCGGTCATGTGAGGGTCGGATTGCAAGACGTTCTTGTCGAACTCAGTGTATTTTCCTCTAGAGATACACGTTTGGAAGGTGGACCCATACCTTGTCAAGGTTGGAATCCAATATCCAATAAGCGCCCGCGGTTTTGGTTTGTATATTATATATGAGGAGCGTGAGATGCAAGCGTTCCTCTAGATTGATATTTATTTGTATTTGGACATTATGATAATATCATATCAAAGTATTATTTCGAAAATGGTTTGGGTTATGGTAAGGTAAAAACAGTTCGTGTTTATGTGTGGACTGGTCTTACTATTATCCTTTGATTTCATAAATGATTTTCCAAAGTTAAGCAAGTTTGTGTTATGTGAATTTATCACTGATACTATTCCAGACTGACCCGATGTATTTTGTTTTAAATCAAATGTGCTCGGGTCAGACCGAGTATGTTCCAGGTTAGGTTTCGCCTGGAGTTTCAGGAGCTGGAAGCAGGAGGCTTCACCGCCAGTTATATTCGATTATTATTCCGCTGTGCAGTTATATGTTATGCTCTAATGATTGGTATGTATATACAATTCTTTTGTATAAAGAGATTTGATATTATATTTTATATGTTCCGCTGTGAGATTCTGACGTGGTGTTCTTCTTCTTTCTTCTATTCTAATATTTCTTTCTTTCTTATCTCACCCTCTAAATTCTTTTTAAACTATCCAGTATTTTCGGTTCTTGGAGGATCGGCATGTGATACCGTAAGGGTATTTATGTCGATTTTTGGGGCCGAAAACTGATGGGTCGTTACAGATGTTGTTCATTTCAAATTTAATGAATTATTTCGAAATGATATTTTCTTAAGTGAAAACAAATGTTTTCCCAATTTTGGACTAGGAATGTTTTATAAAACAGAAAGGATTTCGAGGAATAAACTTGATGATTTCGAAATGATTTCATAAAGTATTATGTGTTTAACATTGTGGTACAACATATAACCGATTAGTTGCTATTGATGATGTATCTGTTTGGTGGCGGAGAATTTATTCTCTTGCTTAACACCCTTCTTTGAGACGTATAAGCTCAAAGGTTATGCCATTAATAGTAATTGATCATATGTGTGAATTGCTAATGTAAAGTACTATATTTTGGAAAGTACTTGTGATTATTATGTTGTGAAATGATTTTCCCTACTTAGGGATATGAAATGATTTTGTATATGGCTAAAGATTCGGGTAACCCTGGATGACAAAAGTGTGAGGGCGGTGGATTTTCTCCGAGGGCGTGGGAGGTGCATCATCGGTGTAGCCTGCTCCATGGTGGGAGGTGCGCACACACACACACATACATACATATATATATATATATATATATATATATATATATATCGAGTTGGAGAGGCGCGTACAACCTTGTCTGAGCGTCGTTCCCGATATTTGGTTGCATACTTGTTTGTATGCATTGCTATGTTTTGGAATTCATATTTCCAAAGATTTGGCTTGAGATCCTGAAGTGAAATCTACATTGATATAAAAGCTATATATGCATGTAAAAATGATTTGAAATAAGAAATCGGGAAATAAAGTCCCAAGAAATAATTTATGTAAAGTGAATTGGATTTGGAAAATCCAAATTTGGGGTTAAACCTAAATGGGCAGATTGGAAAATTTCATGTTGTATGATGCATTGTAGATTCATACGTCTATTATTGTTTATTGTTTGTGCACTGGCAATCCAGTGGAGTAATCCCGTTCCGCGTTAGCAGCGTGGTCCCGTGATATGCCATATTTATATGAGTTAATAAAAATTGTTTTTAGTTCTCACACCAGTCCCATGAGTGACTCGGAGTTTATTGTTTCTTCCTGAACTCTAGGTGCCCATATTTTCCCCATGGGCAGTCAGTAATTTTGGTTTTGCAGATTATTTCATTTAGCAGGATTTTGGATTGAAGCTTAAAGCTATGTTCAGAGCATTGATAGTCTTTCGTTGTGTTAGTTTATTTGTTTCTGCTGCATTGTATTACATTTATTGTAAATTTATTTTCCTTTGTATATTATTTTCGATACTTTGATATTCTATACTCTGATGTAACATTTATATGATGTTTATAAAAGTCTTATGTTATATGTTCTGATGCGTTGTGCACCCAAAGTTAGCATATCCATTTTTTTGGCTCGATTTAAGTTGGTTTAACGATCGATTTGGATCGACCGAGAAGGAGGGTCACTACAAATAATGTTTATGGTGGGAAGCAAAAAAAAAAGGGGCAAAACTAACAAAATATTTAAAGTTTCAATTGAAATTTAACAAAATACCCCGCCTCTAAACCTCTCTAACACACACTCTCAGGTTCAATTAGGGCTGAAAGTTCAAGTTTACAAGCTTAATTGGGGTTCGATTTGGGCAAGTTCGAGTTCAAGTTTGGGGTTCGTTTGGGTTTCAGATTTCAGTTAGGGCTTTGATTTAATCTGCTGCTTAAGGTATCACTCAATGTATATTTCAACTTTTTCTGATTTGATTATTGTGTTGCCTAATTTTCTACTTTACTTGTGCCTAATTTACTGCTTTAAGTTATCACTCAATGAATGACGAGGAAAAACTATGGGCGAAACTTCCTGAGTTCAATGAAGGTACATCAGTGGAGTGAAACTTTTTCTTCGAAATACCTTTTCTAGATTTGCTTTAGGTGATGAAATTACATGCACTTGCAAAAAGTGTCATAATCGCAAGTGGCAATGTTAAGAAGTAGTCTACAACCATTTGATTTGGAATGGTCCATCTGAATTGTACATGAAATGGATTTGTGAGGTTTCCTATTTAGATCCTGAAACGAGCGATAAAGATATGGATTGTGAAGCAAAAATAAATTTTGGAGATAATCTCGATGAGATGTCGCAATGTACTTGTGGAAATATACAGAACAATGAAGATGGATCTTCTGATTGATCAAATGGAATTGATGTCAATGCTAGAAAATTTCATCAACGTGTTGAAGATGGAAAACAACCATTATATCCTGGGTGTACTAAATTTTCACGATTAAGTTTCATTGTCAGGCTTTATTCTTTTAAATGCCTACACAGAATCACTGAGTCTGCATTCAGCGATTTATTAGAGTTGATGAAAGAAGCTTTTCCACAAGCCCATATCCCTTTATCTTTCAATGCTACCAAAAATATCATTAAAGATTTAGGCCTCGATTACCTAATAATACGTGCATGTCCAAATGACTGCATTCTACATTGGGCATAAAAGAAAGGAAAATAACTGCAAAAGTTGTGGTTTTTCAAGGTGGGTTATACCGGAAGAGAAAGTGGCTATTGACAAAGATTCGGAGAAGTGGATTCACAAAGTACTAGCAAAAATGATGCGTTATTTTCCACTAAAATGAAGGTTGCAAAGGATGTTCATGTCCAAGGAGTAAGCAGACCTTATGTTATGGCATGGAGTGGGACGAAAAAATAATGGCAGACTTCGACATCCAGCTGATGGCGCGGTATGGAAGACGATGGATGCCAATTATTCTCATTTTTCATCAGAAAACAGAAATATCAGGTTAGGAGTAGAATCTGATGGATTCAGTCTTTTTCGGACAATGATTATACAGTTCAGCACATGGCTGATCGTATTGGTAAATTATAATCCTCCACCTTGGTTATACACGAAGACAGAAAATTTGATACTTTCAACCCTTATCCCTGGTCCAGAGTCTCCTAACAATTACATTGATGTCTACATGCAGCCTCTTATTGCAGAATTGAAAGAATTATGGGATCTTGGCATACAAACTTATGATGCCTTCACTGGTGATAATTTCACATTACGTGCAAGCGAGCTATGGACGATCAGTGACATTCCGGGCTACACAATGTTATCTGTGTGATGACGCCCATAACCCCTGCACTAAACAAGATGAATAATGCGCTGAAAGGTGTGCCAAGAAGCTATGGATGATTGTCAGAGTAGGTAAACAACATCGGAACCTGTCGTAGAACTCACAGCGCAAGGATAAAATATAATAGAACATATACAATAGGTAATAGTAGTGAACCATCATATAGCAAACTTTTCAAACTTTCACAACATCCTAAAAGATTATCCCAACAACATAGGAAATATCAAGTATGTACATAAGGACTCATTACAACACTCATAGAACAACTCAAACAGTGGAAATAGAAATACTGAATAGTAGTAAAAGTAATACGCCAGCCTCCTGCTCGCCTTCGCACGGCAGCATCGTCCTCACTAATCACCTGTCACCTGCTACTTAGTATGCCCATCCACAACCGGATGAAAAGCCAAGGTAATAAGAGGAAACATAAAACCTTGAGTCAGACAACAGTCTTAGTAAGCGATAAAATAGCTAATAAACTTCAACAATAAAGTATATGAGAATGGATAGATAAACATACTAATCTACCTACAACACCAGAGAAGAATTCAACCCTATCTTGCCCACATCGGACAGGGATAGCCTTTACAATAAACAATTCAACCATTCATCCATGAAGACCAAAACACCATTCTGTGACGGCCCGGATTTTCGGTCATTTTAATTTGGATATTTAATTTTGTTTTAAATATTTTAATTAGTGGATTTTTAATAATTAATTCGTTAATTAAAACAAAGTTTAAACGTATAATTTATATTAATTATAAGCGAGCTTGAAATGGCGCGGTAGTTCATAATATTCAGTTTTGAACTTCAATTGGATATACAGGGTCCGATATAAGTCGGAATATCGTGAAACGAGAAACATTTGAATTAGTTTGATTATAATTTTCTAATGAAACACAAAAATCAGAATTTCGTGTTGTAGATTGTTAGTTATGTCCAATTCAAATTTTTAAATAGTCGCTATGGAAATTATTAATAAACGATAACGTTTATATAATATATTTAATAACGTTTTCTATATAATTTAATAGCGGTTAACTCGAGAATTTTGAAGCTGAGTTATAATTTGATATTAAGTAAATCTGAAGTGATATTCCATTAGAATATATATTTCTGTCGATGATAACTCATTTATTTTTGGAATTTATAGTTTCGAGATTTATTTAAATATTTATCGATAATATTTTATATACTATTTATATATTTACGGCCCTTGCTGCAGTGACATACACAGCGATATAAAATCATTTTTATCGCGAAAATAAAATCCTCAAGCTACGCATAACAAATCAGAGAGACGAATGCAGTATATATATAAGAGACGAATCATGATTTTCACTGAAACAGTATATATATATTTATTTATTTACAACAGCAAATAGGAATTTCCAACAAAATTACAAAGCATAAAGGAGGAAAAGAAAATAATTTAATAAGGTGATGTATAGATGAATGCAAAGAGTAAATTTACTTGGATAAACAAGCAGTGATGAAGAAATCTATATAAAATGTTAGAAGCTGTGGTATTTGGACTATTTTAGCATGTTGCTTGTTGACCTGTATTGCCCAGATATATTACATGAGCCATAGGTACATTAATTCTAATTAGATGTACAAGATTAATTAACCGACTTAATACTGAAGCCAAGGAAAATTGTCAGCCAAACTATTTAATAACATAGAAATGTACAAAATAAAATCAAATACAAAAAGGGAAATATAAAATAGGATGGAATAGTTTCACATCCATGAGCCCTGCACAAGATATTTTGCCAATATGCATTTACAAAGTGACGCAACCCATCCCATACAGATCATGTTTACTTTGGCAAAACTTCCACCATCAATCTTGAATGACAATAGTTGGCGACAATGGTACAAACAACTCAGCGAATTAGCAAACAATTTTATTTCAAATTTGAAAGTACCAATCTACAACTATTCTGAAAATACGAAGATCAAATCAAATAAAGAAAAAAAAGAGGACAAGACAAATAAACTAGGAAAAGAAGGAGAAATATATATATATATACATATTGACAATTTTTTCATACTCCAATACAAGATATTTTGGCCAAGCCGAATTACAACTCACTGACATGAACTCATACAGTAGAAATAGAAAAAAAATACAACAAGGACTTGGCATCTCTCCATGTACAAGAGCTTTTGGCAATGTACATATACAAAGGGGCGCATACTCATCCAAACAGCCATTGAAGGATATGTACTCGGCAGAATTTCCACATCACTTTTGATGAATGACAACACGCTAAGAAACAAAGGAGACTGCTCAAACAACTCCTACCTAGCCTATTCCACCTAGCTGTTGCACGCGCACCCTATTTTGAGAAGACATTACATGTTAAAGCTCTCAACCCATAGACACGGTACGTTTCTCTCCCCAATCTATTCAAGTCAGTAGACCAAGGCACAACTATTTCTGAAGAGAAAACACATAGCCGCAATGCCCACTAAAGGGACATGGTGCATATCCTCAAATCCTCGTTTTCCTATAAATACCACTGTGTTACCCTGAACTCCCCAAGCCAAAAATGGTTCACAATGCAAATGACCCAGTTCGTGACCGAATGCACCCAATTAAGTCATGCACTAAGAAAGAAAAGAAAGAAAGAAACTACAGCAACAAATTCGATTTTTCCATCCCACAAAATTCACGTTTTATCCACTTATTCACCAATTATTTAACAGCAACAATATAAATAATGAAGAGATCAGGGCGCTGACCTATTTTGACGAGATTCGACGCAACGCGGAGGGGGTAAAATTCGCTTGAGGACCGGATCTTGGTGGTCGATTTGCGCGTCAATGAAGGCACTAGGAGGGACGCGGTTAGGGCTGGAGAAGGAGCTGTTTACGGCGCCGGATTTGGGGTATCCGCGGGAACTTCGGTTGATGGAGGAGTGGGAGGTGCCGCGTTTTGATTTTGACAGAGTAGGTTTTCTTTATTTGGACGGAAGAAAACAAAAGAGGAGCAAATTGGATTAAAAGTAGTGGATCCGTTCTTTAATGAAGGGGGTTGGTGTACAAAGAGGCGGCTCCGTTTTTAAGTGGAAAGAATTCTAGTGGGCCGGGTTTTGGGTTAACACGTGCAAGGGGATTGGCCTTCAAGGACGGGTGGGCTTGGGAAAAACATGGAATCTAATTCCAGTGAACGGATAAATGGCCAGCTAAGGTTTATTTTATAATAACTAGGGTAACCTATATTAAGAGTTAATTAATTTATATTTTAAACTAGTATTGATTATGATATTTTAGATCGTGGCAGAGTTGTAATAATTGCGCTAGAATTCTGGAAACTTCAGTCACAACTTGGAGTAAGGCTGGAACCGATGAAGCACAAAGTGAAGGAGTTGACCTGTAATAATTTTAAGACCAAGTAATTAGTTCGTTAATTTAATTTAAATTAATTAGTTAATTATTAAATTAAAGTTAAATTTGAATTTAAATATTAACAACGTATTCATGTCTTATCAGAATTGTCCGATTCAAATTAGACCGGAACTGTATTAACGAGCACGATGGTATGAAATGGAATTAAATTGGACAGGGTTGGAATTGTCTGGAACAAGCGGTGTATACAACGTAGATCAAAGTGAGTATAACTCACTCAGTTCACCCACTTATATTTTATAAGTAGGGTTTAAATTTTGTGTGCTATGGTTGTTTACTGTTTTGCTAATTGTTGAATGATACTGTTATTGACTGAGTAAATTAAATTAAATGTTTATTTAATTTAATTAAAACCAAATCATTATTCTAATGATTAGAACTGACTGGGGTAACTTACCCAATCGGTCGCGTTTATATTTTTATAAACACGTTAAATTAAATGGTTAACATTGAATTATCGTTGATGGATGATTATTGGAATTATCAGTTTAGTATATATATCCCCATGAATAGTGGTTATATTGAAATAACATATTTATGCAGGGAAGGACAGGTTGGAGGAATACAACCTAATTCCTCAAATTTATCGTTTATTTTCATATGATCATTATATGAACTGTTATACCCATATGGTTATGGAATTAGTTATTAGTTGTATACCCAAATGCAACATTTGTTTGGTTATTAACCAACGTGTGATATTGGCTGAGAAATTTATAGCAGAAGGTCGAAATACAAACTGTATATAAAGGTTGATTTACCGTCAGGTGAAACGAAGTTATGAAATTTATTTTTAGCTAAATATAGATTTTAAATATATTTTTAAATGAAGTTTTAAAATAAAATAAACCAACCACATATATATATATATATATCGTTTGTTTTAACCGTTGTTTTTATACCAAAATATACCGTGTGCGAAGCACGTGCTTCGTTCAAATTACTGAATAATTTTATAGAGCTGGTTTTTATATTGAAATGGATAAGCAAGTGGACGGGAATTAACGGGGCGATTAATAATCGGGATTTATTGTTTTTAAGAAACAAATAAAACGAGATTTATTGGGACATACATTATTGTTTGATAATCAAAGTGAATGGGATTATTTGAATAAATAATGTTATTTATTAATTTAAATGAAGAGACGAGTTAGAACTGATCAATGGGTTAATCGTGTTTTCAGATTTACCAAGCCGACTGTTTTAATGCAAATTAATTAAATTAGATTGTACCAATTAATCTAATGAAATAATTTAGCGAATAACTGTTTAACTCAATGAGATTTTAAAAAGGAAATTAGATTCCAGTCAATGATGAAGAAAATAATAATTGTTATTTCTTTTAAGGGGTTACTTCTTAAATGAAGTTCATTTAAATAAGGAATTAAAGTTAGAAATGAAATATAATTTAGTTGCAAAGGAAGGTTATGAACGGGACTATATTTAAAGTGAATTTGGTAAAGGAGGCTGTAAAGTGATTTTTAAGCAAATAAGGTAAGCTTAAAATAAAGGTTACTTAATATTTTAAGTAAAGGAAATCGAGATGGAAAAAGGACTTTATATTAAATCATAGATGTGTAAACGAATTATGGATATGAAGATGGGGAGTCAAAGCGTTAAATTGAAAATTAACGTTACCTAATAATGACAGTAAGTATTATGGATGAAATCAAAGTAAGATTTCCCGAAGGAAATGATTTAAAGCATTAGGAAAAGGGATTTCCGTAATTGAATCTGGTAAGATGTTTAGAAATAGGATTTGAAACAAAAATCCAGATAATAAGACAAATAGTTTTTAAAGGAGTTAAAGTTTAAAAAGTTAATGTGTATTAATATTTTACTAAATCAATGAATTTAGTAATAACCACATATTTAAAAAGGGGATTTCAAAAGAAATAAAGTTTTATAAAACCATATTTTTATACAATAGTGAAGTGGTATTAAAATGAATAGGAATTTTTAATTACAATTCATATTTATCTTAAGATAAGAATGATGTTGATCAAGGTCTGAGAGGTAATTAAAATACCCCAACTTAAACAACTTCAAGATTATCAAAAGATGATATGAGTCGTGATAATGGAGATGTTAAAGTAAATTGTTTTGGAAAAGTATTAGTGTAACTTTATTTAAAGAATTTGGATACATATACATGATGGGATTCCAAAAAAAACGAAAGAAAGAGGGGCTTGTGAATACGAAATGGTATTTCCATAGGAAATAAAGAGGGGCTTGGGAATATGAAATGGTATTTTCATAATAATGGAATAAAAGGGGATTTTGTAACAAGTGTTAACGATGGTAAGTAAATTGATGTCGATGATAAGTAATGCAGTGGCAAATATTTTTTAGGAGAGTAACAGGAAATTGGATAGAATTTTAAGGTATTTTCTTTAAGTTTTTAAAATGAATTGAGGATATTTATATATTAAAACTGATATATTATTTTAAATGGTCAAGTGATGTTGTGTAATAAACCAGTGGATTTCTTTTATTTTTATGATTTGTTTGTTTTGATAGTTAAATAACCGACTTTCTAAATCATGCCCAATGTGTTGTTAATACGGAAGGACCGGGATCGAATTTATATTCGAAAACCATTCCGAACCAGTAAATATGTAAAAGATGTTGGTTGAAGATGGAGCAGTTGAAGACCATGGATCATCATAAGCGGAAGGACTACTTACCGAATTTCTCTGGCTTGCAACCAGAGTTATTTGTTTTATGATTTTGTCGTAGTTGAAATCTATGGATTGCAAGGACTACTCGCTATTGGTCCGTAGGGTGATTCCTAGGATGCAGTAGGAGAGTGTCTTCGGTTTGTCCAATCCCAAGACAATTTGAATGGACGGATGTCTGACATATTATTTCCAAAGGGATTACATACGTTGATTTCTTCAAACGTACTATAGTTGGTGGTGGAGAGGGGCACTTCTATTAGTTTAACTACTAGAGTATTTTTGTGGACGTCAGTTAGTGATATCTGATGGATCTGATGATGTGGCATTCAAAGTGAATGGTGACCAGATGTTCTGAAAGATAATTTAAACCTCAAGACTCATCAACCGGGAAATGACAGAAATCGGGCAGGCAACTTGGCTATGTGGGTCGCTCCCATTATGGTGTATTGTCACCTATCTAGAGAAAATCCAGTATTTGTCCTTCTTTCGTTTCTGTATCTTCGAATAACGGTTATGTGGGCCCAACCGTTGGTGACAAGACATTCGATACACTCAAGAGAAATGAGTGGTCGGTCATGTGTGGGCCGGGTTGAAAAACGTTCTTGTTGAACCTTGTGTATTCCCCTCTAGAGATACACTATCGGCAGGTGGTTCCATACCTTGTCATGGTCGGAATCCAATCTCCAATAAGCACCCGTGGTTTTGTTTGTATACTATATATGTGGAACGTGAGATGCAAGCGTTCTGCTAGATACTATTTATTTGTATTTAGACACTATTATAATATCAGACAAGTATTTATTTTCAAAACTGTTTTGGGTTATCATAAGGTAAAAACCGTCCGTATTTATGTGTGGATTTGGTCTTACAATTATCCTTTTCTTTTCAGAAAGGATGTTAACTTTAAAATCAAGTTGTGTGATACCTTTAAACTTAGTGGGTTTCTCACTTTGGTTCACAGACTGACCCGGTATTTGTAATGCTCGGGTTAGACCGAGGTGTACAGGTTCAGGTTATCGGATGCTGTGTTGAGACGAGTTGGAAGAGTTCAGACAGATGAAGTTATATTATTCCACTGTGTGTTGTATATGAGGACAGTTATATATATATATATGTCCAGATGTGTGATGAACTCTGGTGATTGTAAGTATATTTTCAAGTTCTCAATAAAGATTTATTTCTATATTATAATTTGTTCCGCTGCGATGTGTGACTTTGTGTTGTGATGGATCTTCTTCTTCTATTCTAATATTTCTTTCTTTCTTATCTCACCCTCTAAATTCTTTCTAATAACAATTTGGTGGTTTCGATACTTGAGTTTTGGCAAGTAATGCGGGATTATGTATTATTGTCAGAATTCGGGGCTCGAATCCCTACCGGGTCGTTACAGTGGTATCAGAGCTATTGGTTTAGCAGTAACCTTGGCTCTGTGGCGTGACTCGATAGAGATGGGGTCAATAATACCCTAGATTGAGTTGATTGTATATATATGAGAGCGTATTTGTAAATTTTATGTAAAAAAATTTAGTATTGTGTTGCTAACCGATTCAAGTATTGAGAAGCATTGAACTGGAAATGTACACAATATTGTTTTGAAAATAGGGTAAATGTAATAATTTTACCCAAAATTATATTTTTGAATAGAAAGGATATAATTTTGTTAATAAGATATGGTAGCTTGGTTGATTTATTTGAATGAAATTCAAATGGGAATTTAAATTTGACCAGAAAATTTCACATATATAGTTGTGAAGGAAAATTTTAGAACGAAATTGAAATCAGAACTTACGATAAGTTAAAACGGAATAAATTAGAGTGATGGTGTTTTAAAAATCAGAATTGGAATTATAAAATGAAATCAATCTGGTAGTTGGACGTGAAATGAGACTTAAATTGGTGAAGTAAAGATTAACGTTGAATATAAATTCAATTTACTTGGTTGAATTGATTATGTATTGGTTGTTATTTGGATATTAGATTGGCTGAACTGAATTCATCAATAGCGTAATGAAAATGTTGAATGGGTTGGAAATTAAATCCTAGTATAATGAAATTTGAACGGATCTGCTTATGAGCGAAAACTGAGGGATTTAAACCTAATTGCATATACCTTTCTGAAAAATGCCTTGGGAATTGGTGAAATTATACGGGTTGACCAATGAATATTATTTACAAATTTCATGTAATGGTCACTTACATGTTGGATTGAGTTGAATACAGGTGTTAGAAAGCTATGAGGATAAATTTTGGTTAAGTTAATCGTAATAATTTGAGCAAATATACTCAGTAACGCTCGCATGAGGAACGCCTATGCGAAATTATAATTTTTGGGGTTTTGAATTTTGTTTTCCGACCATGTGAGTCGATGAATATATATTATTTATAACTGCAATATCGCAGATGCCACTCCGTACAGGGGAGACTCTACCAAATCTTCCGGGAATTTAAATTGTTTGAAATTTTCGATATTTTTGGAAATTTTTATATTGGATTGGTTTTTGACTTAAATGAATTGGATTTAGAAAATATAATAGGCTGTAACGTTTTTCTTGCCTTAGCAATTTCTGGGACGAAATTCTTTCAAGGGGGAGAATGTAACGGCTCAGATTTTCGGTCATTTTAATTTGGATATTTAATTTTGTTTAAAATATTTTAATTAGAATATTTATGGATTTTTAATAATTAATTCGTTAATTAAAACGAAGTTTAAACGTATAATTTATATTAATTATAAACGAGCTTGAAATGGCACGGTAGTTCATAATATTCAGTTTTGAACTTCAATTGGATATACAGGGTCCGATATAAGTCGGAATTTCATGAAACGAGAAACATTTGAATTAGTTTGATTATAATTTTCTAGTGAAAGAGAAAAATCGAAATTTCGTGTTATAGATTGTTAGTTATGTCCAATTCAAATTTTTAAATAGTCATTATGGAAATCATTAATAAACGACAACGTTTATATAATATATTTAATAACGTTTTCTATATAATTTAATAGCGGTTAACTCGAGAATTTTGATGTTGAGTTATAATTAGATATTAAGTAAATCTAAAGTGATATTCCATTAGAATATATATCTGTTGATAATAACTCATTTATTTTTGGAATTTATAGTTTCGAGATTTATTTAAATATTTAACGATAATATTTTATATACTATTTATGTAACAACCCGTATTTTTGAATAACATGTTATAACATAAATGGAGGCAGAATTAAACTGTAAAATCTGAATCAAGGGAAACGGGCTATGCCATTGCGTTTGTCTCGGAAAAATACGCGAAATAGAGTCCGAGTTTTCGAAAATCGGAGTCCGTATGACCAAGATATGGCCTCGCGAAGTTTCACGAAAAATTCCCAAATTAAAGTATACTTAATTAAGTGAAATGGGTTGCGCAGAGAAATATATATATTGATATATATATATATATATATATATATAATTGAAAATTAAATAAATAAATATGCAAAAATGTTCAAAACAGCGAATTGGGAGAGGGGAATAACCGAACCGGCCGATTTTTGAGGTCGACCCAAGCCCGCTGGGTCGATTAGGGGTTAATCCAGGGTGTTTGGCTTTCAACCCGTGGGCCGATTCGCTCAAATGCAGATTTTGCATTTGGATGGTTCTCATGGTTCATCTTTAATCTAAAGGCCCTAGATGGTTCCTACACTTGACTTCTTCCCCAAGACATGCTTTGATGGCTTGGATTGAATCTAGGTTTAATCCTATGGCCTAAAACACTTGCCTAATCTATAAATAAGACCCTAACCTACCCTAAATCATCATTATTCATTCATACAACTAAACTATGGCAAAATCAATCCTCTCATGGCCTCCACTCTCTTCATAAAATTCCTAAATAAATTCTTAAGTGATTTTCCATGCATACAAGTGTTTTCAAACTTGTATGAGCATCATTAGCTTGCATTCAAGTCAAGTTTATATATTTGCATCATAAAGAAAGAGTCTTGATCATTTTGGCTCAAGGGTTTTGCTTGCATTTTGGGTTTAATTGATTTCATAAGGGCTTTGTCATATTTTTGTGACTTCTTAAGCATTGTAAGCCCTATTCTACTTTCATACTTAAACTCTAAAGTTAAATGTATGATATGCAAGTTTATATGCAAGTTTATCATGTTGTGATATGCAAGTTTATCATGTTGTGATATGCAAGTTTATATGCAAGTTTATCATGTTGTGATATGCAAGTTTATATGCAAGTATGCCAAGTTATGTTATGCAAGTTTGGGTTGAACATTTTGTTCATGCTATCATGTTATGCAAGCTTATTTTGGGTTTATGAACATAAAGCTTTAAGCTTTATGCCAAAGGTTGCATTTTAGCAACATGTAAGTTATCATATCTCTTATGATAACTTGCATGTGAGGCTAAATGCGAACTTATGGCCATCTCTACATGTCATTTAGCACCATGTATCACCAATATGCTAAGTTTGGTTTTATGCATGCTTTTGAGGCCTAAAACTGTAATATGCAAGTGTATGAACATATGAACATTTCATATGCCACCATGTTAAGCTTGTGGCTTCAATACCTTTATGTCATGATTATGCCAAGTTCCCTCTTTCTATCCTTTATGCGCTATTGCGATATGTAAGCGATGGGATTGCGTTTGGGGTTGGGTAAACTTAAAAGACATAAAACATAAGCTTGGGAATTAACCTATTAAGTTAGGTCTACCCATTGGGAATTTACATATTAAGTTAGGTCTACCCAATTGCTTGAAAACTTGTAACATGTTTTGGAAACATGATGGACATGACACTTAGAAAAGATAAGTGTGGCCAACTCGAGGTTGGGTTGAGTTTGTAGCGTAAACCTACCCGGAACCGACCGGCTTAACTAGTTGCTACAAACAATAGGACCCAATGTGAGAAGTTGGTCATGTTGTACCTTGAACCCGAGGTTAGACCAAGTTGTGGTGTAAAGCTACCCGGACCCGCCCGGCTTAACTAGTAACCACAACAAGGTCTAATGTGAGAGGTTAAGGCGCATTAAATTAATTAATGCCTCGTGATTAGGGTTAAGTCATGGTCCACTTAATACTTAACCAATTTGGGCTTGGTAGATTATTCGGGGTTAAGTCGTGAACTCATCGTTACACTTAACCAAGTTAATCCAAGATTAGCAAGAGGGTTAAACCGTACTTAACCCACTAGAAAAATCCTAGCAATGGGGGCCCACTCCAGCAGTAATCCCAAGTTAGTATCATCATGACCCTAGGGACTAGGCTAGGGTGGGGGCACGATTACTGGACTGGAGGTAAGTGACCAAAAGCGACGGCAGAGGGTACGCCGGTGTAGTTCCGGGCGGACTCTGGTCGTGCACATAGTCCGTAGCCGGAGAAAACATGCACGGGTACCAGTAGATCGGGACTGTGCACTCATGTTCATGGTGTCCAGGGGTTGACACCCTAGGGCTTGATACACCCGAAGGGTGGACCCGGCACAGTTCGACTACAATTATGATTGGGCCGTATTGACACCAACACGTGACGAGTTAGGATTAGGGAGCCGATCGACTAGACTGTTTGGTTGGACCTTGTATTAGGGTCATTTCATGTTATTGGGCCAAAGCTTGGGCCAAGGGATCAATACTTGTTTATTCAAGTCATGTTAGTTTGCTAGTACACCTGTGGTGCAAAACCTTAATCCTGATTATGCAATGACACCTTTATCTACCTTGTTAGTTAATCATCATGCTAATATATTGTTATCCTTATGTTCATCCCTGCTGCTCATGCTAGTTAACTTTATCAGTTTACATTGATTGTAGTAGGGCTTACTCAGTCTTTTTGACTGACCTGTTTTCTTTCGCCTCTTTTCTTCCGTTCCCCCCCCCCCCAGGTTCTCAGGGAGGGAATACTGGAGCTTAGCTTGGATTTCGGATTGCTTGCTTGTGGGATTTCAGCTCATGTACGGTTTCGACATGAAGCTAGCTATGGTTACCACTTAATTGGGGATAGCACTTATTTATTTCAGTTTTTCAGTTGATGTTGTTTTATCTAGACTTGTTTATTTGGAAAGCTATGTTGTACCAGACTTGTTTTGAAATGTTTTGAAATCTTCCACTGTTTTATCTATGTTATTTACTCTGTTTACATATATACATATGTTCTTGTTTTGCCTTGATATATCATTATGCATGTTTACCTGATTCAAACGCCCCTCCAAAGTCAGAGTGCTTGCAAGAGCCACCCTGGTGGAGGTGGGGTGTTACATTTGGTATCAGAGCATATGGTACGAGAAGGAACAAAAAGGCTTTTAGAAAACTTTTGGAAAACTATTTTCAAAACCAAGTATAAAGTATTTTCCAAAGAAAAGTCTAGTTTATTTTAAAGGCTATTCCCCAAAAAGCCATTAGCAAAATTCCTTCGTTTTTCTCCATTCTGAATCTGTCTTTTTCTTCGTTTTCAGTATGGCCGATAACTTTGCTATTCCGGAGGGAGTACACGTACCTGTTTGGTATAGGAGACTTTTGGAGGCTAGGGCGACCGAAGCCGGCCCTGCAGATGTTCCTCCTCCTCCTCCGGTAGTTAATGTTCCTCCTCCTCCTCCTCCGGTGGTTAATGTTCCTCCTCCTCCTGTCGCTGAGGTTCCTCTTCCTCCTCCCCATCATCATCCTCAAGTGGACTTCGCAAAGACTTGCAAAGATTTCAAAGCAATGGGTGGCAAGAACTTTCAAGGAACTGAGACTTTTGTAGAGGCCAGAAATTGGTTGAAAGAGACCGAGGATTTGTTTGCTATCTTTGGGTTAGACGATCAGAGGAAGCTCTTGTTGGCGGTTTGGCTTATGAAGGATGAAGCCGCTTATTGGTGGGAAGTCACCAATGGTACTAGGCCTGTTGAGACTTGGGCCGATTTCAGGGCAAGGTTCATGCTTAAGTTTCTATCTTCTGCTGAGGAGAATCTGCAAATGGAGAGGTTCATAACTTTGAAACAAGGAGATATGTCTATCAAAGAATATGTGAACAAGTTCAATCAGTTAGCTCGTTTTGGCTTGGATATGGTGAATACTCCTTAGAAGAAGGCTCTTCGTTTTGCTAGAGGATTGAATGAGCCGTTGCAGGGATTGGCTATGTCACATATTCCCCATGGGGCCACGTTTGAGAGTTTGGTTGATATGGCGTTACTTCAGGGAGATGTCAAGAAAGAAACCAAGATGAATGATACTCAAGCCAAGAAGACTGATTCCCAGGGAAAAGGAAATCAGGGTAATCCAAGTGGTCAGAGCAGTCAAGGCAACAAGGGGAACAACAACAAGGGCAATAACAACAAGGGCAAGAACAACAAGGGGAAGTGCCATTATTGCGGTTCAGTTGGGCATCTTATTAAGGATTGTAAGAAGAGGAAAAGGAAGAATGGTGAATGCTTTTTCTGCGGTGAGACTGGACATTTCAGTAAGGATTGCCCGAGGAAGCAAGGGCAAGGCCAGGGTCAGACTCAGCGTGCTGGACCTTCAGGAGGGCAAGTTCATGCTCTCAATGTCGCTCCAGTTCCCGATCGAGGTAGTATTTCTGTTGAGAGCCTTGTATATATTTTTGATTTTCCAGTTCGTACCTTGTTTGATTCTGGTGCATCGCATAGCTTTATCTCATCTGATCTTGTTGATAGTTTGCACCTTAGTACTAGCTTGGTAGATGATCCCGTCTGTGTCTCAAATCCTATTGGGGGTTCCGCCCATTTGTCTATGATATGTGGGGATTTGAGGATCTCTATACTGAGTGTAGAGTTCTTGTGCAGTTCTTATGTTCTTGGTTTTAGGGGATACGGATTGATATTGGGCATGGATTGGCTGTCCAGATATGGAGCCATTCTTGATTGTGAGCATAGGGTTGTGAGGCTCGTGACTCGCCTCGGAAACACCCTAGAGATTTCTTGTGATCCGAGAGGTCCCGTCATGTTGTGCTATCTGGAATCACTCGACTCGTCAATGGAAACTCTTCAGTCTGTGAGAGTGGTTCGAGAGTATCCGGATGTTTTCGATGAAGTTAGGGGGTTGCCCCCTAAGCGAGAGATTGATTTCCGCATTTATCTGGTGGATAATGCAAAGCCTGTTTCTTTGCCCGTTCGGCACATGGCTCCGCGTGAAAGGCGGGAGCTAAGTAAGCAAGTGAAAGAGTTGCTTGAGAAGAACTTCATTAGACGAAGTATATCTGAATGGGGAGCGCCTGTGGTATTTGCTACCAAGGCGGATGGTTCTCTCCGACTTTGCGTTGACTATCGAGAGTTGAATAAGCTGACTAAGAAGAACAGACACCCGTTACCGAGGATTGATGATCTCTTTGACCAGCTTGTCGGTGCTTCTGTTTTCTCTCAGCTTGATCTTGCTACGGGGTTCCATCAGCTCAGGGTAGCTGAAGATAGTATAGACAAGACTGCGTTCAGAACTCCAGATGGATTCTTCGAATGGCTTGTCATGCCGTTCGGCTTGACTAATGCACCCGCATATTTCGTGGACTTGATGAGTAGGGTGTTCAGGGAGTTCTTGAACAAGTTTGTCGTGGTCTTCGTAGATGATATTTTGATCTTCTCTAAGGATGAGGAAGAGCACGCAAGGCATCTCATGGAGGTGATGGATACGCTTAGAGCGCATCAGTTGAAGGCCAAGTTCTCCAAGTGTCACCTTTGGAGAAGGGAAGTTAGATTCCTTGGGCATATAGTATCTAAGCAAGGCTTAGCGGTGGATCCCGCTAAGGTAGTGGCAGTTCAGGATTGGAAGACTCCAAGGAATGCAACCGAAGTGAGAAGTTTTCTAGGTCTTGCGGGTTTTTACCGGAAGTTCATCAAGGACTTCGCAAAGATATCCGCTCCTCTCACTAAATTGACGAAGAAGAATTTAGTTTTTTCTTGGAGCATAGAATGCGAGCTTGCTTTTCAGAAGCTCAAGAGAGCCCTCACATCAGCACCTGTTCTAGCTTTGCCCGATGGAGGGAAGTTATTTACCGTATACACCGATGCATGTGGCACGGGGTTAGGAGCTGTTCTTATGCAAGAAGGAAGAGTGATATGCTTTGGCGGTAGACAACTCAAAGTGCATGAGAAGAATTATACCACTCATGACTTAGAGTTGGCAGCAATAGTATATGCACTCAAGGCTTGGCGCCATTATCTTCTGGGAGAAAGATTTGAGCTTTATACCGATCACAAGTCATTGAAGTATCTCTTTTCTCAGAAGGATCTGAATCTGAGGCAACAAAGATGGATGGAATTCTTGGCGTCCTACGATTTTGAGATAGCTTATACCCCTGGCAAGGGGAATGTGGTAGCAGATGCATTGAGTAGAAGAAGGTTGACCCTAAGTCCTCTATTCGTTGAGATGAAGAATTTAGAGTATGTGGCAACCTTTGATTTCTCTTTGGCGATTGAGTCGATGACCGGTTCTTTAGCATCTCTGGAACTTAGACCTACCATTCTTGATCAAGTTGGGGCTTCGTAGAGAGAAGACCCTCAGATAGTTGAGATTATGGATAAGCTAATTCGAGGAGAGACGTCTAGTCATCTCGCTCGATATTCTATTGATGACAAGGGTTGGCTGAGGAGAGACGGAAGGTTATGTGTTCCAATGGTAGAAGATCTAGTAAGAAGAGTTCTTGAGGAAGCGCATCGCTCTAAGTTGACTATACATCCGGGCGGAGATAAGATGTATAAAGATATGAAGCGCATTTTCTTTTGGCCTAGGATGAAGAAGGATGTGGCAGAATTTGTCTCTAGATGTATCATTTGCCAGCAAGTTAAGGCCGAGTCGAAGAAGCCCGGTGGGCTATTGCATCCTCTAGACGTTCCACTATGGAAGTGGGAGAGTATTTCCATGGATTTTATCGATGGGCTACCAAGGTCAAGGAAAGGGAATACGAGCATTTGGGTTATTGTGGATAGACTTACGAAGAGTGCTCATTTCATTCCGGTGAAGAGCAAGAGGACCGCATCTTGGCTAGCGTCTGTATATCTTCGTGAGATTGTGAGACTACATGGAGTCCCTTCTAGTATAGTCAGTGACCGTGACCCAATCTTTACAAGTCAATTCTGGAATAGCTTGCAAGAAGCTATGGGCACAAGGTTGAATCTAAGTACGGCTTATCACCCACAGACGGACGGTCAAACCGAAAGGGTGAATAGGGTACTCGAGGATCTGTTGAGGCTTTGTATTCTGGATTTTGGTGGTACTTGGGAAGACCATCTTCCTCTTGTTGAGTTTGCATATAATAACAGTTATCAGGCAAGCATAGGGATGGCACCATTTGAAGCTTTATATGGGAGGCCGTGCAAGTCGCCTACATGTTGGTGGGAGACTACAGATGAGCTTATACTTGGGCCTGATATGATCAGAGATACATCCGAGAAGATCGAGTTGATTCGGAGACGGATGAAAGCGGCCCAAGACCGACAGAAATCCTATGCTGATAAGCGAAGAACGGATTTGGAGTTTGATGTTGGGGATATGGTTTTCGTGAAGGTTTCTCCTTTGCAGAATGTGGTCCGATTTGGAGCTGTTGGGAAGTTGGCACCGAGGTTTGTTGGACCATTCCCTATTATAGAGAGGATCGGGCAGATGGCTTATAGAGTGAAGTTGCCCGAGAAGCTTGCTGGAGTACACGATGTTTTTCATGTCTCGCATCTCCGAAAGTGTTTACATGAATCAACAGAGGTTGTTGAGCCAAGTGTTCTAAAAGATGTAGAAGTGGAGAAAGAGGCTACCTTGAGGAGAGCTCCGATTCGTATCTTGGGGACGGAGACCAAGAAGCTAAGGAATCGAGAGGTCAAATTGGTGAAGGTTCAATGGGGTGAAGCCGAAGAAGACGCAACTTGGGAAACCGAGGAGAAGATGCGTGGGCTTTATCCATTCCTTTTTGAGGGTACACTCTCAATCTCTTTTCTTTGTTAGCATATCTTTCTCTTTGCTATCCATGTTTATCTAGTTTATCGTGTTAATCTTGTCATGAGAACCTTAGGTAGAAACCCTTTGGATGAAACATGTGTTTGAAACATGTTATGCTTGATGGTTGCAAGTGGTTGCAAGTGTTTGCAAGTGGATACTCGTGGATGCATAATACACGTTAGGCACTAAGATCGGCTCACACACTTTCATACCGCATATGCATGAGTGTTTATGCTTATTCATGGATGAAAACTTATTATGCTATCACGTGGATGTTGCATATGGATGAATGTTATGTGCACTCATGTAGAGATTATAAATTATGTTAGGAATTTGCATACATATGGACTCATTTCACTAAAATATTTTGCATTAAGGGGGTTTACTGAATCAGTAACCTCGTGATTTTCGCATTAGATAAGTACATATACACACACCTTTGCATATGATCATACAGCATTTAGAACCTTTTAAGGACAATGATTGCTCGTGGATGATGTTTTGAGTAGATGGATGATGGATGGTAGGATACGTTCTTCATAACTTGGAGATTTCGGGGACGAAATCCTTTAAGGAGGGAAGAATGTAACAACCCGTATTTTTGAATAACATGTTATAACATAAATGGAGGCAGAATTAAACTGTAAAATCTGAATCAAGGGAAACGGGCTATGCCATTGCGTTCGTCTCGGAAAAATACGCGAAATAGAGTCCGAGTTTTCGAAAATCGGAGTCCGTATGACCAAGATATGGCCTCGCGAAGTTTCACGAAAAATTCCCAAATTAAAGTATACTTAATTAAGTGAAATGGGTTGCGCAGAGAAATATATATATTGATATATATATATATATATATATATAATTGAAAATTAAATAAATAAATATGCAAAAATGTTCAAAACAGCGAATTGGGAGAGGGGAATAACCGAACCGGCCGATTTTTGAGGTCGACCCGAGCCCGCTGGGTCGACTAGGGGTTAATCCAGGGTGTTTGGCTGTCAACCCGTGGGCCGATTCACTCAAATGCAGATTTTGCATTTGGATGGTTCTCATGGTTCATCTTTAATCTAAAGGCCCTAGATGGTTCCTACACTTGACTTCTTCCCCAAGACATGCTTTGATGGCTTGGATTGAATCTAGGTTTAATCCTATGGCCTAAAACACTTGCCTAATCTATAAATAAGACCCTAACCTACCCTAAATCATCATTATTCATTCATACAACTAAACTATGGCAAAATCAATCCTCTCATGGCCTCCACTCTCTTCATAAAATTCCTAAATAAATTCCTAAGTGATTTTCCATGCATACAAGTGTTTTCAAACTTGTATGAGCATCATTAGCTTGCATTCAAGTCAAGTTTATATATTTGCATCATAAAGAAAGAGTCTTGATCATTTTGGCTCAAGGGTTTTGCTTGCATTTTGGGTTTAATTGATTTCATAAGGGCTTTGTCATATTTTTGTGACTTCTTAAGCATTGTAAGCCCTATTCTACTTTCATACTTAAACTCTAAAGTTAAATGTATGATATGCAAGTTTATATGCAAGTTTATCATGTTGTGATATGCAAGTTTATATGCAAGTTTATCATGTTGTGATATGCAAGTTTATATGCAAGTTTATCATGTTGTGATATGCAAGTTTATATGCAAGTATGCCAAGTTATGTTATGCAAGTTTGGGTTGAACATTTTGTTCATGCTATCATGTTATGCAAGCTTATTTTGGGTTTATGAACATAAAGCTTTAAGCTTTATGCCAAAGGTTGCATTTTAGCAACATGTAAGTTATCATATCTCTTATGATAACTTGCATGTGAGGCTAAATGCGAACTTATGGCCATCTCTACATGTCATTTAGCACCATGTATCACCAATATGCTAAGTTTGGTTTTATGCATGCTTTTGAGGCCTAAAAATGTAATATGCAAGTGTATGAACATATGAACATATGAACATTTCATATGCCACCATGTTAAGCTTGTGGCTTCAATACCTTTATGTCATGATTATGCCAAGTTCCCTCTTTCTATCCTTTATGCGCTATTGCGATATGTAAGCGATGGGATTGCGTTTGGGGTTGGGTAAACTTAAAAGACATAAAACATAAGCTTGGGAATTTACCTATTAAGTTAGGTCTACCCATTGGGAATTTACCTATTAAGTTAGGTCTACCCAATTGCTTGAAAACTTGTAACATGTTTTGGAAACATGATGGACATGACACTTAGAAAAGATAAGTGTGGCCAACTCGAGGTTGGGTTGAGTTTGTAGCGTAAACCTACCCGGAACCGACCGGCTTAACTAGTTGCTACAAACAATAGGACCCAATGTGAGAAGTTGGTCATGTTGTACCTTGAACCCGAGGTTAGACCAAGTTGTGGTGTAAAGCTACCCGGACCCGCCCGGCTTAACTAGTAACCACAACAAGGTCTAATGTGAGAGGTTAAGGCGCATTAAATTAATTAATGCCTCGTGATTAGGGTTAAGTCATGGTCCACTTAATACTTAACCAATTTGGGCTTGGTAGATTAATCGGGGTTAAGTCGTGAACTCATCGTTACACTTAACCAAGTTAATCCAGGATTAGCAAGAGGGTTAAACCGTACTTAACCCACTAGAAAAATCCTAGCAATGGGGGCCCACTCCAGCAGTAATCCCAAGTTAGTATCATCATGACCCTAGGGACTAGGCTAGGGTGGGGGCACGATTACTGGACTGGAGGTAAGTGACCAAAAGCGACGGCAGAGGGTACGCCGGTGTAGTTCCGGGCGGACTCTGGTCGTGCACATAGTCCGTAGCCGGAGAAAACATGCACGGGTACCAGTAGATCGGGACTGTGCACTCATGTTCATGGTGTCCAGGGGTTGACACCCTAGGGCTTGATACACCCGAAGGGTGGACCCGGCACAGTTCGACTACAATTATGATTGGGCCGTATTGACACCAACACGTGACGAGTTAGGCTTAGGGAGCCGATCGACTAGACCGTTTGGTTGGACCTTGTATTAGGGTCATTTCATGTTATTGGGCCAAAGCTTGGGCCAAGGGATCAATACTTGTTTATTCAAGTCATGTTAGTTTGCTAGTACACCTGTGGTGCAAAACCTTAATCCTGATTATGCGATGACACCTTTATCTACCTTGTTAGTTAATCATCATGCTAGTATATTGTTATCCTTATGTTCATCCCTGCTGCTCATGCCAGTTAACTTTATCAGTTTACATTGATTGTAGTAGGGCTTACTCAGTCTTTTTGACTGACCTGTTTTCTTTCGCGTCTTTTCTTCCGTTCCCCCCCCCCCCCAGGTTCTCAGGGAGGGAATACTGGAGCTTAGCTTGGATTTCGGATTGCTTGCTTGTGGGATTTCAGCTCATGTACGGTTTCGACATGAAGCTAGCTATGGTTACCACTTAATTGGGGATAGCACTTATTTATTTCAGTTTTTCAGTTGATGTTGTTTTATCTAGACTTGTTTATTTGGAAAGCTATGTTGTACCAGACTTGTTTTGAAATGTTTTGAAATCTTCCGCTGTTTTATCTATGTTATTTACTCTGTTTACATATATACATATGTTCTTGTTCTGCCTTGATATATCATTATGCATGTTTACCTGATTCAAACGCCCCTCCAAAGTCAGAGTGCTTGCAAGAGCCACCCTGGTGGAGGTGGGGTGTTACAATTTATATATTTATGGACCTTGCTGCAGTGACATACACAGCGATATAAAATCATTTTTATGGTGAAAATAAAATCCCCAAGCTACGCATAAAAAATCAGAGAGACAAATGCAGTATATATATAAGAGACGAATCATGATTTTCACTGAAATGGTACATATATATATATATATTTATTTACAACTGCAAACAGGAATTTCCAACAAAATTACAAAGCATAAAGGAGGAAAAGAAAATAATTTAATAAGGTGATGTATAGAAGAATGCAAAGAGTAAATTTACTTTGATAAACAAGCAGTGATGAAGAAATCTATTTAAAACGTTAGAAGCTATGGCATTTGGACTATTTTAGCATGTTGCTTGTTGACCTGTATTGCCCAGATATATTACATGAGCCATAGATACATTAATTCAAATTAAATGTACAAGATCAATTAACCGACTTAACACTGAAGTCAAGGAAAATTGCCAGCCAAACTATTTAATAACATAGAAATGTAAAAAATCAAATCAAATACAAAAAGGGAAATATAAAATAGGATGGAACAGTTTCACATCCATGAGCCCTGCACAAGATATTTTGCCAATATGAATTTACAATGTGACGCAACCCATCCCATACAGTTCATGTTTACTTTGGCAAAACTTCCACCATCAATCTTGAATGAC
Organism: Allium sativum; assembly: GCA_030737875.1. Lineage (NCBI taxonomy): Eukaryota > Viridiplantae > Streptophyta > Magnoliopsida > Asparagales > Amaryllidaceae > Allium > Allium sativum. The sequence goes on from CM060910.1 coordinate 514,794,128, forward strand.
AGTACTTGGCGACAATGGTACAAACAACTCGGCGAATTAGCAAACAATTTTATTTCAAATTTGAAAGTACCAATCTACAACTATTGTGACAATACGAAGATCAAATCAAATAAAGAAGAAGAAAAGAGAACAAGACAAATAAAGTAGGAAAAGAAGGATAAATATATATATATATTGACAATTTTTTCATACTCCAGTACAAGATATTTTGGCCAAGCCGAATTACAACTCACTGACATGAACTCATACAGTAGAAATAGAAAAAAATACAACAAGGACTTGACATCTCTCCACGTACAAGATCTATTGGTAATGTACATGTACAAAGGGGCGCATACTCATCCAAACAGCCATTGAAGGATATGTACTTGGCAGAATTTCCACATCACTTTTGATGAATGACAACACGCTGAGAAACAAAGGAGACTGCTCAAACAACTCCTACCTAGCCTATTCCACCAAGCTATTGCATGCACATCCTATTTTGAGAAGACATTACATGCTAAAGCTCTCAACCCATAAACACAGTACGTTTCTCTCCCCAATCTATTCAAGCCAGTAGACCAAGACACAACTATTTCTGAAGAGAAAACACATAGCCACAATGCCTACTGAAGGGACATGGTGCATATCCTCAAATCCTCGTTTGCCTATAAATACCAATGCGTTACCCTGAACTCCCCAAGCCAAAATGGTTCACAATGCAAATGACCCAATTCGTGACCGAATGCTCCCAATTAAGTCACGCACCAAGAAAGAAAAGAAAGAAAAAAAATACAACAACAAATTCTATTTTTCCATCCCACAAAACTCACGTTCTATCCACTTATTCACCAATTGTTTAACAGCAACAATAAAAAGAATGAAGAGATCGGGGCGCTGACCTATCTTGATGAGATTCTGTAACACCCCGAATTTTAGTTAATACTAAAATTCATTAATTACAGGATAAATAATCTCAGGTGTGGGAATTGGGGGTAACGGGCTGCGTTATTGCGTTCGTCTCGGAAAAATACGCGAAATAGAGTCCGAGTTTTCGAAAATCGGAGTCCGTATGGCCCAGTTATGGCCCGATGAAGGTTGCAGAAAATTCAAAACTAAAAACAGATTTAAGAATTTAAAATTCAGATTTTAAATTGGGCCAGGCGGGGTCAGGCGGGGAAATTCCCGCCTACCCATGTCGACAGGGCTGTCGACAGGCCTGTCGACAGGGGTGTCGACTTGCCTGTCGACTGGCCTGTCGACAGGGTCGAGCCGACCAGTGAGCCTGGGTGCACCAGGTTGGGTTTCAGGCTGGCTAGGAGGGCTGGTTCTAGAGGTTTCCTAAATCTAAGGGTCCTAATCTAATCTAGGGTTAATCTAAGGGCCTAAAACACTCACCTAATCCTATAAATAAGACCCCAACCCTACCCTAATTCATTCATAATTAAGTCTTGTAACTAAACTATGGCAAAATGAAATTTGAGCATGGCCTCCACTAGTCCATAAAGAAAGTTGCAAGCTAATCCCTCTCAAATCATTCTCTAATCATCATTATCTTCATAGTTAGCAACTAATTCTACTTCATAAGGTTGCTAATCTTGAGTTTGGTGAGTTTCTATCACTTTAACATCAATTGTTAAAGTAAGTAGATTAGGTGTAATGAGACTTATGGTCTTAAATGCGGATTAGTGAGTTTGAATCATGTATAATGATATGTTACTCTATGTTGTTCTATGTTTATGCATATTTGATAAGATGGTTTATGCATGCTTAATAAGTTGATTTATGCATGTTTAACAAGTTGATTTATGCATATTTAACAAGTTGGTTTATGCATGTTTAACAAGTGGGTTTATGCATGTTGAGTATGTAAGTTTATGCAAGTTTAGTATGATATATGTTATGTTTACATGATGCTAAATATGCTAGTTGTAGACTATGTGATCATATACATGTTATGCAAGTTCATGAAGATATGCTATGCAAGTTACATGTATGTTAATATGCAAGATATGCTATGAAAGTTACATGTATGTTAATATGCAAGATATGCTATGAAAGTTACATGTATGTTAATATGCAAGATATGCTATGCAAGTTACATGTTTGTTAATATGCAAGTTCATGATGACACATTATGCAAGTTTGAGAGTTAATGTGCAAGTATATGGATGCTTATGCAAGTCGTGTATATGTTTAAATGCAAGATCTATGTGATATGCAAGTTATGCATACTTATGCGAGTATATGAATGCTTATGCAAGATATGTATATGCTTAAAAGACATGATATGCAAGTTATGCATGTTTATGCAAGTGTGTGAATGCTTATGCAAGTATGAGGATGTTTATGCAAGTATGTGAATGCTTATGCAAGTATGTGGATGCTTATGCAAGTATGTGAATACTTATGCAAGTTATGTGTATGCTTAAATGCATGATTAACATGATATGCAAGTTGTGAGAATGCCTATATGCAAGTTCAACATGCTATGCAAGATATGTGTATGATAATATGCAAGCTCATATGCAACATGTTATGCAAATCATGTGTATGATAATATGCAAGTTTGGGGTTAAATGTAGTTGAGTTAATATATGCTCATATATGCAAGTTGACATCCTCTTAACCCATGACAAAGTTGTATGCTAAACCCATGATATTTGTGATGATCTTCCCCTTATTTATGTCATGAAATGAGAACGATTTACGTGGGGAACGATGGGGTTGGTAAATATGTTAATAAAAATATGATTGGGTATGATTAAGCATACAATAAAAATAAATTACCATAAGTGGGAATTTACCTATTGAGTTAGGTCTACCCCATGGGAATTTACCTATTGAGTTAGGTCTACCCATGTTATGGAAAATTTGATATTAATTAGGGATAATTAATATAGGGGTGATTAATTAGGTTTAATTAATCAACTAAGACACGAGGTTGGACCCTTTTGTAGCGGAAGACTGCCCGGAACCGACCGGCCATCCAGCGGCTACAAATGATTGGCCCAATGTGAGAGGTCTTAGTCATAAATTAAATACATGATTAAAGTAAAGACACGAGGTTAGGCCCTTTTGATGACAGAAGTCTGCCCGGAACCAACCGGCATATCCAGCAGTCATAAAAGACGGTCTAATGTGGGAGGTCTTTATGAGGTCATGATCTTAATTAATGAATTAAGAAACACTTAACCATATTAGCATGTAGTGGGACATGAGGGGTTAAGTGGGTGCCTTGGGGTGGCATGATGAGACTAGTGGGTTGCCTTGGGTGGCAATAGAAAAATACGATTAGAATACTTAACCAAGGTGGAACATGTAATTAAACATGATAAAAGGGTTAAGTAAGTGCCATGGGTGGCATGTGAGAATACGATTAGAATACTTAACCAAGGTGGAACATGTAATTAAACATGATTAAGGGGTTAAGTAAGTGCCATGGGTGGCATGTGGGAATCTAGTGGGTGCCCTAAGTGGCAATTGAAATATGATTAAAGGACTTAACCAAGATTTATAACATGTAAGGGGACATGGTTAAAGGGTTAAGTGGGATGCACTAGATTAAACGACAAGCTTAAGTAGTAGCTTGTGGGGGCCCATTTCAACCAATATCCCAAACGTATCTTTGTAGGCTCGACTCTAGTCGGGTGACGGGACACGCATATTGGGCTTGACTGTAAGAGGCCAAAACGGGTTAGCGGTGGCAACGCGGGATCAACGGGTTTCATATGCGTGTGTGGACCCGGGCTGGTTGGTAAGTCGTTGTTGCATCGTGTAGATATAAAGCCGTGCACAGTGATATTATATGGTAGCCACTTTGGGGAATGATACACCCCCTTTTGTGGGACCAGCACGGGTATCTACGGTAGGGAGCCGATCGCTTGGGGGTAGTGGGTACACCTAGTAAAAATAGGGGCAGACGGCACCTGTGTAGGGGTACAAGAAACTACCGGGTAAAAATTACTAAGTATACTTAGTGGGATCAACCTTTAAGTAGGAATTACTCTTGGTGGGTAAAACTGGTGTGGTGCAGTGTAGGAATTACCCTTGGTGAATAAGTCTGGGGTAGTGCAGTTAGTAATTATCCTTGGGTGGGTAGATGCGTCCTGATGGTTATCTTAGTTTATCCTAAGTCTACCAAGCTGCTTAGTGTAGCCATTCATCCCCAGATATTACCGTAGGTCAAGTTTATGTCTTCTCTGGTTACTTTAATGATTGTATTGTTAAAGTTATAGGACTCACTCAGACTTATGTCTGACCCCGTTGTTTTTATCTTTTTCCCAACCCTCAGGTCCTACGGTGGATCCTAGCGGTAGTAGAGCTTGATCGGATTTCTGTTTCCAGTCTTGAGGAGCTTGGGTAGATGTAAAGCTCCAGTCATCCAGTTATCTTTTCTTTTCTTATGGCTATTGTATGAGAGAGTGGGATTATGTACTTCTTTATTTTGATGGATATTGTACTTGACTTTTATCGTGGTTTTTATGATGTAACCAGACATGTTTATTTCCGCTGTTATGAGATGATGTTTTAAAATTTCAAGTACTATTTATATCTGTCTTGTTGTAATTTTTCTGTTCTATATTCACTAAAATACTCCACCGATGCTATGGCATTCCCTTTGTGAGTGACCCTAGCGGGCGTGGGGTGTTACACGTGGTATCAGAGCAAAGGTTACCGAAACAGATAAAATTTTTAGAAAACTATTTTTCTAAAACATTTTTGGAAAAGATATTTTCAAAAACATGTCTTTTAAGAGAAAAGTTTTTGAAAGAAAAGCATAATCCCCGATAGCCATATCTTTATCTCTCGAATTCTCCATTTTGAATCTTTCCCTTTTTCGTCTCAGCATGGCTGAAGATCTTTTTCTTTCGGATAGTGTAGCGGTACCAGTATGGTATAGGAGGTTGTTAGAGGCTAGGGCCGCCGCTGCAGGTCCAGCAAATGTTCCTCCTCCACCCGTTGCACTCGTTTCTCCTCGCGCGGATACTTTTGCTATGACTTGTAGGAAGTTTAAGGCTATGGGAGGAAAACCTTTTGTGGGAGCTAGGGATTGGCTTAATGAGACGGAAGAATTGATGGAAATCTTGGAAGTAGAAGAGGGAAAGAAAGTCAGGTTGGCCGCTTGGTTAATGGAAGGAGAGGCCTCGTTCTGGTGGGAGGTCACTAATGAAGAACGCCCGATTGACTCTTGGGTGGATTTCAGGCATAGGTTTGAGGCAAAGTTTCTCTCAAAAGCAGAAGAAAATATGCATAAGGAAGAGAAGGGTACCAATGCTAGTAAAGCACCCGAGAAGAAAGGAGATCAGAAGAGACCTCAACAACAACAGCAAAACAAAGGTGGCAAGGGAAAGAAGAGGTGCTTCAATTGTGGGACACTAGGCCACCTAAACAAAGATTATCGCAAGAAGACTAAGACTGGCTGCTTCCACTGTGGCGAAGCAGGGCATCTGATGAAAGACTGTTCAAAGAAGGAGCAAAGGACGGGAACTACCTCAGGAGGACAGGTGCAAGCTCTTATGGCACCGAGTCAGGCTAGGGGGGCAAGTACAGGCTCTCGCGATTCGGAAAAGAGGTAGAACTACTTCTATTGAAAGTCTAGTTTTTCTGATCGATCATCCTGTCCGTACTTTATTAGATTTTGACGCATTGAGTTCGTTTATCTCATCATTACTAGTAGAGTCACTGCACCGAGACACCAGTTGGTAGATGATCCCTTGGTTGTTTCAAACCCAATTGGGCTCCATGATGTGTTTGGGTTTGAAAGTTTCTATACTTAGCGTTGAGTTTAGATGTGATGCTTGTTGGGCTTCACGGGCTATGGGTTAGTGGGCATGGACTGGTTATCCAGTAGGGGTGCTGTTCTTGATTTTGAGGAGAGAGTTGTTAGGCTTATGGGCCGCTTGGGTAACACTCTTGAGAACTCTTGTAATCCCATAGAATCTGTTATGCTAAGTTATCTAGAATCGCTTGACACGTCGGTCTAGAGTTTGCGATCGGTTAGAGCGGTCCGGGAGCACCCGGATGTGTGTGAGGAGGTGAAGGGCTTACCTCCGAAGCGGGAGATTGACTTCCGAATATATCTGGTGGATAATGCTAAACCAGTATCTTGGCCAGTGTGCCACATGGCTCCTAGTGGGAGGAGGGAACTCCATAAGTAAGTAGGCGATTTGCTTAAAAAAAAGGGGGTTCATAAGACGAGTATATCGGAGTGGGGCGCTCCAGTAGTTTTTGCGGATGGGTCCCTCAGACTTTGTGTAGGCTAAAGAGAACTAAAGAAACTCACAAAGAAGAATAGATACCCATCGCCGAGGATTAATGATCTCTTTGATCAGTTGGCTGGCGCCTCAGTATTTTTGTAGTAGGACTTAGCCACGGGATTTCATCAGTTGAGAGTGGCTGAGAATAGTATAGAGAAGACTGCCTTTAGGACTCCAGATGATTTCTTTTATGAGTGGCTGGTGATGCCATTGGGTTTGACGAACGCCCCCGCATACTTTGTTGATTTGATGAGAAGGGTGTTCAGGGAGTACCTAAATAAGTTTGTGATGGTCTTTGTAGATGACATCTGGGTCTTTTCTAGGAGCGAAATAAGTTTTCGTATGTGCTCAATAGGCTGAGCAGAGCCAGTATAGGATAAACGACGGTTTTGGAGCGAGACTGGCGAGAACATCCAGAATTGGTCAAGGGCTTAATTATTTAACCATTTTTATTAGTATCATCTCACGTAGGTCGTCTGAATTCGAAGGAGGTATCCCTTAGGTGTTTGTCTGATATTGGTTTAGGCCTTTGGGGCTTCCATTTGGGGGATGCCGAATTCGACTAGGGTGGTCTGCGTGGGAGACGGTTGTGATGATTTTGGATGATATCCTGGTGGAGAAGAGCATGCCCTACATCTTAGGGAAGTGTTGGAGACTCTTCGAGCGCATAGTCTTAGGACAGCAAAAGTGGATGGGATCCCTAGCATCCTATGAGTAAGGGTAGCATGGTAGCAGACGCCTTAAGTAGAAAAAGGTTGTCCTTGAGTTCATTGTTCGTTGAACGACGGAGCTTAGAGTTTATTTCTAAGTTTGACTTTAGACCTTCCGTTGACTTTGTACCCGGTTTGCTAGCCTCCTTGGAGGTTAGACATACTCTTTTGGAGCGGATTGGAAGAGCACAGAGGGACGATCCACTGTTGGTTGAGTTGGTAGAGAAGCTCATAAGGGGGAAAGTCGTCCAGCCATTTGAGTAGGAACACCCTAGACGATAGGGGTGGTTGCGTAGAGACGGTAGACTTTGTGTACCGCAAGACGAGGGTTTGAGGAAAGCTATTCTTGATGACGCACATCGTTCTAGGATGACCATTCATCCCGGTGGGGATAAGATGTACCAAGACATGAAGAGGGTTTTCTTCTGAGCCGGTATGAAGAAAGATGTGGCCGAGTATGTCGCTCGATGTTAGGTGTGCCAGCAAGTGAAGGCGGAGCAAAGGAAACCAGGTGGGTTGCTTCACCCATTGGAGGTTCCGCAATGGAAGTGGGATAGCATCTCGATGGATTTTATTGACGGGTTACCCAGGTCGAGGAAGGGTAATACATGAATTTGGGTGGGGGTAGATAGACTTACTGAGAGCACCCATTTCATACCTATGAAGAACAAGAGGACTGCTCCATGGCTAGCTTCAGTATATCTTCGAGAGATAGTTCGATTACATGGGGTACCCTCTAGCATAGTGAGTGGTCGAGATCCTATCTTCACTAGAGAGTTTTTGAAGAATTTGAAAGAGGCGGTAGGGACTCAGTTGTGTATGAGTACCGCATATCATCCTCAGACGGACAGCCAGACTGAGAGGGTGAATCATGTTTTAGAAGACCTTTTGAGGCTATGTATCTTGGATTTTGGAGGTACATGGGAGGAGCATCTTCCATTGGCGGAGTTGCCCGACAGACCTAGTGATGTATTCTATGGGAGGAAGTGCCTACATGAGACCGCAGAGGCGGTAGAGCCGAGCCTGCTTAGAGAAGTGGAAGCAGAGCGTGATGCGACGATTCGACGAGCTCCTACTTGCATCCTTGGGTCAGAGATTTGGAAGCTGAGAAACAGAGAGGTTCAACTAGTCAAAGTACAAAAGGGGAGATGAAGAGAGTGACGCTACCTGGGAGACGGAAGCGAAGATGCGTTCGAGGTACCCTTTTTCTTTCGGAGGGTATATCCTTTTGCTTCTCCTTCATCACATATCTTGTGCTTATCTTATCCTTAGTATGTCCTCTCGTTAGTACTTTTGACCTTTAGATAGGGTAAACCTATGGTTGAAACATGTGTTTGAGACATGTTATGTATGATGGATGCAAGTGGATGCAAGTGTTTGCTAGTGGTTGCTCGTGGATGCATATACACACACTCTAGGCACTAGATCGGCTCAATCACTTCATATTGCATATTGCATAAAATGGTGTGTAGGAAACTATATTTATGGATGTTTAATGATTGTGTTATCATATGGATGATGCATTTTGGTGAATGATTGTGCACTCATATAGATATCGTATGGGTCGATAGGGTTCTCTCGCATACATAATGGATGCATGGCACTATCATGGTTTGCATATGTTCATACCTTAGATAGGGAACATATACACACACTTTTTGCATATGCTCATACATCATTAGAAATTGTTGCCTGTGTTTGATGGATTGAGTAGATGGTTGTTTGGATGGTAGGATACGCATTCTCCTTGGCTTAAGAGATTTCGGGGACGAAATCCTTTAAGGAGGGGAGAATGTAACACCCCGAATTTTAGTTAATACTAAAATTCATTAATTACAGGATAAATAATCTCAGGTGTGGGAATTGGGGGTAACGGGCTGCGTTATTGCGTTCGTCTCGGAAAAATACGCGAAATAGAGTCCGAGTTTTCGAAAATCGGAGTCCGTATGGCCCAGTTATGGCCCGATGAAGGTTGCAGAAAATTCAAAACTAAAAACAGATTTAAGAATTTAAAATTCAGATTTTAAATTGGGCCAGGCGGGGTCAGGCGGGGAAATTCCCGCCTACCCATGTCGACAGGGCTGTCGACAGGCCTGTCGACAGGGGTGTCGACTTGCCTGTCGACTGGCCTGTCGACAGGGTCGAGCCGACCAGTGAGCCTGGGTGCACCAGGTTGGGTTTCAGGCTGGCTAGGAGGGCTGGTTCTAGAGGTTTCCTAAATCTAAGGGTCCTAATCTAATCTAGGGTTAATCTAAGGGCCTAAAACACTCACCTAATCCTATAAATAAGACCCCAACCCTACCCTAATTCATTCATAATTAAGTCTTGTAACTAAACTATGGCAAAATGAAATTTGAGCATGGCCTCCACTAGTCCATAAAGAAAGTTGCAAGCTAATCCCTCTCAAATCATTCTCTAATCATCATTATCTTCATAGTTAGCAACTAATTCTACTTCATAAGGTTGCTAATCTTGAGTTTGGTGAGTTTCTATCACTTTAACATCAATTGTTAAAGTAAGTAGATTAGGTGTAATGAGACTTATGGTCTTAAATGCGGATTAGTGAGTTTGAATCATGTATAATGATATGTTACTCTATGTTGTTCTATGTTTATGCATATTTGATAAGATGGTTTATGCATGCTTAATAAGTTGATTTATGCATGTTTAACAAGTTGATTTATGCATATTTAACAAGTTGGTTTATGCATGTTTAACAAGTGGGTTTATGCATGTTGAGTATGTAAGTTTATGCAAGTTTAGTATGATATATGTTATGTTTACATGATGCTAAATATGCTAGTTGTAGACTATGTGATCATATACATGTTATGCAAGTTCATGAAGATATGCTATGCAAGTTACATGTATGTTAATATGCAAGATATGCTATGAAAGTTACATGTATGTTAATATGCAAGATATGCTATGAAAGTTACATGTATGTTAATATGCAAGATATGCTATGCAAGTTACATGTTTGTTAATATGCAAGTTCATGATGACACATTATGCAAGTTTGAGAGTTAATGTGCAAGTATATGGATGCTTATGCAAGTCGTGTATATGTTTAAATGCAAGATCTATGTGATATGCAAGTTATGCATACTTATGCGAGTATATGAATGCTTATGCAAGATATGTATATGCTTAAAAGACATGATATGCAAGTTATGCATGTTTATGCAAGTGTGTGAATGCTTATGCAAGTATGAGGATGTTTATGCAAGTATGTGAATGCTTATGCAAGTATGTGGATGCTTATGCAAGTATGTGAATACTTATGCAAGTTATGTGTATGCTTAAATGCATGATTAACATGATATGCAAGTTGTGAGAATGCCTATATGCAAGTTCAACATGCTATGCAAGATATGTGTATGATAATATGCAAGCTCATATGCAACATGTTATGCAAATCATGTGTATGATAATATGCAAGTTTGGGGTTAAATGTAGTTGAGTTAATATATGCTCATATATGCAAGTTGACATCCTCTTAACCCATGACAAAGTTGTATGCTAAACCCATGATATTTGTGATGATCTTCCCCTTATTTATGTCATGAAATGAGAACGATTTACGTGGGGAACGATGGGGTTGGTAAATATGTTAATAAAAATATGATTGGGTATGATTAAGCATACAATAAAAATAAATTACCATAAGTGGGAATTTACCTATTGAGTTAGGTCTACCCCATGGGAATTTACCTATTGAGTTAGGTCTACCCATGTTATGGAAAATTTGATATTAATTAGGGATAATTAATATGGGGGTGATTAATTAGGTTTAATTAATCAACTAAGACACGAGGTTGGACCCTTTTGTAGCGGAAGACTGCCCGGAACCGACCGGCCATCCAGCGGCTACAAATGATTGGCCCAATGTGAGAGGTCTTAGTCATAAATTAAATACATGATTAAAGTAAAGACACGAGGTTAGGCCCTTTTGATGACAGAAGTCTGCCCGGAACCAACCGGCATATCCAGCAGTCATAAAAGACGGTCTAATGTGGGAGGTCTTTATGAGGTCATGATCTTAATTAATGAATTAAGAAACACTTAACCATATTAGCATGTAGTGGGACATGAGGGGTTAAGTGGGTGCCTTGGGGTGGCATGATGAGACTAGTGGGTTGCCTTGGGTGGCAATAGAAAAATACGATTAGAATACTTAACCAAGGTGGAACATGTAATTAAACATGATAAAAGGGTTAAGTAAGTGCCATGGGTGGCATGTGAGAATACGATTAGAATACTTAACCAAGGTGGAACATGTAATTAAACATGATTAAGGGGTTAAGTAAGTGCCATGGGTGGCATGTGGGAATCTAGTGGGTGCCCTAAGTGGCAATTGAAATATGATTAAAGGACTTAACCAAGATTTATAACATGTAAGGGGACATGGTTAAAGGGTTAAGTGGGATGCACTAGATTAAACGACAAGCTTAAGTAGTAGCTTGTGGGGGCCCATTTCAACCAATATCCCAAACGTATCTTTGTAGGCTCGACTCTAGTCGGGTGACGGGACACGCATATTGGGCTTGACTGTAAGAGGCCAAAACGGGTTAGCGGTGGCAACGCGGGATCAACGGGTTTCATATGCGTGTGTGGACCCGGGCTGGTTGGTAAGTCGTTGTTGCATCGTGTAGATATAAAGCCGTGCACAGTGATATTATATGGTAGCCACTTTGGGGAATGATACACCCCCTTTTGTGGGACCAGCACGGGTATCTACGGTAGGGAGCCGATCGCTTGGGGGTAGTGGGTACACCTAGTAAAAATAGGGGCAGACGGCACCTGTGTAGGGGTACAAGAAACTACCGGGTAAAAATTACTAAGTATACTTAGTGGGATCAACCTTTAAGTAGGAATTACTCTTGGTGGGTAAAACTGGTGTGGTGCAGTGTAGGAATTACCCTTGGTGAATAAGTCTGGGGTAGTGCAGTTAGTAATTATCCTTGGGTGGGTAGATGCGTCCTGATGGTTATCTTAGTTTATCCTAAGTCTACCAAGCTGCTTAGTGTAGCCATTCATCCCCAGATATTACCGTAGGTCAAGTTTATGTCTTCTCTGGTTACTTTAATGATTGTATTGTTAAAGTTATAGGACTCACTCAGACTTATGTCTGACCCCGTTGTTTTTATCTTTTTCCCAACCCTCAGGTCCTACGGTGGATCCTAGCGGTAGTAGAGCTTGATCGGATTTCTGTTTCCAGTCTTGAGGAGCTTGGGTAGATGTAAAGCTCCAGTCATCCAGTTATCTTTTCTTTTCTTATGGCTATTGTATGAGAGAGTGGGATTATGTACTTCTTTATTTTGATGGATATTGTACTTGACTTTTATCGTGGTTTTTATGATGTAACCAGACATGTTTATTTCCGCTGTTATGAGATGATGTTTTAAAATTTCAAGTACTATTTATATCTGTCTTGTTGTAATTTTTCTGTTCTATATTCACTAAAATACTCCACCGATGCTATGGCATTCCCTTTGTGAGTGACCCTAGCGGGCGTGGGGTGTTACAGATTCGACACAAAGTGGAGGGGTAAAACTCGCTTGAAGGACCAGTTCTTGTTGGTCGATTTGCGCGTCAACGAGGGCGCTAGGAGGGACGCGGTTAGGGCTGGAGGAGGATCTGTTTACGGCGCCGGATTTGAGGTATCCGCGAGAACTTCGGTCAACGGAGGAGTGGGAGGTGCCGCGTTTTGATTTTGACAGAGTGGGTTTTCTTTATTTGCACGGAAGAAAACAAAAGAGGAGCAATTTGGATTAAAAGTAGTGGATCTGTTCTTTAATGAAGGGGTGTGAAGACCCGTAACTTCCCCGTAAAGGAAAGTGTCGGATAGTTCGAGAACAAGCCACAACAGAACGCATACAGAAGAACATTTCATTGTATATTACAACAATGCATCAGATTACAAGAATATACAGAGTATAAATGAATAAATATTACACAGAAATATCAGAGATTTAAATTACATTTAAATACATCGCAGCGGAAAATAATACTATACACAACTAGAATGAGATATACGGATACAAAGCTTTCCGGATATCGTTCCAGCTGTAAACCAGGATCCTGTGAATATAAATCTGCAAAACCAAAACTACTAGCTGCCCGTGTCAAAATAGGGGCACCCAGAGTTTAGGTTAAAACAATAAACTCCAGGTCAGTCATGTGACTGGTGTGAGAACTAAAACAGTTATTAATCTTTATTTTCAATCATTAGGTAAATCAAGGGACCACGCCGTATAACACGGAACGGGTTTCCTCCCAAGAATACCAGTGCATAAAACAAACAGCGCAATGCTAAATAAAGGAAAATGAAGCTGTTATAAGACCCAGGTCCCATCACACAATGTAACGCAGTCGAGGATAGGGTTTTCCCTTATAACAGCCAAAGAATGCTTGATACGTTTTAAAACAAATCATTTGATACTATTATAAGTGTATAAAACAACTTCAAATCATAAGTATCAATCATAGGCGGCATGAGCGCCCCATCCCACTATGTCGCCATATATAGGTTTACAAATAAAACCGCAAATGTCACGTATTTGGAAATTGGATTTCCGTCTATGAACCGAGGCAAAAGATAGTCCTCAACCGATTCGAGACTGCCTAGCCCGAGTCTCAGGATCAGAACGCATCGACCCTTGGAGCGACAGGGCCGGTCCACACGGAGTGGATTAAAAATGCCTGAGCACTACGTTTCGCCGCCCTTTGGGGCGTAAGCGAGCCAACTAAATGACTCCATCGGTTCGAGAACGACCGATCAATCCGAGGCGCCTCGCAACAGCAACAACCACATAAGTCAAACTCGTCAGGGCGTGTAAAACCACTGACGCCACTTCTAGCTAGGAGGAAACGCAGGCCCTCCCTGAGGTCCGTCTCCCGTTTTTGGTTCATACCTGGTGTGAAACACGCGAGGTAAACGTTACACAAAGCTACGCCACAAAGGCCGTGCTTTGATCATCACCACAAGACTTTGCTTTTCAACAGAAGCCTTGATCATTTGCATCTTAGCATGCCACACAGGCAAACCATTCTATGCAACCGATATCAGTCACACAGAATGAAATCCGATGTCAGACACACAGTCCATTTACAAGTCCGTCCTGGGTCTGAACGAAACCGGAGGCACCTAGTACCCCGCATATCCATCGATCTCCAAGTACGTCTGGACGATCACTAACTGTTTCCATCTTCTTGGGTGTACAGCCCAATCAAGATCATCAGTAATTACCCAAACGACGTGAAGACCTCCGGTCTTCGACCATCGTCTTCATCTTCGACTTATCGTCGTATCAGTTATTCAGAATGGGATAAACCCGGCCTTTCCGAATAACTCGCGTATATATTATAAAAGTGTTACACAAACACAACATACGCCTCATTCCAATTCATTAGTCACTAACCGTAAATTAATCAAGAGAATAATTTCCCAAATATTAACCCCGAAGGCCGAAACCAACATCAGATCAATATCCAGAAAACCATTCTGCTGGGCTAACCGACAGTTAGTTTCTAAATTTCACATTCATAGGGAAAGATTCCCATTAATTTTATCAAAGATAAATTCCTTGAATTTATTCTTTAATCCATTTTTGAATATCAATTCAAACTAGTCGGGATTAGCGAACCTTACCGAAGTAATCATTTGTTTTAATTTCCCAATCCCAACCTATTCATCCCATGAAGTAAAACTGGTAATACTTCATATCTAACACCACAGTGTTATCGGTAAATTCAATTACCATTTCACGTTCAAATCTAATTAAAGATTTAACTATCGCCTGGAGCAAAACTGGTGATACTCCATTTTCGATCTTTTCAATCTAATTAAAGATTCATTAAAACTCCACTCAGTTTTAATCGTTAACTGGGTTAAAGAATCAGTGTCATTTAAAAACACGGTTCACGATAAACCCAAAATCACATTCATTAATTATCGGGTTAAAGAACAAGTGTTATTTAAAACACTGTTCACGATAAACCCAAAAATCAATATCAATTCAATTCCAATTAAATATTATTTAATTGGTACACTTTATTAAATCTAAATAAAAAGATTTAATCTTTTCTCAACTGGGTTCAAGAACAGTGTTAGTGAAGACACCATTCACGACAAACCCAAATCCCATTTGATATTCAATATAAGGCTCTGAATAGAAAATATATCGGCTTATATTCAATATCAAATTCTACGATTAACAAATGTCGTATTGGAAATAACGATATAAATATATATCTTTCAAATTTCCGTAACAACATCCGTATAATCACAAATTCCAACATCGAAATATTCCGAAGACAATTTCGATTCAAATCCACTCCAATGCAATCATTGGAAATTTTGGTTATTTTCAAAACCCTTTTCAAATTCAATTTATTTATTTAAAAATAAATAGAATTATAATTCTAGTTCAAAACTAGTTCATTTCGATAAAAATCTATTTTTATCTTTTCAAACATGGAGTTTTTCATCCCAATTCTTTCTAAATCATTTCTTATGATTTTACACAAATTATTACTATTTTTAATAATTTTATCAAGGCCCGTACAGTCGGTTTCCATCAATGGCCATCGAACTGCACTTACAGCGACCTTTTTCGAATTTGATTTGGACATAATTCCAAATCCAACCGTTAGATTTCAAATTTCTAATTTTCATTAGAAGGCTCTTTTCGATACGAACCCAACGGTTCCGGTTTTAGGAGAATCCGACGGTCGGATCTCCCGCAATGTCCATTTGAAATAAATGGTCGAAATTCGCGAACTACCGCGGCGCGGCGCGTTCTATTCAGGCCATTATATTATATATATAATATATATAATATATATTTCGTCGATTCCTATTTAAAACGGATTATATAAATAGTTTTAAATTCGTTTCAAATTCTATTTCAACTTCTATTTCAATTCAAAGCCAAAATTGAATTCTTCCTTATAAATTCGTTTTAAAATTCATTTCTATTCAATTCGAATTTCAATTCAATTTGAATTCATTTCAATTCGCTTTCAATTCCATTTGAATTCGTTTTCAATTCAATTCATTTCGAAATCGTTTTCAATTCAATTCATTTCGAAATCGTTTTCAATTCATTTTGAATTCGTTTTCAATTCAATTCATTTCGAAATCGTTTTCAATTCATTTTGAATTCGTTTTCAATTCAATTCATTTCGAAATCGTTTTCAATTCATTTTGAATTCGTTTTCAATTCAATTCATTTCGAAATGAATAAAATCGATATAAATATCGTTCACGTCAAAATGGCGTCAATCTAATCAACACGGCTTCATAAATTTCTATTTTCAAAATAGTTGTTATTATCAAAATATTTCGTTCAACACATGACCAATCTCAATGAATGAGTACTGTCAACACATGAACTTTTATTTTATATTGATAAAGATGTAAATTTTATTACTAAAATATTTCGTTCAACACATGACCAATCTCAATGAATGAGTACTGTCAACACATGAACTTTTATTTTATAATATTATTTATTTTTCAAATTGGAATGAGGCCCAATCAATTACCATATAAAGTTAATTATATGGATTTTCATACATCACATGTATATAATAGCATTGAAAAATAATCAACCATCAACCAAAGTGCACTACACTGTATAAGCATCAAATATAAATATCTAACGCTTATAACAGCCTGTCAATCAATCGATCGACATATTTAATCAATCAGGATGAGTGAACTGCATATTTCATCCTAACACCCGTGTGGGGTTTCAAACAATCAAACACAGATTTTTATTCGTGCAGTTGGGCGATGTGTAAAATTTATCGACCCAATCAATGTCCTTCAAATAGGTGTACATAAACAAACCGTCTGGTTTGCAAATGAATATTTTATTTATTCACATTCACGTTAAAAATTATATTTTTAACGATGAAATATTTATTCCAACACATGAATTTTCTTTTCAGTTCATTTATTCAATAAATGACATTTTTATTTTTTTCTAACATATTTTAGAAAATTTCGGCGGCATAACGGCACGATACTAGAAACGGGACAAGGCCTAGCCTTATCCCCGGTCTAGTGAAGGCCCACGCCATTCACACATCAATCAAATCAATTTCGTTATGCAAACCACAAAATTTGGAGTAAGAGTCTAACCTAGCCTTACTCCTTCGCCTTATAACGGCGCACGTCTAATCCTAACCAATTTATCGATTCGATTTTTCACATCACAAACCACATTCAAACCAATATCGCAATCAATCACCAAACAATCAAACAAACAAGTCCATGGTCTGTGGACGATTGTGTCGGGTGCTACTAAGCACCGTCTGCATCCTAGTATATATATATATAACTAGAAAAATAAATTGAAAGGTGAGGAATTCTCACAGATTAGCTATCCTAGCTCCACGGCACTCCTTTGCAGAAGTCTTCGTCGTTTCGCCTTTTTGTCACCTTCGTTGCTGCTTTCACTACATACGTAAAAATCACATTTTTACTTCGCTATTCAATATATATAAAAATCGAATTTTTACTATGTTATTCAATATATAAAAATCACATTTTATTTCGAAGTTCAATATACAAAAATTCTATTTTTCTATCGAAGTTCAATATATAAAAATTCTATTTTCTTTCGAAGTTCAAAACATAAAAACTATATTTTTCTTTCGAAGTTCAAAACATTAAAACTATATTTTTCTTTCGAAGTTCAAAACATAAAAACTATATTTTTCTTTCGAAGTTCAAAACATAAAAACTATATTTTTCTTTCGAAGTTCAAAACATAAAAACTATATTTTTCTTTCGAAGTTCTATATATAAAAATCATATTTTTATCTCGAAGTTCTATATATAAAAATCATATTTTTATCTCGAAGTTCTATATATAAAAATCATATTTTTATCTCGAAGTTCTATATATAAAAATCATATTTTTATCTTGAAGTTCTATATATAAAAATCATATTTTTATCTCGAAGTTCTATATATAAAAATCATATTTTTATCTCGAAGTTCTATATATAAAAATCATATTTTTAATTCAATAAAAATCTCGTCTTTATAGAAATAACAATCTAATCTTTTCTAAATCAAAAATCTAATAATTTTTTTTCCTAAATCAAAACTACGATCTTTTTCTAAACAAAAATATGAACTTTTTCTTAGATAAAAATCCTATCTTTATTCTCTAATCATTTTAAAAAAAAAGTCAAATCTTTTATATCTCAAAAATCACATCTTTTATAACTCAAAATAAAATCAGTTTTTAAATTATGACAAAATCAGTTTTTTAAATCTTTTCCCTTATAAAATAAAAACCAGAAATAAAATATTTAAAATAAAAAAGAAAAGAGAAGGACTTACAGAAGGGGGGGGTTTTCCGCGCTGTCTGCGTCGACTGGGGGGGGTGCCTGGTCGGAGGAGGAAAGGTGGGTGCTGATGATCTGCAGGCGCGGGGAAGGAAGTCGCGGCTGGCCTGGGGCGGTCGTGGGGCTTGCGGCGGTCTTCAGGTGAGTGGGAGGTGCGGACTAGGGTGGTTTCGCTCGAAGGGGGCGGAGAGAGAAGGGGTTGGACGGGGAAGGAGGGGGAGTTGATCGCCGAAGTGAGGGTGGGTTCGAGGAGAGAGAGCGCGATCGACGAGGCGTCTGGGTTTTCATTTTTTTTTTTTTTTATCTTCCTGAGAATTGAAATCGAACAGGGGGGGCCTGAGCGGATATAAGGAGAGGGAGGTATATTTTTTTTTTATTTAATTAATTTAATTTTCCACCCAAAAAGCA
Source organism: Allium sativum (assembly GCA_030737875.1). Lineage (NCBI taxonomy): Eukaryota > Viridiplantae > Streptophyta > Magnoliopsida > Asparagales > Amaryllidaceae > Allium > Allium sativum. Next base: position 514,812,858 of record CM060910.1, read on the forward strand.
ACTTTTATTTTCGACCTCGAAACGGGGCCCACCGCCTGTCGTCCATAGCGTTTTACCCCCATTCCGAACACAATGGGATATGTATCGCAAGCCGATTCGACTGTTTCGATCAGTTTCCGTCTAATTTACATTTAAATCACTATATTGAATTTTAAACGTACATTTCAAATTACCGGGGCCGCATACGAACTTTAAAAATTCCAGAAAAATATTTTCTAACTTCGTATTGACGATACGGTCCTAATAAAACTAGTTTCGTCGAATTCTGAGACCGTTAGAAAAATGGCCAATTTCCAGTCGATTAAAATCAACTGAAACTGGTCAAACGCGTTTTCCTTTGCCGCGCTCACATACTGATTCGAAAAATTATGAAATTTGAAACCTAGCGATAACTCGACACCACGGACCCAACAAAACTGGTTTCGTCGAAATCCGAGGTCAATTGCAAAATGTCCATTTTTAAGGGCCTGAATTCCATAGCGACTATTCAGAATTTTCAACTGGACATATCTTTTGATTCCCGCAATGAAATCTTGATTTTACGGATTCGTTGGAAAGATATTATCAAATAGATCCTATCATTTTTGGTTTCACTAAAATCCGGATTGTTTTGCACCCGGTACATTCAATTGAAGTTTGAAATCGAATTATCGAACTACCGCGCCATTTTCAATTCTATTTATAATTATTTATAATTATTTATATTCTAACGACGACGCGTATAATATATACGTTCGAATTATATTCAAAATAAATTTCTCGTCGATATTATTTAAAATAATTCATTTTAAATAATCAGAATTCGCTAAAATTGCCAAAATAAAAATTTTAAACTGGCCCAGATTTTCGGGTTGTTACAATCTCCCCCACTTAAAACTTTTCGTCCCCGAAAAGGAACAAAGTCGAAAGTGGTTTGATTATTCAGCTCTACGCTCGATCAGGCTTCCATTCTCCAACTCTTTAGTTTCTGAGAATTTTCAAAACTTCAAAAATTTGGCTAACTCCTTAAATTTTCGAAAAATTTCGCCATAACCTCCCCTGCACCGGGAGCATCGGGGAATTTCAAATAGCTTCCCCGGTCCTTCAGATCTCAAAAAGAAAAAGAAAAAGCCAAGCGGCTAGCCAATAGGCTCACAAAATCATCATCACCCAAACAAAACAGGAAATTATGTAGTAAACATGTACCTATTTGTCGGGCAAACAAATTTTATTCTTCGGCTCTAGCCTCCTTGCTATGACCTGTTCAATGTAAGTATATGTATATGCAAGCAAATGCGACCAATTTTCAATATCTTTCAATATTTGATTCAATTAGGCATAATGGTTCAAAATTATCAAACAAATAAACAAACAACACAAACATCAATCAATTAGTGGATTAGAGTTTTCAAATTCATAACTTTGATACATAGTCAAAAATCAGATTTTTGATGCCAATTCACAACAAATCTATCTATATAAGTTTTGGTTCTCACACCAGTCTAATGGAAATATATAGATATCACACCTTCGAAACACGAACATAAGTTCGGATGATGATCGATCTATCATCAGAACCATCTCCGGGCGTCTAGAATGTGATTCTATATCAATCTAATATATTAAAACTTTGAATATACGCGGATCAGACGTATACGCAAAATCTACATATACTGGATTGTCCACATCAATATAAATAAATAATCAACTACGAATAATTGATTTAAATTTTCAAAACAAAATTTGTTTTCACTTTAAAAATATACTCTTCACACTCGTTCTAGGATACTACTGATCCCATCTCTAACGAGTCATTCTAATTGGATATTACTAATCCAATATCTGATGAATTCTTTCGTAGGGTTCTAATGTGTCTTGTTCTCTAGCTTTGTAAACCAAAGCTCTGATACCAACTGTGAAGACCCGTAACTTCCCCGTAAAGGAAAGTGTCGGATAGTTCGAGAACAAGCCACAACAGAACGCATACAGAAGAACATTTCATTGTATATTACAACAATGCATCAGATTACAAGAATATACAGAGTATAAATGAATAAATATTACACAGAAATATCAGAGATTTAAATTACATTTAAATACATCGCAGCGGAAAATAATACTATACACAACTAGAATGAGATATACGGATACAAAGCTTTCCGGATATCGTTCCAGCTGTAAACCAGGATCCTGTGAATATAAATCTGCAAAACCAAAACTACTAGCTGCCCGTGTCAAAATAGGGGCACCCAGAGTTTAGGTTAAAACAATAAACTCCAGGTCAGTCATGTGACTGGTGTGAGAACTAAAACAGTTATTAATCTTTATTTTCAATCATTAGGTAAATCAAGGGACCACGCCGTATAACACGGAACGGGTTTCCTCCCAAGAATACCAGTGCATAAAACAAACAGCGCAATGCTAAATAAAGGAAAATGAAGCTGTTATAAGACCCAGGTCCCATCACACAATGTAACGCAGTCGAGGATAGGGTTTTCCCTTATAACAGCCAAAGAATGCTTGATACGTTTTAAAACAAATCATTTGATACTATTATAAGTGTATAAAACAACTTCAAATCATAAGTATCAATCATAGGCGGCATGAGCGCCCCATCCCACTATGTCGCCATATATAGGTTTACAAATAAAACCGCAAATGTCACGTATTTGGAAATTGGATTTCCGTCTATGAACCGAGGCAAAAGATAGTCCTCAACCGATTCGAGACTGCCTAGCCCGAGTCTCAGGATCAGAACGCATCGACCCTTGGAGCGACAGGGCCGGTCCACACGGAGTGGATTAAAAATGCCTGAGCACTACGTTTCGCCGCCCTTTGGGGCGTAAGCGAGCCAACTAAATGACTCCATCGGTTCGAGAACGACCGATCAATCCGAGGCGCCTCGCAACAGCAACAACCACATAAGTCAAACTCGTCAGGGCGTGTAAAACCACTGACGCCACTTCTAGCTAGGAGGAAACGCAGGCCCTCCCTGAGGTCCGTCTCCCGTTTTTGGTTCATACCTGGTGTGAAACACGCGAGGTAAACGTTACACAAAGCTACGCCACAAAGGCCGTGCTTTGATCATCACCACAAGACTTTGCTTTTCAACAGAAGCCTTGATCATTTGCATCTTAGCATGCCACACAGGCAAACCATTCTATGCAACCGATATCAGTCACACAGAATGAAATCCGATGTCAGACACACAGTCCATTTACAAGTCCGTCCTGGGTCTGAATGAAACCGGAGGCACCTAGTACCCCGCATATCCATCGATCTCCAAGTACGTCTGGACGATCACTAACTGTTTCCATCTTCTTGGGTGTACAGCCCAATCAAGATCATCAGTAATTACCCAAACGACGTGAAGACCTCCGGTCTTCGACCATCGTCTTCATCTTCGACTTATCGTCGTATCAGTTATTCAGAATGGGATAAACCCGGCCTTTCCGAATAACTCGCGTATATATTATAAAAGTGTTACACAAACACAACATACGCCTCATTCCAATTCATTAGTCACTAACCGTAAATTAATCAAGAGAATAATTTCCCAAATATTAACCCCGAAGGCCGAAACCAACATCAGATCAATATCCAGAAAACCATTCTGCTGGGCTAACCGACAGTTAGTTTCTAAATTTCACATTCATAGGGAAAGATTCCCATTAATTTTATCAAAGATAAATTCCTTGAATTTATTCTTTAATCCATTTTTGAATATCAATTCAAACTAGTCGGGATTAGCGAACCTTACCGAAGTAATCATTTGTTTTAATTTCCCAATCCCAACCTATTCATCCCATGAAGTAAAACTGGTAATACTTCATATCTAACACCACAGTGTTATCGGTAAATTCAATTACCATTTCACGTTCAAATCTAATTAAAGATTTAACTATCGCCTGGAGCAAAACTGGTGATACTCCATTTTCGATCTTTTCAATCTAATTAAAGATTCATTAAAACTCCACTCAGTTTTAATCGTTAACTGGGTTAAAGAATCAGTGTCATTTAAAAACACGGTTCACGATAAACCCAAAATCACATTCATTAATTATCGGGTTAAAGAACAAGTGTTATTTAAAACACTGTTCACGATAAACCCAAAAATCAATATCAATTCAATTCCAATTAAATATTATTTAATTGGTACACTTTATTAAATCTAAATAAAAAGATTTAATCTTTTCTCAACTGGGTTCAAGAACAGTGTTAGTGAAGACACCATTCACGACAAACCCAAATCCCATTTGATATTCAATATAAGGCTCTGAATAGAAAATATATCGGCTTATATTCAATATCAAATTCTACGATTAACAAATGTCGTATTGGAAATAACGATATAAATATATATCTTTCAAATTTCCGTAACAACATCCGTATAATCACAAATTCCAACATCGAAATATTCCGAAGACAATTTCGATTCAAATCCACTCCAATGCAATCATTGGAAATTTTGGTTATTTTCAAAACCCTTTTCAAATTCAATTTATTTATTTAAAAATAAATAGAATTATAATTCTAGTTCAAAACTAGTTCATTTCGATAAAAATCTATTTTTATCTTTTCAAACATGGAGTTTTTCATCCCAATTCTTTCTAAATCATTTCTTATGATTTTACACAAATTATTACTATTTTTAATAATTTTATCAAGGCCCGTACAGTCGGTTTCCATCAATGGCCATCGAACTGCACTTACAGCGACCTTTTTCGAATTTGATTTGGACATAATTCCAAATCCAACCGTTAGATTTCAAATTTCTAATTTTCATTAGAAGGCTCTTTTCGATACGAACCCAACGGTTCCGGTTTTAGGAGAATCCGACGGTCGGATCTCCCGCAATGTCCATTTGAAATAAATGGTCGAAATTCGCGAACTACCGCGGCGCGGCGCGTTCTATTCAGGCCATTATATTATATATATAATATATATTTCGTCGATTCCTATTTAAAACGGATTATATAAATAGTTTTAAATTCGTTTCAAATTCTATTTCAACTTCTATTTCAATTCAAAGCCAAAATTGAATTCTTCCTTATAAATTCGTTTTAAAATTCATTTCTATTCAATTCGAATTTCAATTCAATTTGAATTCATTTCAATTCGCTTTCAATTCCATTTGAATTCGTTTTCAATTCAATTCATTTCGAAATCGTTTTCAATTCAATTCATTTCGAAATCGTTTTCAATTCATTTTGAATTCGTTTTCAATTCAATTCATTTCGAAATCGTTTTCAATTCATTTTGAATTCGTTTTCAATTCAATTCATTTCGAAATCGTTTTCAATTCATTTTGAATTCGTTTTCAATTCAATTCATTTCGAAATGAATAAAATCGATATAAATATCGTTCACGTCAAAATGGCGTCAATCTAATCAACACGGCTTCATAAATTTCTATTTTCAAAATAGTTGTTATTATCAAAATATTTCGTTCAACACATGACCAATCTCAATGAATGAGTACTGTCAACACATGAACTTTTATTTTATATTGATAAAGATGTAAATTTTATTACTAAAATATTTCGTTCAACACATGACCAATCTCAATGAATGAGTACTGTCAACACATGAACTTTTATTTTATAATATTATTTATTTTTCAAATTGGAATGAGGCCCAATCAATTACCATATAAAGTTAATTATATGGATTTTCATACATCACATGTATATAATAGCATTGAAAAATAATCAACCATCAACCAAAGTGCACTACACTGTATAAGCATCAAATATAAATATCTAACGCTTATAACAGCCTGTCAATCAATCGATCGACATATTTAATCAATCAGGATGAGTGAACTGCATATTTCATCCTAACACCCGTGTGGGGTTTCAAACAATCAAACACAGATTTTTATTCGTGCAGTTGGGCGATGTGTAAAATTTATCGACCCAATCAATGTCCTTCAAATAGGTGTACATAAACAAACCGTCTGGTTTGCAAATGAATATTTTATTTATTCACATTCACGTTAAAAATTATATTTTTAACGATGAAATATTTATTCCAACACATGAATTTTCTTTTCAGTTCATTTATTCAATAAATGACATTTTTATTTTTTTCTAACATATTTTAGAAAATTTCGGCGGCATAACGGCACGATACTAGAAACGGGACAAGGCCTAGCCTTATCCCCGGTCTAGTGAAGGCCCACGCCATTCACACATCAATCAAATCAATTTCGTTATGCAAACCACAAAATTTGGAGTAAGAGTCTAACCTAGCCTTACTCCTTCGCCTTATAACGGCGCACGTCTAATCCTAACCAATTTATCGATTCGATTTTTCACATCACAAACCACATTCAAACCAATATCGCAATCAATCACCAAACAATCAAACAAACAAGTCCATGGTCTGTGGACGATTGTGTCGGGTGCTACTAAGCACCGTCTGCATCCTAGTATATATATATATAACTAGAAAAATAAATTGAAAGGTGAGGAATTCTCACAGATTAGCTATCCTAGCTCCACGACACTCCTTTGCAGAAGTCTTCGTCGTTTCGCCTTTTTGTCACCTTCGTTGCTGCTTTCACTACATACGTAAAAATCACATTTTTACTTCGCTATTCAATATATATAAAAATCGAATTTTTACTATGTTATTCAATATATAAAAATCACATTTTATTTCGAAGTTCAATATACAAAAATTCTATTTTTCTATCGAAGTTCAATATATAAAAATTCTATTTTCTTTCGAAGTTCAAAACATAAAAACTATATTTTTCTTTCGAAGTTCAAAACATAAAAACTATATTTTTCTTTCGAAGTTCAAAACATAAAAACTATATTTTTCTTTCGAAGTTCAAAACATAAAAACTATATTTTTCTTTCGAAGTTCAAAACATAAAAACTATATTTTTCTTTCGAAGTTCTATATATAAAAATCATATTTTTATCTCGAAGTTCTATATATAAAAATCATATTTTTATCTCGAAGTTCTATATATAAAAATCATATTTTTATCTCGAAGTTCTATATATAAAAATCATATTTTTATCTCGAAGTTCTATATATAAAAATCATATTTTTATCTCGAAGTTCTATATATAAAAATCATATTTTTAATTCAATAAAAATCTCGTCTTTATAGAAATAACAATCTAATCTTTTCTAAATCAAAAATCTAATAATTTTTTTTCCTAAATCAAAACTACGATCTTTTTCTAAACAAAAATATGAACTTTTTCTTAGATAAAAATCCTATCTTTATTCTCTAATCATTTTAAAAAAAAGTCAAATCTTTTATATCTCAAAAATCACATCTTTTATAACTCAAAATAAAATCAGTTTTTAAATTATGACAAAATCAGTTTTTTAAATCTTTTCCCTTATAAAATAAAAACCAGAAATAAAATATTTAAAATAAAAAAGAAAAGAGAAGGACTTACAGAAGGGGGGGTTTTCCGCGCTGTCTGCGTCGACTGGGGGGGGTGCCTGGTCGGAGGAGGAAAGGTGGGTGCTGATGATCTGCAGGCGCGAGGGAGGAAGTCGCGGCTGGCCTGGGGCGGTCGTGGGGCTTGCGGCGGTCTTCAGGTGAGTGGGAGGTGCGGACTAGGGCGGTTTCGCTCGAAGGGGGCGGAGAGAGAAGGGGTTGGACGGGGAAGGAGGGGGAGTTGATCGCCGAAGTGAGGGTGGGTTCGAGGAGAGAGAGCGCGATCGACGAGGCGTCTGGGTTTTCATTTTTTTTTTTTTATCTTCCTGAGAATTGAAATCGAACAGGGGGGGGCCTGAGCGGATATAAGGAGAGGGAGGTATATTTTTTTTTTTTTAATTAATTTAATTTTCCACCCAAAAAGCAACTTTTATTTTCGACCTCGAAACGGGGCCCACCGCCTGTCGTCCATAGCGTTTTACCCCCATTCCGAACACAATGGGATATGTATCGCAAGCCGATTCGACTGTTTCGATCAGTTTCCGTCTAATTTACATTTAAATCACTATATTGAATTTTAAACGTACATTTCAAATTACCGGGGCCGCATACGAACTTTAAAAATTCCAGAAAAATATTTTCTAACTTCGTATTGACGATACGGTCCTAATAAAACTAGTTTCGTCGAATTCTGAGACCGTTAGAAAAATGGCCAATTTCCAGTCGATTAAAATCAACTGAAACTGGTCAAACGCGTTTTCCTTTGCCGCGCTCACATACTGATTCGAAAAATTATGAAATTTGAAACCTAGCGATAACTCGACACCACGGACCCAACAAAACTGGTTTCGTCGAAATCCGAGGTCATTTGCAAAATGTCCATTTTTAAGGGCCTGAATTCCATAGCGACTATTCAGAATTTTCAACTGGACATATCTTTTGATTCCCGCAATGAAATCTTGATTTTACGGATTCGTTGGAAAGATATTATCAAATAGATCCTATCATTTTTGGTTTCACTAAAATCCGGATTGTTTTGCACCCGGTACATTCAATTGAAGTTTGAAATCGAATTATCGAACTACCGCGCCATTTTCAATTCTATTTATAATTATTTATAATTATTTATATTCTAACGACGACGCGTATAATATATACGTTCGAATTATATTCAAAATAAATTTCTCGTCGATATTATTTAAAATAATTCATTTTAAATAATCAGAATACGCTAAAATTGCCAAAATAAAAATTTTAAACTGGCCCAGATTTTCGGGTTGTTACAAGGGGGTTGGTGTACAGAGAGGCAGCTCCATTTTTAAGTGGAAAGAATTAAGGTGGGCCGGGTTTTGGGTTAACACATGCAAGGGGAGTGGCCTGCAAGGACGGGTGGGCCTGGGAAAAACATGGAATCTAATTCCAGTGAACGGATAAATGGCCAGTTAAGGTTTATTTTATAATAACTAGGGTAACCTATATTAATAGTTAATTAATTTATATTTTAAACTAGTATTGATTATGATATTTTAAATCATGGCAGAGTTGTAACAATTGCGCTAGAATTCTGGAAACTTCTGTCACAACTTGGAGTAAGGCGGGAACCGATGAAGCACAAAGTGAAGGAGTCGACCTGTAATAATTTTAAGACCAAGTAATTAGTTCATTAATTTAAATTAAATTTATTAGTTAATTATCAAATTAAAATTAAATTTAAATATTAACAACGTGTTCATGTCTTATCGGAATTGTCTGATTCAGATTAGACCGGAACTGTATTGACGAGCACGATGGTATGAAATGGAATTAAATTGGACAGGGTTGGAATTGTCTGGAACAAGCGGTGTATACAACATAGATCAAAGTGAATATAACTCACTCAGTTCACCCACTTATATTTCATAAGTAGGGTTTAATTTTTGTGTGCTATGGTTGCTTACTGTTTTGTTGATTGCTGAATGATATTGTTATTGATTGAGTAAATTAAATTAAATATTTATTTAATTTAATTAAAACCAAATCGTTATTCTAACGATTAGAACCGACTGAGGTAACTTACCCAATCGGTCGCGTTTATATTTTTATAAACGAGTTAAATTAAATGGTTAACATTGAATTATCATTGATGGATGATTATTGGAATTATTAGTTTAGTATATATATCCCCATGAACAGTGGTTATATTGAAATAACATATTTATGCAGGGAAGGACAAGTTGGAGGAATCCAACTGAATTCCTCAGATTTATCGTTTATTTTCATATGATCATTATATGAACTGTTATACCCATATGGTTATTGAATTGGTTATTGGTTGTAAACCCAAATGCAACATTTGTTTGGTTATTAACCAACGTGTGATATTGCCTGAAAAATTTATAGCAGATGGCTGAAATAAAAATTATTTATAAAGATTGATTTACCGTAAGGTGAATCGAAGTTATGAAATTTATTTTTAGCTAAATATAGATTTTAAATGAAGTTTTAAAATAAAATAAACCAACCATATTTATATCGTTTGTTTTAACCGTTGTTTTTATACGAAAATATACCGTGTGCGAAGCACGTGCTTTGTTGAAATTACTGAATAATTTTATAGAGCTGATTTTTATATTAGAATGGATAAGCAAATGGACGGGAATTAACGGTGCGATCAATAATCGGGATTTATTGTTTTTAAGAAACAAATAAAATGAGATCTAATTAGAAATACATTATTGTTTAATAATCAAAGTGAATGTGATTATTTGAATGAATAGTGTTATTTATTAATTCAAATGAAGAGACGAGTTAGAACTGATTAATGGATTAATTGTGTTTTCAGATTTACCAAGCTGGCTGTTTTAATGGAAATTAATTAAATTAGATTGTACCAATTAATCTAATGAAATAATTTAGCGAATAACTGTTTAACTTAATGAGATTTTAAAAAGGAAATTAGATTCCAGTTAATGATGAAGAAAATTATAATTATTATTTCGTTTTACGGGTTACTTCTTAAATGAAGTTCATTTAAATAAGGAATTAAAGTTAGAAATGAAATATAATTTAGTTGCAAAGGAAGGTTATGAACGGGATTATATTTAAAGCGAATTTGGTAAAGGAGGTTATAAAGTGATTTGTAAGCAAATAAGGTAAGCTTAAAATAAAGGTTACTTGATAATTTAAGTAAAGGGAATCGAGATGGAAAAAGGACTTTATATTAAACCACAGATGTGTAAATGAATTGTGGATATGAAGATGGGGAGTCAAAGCGTTAAATTGAAAATTAATGTTACCTAATAATGACAGTAAGTGTAATGGATGAGATCGAAGTAAGATTTCCCAAAGGAAATGATTTAAAGCATTAGGAAAAGGGATTTCCGAAATTGAATCTGGTAAGATGTTTAGAAATAGGATTTGAAATAAAAATCCAGATAATGAGACAAATAGTTTTTAAAGGAGTTAAAGTTTAAAAATTTAATGTTTATTAATCTTTTACTAAATCAATGAATTTAGTAATAACCATATATTTAAAAAGGGGATTTCAAAAGAAAGAAAGTTTTATAAAACCGTATTTTTATACAATAGTGAAGTGGTATTAAAATGAATAAGGATTTTGAATTACAATTCATATTTATCTTAAGATAAGAATGATGTTGATCAGGGTCTGAGAGGTAATTAAAATGCCCCAACTTGAACAACTTTAGGATTATCAAAAGATGATATGAGTCGTGATAATGGAGATGTTAAAGTAAATTGTTTTGGAAAAGTACTAGTGTAACTTTATTTAAAGAATTTGGATATTTATACATGATGGGATTCAAAAAAAACGAAATAAAGAGGGGCTTGTGAATACGAAATGGTATTTCCATAGTAAGGAAATAAAGAGGGGCTTGGGAATATGAAATGGTATTTCCATAATAACGGAATAATAGGGGATTTTGTAACGAGTGTTAACGATGGTAAGTAAATTGATTTCAATGATAAGTAATGCAGTGGAAAATATTTTTGAGGAGAGTAACAGGAAACTGGATAGAATTTTAAGGTATTTTCTTTAAGTTTTTAAAATGATTTGAGGATATTTATATATTAAAACTGATATATTATTTTAAATGGTCAAGTGACGCTGTGTAATAAACTAGTGGATTTCTTTTATTTTTATGATTTTTTTATTTTGATAGTTAGATAACCGACTATCAAAATCATGCCCAATGCGATGTTGGTACGGAAATATCGGGATCAAACTTATATTCGAATACCATTCCGAACCAGCAAATACGTAAAACATGATGGGTGGAGATGGAGCAGTTGAAGACCATGGATCTTCATAAGCGGAAGGACAACTTACCGAATTTTTCTGGCTTGCAAACAGAGTTATTTGTTTGGTGATTTTGTCATAGTTGAAATCTATAGATTGCAAGGACTACTCGCTATTGGTCCATAGGGTGATTCCTAGGATGCAATAGAGGGTGCCTTCGGTTTGTCCAATCCCAGGACAACTTAAATGGACGAATATATGACAGATTATTTCCAAAGGAATTACGTAAGTTGATTTCTTCTAACGTACAATAGTTGGAGGTGGAGAGAGAGGCACTTCTCTTAGCTTAACTACTAGAGTATTTTTGTGGATGTCAATTCGTGATATCTGATGGATCTGATGATGTGGAATTCAAAGTGAATGGTGGCCAGATGTTCTGAAAGATAATTTAAACATCAAGCCTCGTCAACCGGGAAATGACAGAAATCGGGCAGGCGGCATGGCTATGTGGGTCGCTCCCATTAGGGTGTATTATCACCTATCTAGAGAAAATCCATTATTTGTTCCTCTTTCGTTTCGGTATCTTCGGATAACGATTATACGGGCCCAACCGTTGGTGACAATACATTCGATACACTCAAGAGAAATGAGTGGTCGGTCATGTGTGGGTCGGGTTGAAAGATGTTCTTGTTGAACGCAGTGTATTCCCCTCTAGAGATACACTATCGATAGGTGGTTCCATACCTTGTCATAGTCGGAATCCAATCTCCAATAAGCACCCGCGGTTTTGTTTGTATACTATATATGTGGAACGTGATATGCAAGCGTTCTGCTAGATTCTATTTATTTGTATTTAGACACTATTATAATATCAGACAAGTATTGATTTTCAAAACTGTTTTGGGTTATCGTAAGGTAAAAACTGTCCGTATTTATGTGTGGATTTGGTCTTACGATTATCCTTTTCTTTTCATAAAGGATGTTAACTTTAAAATCAAGTTGTGTGATACCTTTAAACTTAGTGGGTTTCTCACTCTGGTTCACCAGAATGACCCGGTATTTGTAATGCTCGTGTTAGACCGAGGTGTATAGGTTCAGGTTATCAGATGCTGTGATGAGACGAGCTAGAAGAGTTCAGATAGATGAAGTTATATTATTCCACTGTGTGTTGTATATGAGGACAGATTATATAACTGTCCAAATGTGTGATGAACTCTGATGATTGTAAGTATATTTTCAAGCTCTCAATAAAGATTTATTTCTATATTATAATTTGTTCCGCTGCGATGTGAGACTCTGTGTCGTGATGGATCTTCTTCTTCTTCTATTCTAATATTTCTTTCTTTCTTATCTCACCCTCTAAATTCTTTCAAATAACAATCTAGTGGTTTCGATACTTGAGTTTTGGCAAGTAATGCAGGATTATGTATTATTGTCAGAATTCGGGGCTCGAATCCCTACCGAGTCGTTACACATTCATCCATGGTAAGCACGCATAACATACAGATTATATATATCTCATGTAAACCATCCTAATCGAATTCAACTTACCTCAAGCATAAGCCCCAGAGGCCTAAACCAATATCAGACAAGCACCCAAGGAACATCTCCTTTGAAGTTAGACGACCAACATGAGATGGTACAAACAGAACAACCAATCATCCATGACTGACTCTGGCTATCACCGCCAATCCTGCTTCAAAACCATCGTTAATCGTATGACGACCAACCTTTCTATATGTCAAGGGATAATGGTAACCCCAGTTCTAGTATAAACTCCATACGCCTTTCAACGATACGTATGTATGTCCAACCTTGACAACTAGGCTTTTCAACGATACCCAGGGTACTCAACCTACAACCAGTCTTTTAGGTGCCCTTACCGTACCTCTGCTTTGAGCCTGCTAGAGCTTACGACAACAATAATTTCTCAGCCTTCGCATCTCTAGTCATCAAACCCGACGACCTTTCATAGCTCAAGCAACCATTATCCACCAACTCATTCCTTTGAGTTGCCACCTTCCTCATTGTTCTATACCGATCAACGAACACATTCAACACTTCGAATATTCCCACTTGAGTTCTCCTCGAAGCTATCACTGACCTCGAACCAAAGAAACATCAATCATAAGGTTCAAAACAATCCATAGCATCACATCAATTTGCTAGAGAAAACAAACACAGCACTAATGCCATCCACCACAGCGTTTAAAAACGCTGCTGAAAGTTCATCTCGACTGGCCAGGAAACGACCGACCGACCAGCCTTCACACGACCGATCATCCTCCACATGACCGACCAGCCTCTCATCTGTACAACCGACCGACCTAGACAACTAGGGGTGACCGACCCAACCTGCTTCATCATTCCAACTTCATGACCGACCCAAAGGCCTAGGCTGCTCGACCAACCCAACTTCCCCATTGGAACTGAACGACCTACTTCGGACCAGCTTTCCCAACCTGCTTGACCGACCATCCAAGTACGACCGACCCAATAAGACCGACCACTCAACTGCAGCAGAACTACCCAGCATCAAACCAGACCGACCAAGACCATGCTGCTCGACCGACCCTTCCTCCTTGGCTCGACCGACCACCATTTCTTGTCTTATTTCCCAAGAAAACCATACCATGATGCGCGACCGACCCCATACGTGCGACCCAAAACCTGCACCACTCTAATGCAACTCCAACTTCGACCAAAACTCCGCCAATTAATACAATCGACGAAACCAACTCATTTGATTCATTCAATACAACCATAAGCATGTTATGAAACCAACAACATCACCAATTTTGTAATATCATCAATAATTATGTGAAATTCACCAAAATCATCATAAATGTAAATGTGAACAGAACTATAGATCTTACTTGCATAATCATATGGAATAGCATAGAAATAACATAGGATCATGGATTTAAACTTACTAAATGAGATCATAGGTTGATTCATATGAAAATGAACTTATAATGGTATAGATCTATGATTAAACACTTGAATTTGATGAAAAACATGAACAAACACTCATATACTTCACTGAATCCATGTGAGAGATATAAATCACTCACTGATTCTCCCAAACAAGCAAAAATCAATGCAATAAGATTCCGGATAGCAAGCAATTCGAACCAAACCCCTTGATCCGATGAATTCCCGCTTCAATTGATGTAGATCTAGCCTCCAATGGTGTAGATCTATGATTTCCCTCCTAAGATTTTGATTTTTAATGGTGGAAAGGTGCTAGAGGAAGAAGGAACATAGGCCACCTAATAAGAGAATAGAGAAACTAAAACATTTCTCATACCTCCCACCCCCTATTTATACCATTCCACTAGCCCACTAATGGGCCTCTCCAAATCATCACTTTAGGCTCCCAAAACCTAAACAACTAACTGAAAAACCTTAAAACATAGAGAAAAACATTTGTGATAACATACTTGGTAATTTACTAAATATTGATGGGAAGTTGAAAGACCATTTAAATGCTCAGTATGATTTACAAGAGATAGGCATCAGGGAGGTCCTTCATCCGGTTCTATCAACTGATGGGAATTACCTTGAGATAAGGGCTGCCATATTTGAAATGACGAACAAGAAGAAAGAAATATTTTGCTCAGTGTTGGAGAATGCTAAACTGCCTTATTGTTGTGCAGCTAATATCATCCGGAATGTAAACAAGAAAGAGAGGAAAATTGCAGGGTATAAGAGCTACGATGCTCATTTTCTTCTCCACTACTTGCTGCAGTTTGCCATGAAGAAATCTGTAAAACCTGAAGTTGCAATACCTATGATAATATTAGGTGCATTTCTAAGAAGTTTTTGGAGTAAAAGTATCGATTTGGCTGATCTCAAGAGGTTATAAAAGGAAATTATGTAAATTCTTTGTCAATTTGAGCTGATATTCCCAAATGCTTTCTTTGATACAATGGCGCACTTACTAGTTCATTTATGCAAGGAACTTGAATATGGTGGACTTGCACATGTTCGTTGTATGTTTCCTATTGAGCGTTATCTTTGTAAACTAAAATCATTTTTTCGCAACAAAAGTAAACCCGAGGCATCCATTGCTGAAGGTTATCTTGCAGAAGAATGTTTGGTATTCTGTTCAAGGTTCTTAGGTGGCGATGGAGTAGGAAAAATGCAATTTGAAACATGTCCACAGAATCTGGAATATCCTATTGGCACAAGAATAAACAAAGTTGGAAAAGCTATTCATCTTAAAAATTCTCAATGGAAGGAATGACATTTTATTCAATTGTGGTAACAAGGATATAGAGAGTTTACTTGGGTAAGTTTTAGTTCCTATCTATATGAATCCTTTATTAGTGCCAGTATTATCCCTATCTTTATGAATCCTTTATTAGTTATTTAGTTCCTTGCAGTTTTTTCTTTGCTTCACCTTTTTCATAATAAATAATGTTTTCCTTTTTGAACCTGGCAGATGGAATTTTATGCAATTAAAGTTTACAATGGTTTATTTAATTAGAAAATTGGACAAGTTCAGTTAACATCAGTAATAATATTCTTCGCGCAGCCTGTGAAATAATGTCAACTAGATTAAAAAAACTATTTTTGATGTCATCCTTTTGCCAGCAAAATCGGTTCTTTTAAACAATCTACAAACATTTTACTGATTCTAGCCTCACGTAGGGATAGATGTAAATTCCAAGTTTCAGCACTTTCAAGGATTTCAGCCATTATTTGTACTTAAGCTATGTTCTCATTCATACAGAATTGATTTTAGTATGGCCAGTTTCAGCTTTACTAAGGCTAGAGTAGGGATTATGATTTTAGTGGTCTAAGAGGGGGTGGAAAGAAAATATCGGGGTACTAATAGATCCAGCCAAATTTGTTTCTATCTTTTATTAACTAGGTCTTTATTCTAGGGAACATCGAGCTTTAATGGATGTTCATGCATCATCAAAAAAATATAAAAGAAAGAGAGAACACAGTAAAGAATTTTGGAAGTTGTTGAAGGAAGAGGATGGGAAGAAGGATGTAACGACCCGCATTCTACGCATCGGAGGATCATAGAATATTTATTTTATTCTCATACGGAGTCGTATAATCGTGTAACTTTGGGAAAATGACTACTCGGGCAATTTCCCATGTTCATGATTTTTGCCGAATTTTGAATGATCGTTTTGCCCCTGACGAATCTTGTTTCGCCCATAACTTTTGATTGGTAAGGAGTTTTGACCTGAATTCACTTACATTGGCTTCTAATGATGGTTTCTCTTTCCGTAGAGTGGTCATATTAATCAAACAGACTTACCGTATTGGAGATATGGCAGAAATAAGGTTTGGAAGTTGAAAAATAGCTTAAATGGGCTTAATTGGGTAATTATCACCTAGATCCATTAGGGATTTCGGGATTAGGGGTATTTAAGGGCTGAAAGGGGCTAGAGAAACCCTTCTTTGTCATTTTTCAGCCTCCACTTTCATTCTCCTAACCCTAGTAATGACCTCCACTCTCAAATTCTTCATTTAAACACCTCCTAATCGCTTTCTAATCGAGGATTAAGCTAAGATACATCAAATCAAGGCAAATCAACACCAAATCAGAGTTGGAGCTGCTGTGCTACATAGGAATTCGACCCAAACAGTAGAAAGTTTCAGATCTAAGATTATTTATGGCTAAGGTGAGATTTGCATTGTTTTTCACTAGTTACGGATAATTAGGGTGATTAGTGTTAATTAGCGAAATTATAACTCAGAAAAACTTGGAAAAATATTTAGAAATCTTTAAATATTATTTTATGCCTCAGTTAGAAATTTGGGTTAATTTGGACATGTTTTGCTAATCGTATGGTTAAATCATGATTAAGGGGATTAAGGGGAAAACATGGGTTTTGGGTGTGTTTGATCCATATTAACATGTTAGATTGTTGTTTTGGCGTTTATGGTTGATTATGTATGTTGCTATTACTGTTTGAAATGCTTCATGATTGTTTAACGAAGTTAGAATGGTCAAAAACGCCGTTGTATGGCGTAAATAGCTCGTTGGAAAAATTGAAGGAATTTGTTTAGTAACCCATTCGCGAAGCACCCTCACGACCCGATCCCTAGGATCGTGAAGCACCCTCACACCCCGATCGTGAGGAAGAGGGCAAACCCTTGGAGAGTGACCGTGAGGAAGAAGGCGAATCCTAGGAGAGCGACCGTAAGGAAGAGGGCGAACCCTAGGGGAGCGACTGTAAGGAAGGGGGCGAACCCTAGGGCCGATGCAAGGACGGGGTCACGAACCGAGCCACTATAATCACCATGAGCCGGCCACATGCGAGGACCCACGGGCCGAGGAAGTTGATCACGAGCCGGAGGTTATGAAGCATCACGAACCGACCCAGGAGAAGAGGACCGCGAGCATGTGTCACAACCCGAACAGGGGTCCACGAGCAGATCACAAGCCGATGCAGGAAAGAGGGATCACAACCCGGACTGGAGAATCACGAATCGCACATATCTAAACTAATGTGTGAACATGCATGGAAGCTTGGAGCTATGAAATGAACGGGAATGGTGACAAAAAGCCCGAGATGCAAAGGTAGTCCAAATGAGAAGTTGTTACTCAGGATCCAGACGGGAACCAACGAGTTGACTTCATCATTGGACTTTGCTGCGGGACGTGTGCAAAGGGGTTATCGATACCTATAACTTTAGTTCACCACTAAGAGATGGATTGGGGGCTCGTAGTGATAGTTGTACGGGGTTGGACTCCATCATGGCCCAAAGATTAGGTGATTACGCACTGAGTGAGAGATGTGAGGATGATTGCTATGTTTGATGTTTGCTATCACCAAGTCATGCACACCCCCATATTACTTTTACACTTTGTGTTAGCGTTACCTTATAATACTGTACATCTTGCTTTGCTAACTCTTTGGTTGCAGGTCCAGGTTCAGGTATGATTGGATTATACCTATTATTGTTATGTTTTGTTGCTTATCTCTCATACCAGACTTTTGTCTGACCCAGAGTTTTATGTCTCTTCTTATTACTATGGGTGCTATTAAACGAGCAGACTAGAGACAGGTTGGCTAGTTATGCACGAGTAGCTGTCCAGAGACGAGCAGGAGGCTTGCACGTATTACTCTCATATATTCTCCCTGTGTTGTCGTTGGTCACTGCTTGGGCATTAGTAGTGTACCTTTTCTTTCTTTTGCTTTAGAGACAGTAATTTGAAGTTGTAATAATGATGGTTTGGATCATAAGTTGTATTTTGGATTCCGCTGCTCTGATGGTTTAATTTTCAGCTTGTGCACTGTCTCGCCTGTTTTATGTCAAAGTAATGTTATTATTATATTTTATTCCATGTGCTTTGAGATATACTACAGGCTATTTGTTGGTTCACCGCTCAAATTCCTTCCCTTTTCCTTTCTTTTGACGACCTTCCTGTGCTGGTTGGACGTCGGCACAGCTCATTTCATTGGAGATGTTGGCTGGTGCGGGGCGGGCCGTCAGACTTCGTATCATAGCTCTAGGTCGCGGTTAACTTAGGGGAAGACATCAGGGAGAGATAGTATACGTATATAAGAGCGCATATTTGTGATTTTTTGGTTTTCAAAAGCTATATATATATACTATTAGTATATCTAAGGATGAAGTCGCACTCCATGGGCACCACATTGAGATGGTTAATCATTTTCTCTTTACAGATTGAACGATGAGCCGAAATACGAGGAGTACGGGTTCAGGGGCTAACAATAGGAATGTCCCTGATATGAGGATGATGTTTACTACCTTCATGCGAGAGATGCTTAGGGATGCTCGGGGAGCGGTTCCTAATGCTGCTAACGGTGGTGGTGCAGTAGTGTAGGCGCCTAGGGCCGATTTCGCCAAGCTTAACAAGGATTATACTAGTCTTGGTGGGAAGTCGTTCCACGGAACAGAGTCGGCTACAGAAGTTCAAGATTGGCTTGATAGTTGTGAGCGTATCTTCGAGGACCTGGGAATCGAGGACGCAATGAAGAGGAAGCTAGCATCCCGTCAGCTGCAACGATGGGCTATGGATTGGTGGAATGCTATTAAGGCAGCTACTCCTGAGGATCAAGTTACTTGGAATCAGTTTAGGACTCGCTTCAGTGATAAGTTTATCCCAGCTGCTCAGAAATCAGAGTTGTTTAGGAAGTTTTTGGTGCTTAAGCAGAATGGTAGGGCAATCTCGGAGTATATTGCTGAATTTGATACCTTATCGAAGTATAAATTATCTCTTATTGATATTCCCGAGAAGAAAAATGAGAAGTTCATAACAGGCTTAGATCAGTACTTGGGGGAAAGGCTTATAAACCATATTGATGAGACTTTTGAATCTATTGTCGGGAAAGCATTGAGATCAAAAAGCATTTATCTAAACCCAAGACTGAGGTCGCTGTTACATCTGCAGAGGAGCCAAAGCCGCTGGCAAGCGGTGGAGGAAAGGATAATCCCCAGAATAAGAGGAAACAGAACCAAACCAAGGATGTTCAGAATAAGAAGAATAAGAAAGATGGCGAGTGCTTTAGCTGTGGCAAGAAGGGCCACTATGCCAGAGATTGTCAGGAAAGGCCTGAGGAAAGGAAGTGCTTCAATTGCGGCCAAATGGGACATCACAAGGATAAATGTCCGCAACCTCCTAGGGAGAAGCAGATCGTGAAAGCATATGCTATCAACGTTGTTCCTTCTTCGTCGAATGTCCCAACTGCGGCGGAAAAGGGAAAGGGTGTTGTTATTCGAGGTATGCTTTCTATTTATGAGGTTCCTGCTCGAGTTTTGTTTGATGGGGCTTCGCATTTCTTCATATCTAGTGACCTAATAGAGTCATAGATGCATGTTTTCTTGTGATTGTTTTGTTTTAGGCTTTACTGGTGTTAGCATTATTTTGGGAGTCGATTGGCTTCAAGGGCATAGGGTGGTATTGGGTACCTACCTAGTAGTAGCAATAATAACTGGAATTAAGGCAAATCTCGAAGCAATAAGATGTGTTCGTTGGTCGTGGGGATGCAACGAAGGTTAGGACGATTAAAGTTGGACTTGAACTCGTAAACAATGGTTGTTCGTTAATCTTGGAGATGCAACGAGTAGGGAGACAACTCACATTGGACTTGAGTTTGTGGGTAATGGATACTTGAGACTGGGTCTGAGTTTGTGGATAGTCGCCGGCGATGCTGACTAGAGTTATAGAGAGAATATTGTTGTTGTAAGTTCTAGTTGTCTCTGGGAGGCAAATGTATGTTGGACGTGCAGTAGCCTGGTTAGAACTAGGATTGTCATTTACGCTTAACATGTGGCATGGTCTATCATGAGATAAACGGTAGTTTCGAAGCAGGATTAGCGAGGATAGCTAGAGTTAGTTATGAGTGCTTGAGTGTTTGGTTGTTTTGTTCATATCATCTCATGTAGATTGTCTGAATTCGGAAGGAGATGTTCCTTGAGTGCTTATCTGATATTGGTTTAGGCCTTTGGGGCTTGTGCTTGGGGAATGTCGAGTTTGACTAGGATGGTTTGCATGAGATATAGGTAGTTGTTGAGATTTCCACTAAATGATATCTTGGTTTACTCGTGGAATAAGGTGCAGATTGGAACATGATAAGACTGTTCGATAATGTGGACTACCCAGAGTTGGACTCGATAGGGCTATGAGATGACTCGAGTTGGGCTGGAGAAGGATGCAAGGTAAGGAGATGACTCGAGTTGGACTCGAGAAGGCAGCAGGGTAATGGATTCTCGAGTTGGACTCGAGAGGGCTGCAAGAAAATGGATTGACTTGGATGGAACTCAAGTTGAAGATGGAGTTGAGGATAGCTCTTCTGATGGGGTGCCAAGGAATTGTCGATAGTTTGGAGTATGCTAGGCGGACTCGAAGCAGGGGTATTTGGGGATGCCCATTTACCTTGGATCCGTTGGACGTGATCTAGTTACCCTTGGAGGATAAACGTACGTTAGACGTGCGGTAGTCCGTTTGGAGCTGGGGCTTCTATTAGCCCTTGAGATTGGTTAGACCAATCATATGGGTATCGACGTATTCATGGCTTTAGCAGGTGATAGATAGGAATTGTTTGATGAATGCTATGGTTGTTATGTTTGTTCCTATTTTTCTTCTCTTGAGTAGACTATTACCTGTAGGATTCTGGCGATGGGGAATGAAGAGATGACGGTATACACGGATACCTGTGCTACCGCACTAGGTGCAATAGCTGATACATTGAGTGGAAGATAGGTCAGTTTAGATGCTATGTTTCTTGAATGGAAGCGACTGGAGCATATCGTGGGATATGATTTCAGACCTAAGTATGGATTAGATCCAGAGATGTTAACAAGTTTGATGACCAGACCGATTTTGATTGAGTGGATTGGTTCCAGTCAGAGGGACGATCCCAACCTATCAGAAATCATCTCTAAGGTAGAGATGGGTATCAATGATGAGAGAATGATCAAGCAAGGACTTGATCGAGGAGGGTGGCTTCGAAGGAGTAAGAGGCTATTTGCACCCAACGTAAAAAGATTGAGTGATGAAGAGAGACGTTAGGAAGTTTATATCCAAGTGCCTGAATTGTCAGTTAGTTAGAGCCGAGCAAAAGAAGCCAAGTGGTTTGTTACGACTATTGGAGATTCCCGAATGAAAATGGAAACAAGTATCAATGGATTTCATTGATGTTTTACCAAGGATTGGATCAGGTTATGATGGTATTTGGTTGAGTCGTGCATTATAGGATCTTTGAGAGCTTGTATATTGGATTTTGGAGGGTCATGGGATGACCATTTGCTTCTGGTTGAGTTTGCATATAGAAATAGTTATCCCCTTGTTAGTAAACCACATGCTAGGATAGGCTTGTTAAGGTGTTATGTATGTTTGGTTGTTTGCAAATGGTTGATAGGCATGCGGGAACCTTTGTACATTTTCTTAGTTAAGTAATTTGGGGGGCAAAATTTCTTAAGGGGGGAAGAATGTAACAACCCGTATTCTACGCATCGGAGGATCGTAGAATATTTATTTTATTCTCATACGAAGTCATATAATCATGTAACTTTGGGAAAATGATTATTGGGGTCATTTCCCATGTTCATGATTTTTATCAGATTTTAAATGACCGTTTTCCCTTAGCGAATTTTGTTTTGCCTATAACTTTTGATTGGTAAGGAGTTTTGACCTGAAACCACTTCCATTGGCTTCAAATGATGGTTTCTCTTTCCGTAGAGTGATCATATTAATCAAACGGACTTAACGTTTGAGAGATATGGCCGAAATAAGGTTTGGAAGGTGAAAAACAACTTAAATGGGCTTAATTGGGTAATTAGCAGCTAGGTCCATTAGGGATTTCGGGATTAGGGGTATTTAAGGGCTGAAAGGGGCTAGAGAAACCCTCTTTTTTCATTTTTCAGCCGCCACTTTCACTCTTCTAACCCTAGTAATGGCCTCTACTCTCAAATTCTTCATTTAAACACCTCCTAATCGCTTTCTAATCGAGGATTAAGCTAAGCTACATCAAATCAAGGCAAATCAACACTAAATTAGAGTTGGAGCCGCTGTGTTGCATAGGAATTCGACCCAAATAGTAGAAAAGTTTCAGATCTAAGATTATTTGTGGCTAAGGTAAGTGATTTGCATTGTTTTTCACTAATTACGGCTAATTAGAGGTGATTAGTGTTAATTAGCGAAATTATACCTCAGAAAAATTTGGAAAAATGTTTAGAAATTCTTAAATATTATTTTATGCCTCTGTTAGAAATTTGGATTAATTTGGACATGTTTTGCTAATCGTACGGTTAAATCATGATTAAGGGGAAAACATGGGTTTTGGGTATGATTGATCCATATTAACATATTAGATTGTTGTTTTGGTGTTTATGGTTGATTATGTATGTTTCTATTACTGTTTGGAATGCTTCATGATTGTTTAGAAAAGTTAGAATGGTCAAAAACGTCGTCGTATGGCGTAAATAGCTCATTGGAAAAGTTGAACGAAATTAGTCAGTAACCCATTTGTGAAGCACCCTCACGACCCGACCCCTAGGATCGTGAAGCACTCTCACACCCCGACCGTGAGGAACAGGGCGAACCCTAGGAGAGCAACCGTGAGGAAGAGGGTGAACATGTAATAACCCGGAAATCTGAGCCAATTTAAAATTTTTATTTTGACAATTTTAGTGAATTTTGAATATTTAAAATGAATTATTTTAAATAATAACGACGAGAAATTTATTTTGAATAGAATTAGAACGTATATATTTATTTGAATCGTCGTTAGAATATAAATAATTAATCATAATTATAAAAGGAATTGAAAATGGCGCGATAGTTCAAAAATTCGATTTCAAAGTTCAAATGAATGTACAGGATTCAAAATAAACCGGATTTTGGCAAAACCAAAATATTTGAATCTATTTGATAATATCTTTCCAACGAATCCGAAAAATTGAAATTTCATAGCAGGGATAAAAAGATACGTCCAGTTGAAAATTCTGAATAGTCGCTATGGAAAATATAGCCCTTAAAAATGGAAATTTTGCAATGACCTCTGTTTTCGACGAAACCACTTTTGTTGGATCCGGGATGTCGAATTATTGCTAGATTCCAAAATTCATAATTTTCTGAATTAATATGTGAGCGTGGTGAAGTTAAATGCGTTTGACCAGTTTCAGTTGATTTTAATTAACTCGAAAATGGCCATTTTCAAACGGTCTCAAAATTCGATGAAATTAGTTTTGTTATGACCGTATCGTCAATACGAAGCTAGAAACTATTTTTCGGGAATTTTTAGAGTTAGTATGTCGCCCCGGTAAATGGAAATGTGCATTCAAATTCAATATACATTGATTTATATTTTAATTTGAACGGAAACTGATCGTAACAAGCGAATTGGGTTACGAAAAATATCCCATTATGTTCGGAATGAGGGTAATTAGCTAGGGACGACAATCGGCGGGTTCGAATCTGAGTTGAAACGAAAAGTCAACATTTAGGGTTTTAAAGAAAGAAAAAATATATAATAATTATATATATATATATTTACTTAAACCACCCCCTCTCCTTTTTTTCCCATTCCCGTTTCTCAAATCGAAACCAGAAAATGGCCGAAGCCCTTCACCGCCGTCGCCTCGGTTGGCCACCACGCCACCGCCCACCCCACCAACGTCACGCCACCCTCCCCTTCCTCGCCCTACCCTCCTTTCTCGAACCCCGTCGCCCTAGAAAGCCGCCACCCCTCCTCCCCGTTGATTGACCGTGCCGCCGCCTACAACCCCTCCCCTCCTCTGATCTGCCTCAGGCGATTCCCCCCTTTCCTCCGTTGGAACCTGCGCCCAAACCCCACCCTAGACCGCGACTGTTCAGCGTTGACCCCCCCCCCCCTCCACCGTCGACGTCCGCTCTACAGTGCCTCCACCTGCCAATAGCCACCTGGCGCCGCACCTCCTTGGACTGCAGCTCAACCTAGGACGAGGCCGTAAGGTGCCCTTTTTTAATTTTATTTAAATAACTTTTTCTGTTGATGTTTTTAAATTATATAAAAATCATTGTTTTAAAAATTATTGTGTTAAGATCTGAAATTTATATATATGTTTTGCAATAAAAATTTGATTTTTATGTATATGAAGTAGCAAATAAAAAGATTTGAACTTCAGTTATAAAATGATTGAACTTTAGTTATAAAAAAAATTGAACAAAAGAGGTGATTTTTAATTTGAACAAAGATAGGATTTTTATTTGAACAAAAATTTGATCTTTATTTGTTTAGAAGATTTAATTTTTGAATCCATATATAAAGATGAGATCTTTGTAAGTGTGGCAATATTATAAAGATGTAATTTTTATAGGAAGTGCCATGGATTAAAAATATGATTTTTATTATGAAGTTAGCGATATAAAAATATAATTTTTATATAACGCTAGAATTTTATTTACATAAAGTTATAATTTTTGAAGTATAAAAAAGCTATGATTTTATATGTTAAAAGTTTGAATTTTTATACTTTGAAAGTTTAGATTTTTAATGAATAAAAAGAATTATTTTTATTTATATATAAAACATAAAAGAATGATTTTGTTTACAAAAGGGTTATGATTTTCGTTTATATAAAAATATGATTTTTATATAATAGAGAATATAAAAATATAGCGAACACGGACGACGAAAGTGACAAAAGGCGCGCACAGCGAAGATTTCCTACATATGAAGAGTCGCGGCGTTTGGTTTAGCTCTTGGTGAGAACTCCTCACTTTTATTTTATTTTCAAGTTAAAATATATACTAGGATGCAGACGGTGCTTAGTAGCACCCGACACGCGTCGTCCACAGACCATGGATGACTTGTTTGTTTGATTGTTGTGTTGTGAAATTTGATTGTGTGATGTGGAATGAAATAAAATATTTTATAGTGGAAAATATTTTATAGTTAAAAATATGATTTTTAACGTGTATATAAAATAAATATTTATAAGCAAATCGGATGGTTTGTTTATATACACTGATTTGACTAATATTGATTGGGACGATAAATTTTACACATCGCCCAACTGCACAAATAAAAATCTGTGTTTGTTGATTTGAAACCCCACACGGGTAATGGGATGATATTTGACGTACACTAATCCCGATTGTTTAGTTGTATGTCAATCAATGGGTTGACAGACTGTGTAAGCGTTAATTATTGATATTTAATGGTTATGCAGTTGTGTGGTGCACTCTGGATGATGGTTGATGATTTATCGTTGCTGTTATATACATGTGTTGTAGGGAAACCATATTATTAACACTATATGGTAATTGATTAGGCCTCATTCCAATTTGGAAAATTCATGTGTTGAATAGAAAGAAAATTCATGTGTTGAATATAAAAGAAAATTCATGTGTTGAATAGAATAAAAATTCATGTGTTGAATAAAATATATATTCATGTGTTGAATAAAAATATATATTCATGTGTTGAAGAAAATTCATTTGTTGAATAGAATAACGAAGTTATTGAAATATTGAAGCCGTGTTGGTTAGATATGCGCCATTTTGACGTGAACGATATTTATATCGATTTTATTCATTTTATAATGAATATAGAAAAGGAAGTGATTTCAAAATATAACGTTTTGAAAATGTAATCATTTATAGATTAATGATATGAAATATTCAATTTTGATTCGAAATTGAATATGAAGTTGAAATCGTTTTGAAAACAAATTTAAAACGATTTATAAAATACGTTTTAAAGGGAAATCGACGAAATATACATAATATATATATATATATTATATTATGGCCTGAATAGAACGCGCCGCGCCGCAGCAATTCACGAATTTCGACCATTGACTTCGAATGGATATTACGGGAGATCCGACCGTCGGATTCTCCTAAAACTGGAACCTTTGGGTTCGTATCAAAAAGATCTTTCTAACGAATATTTGAGATTTGAAATCTGACAGTTAGATTTGGAATTATGTCCAAATCAAATTTCGAAAAGGTCGTTGTAAGTGCAGTTCGATGGCCGTTGATGGAATTCGACTGTACGGGCCTGGATAAAATTATTAAAAATGGTAATAATTTGTGTAAAATCATAAGAAATGATTTGTGAAGATTTGAGATGAAAATTTCCAAATTTGAAAAGATAAAAGTAGATTTTTATCGAAATGAACTAGTCTTGAACTAGAATTATAATCCCATTTATTTTTAAAATAAATAAAGTGGATTTGAAATGGTTTTGAAAATAACCAAAAATTCCAATAATTGAATTGGAATGGATTTGAATCGAAATTGTCTTTGGAATATTTCGATGTTTGATTTCGTGATTATAGAGATATTGTTATGGAAATTTGAAAGATATATTTATATCGTTATTTCCAATACGATATTTGTTGGTCGTAGAATTTGATATTGAAATTAAGCTGATATATTTTCTATTCAGAGCCTTGTATTTAATATCAAATGAGATTTGGGTTTGTTGTGAATAGTGTCTTCATTAACAATGTTCTTAAATCCGGTTGAGAAAAAGATTAAATCTTTTTATTTAGATTTAATGAAGTGTACCAATTAAATGGTATTTAGTTGGAATTGATTTTTGGGTTTATCGTGAACGGTGTTTTAAATAACACTTGTTCTTTAACCCGATAATTAATGGAATGTGATTTTGGGTTTATAGTGAACCGTGTTTTAAATGACATTGGTTCTTTAACCCAGTTAAAGACAGGATGTGATTTCCGAAGTTAAATAATCATTTATAGTGATTATGGGGAAGATTAAAACCAAGTGGAGTTTTAATGAATCTTTAATTAGATTGAAATAATCGAGAATGGAGTATCACCAGTTTTGCTCCAGGCGATAGTTAAATCTTTAATTAGATTTGAACGTGAAATGGTAATTGAATTTACCGATAACACCGTGGTGTTAGATATGAAGTATTACCAGTTTTACTTCATGGGATGAATAGGTTGGAATTGGGAAATAAAATAAATAATTACTTCGGTGTGGTTCCCTAATCCCGACTAATTTGAATTGATATTCAAAGGAAGATTAAAGAATAAATTTAAAGAATTTATCTTTGATAAAATTAATTGGAACCTTTCCCAAAGTATAAGAATATTTGAATAAAAGAATATTCTGAATTGGAATGAGGCGTATGTAGTGTTTGTGTAACACTTGTTTATTATATACGCGAGTTATTCAGAAAGACCGGGTTTATCCCATTCTGAATAACTAACTCGATGGTGTGTCGAGGATGAAGACGGTGGTCGAAGACCGGAGGTCTTCACATTGTTTGGGTTATTACTGATGATCTTGATTGGGCTGTACACCCACGAAGAGGGAATCAGTTGGTGATCGTCCAGACGTACTTGGAGATCGATGGATAAGCGATGTACAATGTGCCTCCGGTAACGTTCAGACCCAGAACGAACTTGTATGGACTGTGTGTCTGACATTGGATTTTGCTCTGTGTTGATTGATCTCTATTAAATATACATCTGCCTAGTGAAGGGGAATTCATTCCCTTACTTCACCCTTATCTGAGACATACGGGATCAGAGGTTGTATATCGATAGACATCAGTCGCATGGTGTGAATTGCCTGTGTGGCATGCCTAAGTGGGAATTGATCAAGGCTTTTGTTGAAAAGAAAAGTCTTGTGGTTGATGATCAAAGCACCGCCTATGTGGCATAGCTTTGTGTAGCGTTGATTCGCGAGCCTCACACCCCGGTTGTAAACCAGAAACGGGAGAGGACCTCAGGGAGGGCATGCGTTTCCTTCTAGCTAGGGTGGTGTCAGTGACCTACCAGCCCTGACATTTATATTATTTTCACCTGTGTGGTTGTTGTTGTTGCGAGGCGCCTCGGATATATCGGTGACTATGTGGAGTCGATGGAGTCATAGGATTCATTTTCGCCCCAAAGGGCGGGGGAACGCAGTGTTCAGGCATTTTAATCCACATCGGTGGACCGACCCTAACGATCCAAGGGTCACTCGAGCTCTGATCCTGAGACATGGTAGGCTAGATTGTCTCGAATTCGGTAGAGGACGATCCCTGATCTCGGTTCATAGATGGAAATCCAATTTCCAATACGTGACTTTGCGGTTTTATTTGTAGAGCCTAGTATGGCGACATAGTGGTATGGAGCACTTATGCCGTCTATGATTGATACTTATGATTGAAATTGTTTATACACTATGCACTTATAATAGTATCAAATGATTTGTTTTTAGCGTATCAAGCATTCTTTGGCTATTGTAAGGTAAAAACCCTATCCTCCGGCTTGCGTTGCATTGTTTGATGGGACCTGGGTCTTATAATAGCTTCATTTTTCTTTATTTAGCATTGCGTTGTTGTTTTATGCACTGGTAGTCTTGGGAGGAAGCCCATTCCGTGTTATACGGTGTGGTCCCTTGATTTACCTAACTTTAAAATAAAGATAAACAACTGTTTTAGTTCTCACACCAGTCACATGACTGACCTGGAGTTTATTGTTTTAACCTAAACTCTGGGTGCCCCTATTTTCCGCATGGGCAGCTAGTAGTTTTGGTTTTGCATATTTATATTCACAGGATCCTGATTCACAGCTGAAGCGGTATTCGGAAAGCTCTGTATCCGTATATTACTTTCAGTTGTGTTTTGTATTATTTTTCCGCTACTATGTAATGTAATTTAAATCTCTGATATTTTCTGTGTAATATTTATTCATACTCTGTATATTCTTGTATTCTGATGTAATTGTTGTAATAAACAATGAAATGTTCTTCTGTTTGCGTTCTGGTTTATCGTGTTCTCAAAACAATCAGGGGTTTCGAACGGTCTTGGTCGGTTTAGAGAACGATTCGGATCGAGCGAAATTCCTTTTTGCCACATTTGGTATCAGAGCTTTGGTTTTCAAAGATCGAGAACAAGACACGTTAGAACCAAACGAAAGAATTCATCAGAAATTGGATTAGTAATATCCAATGGGAATGACTCGTTAGAGATGGGATCAGTAGTATCCTAGAACGAGTGTGAAGAGTGATGTTATTAAAAATAAAATTGAAAACAAATTTTGTTTTGAAAATTTAAATCAATTATTCGTATTTGATTATTTATTTTATATTGATTTGGACAATCAAGTATATAAAGATTTTGCGTATACGTCTGATCCACGTGTATTCGAGGTTCTAATATACTGGATAGATATAGAGTCATACGCTAGTCGCTCGGGGATAATTCTGGTGATGTCGCGACATCATCAGTATTTTTGTTCGAGTTTCGAAGGTGTGATATTTATATATTTCCAATTGACTGGTGTGAGAACCAAAATTAGATAGGGCCTATTGTTGTGAATTGGCACCAAAAATGTGATTTTTTGACTATGTATCAAAATTATGAATTTGAAATGATATTCAACTAATTGATTGATGGTTGTGTTGTTTGATTATTGTTTGATTAATTAAATATTGAACCATCTAGCCAAATTGAACCAAATAGTGGATTGTATTGAAAACTAGTCGCATTTGCATGCATGTACATGTACGTACATTGAACAGGTCATAGCAAGGAGGCTAGAGAAGAGGAATATAATTGTTTGCCTGACAAATAGGTACATGTTTATTGTATTTCTTGGGTTTTTGATGATTTTATGAGCCGATTGGCTAGCCACTTGGCTGTTTCTTTTTGGATTGGTGAGGGCCATGGGAGGCTATTTGAAATGTCCCGAAGCTCCCGGTACAGAGGAGGTTATGGCGAAATTTTTCGAAAATTTAGGGTGTTAGCCTAATTTTTGAAAAATTTGAAAAGTTCTTAGAAATTGAAAAGTTGAAGAACTTAAGCCATAATGAAAATAGCGAAAGTTGAGTTGATTAGTTAAACAACTTTCAGCTTCGTTCCTTTTCGGGGACGAAAAGTTTTAAGTGGGGGAGATTGTAATAACCCGGAAATCTGAGCCAATTTAAAATTTTTATTTTGGCAATTTTAGTGAATTTTGAATATTTAAAATGAATTATTTTAAATAATAATGACGAGAAATTTATTTTCAATAGAATTAGAACGTATATATTTATTTGAATCGTCGTTAGAATATAAATAATTATTTATAATTATAAAAGGAATTGAAAATGGCGCGGTAGTTCGAAAATTCGATTTCAAAGTTCAAATAAATGTACAGGATTCAAAATAAACCAGATTTTGGTGAAACCAAAAATATTTGAATCTATTAGATAATATCTTTCCAACAAATCCGAAAAATTGAAATTTCGTAGCTGGGATAAAAAGATACGTCCAGTTGAAAATTCTGAATAGTCGTTATGGAAAATATAGCCCTTAAAAATGGAAATTTGGCAACGACCTTTGTTTTCGATGAAACCACTTTTGTTGGATCTGGGATGTCGAATTATTGCAAGATTCCAAAATTAAAATTTTTATGAATCAATATGTGAGCGTGGCGAAGTTAAACGCATTTGACCGGTTTCAATTGATTTTAATTGACTGGAAAATGGCCATTTTTCAAACGATCTCAGAATTCGACGAAATAAGTTTTGTTAGGACCGTATTGTCAATACGAAGCTAGAAACTATTTTTCGGGAATTTTTAGAGTCAGTATGTCGCCCCGGTAAATTGAAATGTGCATTCAAATTCAATATACATTGATTTATATTTTAATTTGAATGGAAACTGATCGTAACAAGCGAATTGGGTTACGAAACATATCCCATTATGTTCGGAATGGGGGTAATTAGCTAGCGATGATAGTCGATGGGTTCGAATCTGAGTTGAAACGAAAAGTCAACATTTAGGGTTTTAAAGAATGAAAAAATATATAATAATTATATATATATTTACTTAAAGCACCCCCCCCCTCCTTGTTTCCCATTCCCGTTTCTCAAATCGAAATCAGAAAATGGTCGAGCCCTTCACCGTCGTCGCCTCGATTGGCCACCATGCCACCGCCCACCCCACCAACATCGCGCCACCCTCCCCTTCCTCGCCCTACCCTCCTTTCTCGAACCCCGTCGCCCTAGAAAGCCGCCGCCCCTCCTCCCCATTGATCGACCGTGCCGCCGCCGCCTACATCCCCTCCCCTCCTCTGATCCGCCTCAGGCGATTCCTCCATTGGAACCTGCGCCCAAACCCCACCCTAAACCGCGACTGTTCAGCATTGACCCCCCCCTCCACCGTCGACGTCCGCTCTACAATGCCTCCCCCGCCAATAGCCACCTCGCGTCGCACCTCCTTGGTCTGCAGCTCAACCTGGGACGAGGCAGTAAGGTGCGCTTTTTTAATTTTATTTAAATAACTTTTTTTTGTTGATGTTTTTAAGTTATATAAAAATTATTATTTTAAAAATTATTGTGTTAAGATCTGAAATATATATATATATATGTTTTGCAATAAAAATTTGATTTTTATGTATATGAAGTAGCAAATAAAAAGATTTGAACTTCAGTTATAAAAAGATTGAACTTTAGTTATAAAAAAAAATTGAACAAAAGAGGTGATTATTAATTTGAATAAAGATAGAATTTTTATTTGAATAAAAATTTGATCTTTATTTGTTTAGAAGATTTAATTTTTGAATCCATATATAAAGATGAGATCTTTGTAAGTGTGGCGATATTATAAAGATGTAATTTTTATAGGAAGTGTCATGGATTAAAAATATGATTTTTATTATGAAGTTAGCGATATAAAAATATAATTTTTATATAAAGCTAGAATTTTATTTACATAAAGTTATAATTTTTGAAGTATAAAAAAGCTATGAATTTTATATGTTAAAAGTTTGAATTTTTATACTTTGAAAGTTTAAATTTTTAATGAATAAAAAGACTTGATTTTTATTTATATATAAAACATAAAAGAATTATTTTGTTTACAAAAGGGTTATGATTTTCGTTTATATAAAAATATGATTTTTATATAATAGAGAATATAAAATATGATTTTTATATATGTAGCGAACACGGACGACGAAAGTGACAAAAGGCGAGCACGGTGAAGATATCCTACATATGAAGAGTCACGGCGTTTGGTTTAGCTCTTGGTGAGAACTCCTCACTTTTATTTTATTTTCAAGTTAAAATATATACTAGGATGCAGACGGTGCTTAGTAGCACCCGACACCCGTCGTCCACAGACACGGATGACTTGTTTATTTGATTGTTGTGTTGTGAAATTTGATTGTGTGATGTGGAATGAAATAAAATATTTTATAGTGGAAAATATTTTATAGTTAAAAATATGATTTTTAACGTGTATATAAAATAAATATTTATAAACAAATCGGATGATTTGTTTATATACACGGATTTGACTGATATTGATTGGGACGATAAATTTTACACATCGCCCAACTGCACAAATAAAATCTGTGTTTGTTGATTTGAAACCCCATACGGGTATTGGGATGATATTTGACGTACACTAATCCCGATTGTTTAGTTGTATGTCAATCGATGGGTTGACAGACTGTTTAAGCGTTAATTATTGATATTTAATGCTTATGCAGTTGTGTGGTGCACTTTGGATGATGGTTGATGATTTATCGTTGTTGTTATATACATGTGTTGTAGGGAAACCATATAATTAACACTATATGGTAATTGATTGGGCCTCATTCCAATTTGGAAAATTCATGTGTTGAATAAAAATATATATTCATATGTTGAATAGAAAGAAAATTCATGTGTTGAATATAAAAGAAAATTCATGTGTTGAATAGAATAAAAATTCATGTGTTGAATAAAATATATATTCATGTGTTGAATAAAAATATATATTAATGTGTTGAAGAAAATTCATTTGTTGAATAGAATAACGAAGTTATTGAAATATATAAACCGTGTTGGTTAGATATGCGCCATTTTGAAGTGAACGATATTTATATCGATTTTATTCATTTTTATAATGAATATAGAAAAGGAAGTGATTTCAAAATATAACGTTTTGAAAATGTTATCATTTATAGATTAATGATATAAAATATTCAATTTTGATTCGAAATTGAATATGAAGTTGAAATCGTTTCGAAAACGAATTTAAAACGATTTATAAAATACGTTTTAAAGGGAAATCGACGAAATATATATAATATATATATTATATATATAATGGCCTGAATAGAACGCGCCGCGCCGCGGCAGTTCGCGAATTTCGACCATTGACTTTGAATGGATATTACGGAAGATCCGACCGTCGGATTCTCCTAAAACTGGAACCGTTGGGTTCGTATCGAAAAGAGATTTTTAACGAATATTAGAGATTTGAAATCTGACGGTTGGATTTGGAATTGTGTCCAAATTAAATTTGGAAATGGTCGTTGTAAGTGCAGTTCGATGGTCGTTGATGGAATTCGACTGTACAGGCCTTGATAAAATTATTAAAAATAGTAATAATTTGTGTAAAATCATAAGAAATGTTTTGTGAAGATTTGAGATGAAAATTTCCAAATTTGAAAAGAAAAAATAGATATTTATCGAAATGAACTAGTTTTGAACTAGAATTATAATCCCATTTATTTTTAAAATAAATAAAGTGGATTTGAAATGGTTTTGAAAATAACCAGAAATTCCAATAATTGAATTGGAATGGATTTGAATCGAAATTGTCTTTGGAATATTTCGATGTTGGATTTCGTGATTATACAGATATTGTTATGGAAATTTGAAAGATATATTTATATCGTTATTTTCAATACGATATTTGTCGGTCGTAGAATTTAATATTGAATATAAGCCGATATATTTTCTACTCAGAGCCTTGTATTCAATATCAAATGAGATTTGGGTTTGTCGTGAATGGTGTCTTCATTAACACTGTTCTTAAACCCAGTTGAGAAAAAGATTAAATCTTTTTATTTAGAATTAATGAAGTGTACCAATTAAATGGTATTTAATTGGAATTGATTTTTGGATTT
The DNA here is from genome assembly GCA_030737875.1 of Allium sativum. Taxonomy (NCBI): domain Eukaryota; kingdom Viridiplantae; phylum Streptophyta; class Magnoliopsida; order Asparagales; family Amaryllidaceae; genus Allium; species Allium sativum. The sequence goes on from CM060910.1 coordinate 514,847,819, forward strand.
ATCGTGAACGGTGTTTTAAATAACACTTGTTCTTTAACCTGATAATTAACGGAATGTGATTTTGGGTTTATAGTGGACCGTGTTTTAAATGACATTGGTTCTTTAACCCGGTTAAAGACAGGATGTGATTTCCCAAGTTAAATAATCATTTATAGTGATTATGGGGAAGATTAAAACCAAGTGGACTTTTAATGAATCTTTAATTAGATTGAAATAATCGAGAATGGAGTATCACCAGTTTTGCTCCAGGCAATAGTTAAATCTTTAATTAGATTTGAACGTGAAATGGTAATTGAATTTACCAATCACACCGTGGTGTTAGATATGAAGTATTACCAGTTTTACTTCATGGGATGAATAGGTTGGGATTAGGAAATAAAATAAATGATTACTTCGGTGTGGTTCGCTAATCCCAACTAATTTGAATTGATATTCAAAGGAAGATTAAAGAATAAATTTAAAGAATTTATCTTTGATAAAATTAATGGGAACCTTTCCCAAAGTATAAGAAAATTTGAGTAAAAGAATATTCTGAATTGGAATGAGGCGTATGTTGTGTTTGTGTAACACTTGTTTATTATATACGCGAGCTATTCAGAAAGACCGGGTTTATCCCATTATGAATAACTAATTCGACAGTGTGTCAAGGATGAAGACGGTGGTCGAAGACCGGAGGTCTTCACATCGTTTGGGTGATTACTGATGATCTTGATTGGGCTGTACACCCAAGAGGAGGGAATCAATTGGTGATTGTCCAGACGTACTTGGAGATCGATGGATAAGCGAGGTACAAGGTGCCTCCGGTTTCGTTCAGACCCAGAACGAACTTGTATGGACTGTGTGTCTGACATTGGATTTTGCTCTGTGTTGATTGATCTCTATTAAATATACATCTTCCTGGTGAAGGGGAATTCATTCCCTTACTTCAGCCTTCTCTGAGCCGTACGGGATCAGAGGTTGTATATCGATAAACATCAGTCGCATGGTGTGAATTGCCTGTGTGGCATGCCTAAGTGGCAAATGATCAAGGCTTCTGTTGAAAAGAAAAGTCTTGTGGTTGATGATCAAAGCACCACCTGTGTGGCATAGCTTTGTGTAGTGTTGATTCGCGAGCCTCACACCCCGGTTGTGAACCAGAAATGGGAGAGGACCTCAGGGAGGGCATGCGTTTCCTTCTAGCTAGGGTGGTGTCAGTGACCTACCAGCCCTGACATCTATATTATTTTCACCTGTGTGGTTGTTACTGTTGCGAGGCGCCTCGGATATATCGGTGACTATGTGGAGCCGATGGAGTCAAATGAGTCATTTTCGCCCCCAAAGGGCGGGAGAATGCAGTGTTCAGGCATTTTAATCCACATCGGTGGACCGGCCCTGACGATCCAAGGGTCACTCGAGCTCTGACCCTGAGACATGGTAGGCTAGATTGTCTCGAATTCGGTAGAGGACGATCCCTGGCCTCGGTTCATAGATGGAAATCCAATTTCCAATACGTGACTTTGCGGTTTTATTTGTAGAGCCTAGTATGGCGACATAGTGGTATGGGGCACTTGTGCCGTCTATGATTGATACTTTTGATTGAAATTGTTTATACACTATGCACTTATAATAGTATCAAATGATTTGTTTTTAGCGTATCAAGCATTCTTTGGCTATTATAAAGTAAAAACCCTATCCTCCGGCTTGCGTTGCATTGTGTGATGGGACCTGGGTCTTATAATAGCTTCATTTTTTTTTATTTAGTATTGCGCTATTGTTTTATGCACTGGTAGTCTTGGGAGGAAGCATGTTCCGTGTTATACGGCGTGGTCCCTTGATTTACCTAACTTTAAAATAAAGATAAATAACTGTTTTAGTTCTCACACCAGTCACATGACTGACCTGGAGTTTATTATTTTAACCTAAACTCTGGGTGCCCCTATTTTCCGCACGAGCAGCTAGTAGTTTTGGTTTTGCATATTTATATTCATAGGATCCTGATTCACATCTGAAGCGGTATTCGGAAAGCTCTGTATTCGTGTATTACTTTCAGTTGTGTTTTGTATTATTTTTCCGCTGCTATGTAATGTAATTTAAATCTCTTATATTTTCTGTGTAATATTTATTCATACTCTGTATATTCTTGTATTCTGATGTAATTGTTGTAATAAACAATGAAATGTTCTTCAGTTTGCGTTCTGGTTTGTCGTGTTCTCAAAACAATCAGGGGTTTCGAACGGTCTTGGTCGGTTTAGCGAACGATTCAGATCGAGCGAAATTCCTTTTTGTCACAGAACCCTAGGAGAGGGACCGTGAGGAATAGGGCGAAACCTAGGAGGGCGACCGTGAGGAAGGGGGCAAACCCTAGGATGGCGAGCCGTGAACCGCACCAGGAAGGAAAGAGCAAACCACCAGAACGTGTCACGAGCCGATGCAAGGATGGGGTCACGAACCGAGCCACTATAGTCACCACGAGCCGACCACATGCGAGGACCCACGGGCTGAGGAAGATGACCACGAGCCGTAGGTTATGAAGCATCACGAACCGACCTAGGAGAAGAGGACCGCGAGCATGTGTCACAACCCGAACAGGGGTCCTTGAGCCAATGCAGGAAAGGGGGATCATGACCCGGACTGGAGAATCATGAATCGCACATATCTGAACTAATGTGTGAACACATATGGAAGCTTGGAGCTACGAAACGAACGGGAATGGTGACCAAAAGCCCGAGATGCAAAGGTAGTCCAAATGAAAAGTTGTGACTCAGGATCCAGACGGGAACCAACGAGTTGACTTCATGATTGGACTTTACTGCGGGACGTGTGCAAAAGGGTTATCGATACCTATAACTTTAGTTCACCACTAAGAGACGGATTTGGGGCTCGTAGTGATAGTTGTATGGGGTTGGACTCCGTCATGACCCAAAGATTAGGTGACCAAAGTAGTGGATATCGAATGCTTTACGCATTGAGTGAGAGATGTGAGGATGATTGCTATGTTTGATGTTTTCTATCACCATGTCATGCACACCCCATATTACTTTTACACTTTGTGTTAGTGTTACCTTAGAGTAATGTATATCTTGCTTTGATAACTCTTTGGTTGTAGGTCCAGGTTCAGGTATGATTGGATTATACATATTATTGTTCTGTTTTGTTGTTGATCGCTCATATCAGACTTTTGTTTGACCCATATTTTTATGTCTCTTCTTATTACTCTGGGTGCTTCTAAACGAGCAGACTAAAGACAGGTTGGCTAGTTATGCACGAGTAGCTATCCGGAGACGGGCAGGAGGCTTACACGTATTACTCTCATATATTCTCCCTGTGTTGTTGTTGGTCACTGCTTGGGCATTAGTAGTGTGCCTTTTCTTTCTTTTGCTTTAGAGATAGTAATTTGAAGTTGTAATAATGATGGTTTGGATCATAAGCTATATTTTGGATTCCGCTGCTATGATGGTTTAGTTTTCAGCTTATGCACTGTCTCGCCTGTTTTATGTCAAAGTAATGTTATTATTATATTTTATTCCATGCGTTGTGAGATATACTACAAGTTCTTTGTGGGGTTACCGTTCAAATTCCTTATCTTTTCCTTTCTTTTGACGACCGTCCCGTGCTGGTTGGACGTCGGCACAACGCATTTCATTGGAGATGTCGGCTGGTGCAGGGCGGGCCGTCACAAAGGAGGACATTTCAAAAGAAGTACAACTGCTTGCAATGTGGCCTCTTCCAATAGCTAAGCAATTTACTGGATATGTGATCAATGGATACATATTTTATACAAGGTTCAGAGATGCCAATTGTACAACAAAAAACCGTGGTGTATTTTTGGCAGCCTTGACTACTAGCTTTGCAAGTTCGAAAGATCAAAATTCATTGGTTGGTGAAGTTAATTACTATTGATCAATTGAAGAAATATTAGACTAGATTATTGGGGATAATTTAGTGTGGTTTTATTTAAGTGTTGTTGGTACCAAGAAAAGGAAGATTCATATGGGCTGACTTGTGTCAATTTTAATCGATTGTGCCAGAAATCTGATCCTTATGTTATGGGTTCACAAGTAAAACAGATGTTTTATATAGAAGATCCAATTGATAAGATGTGCCACAATGTTATCAAGAAATTGCCGAAAGACTGGTGCAAACTCGAAAGAGAATATGAAAATGAAGATTTGAATGATATCCAGTCTGCTTATGGAATGGAAAATCAAAATTTTGATGTTCGTTAGTGTAGAGATGATGTCCCAATAAGACGAATCCACCTTCCACCTAGCAAAGTGAAATACAAGGGTTCTTAATTTCGTGTTTTTGTAGTCCAAGGCCCTTAAAATTGTGCAAATCGGAGATCATATACAAACACACACTGCTGGTATGTATTTTTGCTTATTTTTATGGTTGGATGGAGGTATGCTTCAGTAATGAACTATAGTAATGAACTACAGAATTCTTACAATTTTTGCTTGCTGAAGCATCAGTCTAATTCTTACAATTCTACAGTTCAATGCCGATATGTGACCGATCATGTACAAGACTGATTCTTCAGTACTGAACTACAAAATTTTAAGAATTTTATTTTCTCTTCAATCAGTAATGATCGTGTCAGTTCGTAATTGATGCAATGGTTGAGTTTGTACTTGAACGAGTCGTGGCATGTCTAAATTTTTACTGAAGCAAAAAGAGGCATTTCTTCAAATTGTATCACACTGAAGCAATGCCTCAGGCATACTATTGCATTCCTTGATATCGTTCGTGCTTTAAACAAACTAATTCATTGCATCAATTTGCAACTCAGTCATAGATTGTGCTGAAATGCAACTCTGTGCGGAAAAGCAACTTTGTGCTGAAATGCAACTCAGATATGCAACTGAGGTATGCAGGCCATAGATTATGTTGAAATGTTTTTGTGCTGAAATGCAAGTCATTTGTACTATGGCCATAGTTTGTGTTGAAGTGCAACTGAAGCATGCATTTGTACTATGGCCATAGTTTATGCTGAAATGCAACTGAGGCATGCATGTCTTTCATTTTGTGTTGCAATGTAAACGAGGCATTGCATAGAGGCATGCATGACTATGGTTGTGCTGAAATGCATTAGTTTTACTAAAAGATTTTGCTAATATGCATGACTTTTGAAACTTCTTTATTTTGTAGGTGAAGGAGGCAGTGATGAAGTTGTTCAAGAACTTGTTACTGAAGGCACTAGAGGAAGGCACTGGAGGATCACGCTATATTAATTTGAAACTGTTTTAGTTTGATGTAAACATAAATTTAGTACTGGCTGTGTTTGTAAGTACTTTGTAAAACTGAATTTATTGGCTATGTTTATTTATTTTGTAGTTGACTAAGTAGTACTTGCATTACTGGTTAATTTGAAATGAAAAGTTCTTTATTAATTTCAGTGTATGCTGTTACTTGCTGTTATGTTGCAGTATGTTATATAATGTTGTAATAGCTATGATATAATGTTGCAATATGTAATGTTAAATGTTGTCGTAGCTATTATATAGTGTTACCATAAATTAATGCATGTGGGCCCCACAACAGGATTCCGTGAACCCAGCTACAGATTTTAGTGGCACAACAGGATTCCATGAACCCGGGATTCAGATTTTAGTAGGCCCCACATTTTTGTAAATTTAGTACCTGTAGCAACACCTGTAGCGATGTTACCTTAGGATAGCAAAGATGTTGTCTTTGACTCTAAGGCAACGCGGAAATAGGAAACCCTAAAAAGTGTTGCCACAGATCATTTTTGGCCTGTAGCAACATTTTTTTGCACTTCCTACGTCACTTCTCTGGAGTTGCCGTATTCAATCCATGGCGTAGTGATACCAAGAACATATTAAAATTTATATTATCTGAAGAAGATCAAATCACGTTTTAACCTAAAACAAGAACAAATTCTATTCATTTGAATTCACCAATATGTACAAAGTCGTTTCTAATCATGTTCTCATTCAAAACGTCTAAGTTGAATCAATATGTGGAAATTTTTACTCATTTAGATTAGAAAATCTTAGATGAGATCTTCTTCTCCTCCTTTAAAGTTAAAAGCTTGAGATTTTCCTTTTCTCTACTCTTTGAAATGGTAGTCGCTTTGCTATGTGTTTTTCTTTTGAAAACTGAATGTAAAAGAAGAAAATTGTAACAACCCGTATTTTTTTAACCAATTTAAAATTTATTTTTAATTGATTTTGATGAAATTAAATATTTTAAAAGATTTAATTAGAGAATAAACGACAAATAATTTATTTAAAGCGAAGTTTGAATGTATGAATTTAAAATTTAATTAAAACGAGCTTGAAATGGCGCGGTAGTTTGAAAATTCGATTTTTAATTTCAAATGAATGTACATAATTCAAAATAATTGGATTTTAGTAAAACAAGAAACGTTAGAATCTTTTTAATTATATCTTTCTAACGAATGTGAAAATTTTAGATTCACTTTATAAATTGTAAGTTATGTCCAGTTTAAAATTTAAAATAGTTGCTATAAAGTTTATTTATATTTTATTAATATATAGCCCTTAAAAATAGTCATTTTGCAAACGACCTCCGTTTTCGATGAAACCACTTTTGTTGGATCCAGAACGTCAAATTATTGTTGGGTTTAAAATTTCAAGTTATATGGAGTTAGTATGTGAGCGTAGTGAATTTAAACGCGTTTTCAATTTCGGTTTGAATTTAATAAGCTAGTTAAAGGGCTATTTTTCAAACGGTCTCCAAATTTGATGAAATTAGTTTTGTTAGGACTGCATCGTCAAAACATAGCTAGAATTCAAGTTTCATAATTTTGAAGTCAATATGTGGCCTCGATAAATTAAAATGTACATTGGAATTTAATATTGAACGTTATATTAATATATTTTTTAATATTGACAAAAACTAGTCAAAACAGTCGAACTGGCTTATGAAACATATTCCATTGTATCCGGAATGGGGTATTTGGTTAGGAACGACAATCGTTGGGGTTCGTTTGAAGTTCGAGGCATTAAACAAGTTAAATTGGAAATAAATAATATTAAATTATATGGTATGTACTCAAGTCAAAAGGGTCAAAACTCTATTCTCTTTTCACACGCGGTCAACCTGCCAATGGAGCCACCGCTCTCAGTATCAATGTCCAGTTTTCTCCCAAATTCTTCCTTCTATCACGCACGATCTGATCATCCATATTTAAAACTCCAAACGTGAAGATTCCTCAGCTCCAATAGCTCTACACAATGGACGGTCACGATCTAATTTAATGTTGGAATTCAAGAGATTTTCGAGCTCAATAGCTCGGTTTTCGCACACAATTTAAGGGAGAAGGACACCACCGAGTTGCTTTATATTTAAGGTGAAGGAAGAGGATGGAACGGTGCTCGTGGGGAAGGCTGCCGATCAGCTCCTGGTTGCCTCGACGTTCGTGCATGAGGAGATAGAGTGAAACGTGTTTGGGTTACGGGTTTATACGATGAGGAAGACGGGTTATTTAACCCTAAGCATGGATTAGTTTGTTAATTATGGTAATTAAAGTTTATAAATTTTTAATTAATTAACTTAAACCATATAACTCGAAATGCTTATATCTTGACCATACAAACACAGAATTTGACGAGGTCGGGTGCGTTGCAATCGTAAATTCGAGATCTAGACAATGGAACTGAGCAGAATGGAAACGAAGAAAGTTAGAATTTGGGGTAAATTTAATCCCAAACGGTACTAAAATCGTCAATTAAAGACTGACGGAGTGGAAACCAATTGTGAGAATTCTCTCACTCAAATTGTTTTACAGTTATTATATCTGTGACTGAATATATTTATTTATTGCCTGTGATTGCAATATTTGTTTGGTGGTTGATGGTTGTTTACAGTTTTAATATTATCATTATTAAATTGTGAAAATAGAATTATATTCACATGGACTGTGATGTAAACCCCACATGGGTATTGGAACGATAATTTTAAACATCGCCCAATTATTTGTTGATGTTTGAAAACCCCACACGGGTTCGGGGATGATAATTAATTCACATCTCCCTTGATTTTAATGGTATGTCAACCGATTGATTGACAAACTGTTATAAGTGTTATTGAGTTATTTAATGCTTATACAGTTGTAAATTGCACTCTGGATATAAAGGGAATGGTTAATAGTTATTTATCACTATTTTTGAATACATGCGATGTATGAAATCCATATAAATAAAATTATATTGTAATTGATTGAGTCTGATTCCAAATTCAGAAATAACAAATATTTTAAAATAATATTCAGAGAAGAATCAGAATATGATTTGGATGTCCGATTTTTGATGGACACGAAAATATTGAAATATGGAAGCCGAGTTAAGTAAATATACGCTATTTTAACTCGAACGGAATTTTCTGTCGATTTTATTCATTTTATAATGAAGATGGAAAAGTTTTGATTTCTAAATCTGATATTTTGAAAATATTATCATTTTAATATTATAATGATCTGGAATATTCAGTTTTGATTTAAAATTGAATTGGAAGTTGGAATTGTTTCTAAAACGAATTTATAAACAATTTATAAAATATGTTTTAAATGGAAATCGATGAAATATATTATATATATTTAAATGGCCTGAATAGAACGTGTCGCGCAATGACCATTCGCGAATTTCGACCATTGACTTTGAATAGACGTAGTGGGAGATCTGTCGGATTCTCCTGAAACCAGAACCATTGGGTTCGTATCGAGCTTTCAAATGATAATAAGATAATTGAAATCTAACGGTTAGATTTTAAGGTATGTCCAAATCAGTTTTGGAAAAGGTCGCTATGGATGCAGTTCGGTGGCCGATATTGGAAACCGACTATAAGGGCCTTAATAAAATTATTAAAAATATGAATAAATTATGTAAACTCATAATAAATGAATTGGAAAGATTGTGGATGAAATATTTCACGTTTGTAAAGATAAAAGATATTTTTATCAGAATAAGTTGTTTACCAACTTGAGTAGAGAACTGAAAAGAATTGATATGGTTTTAATATAACCAGAATTTTTCCAGTATATGAATTGGAATGGATTTGCATGAAAAAAAAAATCTTCGAAATATTTCGATATTGGAATCCATGATTATATGAATATTATTGAGGAATTAGAAAGATATAGATATTGTTATTCCCAAAACGATATCTGTTGGTTTTAGAATTTGATATTGAATATAAATCGATATGATTTCTATTTAAAGCCTGATATTTAATATCAAATTGGATTTTGGGTTTATCGTGAATGGTGTCTTCAATAACATTGTTCTTAAACCCATTTGAGAATAGAATAAATTTTTTAGTTAAGATTTAGAGAAATTTACCAATTAATCAATTTAATTGGAATTGAAATGAAAGTTGATTTTAGGTTTATCGTGAACAATGTTTTAAATAACATTTGTTCTTTAACCCAATTAACAAGTGAAGTTATGATTGGAAATTTATAATCTTTTAATTAAGATTGATAGAATTTTCCAAAGTAAAGCTTTCCAATTTAATATAATAATTTGGAATTGAATGGAATTCGATTTAATAATTGAGATGAACCTCAGTAAAGGAAGGCCGTTACTATTTATGGAATTTAAAAGGCCTTGCCACTATTCCACTTATAGTATTAGTTTGATACGGAAATTTATATTGATTATATACTGTTATGATTTCCGTGAAGATTCCATTTTGATGGAAGATGATTTTAGGTTTATCGTGAATTTTGTTTTAAATGACATTGGTTCTTTAACCCGGTTAAACGCAGAATTAATTTCCTAAGTTGAATAATTATTGAGTAATGATTTTTGAAGATTAAAACTAAGTGGAGATTTAACGAATCTTTAATTAGATTGAAACGTGAATGAGGTAACTAAATTTACCAAATTCAAGAAAGGTTCGAGAATGGAGTACCAACAGTTTTACTCCATGCTATAGTAAAATCTTTATTAGATTTGAACGAGAAATGGTAATTGAATTTACTAATCCCACAGTTGGTGTTAGATATGGAGTATTACCAGTTTTGCTCTATGGGATGAATAGGTTGGGACTGGGATAATAAAATAAATGATTACTTCGGTAAGGTTCGCTAATCCCGACTAGTTTGATAAACCTTAATTTGGTTTAAATTGTGAAAATAATATTTGAATAAAAGAATATTCTAGATTGGAATGAGGCGTATGATATGTTTTTATAGCACTTGATTATAAGATAAGCGAGTTATTTGGAAAGACCGGGTTTAACCCATTCTGAATAACTGATACGATGATTAAAAGTCGAAGAAGACGGTGGTTGAAGACCGGAGATCTTCACATCGTTTGGATGATTACTGATGTCTTAATTGGGTTGTACACCCAAGACGAGGTAATAAGTGGTGATCGTCCAGACGTACTTGGAGATCGACTGGATATGCGAGGGCCTCTCTCCTGTATTGGACATATGGGATGAGGAATAAGGTGCCTCCGTTTTCATTTAGACCCAGAACGGACTTATAAATGGATTATGTCTAACATTGTACTTCGCGCTGTATTCGTTGATCTCTGCTAAATATATATCTGTTTGGTGACAGAAAATTTATTCTCTTTCTTAACACCCTTCTCTGAGACGTACGAGCTTAGAGGTTATATATTAGTGGAAATCAATGGTACAATATGAATTGACAATGTGGCATGCTAAGATGCACAGATGAAAGTTTTTTTTGAAAAGCAGGGCTTTGTGGTTGATGATCAAAGTGCGGCTTTAAGTAGTGCAGCTTTGTGTATAATGTTAATTCGCGAGCTTCACACCCCGGTATGAATCAGAAATGGGTTAAAGGACAGCAGAGAGGACATGCATTTCTTTCTAGCTAGATGTGGTGTCATGGTATGGAGCCTAGACATTTTTTACTTATGTGGATGATGGATAGCGAGGTACCTTAGATGTGGCCGACTAAAAGCCCTTGATGGTCGATGTACTGACCAGATTTTCTGCCCTATATGGCAGGGAAACGTATTGTTCAGGAATTACTAATCCATAAACGTTAGGTTTGGACCAGCCCTGCATGATCCTAAGGGCTCATCTATGTCTGGGTCCTGAGACATGGTGCTAGATTGTCTCGAATTCAGTTGAGGATAATCCATTGCCTCGGTTCATAGATGGAAACCCAATTTCCAATATGCGACTTTGCGATTTTAGTTGTAAACTTAAATGGCGACATAATAGGATGGGGTACTATGCCGTCTAGGATTGGCTATTGTTATGATTTTTAAATGTAAAGCACGCAGATCGCAAACTTTGTGACTATTATTCAATTCAAGTTTATCTGATATTCTAAATAGGGTTGTTACGGTTGAACCGTTCAATCGCCAAACTGTACCAACCGTTTACATGGTTACCATCTACTACGGTAATGGTGGTGGTAACGACTGTGGATGTTGATAACCGAAAAGACCATTTTCCTTTGCCTTTCATTGACCAAATGCTCGAACGCTTAGCGGGACATAAGTACTATTGTTTTCTTGATGGATAGTGTAGCTATAACCAAATTCATGTTGCTTTATAAGATCAACATAAAATAACCTTTACATGTCCCTTTGGAACCTTTGTTTATCGTCGCATGCCTTTTGGCCTTTGTAATGCCCCCTTGACTTTCCAAAGGTGTATGTTGAGTATTTTTTCTGATACGGTGGAAGAATTCTTGGAAATATTCATGGATGATTTTTCAATATATGGATCATCTTTTTTCCAATGTCTCGCTCATTTGGAACTCATCCTAAAAAGTTGTAAGGAGAAATCACTCGTGCTTAATTGGTAAAAATGTCACTTCATGGTAAAAAGAAGGCTATTTATAGGTCATGTCATCTCAAAAGATGGTCTAGAAGTCGATAAATCCAAAATCGATTTGATTGCCAATCTACCTCCTCCTAAGTCTGTTAAAGATGTTCGTTCATTTCTTGGCCATGCAGGATTCTATAGAAGATTCATTAAGGATTTCTCGAAAATCTCAAAACGGTCTCGAACTTACTTGCCAAAGACATTAAGTTTGAATTTTCCAATGATTGCAAAACATCTTTTGAAACTCTTAAGTCAATCTTGACCACAACTCCCATCATTCAACCCCTAGATTGGACTCAACCCTTCGAACTTATGTGCGATGCTTCTGATTTTGCAATTGGAGTCATCTTGGGTCAGCGAATCGATAAACTCCCTCGAGTCATTTATTATGCTAGAAAAAACTTAAACGAGGCCCATTTGAATTACTAAACTACTAAAAAGGAATTTTTGGCAGTTGTCTTCGCTCTTGAGAAATTTAGACCATATCCCATAGGATCCAAGGTCATAGTTTACACTGACCATGTTGCCTTATGATATTTGCTTTCTAAAAAGGATGCCAAGGCTCGCTTGATTTGATGGATCCTTCTTCTTCAAGAATTTGATATAGAAATATGAGATAAAAAGGGTTCTAAGAATGTTGTAGCAGACCACCTCTCTCGAATTGTGCACAAAAATGTTGACGACACCCAAATCAATGACTATTTTCCCGACGAACAAATTTTTTCAATCTCTAACACCCCTTGGTACGCTGACATTGTGAACTATCTTGTTACACAACAAACATCCGCTGAATGGTCGAAACAAGACAGACAAAAATTTCCCTCTAATGTTCAAAACTTATATTGGGACGACCCATATCTTTTCAAATATTTTTCAGACCTAATCATGAACACAAAGGTATTCTCTCCTTCTCACATGATCAAGCTTGTGGCGGTCATTTTGGAACAAAAAAAAACTGCTGCAAAAGTGTTGCAAAGAGATTTTTATTGGCTTACACTCTTCCGTGATACTTTCGAATTTAGCTCTAAGTGCGATCGACATCAAAGAACGGGTCGAATCACTGAACGAAACATAATGCCTTTCAACTCCATTTTAGTAATTGAGTTATTTGATGTTTGGAGCATCGATTTCATGGGACCATTCCCTAACTCATTCGGGAATCTTTACATCTTACTTGCGGTAGATTATGTATAAAAATGGGTTAAAGCCATCCCAACCAAAACCAATGATAACAAGGTTGTTATCAAATTCCTCAAAGAAAACATCTTTTCACGCTTTGGCACAACTCGAGCTATCATTAGCGATAATGGCACTCACTTCTGTAATCATGCTTTTGAATCCTTGCTCAAGAAATACTCAATCGCACACAAGCTATCTACTCCTTACCATCCACAAACTAGTGGGCAAGTAGAAGTTTCCAATAGACAAATCAAACAAATCCTTGAAAAAACCGTGATTCCAATAGAAAAGATTGGTCCATAAACTGATTGATGCACTTTGGGCATTTCACACTGCTTAGAAAACCAGTTTAGGGATGTCACCATATTGATTGGTCTTTGGAAAGGCATGTCACTCACCTGTTGAATTGGAGCATCGTGCTCTTTGGGCTACAAAGTTTTTGAAGACTTAGAGAAAGCCGGTTCACATAGGAAGTTACAGATTTCAGAATTAGAGGAAATAAGAAATGAAGCATGTGAAAATGCGAAAAATCTATAAAGAAAGAACCAAGGCCCAACACGACAAGAACATATTTCGTAAGGAATTCAACGTAGGTCAAAAAGTTCTTTTGTATGACTCTAGACTTCATTTGTTTCCAGGAAAACTCAGATCTCGATGGACTCGACCTTATGTTGTGAAAATAGTATATCCTTATGGAGCAGTTGAAATTGAAAATCCTAAGGATGGAAGTGTCTTCAAAGAAACAGTCAACGACCGAAACCTTTTTTGGTATTCAAGCAATATGAAGATGATGATCTTATTGATTTTCGTGAGCCTGGTCATCCACCATGAAATAAGGTGGTACATTTTATTTTTCCTTTCTTTTTCATTTTTTTCCTTTTACTTTAGTCTGCATACCTTAGACAGTTGGGACACTGTCTCAATCTAGTGAGGGAGAGTCAAGTCTGCATCACATCTCTTTTTTTTACCATATCTTTTTCCTTTTTATTCCAAAAAGAATAAAAAATATATAAAAATAATAATCAGACATGACTCATTTTAGATTGATACAACAAAATAAGTTAACAATTGTTAGTCAGTTGATAGTATTTTTTTTCTCTTAATTAAGATCGAATAAGAAATATAAAGAAAAGTTGAATTACAAGCGATAATAGTGTAACTGGTACATACAGAGATTCTTAGGTGATGGCCATGAAGTCTGTTCTAAATTGTAGTCTTTGTTTAATAGGTGGAGGACTTAAAATACTTATATTGACTTTTCGAATCTTTGAAACTAAGTTGTGTTAAGCTAAATTGCATAACTCCCTCTTCTTTTTTATTTTCAATAATAATAGTAATCCAAGGGTATCCAATATTGCATGTAAAAATCTAGCGTTAGTCAGTTGATAGTATTTTTTTCTCTCAACTAAGATCGAATAAGAAATATAATGAAAAGTTGAATTACAAGCGATAATAGTGTAACTGGTACATACGGAGATTCTTAGTTGATGGCCATGAAGTCTATTCTGAATTGTAGTCTTTGTTTAATAAGTGGAGGACTTAAAATACTTATATTGGCTTTTCGAATCTTTGAAACTAAGTTGTGTTAAGCTAAATTGCATAACTCCCTCTTCTTTTTTTATATTCAATAATAATAGTAATCCAAGGGTATCCAATATTGCTTGTAAAAATCTAGCGTTGGTGTGCAAACCCGCCAAGCTCTTTCCGACATCTTGTTGACAAAGTCAACGTCGATATACCTTGGTCTCATTTTATGAGTTGGACACCTAAGGATTACCGACATCTTGCTGACAAAGTCAGCGTCGGTCTGCACAATCTGCCAAGCTCTTTTCCAACTCTTTGTCAGTTTGCGAGGCAGTGCATGGGTGGTATGCCTTGGTCTTTTAAGTTAGGTGTGTGTAATTAATCATAAATTTTAATTTTTATAGAGATAGAGAATAAGCAATGATGCCTAAGAACTTCTTGACCCTATTGATTTGACTAGTCATACACAAGGAAATTATAATACTACTTTACAAACTATGACAAGCAAACAAAAAAATTATTTCATGGCTGCACTATGTTATCAACTCAACCAACCGGCCAAACTAGAGTTTAACATTGAAAACTTGAATTATGTTAAAAACTTGAGACAAGTTGAGGTATTCAAAATAAAATCAACTGACTAGAAATCGTTAACTTACCTTGTTGTACCACTTTTCTGAAACAAGTCGTGTTTTTTGTTTTCATTTTTTTCCATTGCAATCATGTAGTTGCATTAGAACCATAATATGCTGCATTTGGATTTTGTGGGTAGTGTTTGTTGAAAACCATCATGAGACACCACTTGTCCTACTAGGGACACCTAGAGGTTTAACGACATGTTGCATACGCTCAATGCAATCGTGTTTCCTACGAAAGTGTGACCTACCTATTTATTTCTTCA
Organism: Allium sativum; assembly: GCA_030737875.1. NCBI lineage: Eukaryota > Viridiplantae > Streptophyta > Magnoliopsida > Asparagales > Amaryllidaceae > Allium > Allium sativum. The sequence goes on from CM060910.1 coordinate 514,863,198, forward strand.
TTTCTGTTTTACTTAAGGACGAGTAAACGATAAGTGTAGGGGTATATGATTAACATGTAAAAGTGTTTATTTTTACGCTCGTATTTTATCTCTATTGTATATAAATAAATATTACTTTGGGTAGTTTTTTGTATTTTCACAGATTGACAATAAATGACCAATTACATAGAAAATTGCTACTTTTCGGAAGAAACAAGTTTTCAATCACAAAGGAAGCTATAGTACACTGGTAAAGGCATGAAAATTTGGTAGAATGTTTTGAGTTCGATCCCTATCAAGTCCAATTTTTATGAAGAAAGGAACACGAATGCTTCACACCCCGCCTCCGTTGTTTTGAAGAATATATGGACTAGTGATATGTTATATATATATATATATATATATATATATATATTGAAAATTATATATATATATATATATATATACACACATACACACACACACACATGCATGCATGCATACATGGTCATGCATGTATATATATAACACATACTCTTAATAAAGATTTTAGAAATTTGGCATATTCATCTCAAAGAATTCAAATCAAATCAATTATGTTTAATTGTCATGCAGAAGAAAAGGAAAGCTTTGATTACAAATCTCCAATCAAGCATTTGCTAATCTTCCCACTAACAGTGCCATATGTCAAAAGGAAAGTATTGATCACAAATCTTTAATCAAGCACAATGAAAGAAATATTCCTTTATCTTTGGAAAGCAAATGATTTTTTTTTAGATTTTTTCTTAGGTCTAATATTCATGTAGAGAGAAGACTTCAGCCATTATAAATACTCGTGTACCCATTGTAAAAAAGGGATTCATTCTTCTTCTCCTTAATAAAGGTTTATTCTAGTTTGTTGTTTTTCCTTCATAACAATTTGTGTTGTCTACTCAATTAGTTTTGATAGAACATAAATTGTTATTTTTTTGTTATTCGCATGTTAGTGATTGAGTGTTTGAATAGATTCAACGGCAATCCTAATTTTTATTTTCTTTTGTTGTTTTCTTTTTTTAGTAATTCGTTCTCTTTTGTTTTAGTTGTTGCATTTAGTATAGATACGATTAGATTCGAATCTATAGTAAATTCAATAGCATTATTTCAAATGTCATCTCCAAATATTATCTAACTTGCCCACGAAATTACATAAATAATAAATTTAGAATTCCTCCCTGCGTTCGACCTGCATACTACACACCTGTGCGCTTACAGTTTATAATTTATTTTTATTTTTATTTTTTTTGCATTTCTCTGATCCATAGAAAAGCGTCAATCATCGCGGTAAGCCATACCAACCGTACATGATCTTTTGTAGTATTTCATAAAAAAAAAAAAAAAATCATGTTTTTTTAATAACTTAAACTAGAGAAATAACATATGTATAAATTATTTGTCTTTTTTAAATATAGACAACATGCACATGGATGATTTGTTTCATAAATAAACAAACTAATTCTTAAAGAAAAGTTAGAACTTGAATTATTTATGGATAACAATGTAAATTTACGGTAACAGTTAGACTGTTACGGTAGTGGTTATAAAATTTGCTAACCATCAACAACGGTTGCAGTTACGGTTGACGGTAAAATTGACGGTTGTCGTAACCATAACACCCCTAATTATAAATGCCGGATAGCTTAGCTTTTAGAATTATTGAATTTGTATTTGTTAGAGGTTTACATGGGATGAATCACTCAAAGTTGCTTAGATGGCCAGACTAATCTTATCTTGAATTTTCTCTTAGGGGCTCTAAATTTCATAGGATTATCTCACGTTCAGCTCGACTCGACACTGTAAAGCGTTCAAACCGTGTTCGTACAGTTTTAATTTAGAAAAAAAACACACAAAAATGTCCATTTGAGAATGTTTATAATTTTCTATAAGATAGAGTCAGAAGAATTCGTTATAAGACAGATGTGTTTATACCCCTACTTCCAACACAACTAACCTATTAACTCATAGGGGATCTGCATCGTACACAGACATTTTAACTGTATTGCATCATTTGAGTACTCCTTTAGACTTCCTGTGTAGTTGCCATGCATTTTTTTTAACTTCCGAATAAGCTTAGGTTAATAAGTTTTTTTTATTTGTTGAGAATGATATTTGCCAGATTTGTTTAAAAGAAGAGAACTGTTACCGAAATTTTCAACTAGCAACCATGAAGCCTTTGATAATATTAAATTGCAACGAGTCAGTGACCCAATGTATTAAAATTGGGATATAATTATACATGTTCCACAACGCTTAGCACAAAAAATAAGAAAAGCTCAGAGATGGCCGATAGCATAGAAGAAAGATGAAGGAGATCATGAAAGGAGGACATAAAGATAAATTATTTTCTATTACTCCCAAAAGCAGAAAATAAATAGAAATTTATGTTTCGTGTGTCAACTTCGCTATCTAAAACAGTTAATTTTTCACGATATATATACATCGTTCGAATTTTTATATAGATCAAAACTCAAAATTAAAAAGCATAAACTAAACAGCGAATTACTTTCTAAACAAACAAAGAACAGAATATCAAAATTGTTAACATAGAGGATTTTAAAAAAAAAAAAAAAAAAAATTGTTTCCATTCACTGCTTTTGTTTATCCAACAATAACTAACTACCTTTTCGTCATTTTCTTCATTGTCACACCTAACAAGATAGTTGAATAATCAAGCATCTCCATGCACTATTTTATTCCAAACATTTTTACCAACTTTTTATTCCAAACATTTTTACCAACTTCAATATAGCCAAGTGCATCATGATTCATGACGGCTTGTGTAAATTCAGCTATTTTTATGTCCACAACAATGTTCAAACAGAAGCAAGCAAGCAAACAGTCAAATGTGTGCACTCATATTCTATATCATTTCAAATGTGTCATATTGTACAAAAACTTCAAACAACTAATGAACCTTCCAACAGCTAGGGTACAACTAAAGAAGCTATATATGGTTCAAACTTAATTACAAGTTTCTACATCATAACATACAATTCTTAAAGTTTCTCCAAATACAATCTATGCATCAATAACAAATAAACGAAGTAATTGATATGTATTCCAGTTTTTTCTTCTATTGTCGTTCCAATCCGTTCCAATCCAATTTGCATCGCTAAGCATCATCCAAACAAGATATGTGGCTGCAACAATAACAAAGCAAAGGCCTCAATGTATAAAACTCAAGATTTACTTTTCAATGAAGGAATATAAATGATAAACATCGGAATAGGAAAACATACTCTAAAATGTCTTTCAATCCAAGATCAAAGTCAAAGTCATCAAGAGACAGACCATTCGATGGATCAAAAGTTGAACTTGTGAAATCACCCAAAATTTCCAAATCTGGTAGTGCTTCACTCAGTGGATTTTTTTCTGGGGATGCTGGAAGTGAAGAAGGCATTCTATTTACCGTCATATGCAGTGGTGGCACAGTGGTTGTAGGGGTGCTCAAACATGGAAAGGTAGCGCCGCCACTAGTGTCAGTGATATAACTGGTGCTGCAACCAACACCACTATAGTTCGTATCAGTGTCTTTTGACTTCAGTAACGCTCCCACTAACGAAGTGTTAAACCCAAATGTTTGTTGACTGAGATTAAGAAATGCAAGAAGGGAATGAAGTAGATTCACAGCTTCCATGTTAGGAACAAGAGAGGAATTGATTATGCCATGCATTTGAGTTTCAAGAGGTTGCACATGCAATGGAATTTGGTTAAAAAAATTGTTAGCCAAAGGATTTGGCACAAAATTGTTTGAGTTCATAGAAGCGGCAGTGAGAGGCGGAAGACTTCCAAGAATGGAAAAATCAATTCTCCGTTCGTGTGTTACAGGATCTATACCGTTCTTGAGAAGTTTCTTTTTGAGATGAGTGTTCCAGTAGTTTTTTACTTCGTTGTCAGTTCTTCTTTCTAACTGAGCAGCAATTTTGGACCACCTTCAAAAAACAATAATATGAATTCAATATGCCAGGCATTAAACAGTGCGTTGAGAACTGATTGCTTAAAATGAACTCTGACTGTGATCAGAGTAAGGGTCCGTTTGATTTTGAACGGAAAGAGGAATTTGGAAGGGGTATTTTGAAGGGGAATTGTTACGAACGGGGAATGTGTTTTTTTTACGAAAGGGATAAATTGGAAGAGGTAAAATAATTATTTTATTAATTATTTGTATGCTATATGAACTAGAAGGATGCAGGCAACACTCTCCATCTGATTGGTAGAGTATGTAACATCAATGAATTTTTTACCATATGCGTGCGTGTATATAAGATAGGATCAAGAGCACCCCTATAGCCTCCTGATTTCCACCGCATTTTAGTTTCTCTCTCTTTCCACTAGCTCTCTCTACCCCCACTAACTTATTAAATTATAAATTAACGACCAAAAATGGGATGCAAAAGGGGTGCTACCAAACAGGGATGCCCTTGAGCGTGCCTATATAATACACACACACATCCACTAAATCTCCATCGATGAAGGAAAATTTAACGAGAATGTTTGCTAGAATTTTTGCACAGACTGTGGTTTGATGATTGCAAACTGAATAAGTCCATAAAAAAAACTGTCTAAAGGAACGCTTTACTCAATACAAAACATCTGAAAGAAAAGAATGTACTCCGTGGATCATATTTTATTCTGCATTTATCCTATGCAATCAAACACATGAAAATACAACTACTTCAACTTTTAATTTTCTTTTTCTTTCAAATTACACATTTCAGAAAAATAAAAATAAAATAGCAGACTTGAATGAAAGAAACGTATTGTAATATAATTACCTGTTTCCAAGAACTAAGTGTTGCTCTATAATATGTTTCTCCTCAGCCTCTGAAAAATTCCCTCTCCTAATATCAGATCGCAAATAATTGACCCATCTAAGTCTGCAACTTTTTCCACAACGATTTAGTCCTGCTAACTTCGGCAACTTCTTCCAATTTCGAACATCATTTTTCTCTATATAACTCTTTAAGATACCATCTTCCTCTCTAGACCACGGTCCCCTGATCACTTCTGTGTTACCATCACAACATGGACATGGTGATCTCCCCATTTGCACAAAAATATAGGATATTTTATAAATAACGTAATTTGTGTATATAATTTGTAGTGATAGATTGCAGTTATGTGGTGGTCTTATAGTATTGTAGTATAGGAAACGTGTTGCATGTTCTTGTTGTGATATTGCTATCATATTTTACGTGAGAGGTTTACATGTCATGCAATTTATTTTAAAATGTGTTTTTCAGTATTTTATTTGATGCGTCACAGTTTGAGAAGTGATCAGTATCTTTCTCTCCTTAACATATTAGGATTTTGTGGGGTTTTCAAATTAAACAAATTGAGTACAGAGAAAAATAATATTCTTGCAAGTAGAAATTACCAAATTCTGTTGCTTGCGATGTAAATTTGTCATATTATGGTTTTGTTTATTTCAGATTTATTAGCAAATGGATAATATATATTTTTAATTTGTTTGTTAGATGTGTTTAAGCATCAGAAGAGGACAAATAAAAGAGAGAATATGTTTGAAATATTGAATTCCAGAATCTCAAAGAAAATATTCACTGATATTATACTTGTTCCCAAAGAAAAAAACACAGGCTTTCTTTCACTGCGCAAATTGCAAAACTGTTTTCATCCAGATGCCGAACTAACTCTAATGGTATTTGATAACAATAGTTTTCGACAGTAAAGCAATGTGATCTATGTAGATAAAAGCCGAGAGGGGGCTTTTTATATTAAAACATTAGGATATAAATGTTGGAAAGATTTTTCAAAGACAATCTTTTAACGTTTACTTAATTCCTAAACACACTTCTTTATATGTATTCTTGATAGCAGAAACTAGGATTTATCTTTTGATTTCAAGTTTTGTACGTAAATATCCCTACTTAAAAACATGTTTTAGACGCAACATTATTTTTATTTCCAGTAAAAAAGAATCTGTTTTATATTTTTGGAAGTTAAATCTAAACTTTATCGCATGTTCCTATGATCAGAACTATTTTTAAAAATATATTTGATTCTTTGGAAATAATACAAATATTAGCAGTTTTTTTTACAAATTTTATAGATTTTCATCCAAATATGCTGAAACTAAAATTCTGAAACTTAAAAGAGGTGTTTTACAAAATTTCACTCCTTGATTCAAAAAAAAAAAAAAAAAACCTTGAAAATGCTAACTGGGAACAAATCTCTTTGGATAATGTAAAAGGCAAACCAGACGCTTCCGACTAACATTTCCATCATTGTTGCTTAGTATAGTTCCACATCACACAATATCTAACATACTGGATATCATTTGATCTTTCCAGAGAAGCGCCAATGATTCGCTTGCCTCATCCCACCTACTATCCTATATGATATTAAAACAACCATCATCAAATGACACATACACTTTGAAGGTAATAAAATTCATGACAAGGAGCTACAACTCAATTACTCTGTAAAACCAGTCAAGAAAATATGAGGTATGGGCACACAATTGCTCTACAATTAAATATCATATCCTATGCAGGGTTAATCAGGAAGGAACTGAATGATCAAAGTTGGTTGGGTTTAGTTGGATATAGGAAATTCAACCACGCAATAGACACAATTTATTTTAAAACAAATCAGGCAAATATGCACTTATATGCATGCATATGAATAAAATGGAAAACAAACATATTTAACAATATTCTCAAGAAATTATATGTATTGCATCATTCTTACTGGATCTATCCTATTGCAAAAAAAAAAATCCAAGTGCAAAAAACCATATGATTCAATATCCCTATAAAAATAACAAGCACAATTATATTTATTATTATATAAAAGACAAAAAAAACTGCTAGAGATTTACTGTTAGTGCATCTTACTATAAAATCCTCTTAGCACCAAACAGAATTTTGTTAAACTGTAAATTTTGATTCAATATTTTAAGTTTTAAATTAATCTGCTACAAAGTAAGGAATGGAATAACTAAACAATATACAGGTGAGATTAGTTAAGGAATAGATAATCGATATATTTCATAGCTGTGAGATTAAAATATATAGGTGATATCATACATGCCTTAATTTTGGTGTGCAGAATCATCTTACAATCAAATCTACAATGACTTATCCGCTTTTGACCGTAATTCATGTCAACTGGCAAAATTTTGCTTCTCGGACTATTCAAGTTGATTCAGAGTTTTAAATCTCCTTTATCTCGCATAAGATCTCACCCAAGATCCTCTTCTTGCACTTGCACGAGATGAGATTTCAAACATGATTTTTAATTGTTTGACATCTAGCTCGCCCTAGATCTCAAGAATTCAAACCAAGATGTCAGCCGGAGATTTCGTCTGAAATCCAAGATTTGATTACTTGATCCCTTCACTCGTACGCATGCTAGCATCATTTAAACCACCTTTATCCAACTATCATAATCGAACATTAGGTAATACTATGATTCATCTCAATTTTCCTAGCTTCATCCCCAAATGACTTTATCCATTGCGTGCATAAAAGGAAAAAGGACCAGCACCAATTCTACCTAATCATATACAAACTCGGAAGTTCCCCAAATCCCAATACTAGAATATTTTAATGTTTGCTTGTCAAAATTTGTTACTTTGAATCATAAACTTGAACTTTAGATTGAAAGGAACAGTCTTAGTGATTAGTTAGAAAGATAACATTTAACTACTGGTTATTTTTTTAATTTCAGATTCAACTATCGGGATCACACTAGTTTACTATATTGTGAATAGATTCTTGTCTTCATTTCTGACAGTACTGAGTGATATCTTTAGTAAATAAATGATATATTACCTAGTGGAATGATTTAGAAGAAGACAATAAGAAGGCTTCTAGAGGTTTGGGTAGTCAGAGACAATAGCTATTATAACTTGTCAAAAAAGGTATTAAACTGGTTAAACGTCAACTAAAATATGTGGATCTTCTGCATATACATTCTTAAATACAGTTATCATCAAGTAGCTATTTAGAATATAAATGCAGACTCTTCTCCTAGGTTAGGTTAATCAGAAGTCCATATTTCATACCCGTTTTAGCTATTTAGAATTTAAATGCAGACTCTTCTTCTTGGTTAGGTTAATCATAAGTCCATATTTCATACCCATTTCCTTCGAAAAGTTTAACTAAGATAAAATGCAATTAAACATATATTGTGCGGTCTGAGTAAACAAAAGCCAGGTTTTACATGATTCTGAGCATACACATTTCTATTCTCAAGACAGAAGCCCACATACATAAAATTTGGGACATTGAAAAGTCTTGGTATACTTTTTGAAACTCGGTACTTATTAGAAGGTGTTAATATACTAAAACCATATGTCTTAGGTAGTATACACATACTACAGACCTAAACAGTCAAGATGTTGGAAAAGTTAAATATTTGCATGTCAAGTAGGAATTAATTTCGGCTTAGAATCATAAATCTCAGTTGGACGCATCATAACCCTAATTTCGCGTGCGGCTGCCATCAATATGCAAATCTATGTGAAAACCCTAACGGGAAAGACGATCACACTCGAAGTCGAGAGCAGCGATACAATTGACAACATCAAAGCCAAAATCCAGGATAAAGAAGGAATTCCACCAGATCATCAGAGGTTGATTTTCGCTGGAAAGCTGCTTGAAGATGGCAGGACTTTAGCAGATTACAACATTCAGAAAGAATCCACTCTTCGTTTGGTGTTGGGATTAAAGGGAGGTGCAAAGAAGAGGAAGAAGAAGACATAAACGAAGCCGAAGAAGATAAAGCACAAGCATAAGAAGGTTAAGCTTGCCGTTCTTCAGTTCTACAAGGTTGATGACATCGGAAAGGTCATTCGATTGCGGAAGGAGTGCCCTAATTTATCAAGAGTTGCACGTAATTTCTTGAAAGATCAAACGAAATTAGTCGTTTTGCATGACCATTTGAATCAAGTACCCACATATAAAATCTTCCTGTTTTTGGTTTGTTATGCCCTTATAAAGTTATACATAAGATGCAATCAACGGAAACATGAATCCAAGCTTGTTATACACACACAAACACAAACACACAGAAGATTTTATTTTTATTTTTTTAATACAGTTCTATGTCAATCATTTTGAAATTTCAGTAATTTCAGTTGAGTTTCAGATATTCCATCGCAACTCCAGTTTTGAATTTGGGTATATTGTAATATATTTTCTGTATAAATACATTAACAATTGTATAGCGTATTATACAGAAATTATAAATGAAATAATAAGATAATAAATTGAGTGTTTTTATTTTGAGATTTTTTATAATGATATTTTGTTAATATAATTTGAATTATGTTTTTATAGATACATATTTAATAATAAACTGATTATTGGTTGGAAAATAATATAATTTTTGTTATGTTCTCTAATTTTTACATGAAGCTCAATTTTTCTTTTATATGAATTACAAAATAAATTAAATACTTAATTCAACTGTTTGAGCACGTATTTATGAATAAAGATGAACTGATTCATTTGAACTGAGAAAAAAAACTATTTTGCATTTTTTTGTTTCTGCAGCCACATTAAATCTGAATACAAATCCACATCTGCTCTGAATTCGAGGGCTAGCTTAAACGATAGTGTAAATGGCTGGTCAGTAGAATTAAAATATATTCAATGCACATCAGTTAAGAAATATCAGACACATGTAATTATGACAAAAATCCTCAGATGCAATGAGATTATGCTGCCCAGTACACAGTGTGTTGGTTGATTTGCACATACTTAATTTTGTGAAAAGAAACCAATATTCACAAATTTGGGGGAATTCTTGGATAAAAATCTCAGAAAATGAATAAACATTGCTTCAACAGATGATGCTATCTTACCAAGTAAGGGATATGATGCCCATGGTTCAATCAGCAAATGTAACACCTACAAAGAAAGTCATCATATGCCCTTTTGCCATAGATAAATATTGCCTGAGATTTCACATAATATTTGTCTCTAATCTGTCATTTGTGTCTTATCTGACCCATGATCTTTATTATGAGCATTAGTAGCACTGGCGAGTGGCGACTGAATTTGCCCTTCAAAACGGATTTATTCCATTTGGATTATGAAAAAGCCAGCCAATATCAACAGGGTACAATTATGCAAACTGCAAGTTCCATTCTCACTTAAGATATCCACTAAGCTTGGTACTTCAATTACCTATAGAGCAGCTTCAAACTATTTTTGACCTAAACTCAAGGGTTTTTCCTTGCTCACATGGAACATGCTTCCGATCCTAATCACGATTGAAGCTGTCAGCTTCCCAGATATCAATTATCATATTCACATGACCCTATGCTTAATTGGCAATCCATTACCGTATCCAGTATATCATCTCCAATTACTTGTGGCCCTTCAATCATATTTTGGACAAAAATGAACTTTAGTTGTTTGGAAGAATACCCTAATTGAAAAGGAAGATTAGTTTATATGTACACTGAAATAATCATAAGCTTCATCTTCAGTCTAAACTCAGTTACACCATGGATATTTTGTGCCATCATTTTTCATTATCGCTGCCTAAGTTCTCTTCATTGATAACAAAGGAAGGTTTAATGACCGATTTTTTTTTTTTTTCCTTCCTTTTCTTCTTCTTCTTCTTCTTTCTTTTTTTTTTTTTTTTTTTTTTTTTTTTTTTTTTTTTGTTTTGTACAAAATACATGCAGTATTTCCTTTCATTATTGCACTTGCGCAATTGTGGATTGATTTCTGTTTACTCCCTTTGAATAAATTTTGGGTTCAGTTAAGAATGGAAAAGTTGTTCAATTTCAGAAGAAAGTTCTTTTAAATTTTGTAAAGGACACACATAACTAATCGTTCAGTTTAAGCGGAACATCCACAAAACAAGAGGAATCAAAAAGTTTATACTGCCGACAAACAGTTGATCATCCTACAACGTTACACACTACGAAACTGAAATGGACATACTTAAATATCAAACAACCGATTAAATATCAAACAGCCGAGCAAACAGATAGAAGAAGAAGATAGTGAAATGCACTCACCTCAATTACCAAATGCGATTAACAAACAGAAGAGTATATTAAGGTAATCGGAAAGAGATCTGCCAAATTAGCGAGCTTAAACATTTGGCAAGAAAAGGTTACCAAAGGCTCTAAGAGCAACAGCTTCCGGTTAGGGTTCGGCTGTCCTTCACCCCGAGGACGAAGGAGAGAGAACTTTATGCTGAGCGGTGGAATGGGGGCCGTTGAATGGAAGGATCGTAGAAACGCCAAATGACGGTAGGATGCAATCGGAGCGGGAAGATCGGCTATCCGGTTCTAGGGTTCGGGCGTAGGGTCGGGTTGGGATGCCGCTGATCCGGCTCAATCCGATCGGCACTATCCAAATATAAGAGCATCTCCTGGGAGCAGCCCACGGAGTCTAATATTATGACCGGTAATATTCAGGGAGTTATCATTATCTCCCAACAGTCTCACGCCGATTTTATCGACGCGCCCTGATTTCATCAGACGCGCCGATAAAATCGGCGTCTGATCTCACGAGTCGATTAAATCGGCTCGTGGATGTTATTAATTTGAAACATGTATACTTTTACGGTTGATACACAACGTTTGAACGCACGAAAACAAGTTGTTATGATAACAATGATTCAATTAATATTTTGCATAACGATAACAGTAATAAAACATGCAGATACAACCGGTCGTTAAAGGTACAATAACTAATAATAGTAAATGCCAACTAAAACACCAAAGGAAGCGTAGATGTTATGCGTTCAATCTCAAAGGAGTCTCGCAATGTTCAATCGCAACTGTTCAATATCAGTTTGGAGACGTCTGATCTCACGTTCGAGTTCGTTTGCATATGTTATTCCCCTTGGGCATAATGGTTTGTCTATCCATTCCGTGTAATTGCATCCGTTTGGATAGGATGGACATTTCTGCATGCATCGATCTATATTGTTGCCCTCTGCTTGATCCATAACTTCAACCGCATAACCGCAGTAGCAACGTACTGGATAAGAATCAACTCCCGGTTCATACGGTGGTACTCGATAGAACTCTACTTCTTGTTGTGGTTGAGCGACCGCCTGTTCATATGATAGTTGAACATGTGGTACTTGAGTTTCATGTCGAAGATTTACGTTCCCCTATTCATCCGATGGTTCATCTTGGGGTCTTATCTGGTTTAGAAACTGGAATTCGCCTTCGAGCTGCTGATGTCTCATCTGTTCGTATGCATGTTCATCAAAGTCAGTATCGGATGGCCAAGAAGGCATTTTGAATGAGTGATAAAAGGAGGAGGTAGTACAAGAATGGAAACAAATTTGTATGAATGAGGAAAGTTGTGAGTAATTTGATATAAATATATAGCTGCGTAGTATAAATCAATAAAAGAAATAATGATGTGATGTAACTGGTCACTATTATGACTGTGCTTTACGTGTTGCCCGACACTGTTTTGCATGACTTAAAAACGTAGGGAATCTACTTTTCGTACTGTCATGATGTGAAGGGTCACTAGTTCCACTTTTACTTTACGTGATGCGATTTTCAAAGCATTTGTCAGCAATAATGCTCAAGTGGATGAGTATGACCCTATTTTCTAACTCCTTTGTGTATTGAAATGTTTAATTTACACGGGGACGACTCTAGTTTTTAACTTATTTGCATTCATAAATATAAACAATGCATATTAACCAGTGTACAAACTTCGTTCAATATAACAAAATAGAAGATACATGATACAGTGCATGTTCAACCCACCATACAACTACGATAAAGCACGACTTAACATGGATTACAATACATATAATTAAGACGTAGTACCATATAACTAAGATCCTAGTTTCGGGTCGAACCGTTGAATCCATACAACAATTCAGCCTTTGCTGCAACAATGACCCTTTCCAGGCGACTTACCTCCGCTTGCATCTCTAGAGCGTACGTGACACCCCTCTCCGTTAGCGGTGGGTCGATCCATGAGAAAAAATTACAACGTTTCAACCCCTGTCGATTTAGTGCAGTAACGTACGCTTTGCACCCATAAAAGTGACGACCTGCGTTGCTCTGGCTTTTAGAAACAACCACGTTATATTCCACTCCGCAGTAGCAAAGTACTGAACGACCCGTCATGCTAGAGCTTGACCTATCTGGGTTCTCCCGAGCAATTACTTCCCTTAATCGAGCATTGTGGGTTTTTTAAAGAGGCCTAATACATGGGACGGCAACATTTGGTTGCGTGGCACTGAACAGCTCAGACTCCACTTCTCCAGCTTCCATTTGATCATCTAATTGCGTTTTGGGCACAAACTGGACTGGTTGCTTATTTCTTTCATACTGATCATAAATTTCAACCATGGTTTCATCATCGTATTCCCAAGCAGACATGTTGAACTACTTGAAAAGTGGTAGGTAGATAAAATAAATAATTTGACATGTCTAAGTCTTCGAAAGTGCGGAATTTAAAGGTAGAGGGCTGAGATTTAGTAACAGTCGACAAGTTGCCTGATTTCTTGTTTTGCTTTATTAAAGCAGCGGTCGAGTCATCTTTTATCAGTACGAGTTGTCATGTCATGTTGTTTCTATTCGTTGGACAACCTATAGCACGTTACCCAAGTGTTGCAGAGTGTAGCAACATCAACTGATCTAAGGTAGAGCCATAGCAACTCAACTGTTGAGGACGGATGGTTGTCCTGTCATATTTCTCTACCGTACTGCTCAATTAATGATGACAGAGCTTTACCAAAAAGCAACCCCCTTGTTTAAATAGTTCAGACTTCGTTCCCCAACCATACCTAAAATTTGCGCGTTCTAGATCAACAACGGCATTAAGGTGAGAAAATAATAATCCTGTCATACTTTTTTCCCCTTGTTTAAGTACTTCTTTGTGTATGTAATACGTTTCTTGTTTTTATGTAGCTTAAATGGACGATTGGCTTATAAGTGATGATATTGTAGATAAAATGTTTGATGAGTATGAAACGAACAAGGAGGAGGAGAAAGAGGGTGGATTCGTTCCAGATACACAAGTAGTAGATGCGGAAGAACCAGTTCAAAATGAATTTGTTCATGGTACTCAACAAGTAGTTGAAGTTCAAAACCCAAAAGCAAGTCCACACAAAAACATAAGGAGACAAGTGGTTAACCGTAATCGTCACAACCAAAGTAATGCAAGCTCCAGTGCTACTACAACCAAATTCTCACCTAATGACTTACTTATACTCATGAAATGCTATATCGAAGTTGATAAAAGAGATTTACTGCTGATGCAAAATAGAGGAGGACAAACCCATGAAGAATTTTGGTCCATGATAACAAGATTACATAACAATCATCGTAACTGCACAACTACACGGACTTCTAGTGAAATTCATATGACTCATCGGCGTTTCGTTTAAACTTGTGAACGATACCAAAAGATTATGCAAACAATTGAAGATGAAGACATATGTAAAACGACTCGGGCAACTTTTGATTCTCATTACCTTGCAGAGTATGACACTGATTTTGTTGGGTACGAAGCCTACAAACTGCGTTTAAGATGGCTAACCCTATATGGTGCCGAATAGGCTAATGGTTTTGCTTAATGCTTGTTGAATCTTTCAGTTATTTGATGCTTCTACGTAAAAAATTTGATATTTCGTCTACTTTGATACTTTACTTAAGTTATAAAACTATCAGCTTACGGAAATAATAGCGATATAAAATAAAGCACACATTCCATTTATAAGAAAATCGTTACTACAGCAGGGAATATAAGATTAGTACAACAACATAATACAAGCAACTAGTAATACAAATAGTGGTGAACAATCAACTTATTATAAGTGAGGAAACCATGACGTTAGAATACGGTGTTTCATCGCTATCCAAAATTCCTGCCCCAATTGAGGCATTCCACTCAGATCTTTGTTCATGATAGCAATCTCGTCTTAATCTTTCTTATACGCATTTTGCTCTTTCTTGTGCGCTAATTCCTCCGCTAAAATTTGTAGCTTCTTCTCTTCTAGATCAGTAATTCTTTTCATAACTTCTGTTCTTTCTTTGGCTTCTACAAGTCGTTTTTCAGCTTTACAACTATGTTCTTCATGGCATGCGTTTACTTTTGCTTCAAGCTCAACCGTTGTTTTGCCCCTTCTTTTCACAGCTTTGGCTCCCTTGGGTCTAAAATCTTCGTCAATCGTTGCATTGAGCTCATCGAGTAGGTTTCCCCTTCACATTGAGAAATTTTGGCAGTTGACTCGCTTGGACCAGAAGAATACCTAGATTTAGAATCTTTTTTCTTGCTCTTACTAGCGGTTTGAACATCGCGGAGGCTCTTAGCAAGTCCTGAGTTCCATTTAGGTTGACTAGTAAGCAGATCATAACAATACATAAACTGATAATATTGTGGCCTTTTCGTTCCATTTTCCTTTAGGAAAAAGCTTCTTGAACTCCTCATTCGCCATTCGTTTCTGTTTTAAAAAGGAAATAAGAATCATAAAAACAATCTACGAAACATTAACTTAAGTAGTAGGAAAATATACCAGATTATCTTCCCCTTCCATGCCGCTTGGATTTGCTATCTTTATTTTGTACACTTGCGACTCATAAAACTGGGTTTGACGGTTATTTTGCCAAAACGGCCTTGAATCGCCGATAACGTCCGTCCGCATTCTGGATGCTTCTCGATGAACGCGGTCTTATTTTTTTTCAAAACGTAACGGTTGATTGGTTGTTCCTCGTTGCCGGATCTTGTGAGAAATGACAATATATGGTGCATAGATCGATATCATCTTGGTGTAATAACCCGGAAAATCCGAGTCAATTTAAAATTTTTATTTTGGCAATTTTAATGAATTTTGAATATTTAAAATGATTTATTTTTAATAATGACGACGAGAAATTTATTTTTGAATAGAATTAGAAAGTATATATTTATTTGAATCGTCGATAGAATATAAATATTTTATTTTAAATATAAAAGGAATTGAAAATGGCGTGGTAGTTCGATAATTCGATTTCAAAGTTCAAATGAATGTACAGGATTCAAAATAAACCGGATTTTAGCGAAACAAAAAAATATTAGAATTTATTTGAAAATATCTTTCCAACGAATCTGAAAAATCAAAATTTCATAGCTGGAATCAAAAGTTACGTCCAGTTGAAAATTCAGAATAGTCGCTATGGAATTCTGGCCCTTAAAAATGAAAATTTTGCAAACGACCTCGGTTTTCGACGAAACCACTTTTGTTGGATCCAGGATGTCTATTTATTGCTAGATTCCAAAATTCGTAATTTTCTGAGTCAATATGTGAGCGTGGCAAAAGAAAACGCGTTTGATCAGTTTTAGTTGAATTTAATCGACTGGAAAATAGCCGTTTTTCAAACGGTCTCAGAATTTGATGAAATTAGTTTTGTTAGGACCGTATCGTCAATATGAAGCTAGAAAATATTTTTCGGGAATTTTTATAGTCCGTATGTGGCCCCGGTAAATTGAAATGCGCGTTCAAATTCAATATATAGATTTATATTTTGATTTTAACGGAAACTGATCGAAACGATCGAATCAGCTTACAATACATATCCCATTGTGTTCGGAATGCGGGGACGACAGGCGGTGGGTCTCGTTTCGAGGTCAAAATAAAAAGGTACCTTTTTGAAATTAAATAAAATAAAAACCTCTCCCTCCCTATACCTAGACAATGCCCCCCCCCCCCGTTTCATTTCAACAGAAATCGATTAGAAAAAAAAGAAGGTGACGGAAGCCGCTCCATCGCCACAAGGCGCGATCGGACCCCCCCCCCCCCCATCGCGCCAGTCGCCAGCCCCCTCCTCTTCTCCCCCCTTCCGATTTGACCGCAACCCTCTCTGAATCCACACCCAGCCACCTACGACTTCCGCCGATCGCCATTGCCACCCTGCCACCACCAGTGATGTCCGCCAAACCTCCTCCACCCCAACTCCGACCCCCCTCCTCATTCCTCCAATGAACGCAGTGAGTTCTTCTATATTTTATTGTTTTTACTTCTCTTTTGATTTTGCTTTTCATTTTATATGAGAGGATTTTTATGTAAAGATAGAAGTGATTTTTATTTTAAAGAAAGATTTGATTTTTTTTGAAATGAAAAGATTGTATTGTTAGAAATGAAAAGCTTTGATCTTTATTAAATAAAAAGATTGAATTTTTTATAAGATAGAGAATATAAAAATTCGATTTTTATATATGTAGCGAAATAAAAATCTGATTTTTATTATACATATAAAGACCATATGAAAATATGAGTTTTACAAAAAGGGTTTAGAATAAAAATATGATTTTTATAATATATAGTTAATAAAAAATTGATTTTTATATATGTAGTAGAGATACAAAAGTACGATTTTTATATATGAGGCGACGATATAAAAATATGTTTTTTATCATATATATAGCGAAGTAAAAATATAATCTTTAGAATCGAAATAAAAATGTGATTTTTGTTTATGTAGAGTAATAAAATAAAATTTTTATTATATTACTAGAGAGATAAAAATAGAATTTTTATCTATATAGTAGCGGTATAAAAATAGAATTTTTATCTATATAGTAGCGGTATAAAAATGTGATGTTTATATATATAGCAATAATATAAAGATGCGGTTTTTATATATGTAGTGAATACGGGCAATGAAAGTGACAAAAGGGGAGCACGACGAAGATTTCTACATAAGAAGAGTCGTGGCGTTTGGTTTAGCTAGTCGGTGAGAACTTCTCACTTTAATTCTTGTTTTCTAGAAAATTATATACTAGGATGCAGACGGTGCTTAGCAGCACTCGACACCCGTTGTCCACAGATCATAGACGACACCGGGAAACGTGTGTTCAGGAATGGCCAATAGTAACGAACCGTGATTTTCGACTCCGAAAATCAACATCAAACTACCATGTTGACCATTCAGACATCGAACATTCCAGATCATTAATAGAATGAAGTTAGAGGGTGAGATAAGAAAGAAAGAAATATTAGAATAGAAGAAGAAGAAGAAACACCACACAGAGTCTCACATCGCAGCGGAACAAATTATAATACAGAAATAACCTTTATTGAAAGCTTTTGAAATACTTACAATATCAGAGTACACATCTGGACAGTGATACTAATCTGTCCTCATATAACACACAGCGGAATAATAATATCATACGTCTGGACTCTTCCAGCTCGTCTCTTCACAGCAGTCGATACCTGAACCTGTACAACCCGGCCTAACCCGAGCATTTACAAAACACCGGGTCAGTCTGGTGAACCAGAGTGAGATAAACTCGCACAGTAATAAGGGTAAATCATCCAATCTTGATTTTTAAAGTTCAAAATCCTTTCAGAAGAAAGGATAATCGTAAGACCAAATCCACACATAAACACGGACGGTTTTTACCTTACGATAACCCAAAACATTTTGAAACCAATATCTTGTCTGATATTATAATAATGTCTAAATACAAGTAAATAGAATCTAGTAGAACGCTTGCATCTCACGCTCTACATATATAGTATACAATCAAAAACCGTGGGCGCTTATTGGAAATTGGATTCCGACTTGACAAGGTATGGGTCCACCTTCCGATAGTGTATCTCTAGAGACGAATACACTGGGTTCAACAAGAACTTCTTGCAACCCGGCCCTCACATGACCGACCACTCATTTCGCTTGAGTGTATCGAATGTATATCACCGACGGTTGGGATCAGCAACCGTCTCCCGATAAGGGACAGCATCGAAACATAGATTTAAGAAGCAAATAGGATTTCCTCTAGATAGGTGATCATACACCCTAATGGGAGCGACCCACATAGCCATGCTGCCTGCCCGATTTTTGTCATTTCCCGGTTGATGAGGCTTGAGGTCTAGATTTCTCTTGATCATCTGGTCATCATTCACTTTGAATGCCACATCGTCAGATCCGTCAGATATCACTAATTGACGTCCACAAAAATACTCTAGCTGAAAGCTAGAGAATGGCAATTCCCCGCCAACAACTATCGTACGTTTGAAGAAATCAACGTACGTGATCCTTTGGAAATACTCTGTCAGACATCCGTCCATATACGTCATCCAGGAACAGGATGAACCGAAGGCACTCTCCTACCGCATCCATATAGGAATCACCCCATGGATCAGTAGCGAGAAGTCCTTGCAACCCGTGGATTCCAACTACGACAAAATCACAGTTTATCTCTGCTTGCCAGGCAGAGAATATTTGTGGTTCTTCCGTTTATGAAAATCCACGGTCTTCAATGCTCCATCTCGATCATCTTCTGAGATCTTCACGTATTTGTTGGTCGGAATGGTTTTCGAATATAAATTCGATCCCGGTCTTTCCATACCAACAATCGTATTGGGCGGGCTTGATAGTCGGTGTTTTAACTATCAAAATATACAGTGTTTCAAACATGACACTCCAATGAGTTCACTGATTCAATATTTAGCATCATTTGGCCTTTAACAAACTAATTTATTTTTGTTAAATTAAAACTTCTAACTCCTTCAAATATTCAAAAATACGATATTTGCATACTTCTAATTCGATTTAACTCTAATCGATTAACTCTAATTGATTAACTAATACTTGACTTAAAACCATTCGCTTGACTCTAGATCGCAGTGATCACAATGGTTACGCCTGATTCCCTCAGGAAACATCCGACCGCCGTAGGCTATCTGCAGCCCTGCGAATTACGCTAGCAGTCGTACGAAATGGCAACTTAGCCGGATAATTATGTTTGGCTAATTCTATCTCGAATAAATATATTCAATTTCCCATTTTGAAACCTCATTTAAAATTCTCCTTTTTACTAGATCTCGTTTCAAATAACGTTAATGTAAAATTAACGTCTTACACTTTAAATCTCACTTAAAACCTCTGGTTTATAATAAACCCTTTTATCGTAATCTCCTTCGACTTAATTCAAATAATTGAGTACTTTTATTTCCTTTCACCATTCAATTGGCTTGCATCTCACATTCGGTAACCTTTTTAAATGAATTCCCATTTAAAAATATATTCCTAAATTCATCATTAATTATAAAAATAACTTATTTCAAACATTAACTACTTTAGTAGTTAATCCCTTTATTAACTAAATTAAATATTAAATCCCTTTTAAATCCTTATTTAAATTCAAACAATATTCATTTAACTATTTTAGTCAAAACACATTAACTTGATAAACAATTCTAGTTCCAAATGGTCGATTTAATTAACTCAAAAACTTGATTATCTTATTAACCGATTTCAACAATCCTTGCTTTAAATTAATTAAAAATATAATTAATTTAAATAGATTCTAATTATTTGTTTTCTTTACAAAACAATTTTCCAAGGTTTTACCATTTAATTCATTTCTTATTCTTCTACTGGTAAATCTGATTAACATCAGCATTTGCTTTGCAAAATAAATTCATAACAAATCAAAGTCTTAAACAAATAAAATATTTGTTTGTTTCTCTTAAATAACTTTTATTCAAATAATATAATTCAAATCTAACTCTGGTTATAAAATAAATTTTATAACCTCAACTCTATCGATTCACCTGACGGTGAATCAATATCTATAACTCGATTGGTTTTAAAGGCCATACTCTGCCCAACACTTAACCAATATCGCCCATTGGTTTAAACCAAACAGATGTTGAATATCCAGTCAATAATCGACCATCAAATCAATCACACAAACAGATCAGTTCATATATGATCATATGAAAATAAATAATACATTTGAGGAATCCGGTTGGATCCCTCCAACCTGTTCTTCTCTGTATTCAAATGGTTATCTCAAATCAGACTGTTCAGTTTTGTTTAACTGATAAATTCAATAACGACCATTTAACATTAACCACAAGCAATTCAAACAATGCAACCATTTTAAACACGTTTATAAATAAACGTGACCAACCAAGGTGAGTTACCTTTATTGTAACCAATCGTTAACATAACGATTTGGTATTTCATTGAAATTAAACACAGTTTAATTTCATTAGTTAAATCAATAGTTAGATAACTAGCGAAGCAGTCAACTATTGGCAAGCAAAGCACACAAAATAAAAATACCCAATTTATATAAAATATAAAAAGGGTAACTGAGTGAGTTTAACTCACCTTTGATTTTCCATTCGTTGGAAAAACTGTTCGACCTAGCTCCGTCCAATCAAGCTTCAATATTATTACGTCTGTCGATACAGATCTGATTCCGTTTCCAGGTCCATTTCTTTGGTCATTACTTCTTCCTTCGCATATATAAGATGCTCGAACCTGCTATGCTGCCTGCGCCCCCTTCGTCTGTTTCTCCTCCTTCTACTACAAACACAAATGACCCTTCCAGTACCACTTTCCCATTCCTCCTTGTCTCGTTAGATTCCACGCAAGCCTCCATGCACGCCACACACCTTGTACACTCGTTCCACCTCATCTGCACACCTCCATACACCTCGTCGATGCACCGGAAAGCCAAAACTGCACTTCTTTCCATGTCATCACTGTCTAAACTCTAAAACGCCATACTGAAACTGCGTCTCGCCCACCCAACTTCTCGTCACGCACGGGTAACGTGAAATCCCCTTTTGTTTTCGAGTAGCACACTACCCTGTTCACTGCTACACCACGCCACTACTTTGTTTTACACAAATCTTCAACACCCCAAACCTCCGTGAACAGCTTGTACTCCCACCCGTCATCTCCTCCTGCTCACGTACCGGTGGACCACGCCTCCTCTTATCCACTGTTCATCCGAACTCTTCCTCCCTTCGCATGTAAACACCTGACAGCAACTATCCTCCTCGAGCCGTTCATCCAGCTATAGCTTGGAGCTCACGCTCTTTTATATATATTTTATTTACTAATATATATTTATTAAATTCTTAGAGGAAAATACAGGAGAAGCTTTTCGGCTTGTATTTTTGAAAGGAGTGACAGACGAGGTATACCGGTTTTATATAGGAGAAGAAACGTGGAGAGAAAGGGACGTGGGGTGCAAGGTATTTGATTACTTGATTTGCAAGTAATCATTAGTTTGGCCATCACGCAAGTTGCTTTGGTTTGACGGCCACGCAAAGAAAAGTAGGTCTGTCTTCTTAAGGTAGCTGCAGGCTTTAGGTAGATTAGGCTAATAGAAAACTTAGC
Organism: Allium sativum; assembly: GCA_030737875.1. Lineage (NCBI taxonomy): Eukaryota > Viridiplantae > Streptophyta > Magnoliopsida > Asparagales > Amaryllidaceae > Allium > Allium sativum. The sequence continues at coordinate 514,885,291 of CM060910.1, forward strand.
ATAGCCATGTGAAGATAGATTTACATGCAATAGTCAAGAAGAAAAGAAAACACAGTAGCATGTGATTGTGTACGTTGATGTAGACCATTGAAGACAGATCATTTTAGGGTTGGGTGTGGTGTAGGCTATACTTGGGTAGGTGCAGTGAGTGTGAACCGTTTAATTTGCTTAGGCATTAAGTTTGTACGCATATATATATTGGTAAGGGTTGATTATTATATTATTATCGAAACTTCACAGTGAAGTAACACGGAAAACAGACCACGATCAACTTCTGTTTACTGATAAAAAGGCTGTTCTTGATGTAAAACGATATTCCAGATCCAATGGGACAAGTTTCGTCGAAATCCGAGGTCATATGAAAAAATTTCCTTTATGAAACCGGAAATGAACACACGTTTTATTTTTCCACGGTCACCAGATAAATCAAATCCACTTGAAACTGCGAACATTGACAATAACTTTTCGATACGAACCCAACGGCGCTAATTTCGTCGCATTCTGAGACTGTTGCCCCGGTAGGCTATTTTTACCTCGAACCGCCCTACCCTTTTTAACGCCAAATTTCACGATCTCTAAAAATAACAAACTATATACATATCCTGACTCTAATCGACGATACGAATTCAACGGAACTGGTTTCGTGGCTTAATTCGATTGTCTGCTCAAGTTACTCTCAAATGTCCCTTTATTTATTTAATTACGCGCTATAGAAATTATATGGGCGTTTACGGCCACCGTGGCCATATACGACATCGGTTTTCCACGCAGTTTGATTTTCTGACAATAATTTAACGATACGGTCCCAATGAAACTGATTTCGTCGAAATCTGAGTCCGTTTGCAAAACGGCTATTTTAAAGGCTTATAATTAAATAACGATTTTCCATAGCGACTATTTCAAAATTTGATTTGGCCATAACTATCAAATTACAACACGAAATTTGGATTTTTCTCTTTCATATGAAAATTATCATCAATACGGTCCCAACGTGTCTTGTTTCACAGAAATCCGACTTATATTGAATCCTGTATGTCCAGTTGAAGTTCAAAACTCCAATTTACGAACTGCACGCCATTTTCAAGCTCGAATTTATATTATATATAAATTATAACGTTCAACTTCGTTTTTAATAACGAATTCAATATTGAATTTCATTAATATTCCCAATATAATATTTAAAATAAATAAATTGAATTAAATATTTAACGGTCAAAAATGCGGGTCGTTACATTCTTCCCCCCTTAAAATAATTTCGTCCTCGAAATTGTTAAGATAAGAAAGAACGTTATAAACTCATTAACTTCCAAATTCAATTTATTTTAAATCAAAATCAATTCAATACTGTATATAGATATTTTCAAAAATATTGAAAATTTTCTAACACATTATATTTCCGAAAAATTTCGCCAGCACCTCCTCTGTACGGCTCAATCAGTACAACTCCAACTCGCCATTCTAGTCCTTCTCCAATCCAAAAGAAAATAAAACAGCCAAGCGGCTTGCCAAATATGCTCATAAATCACCAAACCCATATAAAATAAACGTGTACCTTTTTGTCGGCATATCATTATAACCTTTCCATCTGCTGTCCTGTCAGCATATACAAATGCATTCCCAAACAAAATTCCAACTTTATCCTCAAGACCAAATTCTTCATACGTCCAAGCCAAATTCCATTCTCAACTCAATTTCCATCCATTGTCAATTTCAACTCTTGACTTACCAGTCCAATATCATTTCAGATTCCTGTCCCCCAAATTTCAAAATCTGATTCTACTCGATATATTATATCCCGATTCAATTTCCAGTTAATTGGTTTCAATTCATATTTGTTTTCACAAATTCTATTTAATTTTGTTCTTGTTCAAACACTTTCCCTGGGAGTTTTTAAACAATTTAGCTTTTTCAAGAAAATCAAATATTCCCTTTCAGGATTCAAACAACTCGTTTTTTCCTCAAAGCAATTCAAAACACAAACTTTGGTAGTAATCCGTCACTTAGAACTCGAAAATGAACACCGATAATGGCGCGCACATCATCGGAATCTATTTTCCAGCTATCGAAGTGAGTTCAATACTATATCACTTTCAAAACCATTTCTAAACACTTCCATTTTGAAATCAGTTCAAAATATCCTTTGCAAGGCTTGTAAAACAATTTAAAAACCTCCCAGGATTTTAAAATTCTCATGTATTAAGTCCAATTCCATTTTCAACCACTTGTCCAAATTTCCAAAGTTTAACTTCAATTCTAATTTGAATTCAGATTTAACTCCTCCGATTCTCATATATTTCACTTATATGAATTCTGATTGGTTATATAACCATTTCACATTTTATAATTTTATTGGATTATAATTACAACCAACACATCCAATATACTATAATACTTCAAATATATATCATTCTTTTATATTGAAATATAATTTGGGTAAAATTATTTCATTTACCCTCTTTCAAAAACATACTGTGTCGAATTATTCTGTTCAAGAGTTTAGAAACACTTATCGACACAGTTTGCATTACTGTATCGACCAGAATTCATAAACTACTCGACAAACCAACCAACACAATATAAACAGTTTTTATATCAATTTACAAATACGCGCTTATATATATACACTCAAACTCAATCTAGGGTATTACTAACCCCATCTCTACTGAGTTACACCACAGAGCCAAGGTAATTACTTAACCTTAAGCTCTGATACCACTGTAACGACCCCGGGATTCGAGTAGGCTTTTCAACCATCCTCTCCTCCCTCAGCACTGGGCTAACCTCCCAGCGTGGCTTACAGAGATACCTCAGAACTGCTTTTACGGCCAGCCTCTCGACTCGACCAACCCACATTGTCGGGAGATGTAGGGGTAAGAGTCTCCCGTTCGCCACCTAACGCGAAGCGAGAACCCCCTATCATCCGTACCAATTAAGCAACCAGCTCTGATACCACTGTAACGAACCGTGATTTTCGACTCCGAAAATCAACATCAAACTACCATGTTGACCATTCAGACATCGAACATTCCAGATCATTAATAGAATGAAGTTAGAGGGTGAGATAAGAAAGAAAGAAATATTAGAATAGAAGAAGAAGAAGAAACACCACACAGAGTCTCACATCGCAGCGGAACAAATTATAATACAGAAATAACCTTTATTGAAAGCTTTTGAAATACTTACAATATCAGAGTACACATCTGGACAGTGATACTAATCTGTCCTCATATAACACACAGCGGAATAATAATATCATACGTCTGGACTCTTCCAGCTCGTCTCTTCACAGCAGTCGATACCTGAACCTGTACAACCCGGCCTAACCCGAGCATTTACAAAACACCGGGTCAGTCTGGTGAACCAGAGTGAGATAAACTCGCACAGTAATAAGGGTAAATCATCCAATCTTGATTTTTAAAGTTCAAAATCCTTTCAGAAGAAAGGATAATCGTAAGACCAAATCCACACATAAACACGGACGGTTTTTACCTTACGATAACCCAAAACATTTTGAAACCAATATCTTGTCTGATATTATAATAATGTCTAAATACAAGTAAATAGAATCTAGTAGAACGCTTGCATCTCACGCTCTACATATATAGTATACAATCAAAAACCGTGGGCGCTTATTGGAAATTGGATTCCGACTTGACAAGGTATGGGTCCACCTTCCGATAGTGTATCTCTAGAGACGAATACACTGGGTTCAACAAGAACTTCTTGCAACCCGGCCCTCACATGACCGACCACTCATTTCGCTTGAGTGTATCGAATGTATATCACCGACGGTTGGGATCAGCAACCGTCTCCCGATAAGGGACAGCATCGAAACATAGATTTAAGAAGCAAATAGGATTTCCTCTAGATAGGTGATCATACACCCTAATGGGAGCGACCCACATAGCCATGCTGCCTGCCCGATTTTTGTCATTTCCCGGTTGATGAGGCTTGAGGTCTAGATTTCTCTTGATCATCTGGTCATCATTCACTTTGAATGCCACATCGTCAGATCCGTCAGATATCACTAATTGACGTCCACAAAAATACTCTAGCTGAAAGCTAGAGAATGGCAATTCCCCGCCAACAACTATCGTACGTTTGAAGAAATCAACGTACGTGATCCTTTGGAAATACTCTGTCAGACATCCGTCCATATACGTCATCCAGGAACAGGATGAACCGAAGGCACTCTCCTACCGCATCCATATAGGAATCACCCCATGGATCAGTAGCGAGAAGTCCTTGCAACCCGTGGATTCCAACTACGACAAAATCACAGTTTATCTCTGCTTGCCAGGCAGAGAATATTTGTGGTTCTTCCGTTTATGAAAATCCACGGTCTTCAATGCTCCATCTCGATCATCTTCTGAGATCTTCACGTATTTGTTGGTCGGAATGGTTTTCGAATATAAATTCGATCCCGGTCTTTCCATACCAACAATCGTATTGGGCGGGCTTGATAGTCGGTGTTTTAACTATCAAAATATACAGTGTTTCAAACATGACACTCCAATGAGTTCACTGATTCAATATTTAGCATCATTTGGCCTTTAACAAACTAATTTATTTTTGTTAAATTAAAACTTCTAACTCCTTCAAATATTCAAAAATACGATATTTGCATACTTCTAATTCGATTTAACTCTAATCGATTAACTCTAATTGATTAACTAATACTTGACTTAAAACCATTCGCTTGACTCTAGATCGCAGTGATCACAATGGTTACGCCTGATTCCCTCAGGAAACATCCGACCGCCGTAGGCTATCTGCAGCCCTGCGAATTACGCTAGCAGTCGTACGAAATGGCAACTTAGCCGGATAATTATGTTTGGCTAATTCTATCTCGAATAAATATATTCAATTTCCCATTTTGAAACCTCATTTAAAATTCTCCTTTTTACTAGATCTCGTTTCAAATAACGTTAATGTAAAATTAACGTCTTACACTTTAAATCTCACTTAAAACCTCTGGTTTATAATAAACCCTTTTATCGTAATCTCCTTCGACTTAATTCAAATAATTGAGTACTTTTATTTCCTTTCACCATTCAATTGGCTTGCATCTCACATTCGGTAACCTTTTTAAATGAATTCCCATTTAAAAATATATTCCTAAATTCATCATTAATTATAAAAATAACTTATTTCAAACATTAACTACTTTAGTAGTTAATCCCTTTATTAACTAAATTAAATATTAAATCCCTTTTAAATCCTTATTTAAATTCAAACAATATTCATTTAACTATTTTAGTCAAAACACATTAACTTGATAAACAATTCTAGTTCCAAATGGTCGATTTAATTAACTCAAAAACTTGATTATCTTATTAACCGATTTCAACAATCCTTGCTTTAAATTAATTAAAAATATAATTAATTTAAATAGATTCTAATTATTTGTTTTCTTTACAAAACAATTTTCCAAGGTTTTACCATTTAATTCATTTCTTATTCTTCTACTGGTAAATCTGATTAACATCAGCATTTGCTTTGCAAAATAAATTCATAACAAATCAAAGTCTTAAACAAATAAAATATTTGTTTGTTTCTCTTAAATAACTTTTATTCAAATAATATAATTCAAATCTAACTCTGGTTATAAAATAAATTTTATAACCTCAACTCTATCGATTCACCTGACGGTGAATCAATATCTATAACTCGATTGGTTTTAAAGGCCATACTCTGCCCAACACTTAACCAATATCGCCCATTGGTTTAAACCAAACAGATGTTGAATATCCAGTCAATAATCGACCATCAAATCAATCACACAAACAGATCAGTTCATATATGATCATATGAAAATAAATAATACATTTGAGGAATCCGGTTGGATCCCTCCAACCTGTTCTTCTCTGTATTCAAATGGTTATCTCAAATCAGACTGTTCAGTTTTGTTTAACTGATAAATTCAATAACGACCATTTAACATTAACCACAAGCAATTCAAACAATGCAACCATTTTAAACACGTTTATAAATAAACGTGACCAACCAAGGTGAGTTACCTTTATTGTAACCAATCGTTAACATAACGATTTGGTATTTCATTGAAATTAAACACAGTTTAATTTCATTAGTTAAATCAATAGTTAGATAACTAGCGAAGCAGTCAACTATTGGCAAGCAAAGCACACAAAATAAAAATACCCAATTTATATAAAATATAAAAAGGGTAACTGAGTGAGTTTAACTCACCTTTGATTTTCCATTCGTTGGAAAAACTGTTCGACCTAGCTCCGTCCAATCAAGCTTCAATATTATTACGTCTGTCGATACAGATCTGATTCCGTTTCCAGGTCCATTTCTTTGGTCATTACTTCTTCCTTCGCATATATAAGATGCTCGAACCTGCTATGCTGCCTGCGCCCCCTTCGTCTGTTTCTCCTCCTTCTACTACAAACACAAATGACCCTTCCAGTACCACTTTCCCATTCCTCCTTGTCTCGTTAGATTCCACGCAAGCCTCCATGCACGCCACACACCTTGTACACTCGTTCCACCTCATCTGCACACCTCCATACACCTCGTCGATGCACCGGAAAGCCAAAACTGCACTTCTTTCCATGTCATCACTGTCTAAACTCTAAAACGCCATACTGAAACTGCGTCTCGCCCACCCAACTTCTCGTCACGCACGGGTAACGTGAAATCCCCTTTTGTTTTCGAGTAGCACACTACCCTGTTCACTGCTACACCACGCCACTACTTTGTTTTACACAAATCTTCAACACCCCAAACCTCCGTGAACAGCTTGTACTCCCACCCGTCATCTCCTCCTGCTCACGTACCGGTGGACCACGCCTCCTCTTATCCACTGTTCATCCGAACTCTTCCTCCCTTCGCATGTAAACACCTGACAGCAACTATCCTCCTCGAGCCGTTCATCCAGCTATAGCTTGGAGCTCACGCTCTTTTATATATATTTTATTTACTAATATATATTTATTAAATTCTTAGAGGAAAATACAGGAGAAGCTTTTCGGCTTGTATTTTTGAAAGGAGTGACAGACGAGGTATACCGGTTTTATATAGGAGAAGAAACGTGGAGAGAAAGGGACGTGGGGTGCAAGGTATTTGATTACTTGATTTGCAAGTAATCATTAGTTTGGCCATCACGCAAGTTGCTTTGGTTTGACGGCCACGCAAAGAAAAGTAGGTCTGTCTTCTTAAGGTAGCTGCAGGCTTTAGGTAGATTAGGCTAATAGAAAACTTAGCATAGCCATGTGAAGATAGATTTACATGCAATAGTCAAGAAGAAAAGAAAACACAGTAGCATGTGATTGTGTACGTTGATGTAGACCATTGAAGACAGATCATTTTAGGGTTGGGTGTGGTGTAGGCTATACTTGGGTAGGTGCAGTGAGTGTGAACCGTTTAATTTGCTTAGGCATTAAGTTTGTACGCATATATATATTGGTAAGGGTTGATTATTATATTATTATCGAAACTTCACAGTGAAGTAACACGGAAAACAGACCACGATCAACTTCTGTTTACTGATAAAAAGGCTGTTCTTGATGTAAAACGATATTCCAGATCCAATGGGACAAGTTTCGTCGAAATCCGAGGTCATATGAAAAAATTTCCTTTATGAAACCGGAAATGAACACACGTTTTATTTTTCCACGGTCACCAGATAAATCAAATCCACTTGAAACTGCGAACATTGACAATAACTTTTCGATACGAACCCAACGGCGCTAATTTCGTCGCATTCTGAGACTGTTGCCCCGGTAGGCTATTTTTACCTTGAACCGCCCTACCCTTTTTAACGCCAAATTTCACGATCTCTAAAAATAACAAACTATATACATATCCTGACTCTAATCGACGATACGAATTCAACGGAACTGGTTTCGTGGCTTAATTCGATTGTCTGCTCAAGTTACTCTCAAATGTCCCTTTATTTATTTAATTACGCGCTATAGAAATTATATGGGCGTTTACGGCCACCGTGGCCATATACGACATCGGTTTTCCACGCAGTTTGATTTTCTGACAATAATTTAACGATACGGTCCCAATGAAACTGATTTCGTCGAAATCTGAGTCCGTTTGCAAAACGGCTATTTTAAAGGCTTATAATTAAATAACGATTTTCCATAGCGACTATTTCAAAATTTGATTTGGCCATAACTATCAAATTACAACACGAAATTTGGATTTTTCTCTTTCATATGAAAATTATCATCAATACGGTCCCAACGTGTCTTGTTTCACAGAAATCCGACTTATATTGAATCCTGTATGTCCAGTTGAAGTTCAAAACTCCAATTTACGAACTGCACGCCATTTTCAAGCTCGAATTTATATTATATATAAATTATAACGTTCAACTTCGTTTTTAATAACGAATTCAATATTGAATTTCATTAATATTCCCAATATAATATTTAAAATAAATAAATTGAATTAAATATTTAACGGTCAAAAATGCGGGTCGTTACACCAATCCTCCAAAGTAAGAGAGGACCGGCCCTGAAGATCCAGGATCGCTGTATGTGGTCCTGAGACATTTGCTAGAGTGTCTCGAACGGAGAGGAGCTTGCCCCTTGCCTCGACTCATGATGGAAATTCAATTTTCAATACGTGACATTGCGGTTTTAATTGTTGAACTAGTATGGCGACATGATATATGGTACCCATGCCGCCTATGATTGATACTTATAATTGAAATTATTTTGACACTATACACTTATAATAGTCTCAAATGATTTGTTTTAAACGTACCAAATATGTTTGGCTGTTATAAGGGAAAACCCTATCCTCCGGCTTGCGTTGCATTGTGTGATGGGACCTAGGTCTTATAATAGCTTCATTTTTCCAAAAAGCATTACGCTGTTTTGATATATGCACTAGTATTCTTGGGTGGAAACCCGTTCCGTGTTATACGGCATGGTCCCTTGAATTACTCTCTTTTAAAGTAAAGTTTGAAATAACTGTTTTAGTTCTCACACCAGTCACATGACTGACCTGGAGTTTATTGTTTTAACCTAAACTCTGGGTGCCCCTATTTTCGACACGGGCAGCTAGTATTTGGGTTTTGCAGATTTATATTCACAGGATCCTGATTTACAGCTGGAACGATGCTCGGAAAGCTCTGCATCCGTGTATTACTTTCAGTTGTGTTTTGTATTGTTTTTCCGCTGCAATGTAATTTATTGTAATCTCTGATATTTATCGAATGTATTTTATTTATTTATACTCTGTATATTCTTGTATTCTGATGGAATTGTTGTAATAAACAATGAAATGTTCTTCTGCTTGCGTTCTGATTCGTCTTGTCCTCAAAGCAATCCGCGCTTTCCTTCACGGGAAAGTTCGGGTCGTTATAAAGAGGTATCAGAGCTTTGGATTACAGAGCTCGAGAACAAGACACATTAGAACCAAACGAAAGAATTTATCAGAGGTTGGATTAGAAATATCCAATAAAAATAACTCGTTAGAGATGGGATCAGTAGTATCCTAGAACGAGTGTGAAGAGTATATTTTTAAAATAAAATTGAAAACAAGTTTTGTTTTGAAAATTTAAACCATATTGTTCGTATTTGATTATTAATTTATATTGAATTTGGACAGTCGAGTATATAAAGATTTTGCATATACGCGTCATGAACATATATTCGAAGTTTTAATATACTGGATAGATATAGAATCACACTCTAGTCGCCGGAGATGATTCTGATGATTGATATATCATCATCGGAGTTTGTGTTCGTGTTACGAAAGTGGGATATCTATATATTTCCATCAGACTGGTGTGAGAACCAAAACTTACATAGGGTTATTTGTTGTGATTTGGCATCAAAAACATGATTTTCTATATATATATATATATATATATATATATATACATATCAAAATTATGAATTTGAACTGATAATCAACTAATTGATTGCTGATTGTGTTGTTTGATTATTAGTTTGATATTTTTAACCATTTAGGCCAAATTGAACCGAATATTGAACTGTATTGAAAAATGATTAAAATTGCATGCATATACATGTATATCCATTGAACAGGTCATAGCAAGGAGGCTAGAGAAGAAGAATAAAATTGTTTGCCCGACAAATAGGTACATGTTTACAAATTTATTGGGTTTGGCTGATTTTATGAGCCGATTGGCTAGCTGCTTGGCCTTTTCTTTTTCTTTTGGATTGGTGAGGGCCATGGGAGGCTATTTGAAATATCTCGAAGCTCCCGGTGCAGGGGAGGTTATGGCAAAAAAAAATCGGAAATTTAGGGTGTTAGCCAAATTTTTGAAAAATTTGAAAAGTTCTTAGATACTGAAAAGTTGAAGAACTTAAGCCGTAATGAAAATAATGAAAGTGGAGTTGGTTTGTAAAACAACTTTCAGCTTAGTTCCTTTTCGGGGACGAAATTTTTTAAGTGGGGGAGATTGTAATAACCCGGAAAATCCGAGCCAATTTAAATTTTTTATTTTGGAAATTTTAATGAATTTTGAATATTTAAAATGATTTATTTTAAATAATGACGATGAGAAATTTATTTTTGAATAGAATTAGAACGTATATATTTATTTGAATCGTCGTTAGAATATAAATATTTTATTTTAAATATAAAAGGAATTGAAAATGGCGTGGTAGTTCGATAATTCGATTTCAAAGTTCAAATGAATGTACACGATTCAAAATAAACCTGATTTTAGCGAAACCAAAAATATTAGAGTTTATTTGAAAATATCTTTCCAACGAATCCGAAAAATCAAAATTTCATAGCGGGAATCAAAAGTTACGTCCAGTTGAAAGTTTAGAATAGTCGCTATGGAATTCTGTCCCTTAAAAATGAAAATTTTGCAAACGACCTCGGTTTTCGACGAAACCACTTTTGTTGGATCTAGGATGTCTAGTTATTGCTAGATTCCAAAATTTGTAATTTTCTGAGTCAATATGTGAGCGTGGCAAAATAAAACGCATTTGATCAGTTTTAGTTGAATTTAATCGACTGGGAAATGGCCATTTTTCAAACGGTCTCAGAATTTGACGAAATTAGTTTTGTTAGGACTGTATCGTCAATACGAAGCTAGAAAACATTTTTCGGGAATTTTTAGAGTCCGTATGTGGCCCCGGTAAATTGAAATGCGCGTTCAAATTCAATATATAGATTTATATTTTGATTTTGACGGAAACTGATCGAAATGATCGAATCAGCTTACGATACATATCCCATTGTGTTCGGAATGAGGGTAATTAGCTGAGGACGACAGGCGGTGGGTCTTGTTTCGAGGTCAAAATAAAAAGGTACCTTTTTGAAATTAAATTAAATTAAATAAAAACCTCTCCCTCCCTATACCTAGTCAACGCCCCCCCCCCCCCCCGGTTACATTTCAACAGAAACAGATTAGAAAAAATAAAAAAAGGAAAAAAAGAAGGCGACGGAAGCCGCTTCACCGCCTCCTGGCGCGATCGGACCCCCCCCTCGCGCTAGTCGCCGACCCCCACCTCTTCTTCCCCCCTTCCGATTTGACCGCGACCCTCTCTGAATCCACGCCCAGCCACCTACGACTTCCGCCGACCGCCATTGCCACCCTGCCACCACCAGTGATGTCGGCCGAACCTCCTCAGCCCCAACTCCGACCCCCCCTCAATCCTCCAATTAACGCAGTGAGTTCTTCTATATTTTGTTATTTTTACTTCTCTTTTGATTTTTCTTTTCAGTTTATATGAGAGGATTTTTATGTAAACATAGAAGTGATTTTTATTTTAAAGAAAGATTTGATTTTTTTTTTTGAAATGAAAAGATTGTATTGTTAGAAATGAAAAGCTTTGATATTTATTAAATAAAAAGATTGAATTTTTATAAGATAGAGAATATAAAATTTTGATTTTTATATATGTAGCGAAATAAAAATCTGATTTTTATTATACATATAATGACCATACGAAAATATGAGTTTTACAAAAAGGGTTTAGAATAAAAATATGATTTTTATAATATATAGTTAATAAAAATTTGATTTTTATATATGTAGTAGAGATATAAAAGTACGATTTTTATATATGAGGTGACGATATAAAAATGTGATTTTTATCATATATATAGCGAAGTAAAAATATTATCTTTAGAATCGAAATAAAAATATGATTTTTGTTTATGTAGAGTAATAAAAATATAATTTTTATTATATTACTAGCGAGATAAAAATAGAATTTTTATCTATATAGTAGCGGTATAAAAATAGAATTTTTATCTATATAGTAGCGGTATAAAAATGTGATGTTTATATACATAGCAATAATATAAAGATGCAGTTTTTATATATGTAGTGAATACGGGCAATGAAAGTGACAAAAGGGGAGCACGACGAAGATTTCTACATAAGAAGAGTTGTGGCGTTTGGTTTAGCTAGTCGGTGAGAACTTCTCACTTTAATTCTTGTTTTCTAGTTAAAAATTATATACTAGGATGCAGACGGTGCTTAGCAGCACCCGACACCCGTTGTCCACAGACCATGGACGACTTGTTTGATTTTGTTGTGTGGTGAAAATTGATTGTGATGTGGAATGAATGAAAATATATATTCATGTGTTGAAATAAAATATTATATAGTTAAAAATATAATTTTTAACGTGAATGTGAATAAATAAATATTCATTTACATATCAGACGATTTGTTTACGTACACCCGATGATAAATTTTACACATCGCCCAACTGCACAAATAAAAATCTGTGTTTGTTGATTTGAAACCCCACACAGGTGTTAGGATGATATTCGACATACACTAATCTCAATTGTTTAGTGGTATGTCGATCGTTTGATTGACAGACTGTGTAAGCGTTAATTATTAAATTTAATGCTTATGTAATTGTATGGTGCACTATGGATGATGGTTGATTATTTATCGTTGCGATTATATACATGTGTTGTATGGAATCCATATAATTAAAAATATATGGTAATTGATTGGGCCTCATTCCAATTTGGAAAATAAAGAATATTATAAAATAAAGATTCATGTGTTGAATAGAATAAATAGTCATGTGTTGACGATACTCATGTGTTGAGAATATTCATGTGTTGAAACTTATCATGTATTGAACGAAATGTTTTAAAAATAAAATGCACATTTTTATCATATATTAAATTAGAAACCAGCTGGAAACTAGTTAAGATGAGTGGTTTCCTGGGTATTGATCTGATGTTGGTTTCGGTCTTCGGGGTTAATACTTAGGGAATCGTTCTCTTACTAATTTACGGTTGGAGTCTGATTAAGAATTAAATGATATAAATCATAATTTTATAAAATATATTAAAGAATAAATAGTCATGTGTTGACGATACTCATGTGTTGAGAATATTCATGTGTTGAAAAGTGTATATTCATGTGTTGAAGAAAATATTCATTTGTTGAATAGAATAACGAAGTTATTGAAATATATAAAGCCGTGTTGATTAGATTTGCGCCATTTTGACGCGAACGATATTTATATCGATTATATTCGTTTTTATAATGAATATAGAAAAGGAAGTGATTTTAAAATATAACGTTTTGAAAATATTATCATTTATATATTAATGATATGAAATATTCAATTTTGATTTGAAATTGAATATGAAGTTGAATTTGTTTTGAAAACGAATTTAAAACGATTTATAAAGTACGTTTTGAATTGAAATCGATGAAATATATATATAATATATATATATATATCATATATATTAAATGGCCTGAATAGAACGAGCCGCGGCAGTTCGCGAATTTCGACCATTGACTTTGAATTCACGTTACGGGAGATCCGACCGTTGGATTCTCCTGAATCCGGAACCGTTGGGTTCGTATCGAAAAGAGCTTTCCAATGAATATTAGAAATCTAAAATCTAACGGTTGGATTTGGAATTATGTCCAAATCAAATTTGGAAAAGGTCGATGTAAGTGTAGTTCGACGACCGTTATTGAAATCGACTGTACGGGCCTTGATAAAATTATTAAAAATATTAATAATTTGTGTAAAATCATAATATATGAATTAGAAAGAACTGGGATGAAAAATTCCACATTTGTAAGGATAAAAATATATTTTATCGAAATGAACTAGTTATGAAGTAGAATTATAATCCAATATTTTTGAATAAATAAATTGGATTTGAAGTGGTTCTAAAAATAATCAGAATTTCCAATACGTGAATCGGAAGGGATTTGAATCGAAATTATCTTCGGAATATTTCGATGTTGGATTTCGTGATTATACAGATATGGTTGTGGAAATTTGAAAGATATATTTATATCGTTATTTCCAATACGATATTTGTTGGTTTCAGAATTTGATATTGAATATAAGCCGATGTATTTTCTATTCAGAGCCTTGTATTTAATATCAAATGGGATTTTGGGTTCGTCGTGAATGATGTCTTAAATAACACTGTTCTTGAATCCGGTTTAGAAAAAGAATAAATCTTTTAATTAAGATTTAGTGAAATTGTCCAGTTAATTAGTATTTAATTAGAATTGAATTTAAATTGGTTTTTGGGTTTATCGTGAGCGGTGTTTTGGATAACACCAGTTCTTTAACCCGATTAACATTGGAAAGTGATTTTTGGTTTATCGTGAACCGTGTTTTAGATGACATTGGTTCTTTAACCCAGTTAAAAACAGGATATTGATTTTTGAGAAGATTAAAACTAAGTGGAGTTTTAATGAATCTTTAATTAGATTAAAGTGATCGAGAATGGAGTATCACCAGTTTTGCTCCAAAGCGATAGTTAAATCTTTAATTATATTTGAACGTAAAATGGTAATTAATATTTACCGATAACATCGTGGTGTTAGATATCGAGTATTACCAGTTTTGCTCCATGGGATTAATAGGTTGGGATTGGGAAATAAAATAAATAATTACTTCGGTGTGGTTCGCTAATCCCGACTAGTTTGGAAAACCTTAACATGGTTGAAATGATATCCAAAGGAAGATTAAAGAATAAATTGAGAAGAATTCATCTTTGATAAAATTAATGGGAACCTTTTCCTAAGAATGTGAAAATTTGAATAAAAGAATATTCTGAATTGGAATGAGGCGTATGTTGTGTTTGTGTAACACTTGTTTATTTTATACGCGGGTTATTCAGAAAGGCCGGGTTCATACCCATTCTGAATAACCGATTCGACGATATGTCGAAGGTGAAGACGGTGGTTGAAGACCGGAGGTCTTCACGTCGTTTGGATGATTCCTGGAAATCTTGATTGGGCTGTACACCCAAGATGAGGGAATATGTTGGAGATCGTCCAGACGTACTTAGAGATCGACGGATATGCAAGGAAAGTGCCTCTGGTTTCGTTCAGACCCAAAACGAACTTGTAAATGGACTGTGTGTCTGACATTGGATTTTATTCTTTGTTGATTGATCTCTATTAAATATACATCTGTTTGGCGACGGAGAATTTATTCTCTTGCTTAACGCCCTTCTCTGAGACGTACGAGCTCAAAGGTTGTATATCGCTGGACATCAGTCGCATGGAGTGAATTGCCTGTTTGGCATGCCTAAGTGGCAGATGATCAAGGCTTTTGTTGAAAAGCAAAGTCTTGTGGTTGATGATCAAAGCACGACCTGTGTGGCATAGCTTTGTGTATAGCGTTAATTCGCGAGCCTCACGCCTCGGTATGAGTCAAAAACGGGATAGTGACTGCTGGGAGAGCACGACGTTTCTTTCTAGCTATGGGTGATGTCAGTGACCTACCAGCCCTGACATTTATATACTTTTTTACCTGTGTGGTTATTGGATGCGAGGCGCCTCGGATATAGGTCTATTAGGACCGTGAAACATGTGTTCAGGAATTGCCAATCCTCAAAAGTAAGAGAGGACCGACCCTGAAGATCCAGGATCATTGTATGTGATCCTGAGACATTTGCTAGAGTGTCTCGAACGGAGAGGAGCTTGCCCCTTGCCTCGACTCATGATGGAAATTCAATTTTCAATACGTGACATTGCGGTTTTAATTGTAGAACTAGTATGGCGACATGATATATGGTACCCATGTCGCCTATGATTGATACTTATAATTGAAATTGTTTTGACACTATACACATATAATAGTATCAAATGATTTGTTTTAAACGTACCAAGCATGTTTGGCTATTATAAGGGAAAACCCTATCCTCCGGCTTGCGTTGCATTGTGTGATGGGACCTGGGTCTTATAATAGCTTCATTTTTTCAAAAAGTATTGCGCTGATTTGATATATGCACTAGTATTCTTGGGAGGAAACCCATTCCGTGTTATACGGCGTGGTCCCTTGAATTACTCTCTTTTAAAGTAAAGTTTTAAATAACTATTTTAGTTCTCACACCAGTCACATGACTGACCTGGAGTTTATTGTTTTAACCTAAACTCTGGGTGCCCCTATTTTTGACACGGGCAGCTAGTAGTTGGGTTTTGCAGATTTATATTCACAGGATCCTGATTTACAGCTGGAACGATGCTCGGAAAGCTCTGTATCCGTGTATTACTTTCAGTTGTGTTTTGTATTGTTTTTCCGCTGCAATGTAATTTATTGTAATCTCTGATATTTATCGAATGTATTTTATTTATTTATACTCTGTATATTCTTGTATTCTGATGGAATTGTTGTAATAAACAATGAAATGTTCTTCTGTTGCATTCTGATTCGTCTTGTCCTCAAAGCAATCCGCGCTTTCCTTCACGGGGAAGTTCGGGTCGTTATAAAGTGGTATTAGAGCTTTGGATTACAAAGCTCGAGAACAAGACACATTAGAACCAAACGAAAGAATTCATCAGAGGTTGGATTAGAAATATCCAATAAGAATAACTCGTTAGAGATGGGATCAGTAGTATCCTAGAACGAGTGTGAAGAGTATATTTTTAAAATAAAATTGAAAACAAGTTTTGTTTTGAAAATTTAAACCATATTGTTCGTATTTGATTATTAATTTATATTGAATTTGGACAATCGAGTATATAAAGATTTTGCATATACGCGTCATGAACATATATTCGAAGTTTTAATATACTGGATAGATATAGAATCACACTCTAGTCGCCTGGAGATGATTCTGATGATTGATATATCATCATCGGAGTTTGTGTTCATGTTACGAAAGTGGGATATCTATATATTTCCATCAGACTGGTGTGAGAACCAAAACTTACATAGGGTTATTTGTTGTGATTTGGCATCAAAAACATGATTTTCTGTATATATATATATATATAGATATCAAAATTATGAATTTGAACTGATAATCAACTAATTGATTGCTGATTGTTTTGTTTGATTATTAGTTTGATATTTTTAACCATTTAGGCCAAATTGAACCGAATATTGAACTGTATTGAAAAATGATTAAAATTGCATGCATATACATGTATATCAATTGAACAGGTCATAGCAAGGAGGCTAGAGAAGAAGAATAAAATTGTTTGCCCGACAAATAGGTACATGTTTACAAATTTATTGGGTTTGGATGATTTTATGAGCCGATTGGCTAGCTGCTTGGCTTTTTCGTTTTCTTTTGGATTGGTGAGGGCCATGAGAGGCTATTTGAAATATCCCGAAGCTCCCAGTGCAGTGGAGGTTATGGCAAAAAAAATCGAAAATTTAGGGTGTTAGCAAAATTTTTGAAAAATTTGAAAAGTTCTTAGAAACTGAAAAGTTGAAGAACTTAAGCCGTAATGAAAATAATAAAAGTGGAGTTGGTTTGTAAAACAGCTTTCAGCTTAGTTCCTTTTCGGGGACGAAATTTTTTAAGTGGGGGAGATTGTAATAACCCGGAAAATCCGAGCCAATTTTAAATTTTTATTTTGGCAATTTTAATGAATTTTGAATATTTAAAATGATTTATTTTAAATAATGACGATGAGAAATTTATTTTTGAATAGAATTAGAACGTATATATTTATTTGAATCGTCGTTAGAATATAAATATTTTATTTTAAATATAAAAGGAATTGAAAATGGCGTGGTAGTTCGATAATTCGATTTCAAAGTTCAAATAAATGTACAGGATTCAAAATAAACCTGATTTTACCAAAATAAAAAATATTAGAGTTTATTTGAAAATATCTTTCCAACGAATCCGAAAAATCAGAATTTCATAGCTGGAATCAAAAGTTACGTCCTGTTGAAAATTCAGAATAGTCGCTATGGAATTCTGGCCCTTAAAAATGAAAATTTTGCAAATGACCTCGGTTTTCAACGAAACCACTTTTGTTGGATCTAGGATGTCTAGTTATTTCTAGATTCCAAAATTCGTATTTTTCTGAGTCAATATGTGAGCGTGGCAAAAGAAAACGCATTTGATCAGTTTTAGTTGAATTTATTCGACTGGGAAATGGCCATTTTTCAAACGGTCTTAGAATTTGATGAAATTAGTTTTGTTAGGACCGTATCGTCAATACGAAGCTAGAAAATATTTTTCGGGAATTTTTACAGTCCGTATGTGGCCCCGGTAAATTGAAATGTGCGTTCAAATTCAATACATAGATTCATATTTTGATTTTGACGGAAACTGATCGAAACGATCGAATCAGCTTACGATACATATCCCATTGTGTTCGGAATGAGGGTAATTAGCTAAGGACGACAGGCGGTGGGTCTCGTTTCGAGGTCAAAATAAAAAGGTACCTTTTTGAAATTAAATTAAATAAAATAAAAACCTCTCCCTCCCTATACCTAGTCAACGCCCCCCCCCCCCCGTGTTACATTTCAACAGAAACAGATTAGAAAAATTAAAAAAAAAAGGAAAAAAAAGTAGGCGACGGAAGCCGCTCCACCGCCTCCAGGCGCGATCGGACCCCCCCTCACGCCATTCGCCGGCCCCCGCCTTTTCTTCCCCACTTCCGATTTGACCGCGACCCTCTCTGAATCCACGCCCAGCCACCTACGACTTCCGCCGACCGCCATTGCCACCCTGCCACCACCAGTGATGTCCGCCGAACCTCCTCTGCCCCAACTCCGCCCCCCTCCCCCTCATTCCTCCAATGAACGCAGTGAGTTCTTCTATATTTTATTATTTTTACTTCTCTTTTGATTTTTCTTTTCAGTTTATATGAGAGGATTTTTATGTAAAGATAGAAGTGATTTTTTTTAAAGAAGTGGTTTTTATTTTAAAGAAAGATTTGATTTTTTTTTTGAAATGGAAAGATTGTATTGTTAGAAATGAAAAGCTTTGATCTTTATTAAATAAAAAGATTGAATTTTTATAAGATAGAGAATATAAAAATTCGATTTTTATATATGTAGCGAAATAAAAATCTGATTTTTATTATACATATAATGACCATATGAAAATATGAGTTTTACAAAAAGGGTTTAGAATAAAAATATGATTTTTATAATATATAGTTAATAAAAATTTGATTTTTATATATGTAGTAGAGATATAAAAGTATATGACGTGACGATATAAAAATGGGATTTTTATCATATATATAGTGAAGTAAAAATATAATCTTTAGAATCGAAATAAAAATATGATTTTTGTTTATGTAGAGTAATAAAAATATAATTTTTATTATATTACCAGCGAGATAAAAATAGAATTTTTATCTATATAGTAGCGGTATAAAAATAGAATTTTTATCTATATAGTAGCGGTATAAAAATGTGATGTTTATATACATAGCAATAATATAAAGATGCAGTTTTTATATATGTAGTGAATACGGGCAATGAAAGTGACAAAAGGGGAGCATGACGAAGATTTCTACATAAGAAGAGTCGTGGCGTTTGGTTTAGCTAGTCGGTGAGAACTTCTCACTTTAATTCTTGTTTTCTAGTTAAAATTATATACTAGGATGCAGACGGTACTTAGCAGCACCCGACACCCGTTGTCTACAGACCATGGACGACTTGTTTGATTTTGTTGTGTGGTGAAAATTGATTGTGATGTGGAATGAATAAAAAAATATATATTCATGTGTTGAAATAAAATATTATATAGTTAAAAATATAATTTTTAACGTGAATGTGAATAAATAAATATTCATTTACAAATCAGACGATTTGTTTACGTACACCCGATGATAAATTTTACACATCGCCCAACTGCACAAATAAAAATCTGTGTTTGTTGATTTGAAACCCCACACGGGTGTTGGGATTCGACGTACACTAATCTCAATTGTTTAGTGGTATGTCGATCGTTTGATTGACAGACTGTGTAAGCGTTAATTATTATATTTGATGCTTATGTAATTGTGTGGTGCACTATGGATGATGGTTGATTATTTATCGTTGCGATTATATACATGTGTTGTATGGAATCCATATAATTAACATTATATGGTAATTGATTGGGCCTCATTCCAATTTGGAAAATAAAGAATATTATAAAATAAAGATTCATGTGTTGAATAGAATAAATAGTCATGTGTTGACGATACTCATGTGTTGAGAATATTCATGTGTTGAAACTTATCATGTATTGAACGAAATGTTTTAACAATAAAATGCACATTTTTATCATATATTAAATTAGAAACCAGCTGGAAACTAGTTAAGATGAGTGGTTTCCTGGGTATTGATCTGATGTTGGTTTTGACCTTCGGGGTTAATACTTAGGGAATCGTTCTCTTACTAATTTACGGTTGGAGTTTGATTAAGAATTAAACGATATAAATCATAATTTTATAAAATATATTAAAGAATAAATAGTCATGTGTTGACGATACTCATGTGTTGAGAATATTCATGTGTTGAAAAGTATATATTCATGTGTTGAAGAAAATATTCATTTGTTGAATAGAATAACGAAGTTATTGAAATATATAAAGCCGTGTTGATTAGATTTGCGCCATTTTGACGCGAACGATATTTATATCGATTATATTCGTTTTTATAATGAATATAGAAAAGGAAGTGATTTCAAAATATAACGTTTTGAAAATATTATCATTTATATATTAATGATATGAAATATTCAATTTTGATTTGAAATTGAATATGAAGTTGAATTTGTTTTGAAAACGAATTTAAAACGATTTATAAAGTACGTTTTGAATTGAAATCGAAGAAATATATATAATATGTATATTATATATATTAAATGGCCTGAATAGAACGCGCCGCGGCAGTTCGCGAATTTCGACCATTGACTTCGAATTCACGTTACGGGAGATCCGACCGTTGGATTCTCCTGAATCCGGAACCGTTGGGTTCGTATCGAAAAGAGATTACCAATGAATATTAGAAATCTAAAATCTAACGGTTGGATTTGGAATTATGACCAAATCAAATTTGGAAAAGGTCGCTGTAAGTGTAGTTCGACGACCGTTATTGAAAATCGACTGTCCGGGCCTTGATAAAAATATTAAAAATATTAATAATTTGTGTAAAATCATAATATATGAATTAGAAAGAACTGGGATGAAAAATTCCACATTTGTAAGGATAAAAATATATTTTTATCGAAATGAACTAGTTATGAACTAGAATTATAATCCAATATTTTTGAATAAATAAATTGGATTTGAAGTGGTTTTAAAAATAATCAGAATTTCCAATACGTGAATTGGAATGGATTTGAATCGAAATTATCTTCGGAATATTTCGATGTTGGATTACGTGATTATACAGATATGGTTGTGGAAATTTGAAAGATATATTTATATCGTTATTTCCAATACGATATTTGTTGGTTTCAGAATTTGATATTGAATATAAGCCGATATATTTTCTATTCAGAGCCTTGTATTTAATATCAAATGGGATTTTGGGTTCGTCGTGAATAGTGTCTTAAATAACACTGTTCTTGAATCTAGTTTAGAAAAAGAATAAATATTTTAATTAAGATTTAGTGAAATTGTCCAGTTAATTAGTATTTAATTGGAATTGAATTTAAATTGGTTTTTGGGTTTATCGTGGGCGGTGTTTTGGATAACACCAGTTCTTTAACCCGATTAACAATGGAAAGTGATTTTTGGTTTATCGTGAACCGTGTTTTAGATGACATTGGTTCTTTAACCCAGTTAAAGACAGGATATTGATTTTTGGGAAGATTAAAACTAAGTGGAGTTTTAATGAATCTTTAATTAGATTAAAGTGATCGAGAATGGAGTATCACCAGTTTTGCTCCAAAGCGATAGTTAAATCTTTAATTAGATTTGAACGTAAAATGGTAATTAATATTTACCGATAACACCGTGGTGTTAGATATCGAGTATTACCAGTTTTGCTCCATGGGATTAATAGGTTGGGATTGGAAAATAAAATAAATAATTACTTCGGTGTGGTTCGCTAATCCCGACTAGTTTGGAAAACCTTAACATGGTTGAAATGATATCCAAAGGAAGATTAAAGAATAAATTGAGAAGAATTTATCTTTGATAAAATTAATGGGAACCTTTCCCTAAGAATGTGAAAATTTGAATAAAAGAATATTCTGTGTTGGAATGTGGCGTATGTTGTATTTGTGTAACACTTGTTTATTTTATACGCGGGTTATTCAGAAAGGCCGGGTTTATACCCATTCTGAATAACCGATTCAACTATATGTCGAAGGTGAAGACGGTAGTTGAAGACCGGAGGTCTTCACGTCGTTTGGATGATTCCTGGCAATCTTGATTGGGCTGTACACCCAAGATGAGGGAATATGTTGGAGATCATCCAGACGTACTTGGAAGTCGACAGATATGCGAGGAAAGTGCCTCCGGTTTCGTTCAGACCCAGAACGAACTTGTAAATGGACCGTGTGTCCGACATTGGATTTTATTCTGTGTTGATTGATCTCTATTAAATATACATCTGTTAGGCGACGGAGAATTTATTCTCTTGCTTAACGCCCTTCTCTGAGACGTACGAGCTCAATCGATGGACATCAGTCGCATGGAGTGAATTGCTTGTGTGGCATGCCTAAGTGGCAGATGATCAAGGCTTCTGTTGAAAAGAAAAGTCTTGTGGTTGATGATCAAAGCACGGCCAGTGTGGCATAGCTTTGTGTATAGCGTTAATTCGCGAGCCTCACACCTCGGTATGAGTCAAAAATGGGATAGTGACTGCAGGGAGAGCACGACGTTTCTTTCTAGCTATGGGTGATGTCAGTGACCTACCAGCCCTGACATTTATATACTTTTTACCTGTGTGGTTGTTGGATGCGAGGCGCCTCGGATATAGGTCTGTTAGGATCGGAAAACGTGTGTTCAGGAATTGTCAATCCTCAAAAGTAAGAGAGGACCGGCCCTGAAGATCCATGATCGCTGTGTGCGGTTCTGAGACATTTGCTAGAGTGTCTCGAACGGAGAGGAGCTTGCCCCTTGCCTCAACTCATGACGGAAATCCAATTTCCAATATGTAACATTGCTGTTTTAATTGTAGAACTAGTATGGCGACATGATATATGGTACCCATGCCGCCTATGATTGATACTTATGATTGAAATTATTTTGACACTATACACTTATAATAGTATCAAATGATTTGGTTTAAACGTACCAAGCATGTTTGGCTATTATAAGGGAAAACCCTATCCTCCGGCTTGCGTTGCATTGTGTGATGGGACCTGGGTCATATAATAGCTTCATTTTTTCAAAAAGCATTGCGCTGTTTTGATATATGCACTAGTATTCTTGGGAGGAAACCCGTTCCGTGTTATAGGCGTGGTCCCTTAAGTTACTCTCTTTTAAAGTAAAGTTTTAAATAACTATTTTAGTTCTCATACCAGTCACATGCCTGACCTGGAGTTTATTGTTTTAACCTAAACTCTGGGTACCCCTATTTTCGACACAGGCAGCTAGTAGTTGGGTTTTGCAGATTTATATTCAACGGATCCTGATTTACAGCTGGAACGATGCTCGGAAAGCTCTGTATCCGTGTATTACTTTCAGTTGTGTTTTGTATTGTTTTTCCACTGCATTGTAATTTATTGTAATCTCTGATATTTATCAAATGTATTTTATTTATTTTTACTCTGTATATTCTTGTATTCTGATGGAATTGTTGTAATAAACAATGAAATGTTCTTCTGCTTGCTTTCTGATTCGTCTTGTCCTCAGAGCAATCCGCGCTTTCCTTCACGGGGAAGTTCGGGTCGTTATAAAGATATCATCTTGGTCTGTCCACGGTATGATTCCTTGTCTGCTTGACGGAGTTCCCAAAAAATTGCTCGTGTTGCCTTGGGGAAACTGACTTCCTTCCAACGTCGGATGTGAGAATTCTCCAAATGGTGACTTCTTTTTTTTGTTGTATCATCTAGAATTGATTGTATTCAATTGGCAGAATCAAAATGTTGGGATGTAAAATGGTAGAATGGAACCATTTTATAATTGAAAATATAGCCGTTTGAAAATTTATGACCATTTTATAACCGTTGGTGGAATATGACCATTTGAAACTTGGGAACAGATTCTTTCTGTTGGTGTTGAGGAGCCGATTTTTTTGGCTCATCATGTGGCGAGCAGATTTTTTCGCATGCACCGAAAAAATCGGCGTGCCGGGCCAATTCCTGATTTAGAATTGGCCCCGTAATATTTACCTTAATGCTACGTGGTGTAATATCTGTTGGGACCAAAATTCACCCCATATTACAAATTCAGAACATGAATAGGGTGCTGTTGGATTTGCTCTAACACATACTGATTCATACTCTAAATCAGTAATCAGATGCCGATTTTATCGGTGCACTATGATGCGCTTTGCAGAGCGCTGGTAAAATCGGCAGTGTCCCTCCTCACCCAAATATTCTTGAAATATTGGTTTTTTTATGATTTGAGGCTATCATATTTTACTCCAACGAATATAAACTATACGTATTTTCATATAATGTGTATAAAACGGTCAAAATATAATTATAAATGCTATATTTACTTTGACCGGAATGGGTGTTTTTTTTAATTTCAAAACCTTTCCCAAAATATGATAGCTTTAGATGTTAATAATAGCGTGTTAATAACACATAAAAATATGATAGAACACGTATGTGTAAATAAAGGACTAAATCATCAATACTACATAATTTCGGACAATCATAAAATAAGACACAAGTTCGGACAAGCATACATCATAATAAAGGCATTAAGATACTAATTATCTCTATAGTGGCATTAAGATAACTAATTATCACCATAGTGGTTCCATAAATGATTCATAAGGTCTTTCTGCAATATATTATGGAGTTGTGCATCTCTGAACGAAAGCTGACGGTCTAAATGAATGTTGAATTCCTCTTCTGTTATTTGTGTGTTGTGTCGGAATACATCGGGTGGTTGCGAAGCACCTTCGTATTCGTAGCGGCATTGCTCGTCATCCGTATCCCATTCATCTTCAATGATCATGTTGTGTATAACAATGCAGGCAAACATGATTGTAGACATCCTTTTCCTAGACCACAAACGATGTGAATTACTTATCATTGCAAACCTAGATTGTAAAACAACGGATGCTCATTCTACATCTTTTCTTTGTCCACCTACATCGCCACGAATTTGGCTTGTTTAGGAGTCAATGGATTTGGACATGTTTTAACAACGGTGCTCCATTTAGGGTAAATGCCATCACCTAGGTAATAGCCATGGTTGTAAGTAATTTTCCCAATGATAAATGTTAAAGGAGGTACCTGGCCTTGATCAAGATCATTAAACAGATGGGGTCTTTCTATATTATTTAAGTCATTATTCAAACCGGGCATTCCGAAAAAAGCATGTCATATCCACAAATCCTAGGTTGTTATGGCTTACAAAATGATGGTCGGTCGCCTTTCCTTATCGTTGTACGAACCTTGTAATCCCTTAGGGCAATTCTTGCATTCCCAATGCATATAGTCCAGACTTCGTAACATGCCCGACCATTCCCTACTTTCGTGCATCTCTTTGATGCAGACTATACCAGCTTTGTTCGAGGACCTTAAGTACTTCTCTCTATAGACGTCCACCACATCCTGCTAGAAATTTTCAAGTATTTGAAGTGTTGTGCTCTCCGCAGTTCGGTATGCATCGTCCAATGCATCTGTAAGAGTTCCATAAGCTAGCATAGGCTTCATGGTAAATGTCGACAATTTCATGTATTTCTTCGACTTCCTCTTCAAGGATTTCATCTTCGTTCGGATCGCTGTCAAAAGATACCATGTATTGCATAAAATAGGAATCCATTTTTGCTTGTAAATTTGTTTAGATATGAGATATGGTTTGCAATGTTGTTGTATATAAGGTATGAGGTATTGGTTATTGTGTAGCTTCATTATTATGTGTGTTGCTTTATTAATTTGTGTGCATATTTATTGGTTAGAGTGTACCTTTGTCGATAACTGTGTAGTTGCAGTGTTTAGTGTGCAGCTTTATTAGTTAGTGTGTCTTTTTGTCGATAAATGTGTAAATGCAGTGCTCATCTTTATTGGTATCAATGTCCCTTTGTCGATAACTATGTAGTTGCAGTATCTAGTGTGCAACTTTATTGGTACGAGTGTACCTTTATCGATAACTGTGTAGTTGTAGTGTTTAGTGTGCAGCTTTATTGGTTAGAGTGTCTCTTTGTTGATAAATGTGTAAATGCAGTGCTCAGCTTTATTGGTACCAGTGTCCCTTTGTCAATAACTATGTAGTTGCAGTGTTTAGTGCGCAACTTTATTGGTACGAGTGTCCCTTTGTCGATAAATGTGTTGTTGGAGTGCTCAACTTTATCGGTTAAAGTATATCTTTGTCGATAACTGTGTTGCAGTGTTAGAGTGCACCTAATATAACTAAGGTGAGACGACCCGAACTCGCCCTTACGAGAAAGCCCGGATTGAGTTGAGAACACAGCAAACCAGAACACAAACAGAAGAACTGTAACAACCCGGAAAATCCGAACCAATTTAAAAATTTTATTTTGGCAATTTTGATGAATTTTGAATATTTAAAATGAATTATTTTAAATAATAACGACGAGAATTTTTTTTTAATAGAATTATAATGTATATATTTAATTGAATCGTCGTTAGAATATAAATATTTATTTTAATTATAAAAGGAATTGAAAATTGCGCGGTAGTTTGAAATTTCGATTTCAAAATTTCAAATGAATGTACAGGGTTCAAAATAAAACGGATTTTAGCGAAACCGAAAATATTAGAATCTATTTGGAAATATCTTTCCAACGAATCCGAAAATTGAAATTTCATAGCGGGAATAAAAAGTTATGCCCAGTTGAAATTTCAGAATAGTCGCTATGGAAAATATAGCCCTTAAAAATGGAATTTTGCAAATGACCTCCGTTTTCGACGAAACCACTTTTGTTAGATCCAGGATGTCAAATTATTGCTAGATTCCAATTTCCATAATTTTTGAAATCAATATGTGGGCGTGGCGAATTAAAAGCTGTAACGATACGGATTTCGCTCGGACCTAATCGATCGCTAAACCGACCAAGACCGTTCAAAACCTGGATACGCTAACTCTGGGCATACAACACATCAGAACAAATAACAGAAGACTTTATAAACATCATAATAATGTTATATCAGAGTACAAAATATCAGAGTTCACCGAATATAATAATACAACGGACGGTAATTTTACAAAAATGTAATACAATGCAGCGAAAATAAATAAATAACACAGCGGAAGACTATCAATGACAGGACACAGCTTTAAGCTTTAATCCAGAATCCTGCTCAATAAATATCTGCAAAATAAACTACTCGACTGCCCGTGTGGATAATAAGGGCACCCGAGTTTGCAAGGGAAAAGCAAACTACAGGTCAGTCATGTGACTGGTGTAAGAAACTCTATAGTTAAAATTAACTTATCAAAATGATAAGGCAAATCACAGGACCACGCCGCTAACGCAGAACGGGTTTACCCCCATGAATGCCAGTGTATAAACAACAATCAATATAGATATATGGACCTACTATGCATCCATCAACATGCAATATCCCAATCTACCCATTTAGATTAATCACCACACTTAGATTTTCCAAATCCAATTCAATTTACAGAAATGATTCCTTTGGACTTTATTCCCGATTTCTATTTCAAATCATTTGAAATACATATCTAGCTTTTATATCAAAGTAGATTTCACTTCGGATCTCAAATCAAATCATTTAAAAATATGAATTCCAAATCATAACAATGCATACAAACAAGTATGCAACCAAATATCGGGCTCCCCCTAGACAAGGCAAAGGGCACGCACCTAAGCAACTCGATATATATATAGGTGCACCTCCCACGCATGGAGCAGGCTACACCGATGATGCACCTCCCACGCATGGAAGCATACACCGCCCATCTCACCCATACTTTTAGTCGTCCGGGTTACTCGAATCTCTAGCCACATACCAAATCATTTCATATCCCGAAGTAGGGATAATCATTTCACAACATAATAATCACGAGTACTTTCAAAATATAGTACTTCACATCAGCAATTCACACATATGATTAGTCACTATTAATCACATAACCTTTGAGCTCATACGTCTCAAAGAAGGGTGTTAAGCAAGAGAATAAATTCTCCGCCACCAAACAGACACATCATTAATAGCAACTAATCGAATATGTGATGAACTACAATGTAAAACCATAATATATTTTCAAATCGTTTCGAAATCATCGGGTTTTAGCCCTCGAAATCCTTTCTGTTTTATAAAACATTTTTATAAAACACCCCTTGTCCAAAATCGGGAATACTATTCTTTTCACTTAAGAAAAATATCATTTCGAAATCATTCATTAAATCTGAAATGAACACTACAACAGCGCTACACATCTCATAGTCAAATGATGAAGTGTTTCACAAGATGTTAGCATACCAGTATTTCTACCCAACCCAATGCTAAATGTAAAAGCATATCTTGCTCATAAATTGGTCGAGCATAATCTAAACAATCAATCAATCCCAATCAATATCAACAACCAAGTGTATTTGGTTTAATCAAATTTCATATTTTAGTAAGTTAATTACCATATATACACTCACAATCTAATTAATGATTTATTCAAACTCCAATTGGTTTCGATCTCTAAAATCATTTCTTATTGATTGTTCAACTTTCAGGAAATTAATCCTGCTTTAACTGGGTTAAAGAACTATTGTCATTTAAACACAGTTCTGGACAAACCCCAAATCCAATTCGATATTAAATACAAGGCTCTGAATAGAAAATATATCGGCTTATATTCAATATCAAATTCTGAAATCAACATATATCGTAGTGGAATAACGATATATAGATCTTCCAAATTCCTCCACAATGTCCGTATAATCACGGAATCCAATATCGAAATATTCCGAAGATAATTCCGGTTCAAATCCATTCCAATTCATATATTGGAAATTCTGGTTATTTTTAAAACCATTTCAAACCCAATTCATTTATTTAAAAATATTCGATTATAATTCTAGTTCATCACTAGTTCATTTTGATAAAAATATATTTTTATCTTTTCAAATATGGAATTTTTCATCCCAATTCTTTCCAAATCATTTCTTATGATTTTACACTAATTATCGATATTTTTAATTATTTTATCAAGGCCCGTACAGTCGATTTCCATAAATGGCCATCGAACTGCACATACAGCGACCTTTTCCAAATTTGATTTGGACATAATTCCAAATCCAACTATTAGATTTCTAATTTCTCATATTCGTTAGAAAGCTCTTTTCGATACGAACCCAATGGTTCCGGTTTTAGGAGAATCTGACGGTCGGATCTCCTGTAACGTCCATTCGAAGTCTATGGTCGAAATTCGCGAACGGTCGCTACGCGGCGCAATCTATTTAGGCCATATAATATATATATTATATATATTTCGTCGATTACCATTTAAAACGTATTTTGTAAATTCATTTGAAAACGATTTCAATTTCTATTCTGGCTCAAGTTCTTCAACTTTTCAGTTTCTAAGAACTTTCTAATTTTCCAAAAATTTGGCTAACACCCTAAATTTTCGAAAAATTTCGCTATTACCTCCCCTGCATGGGAGCATTGGGAAAATCCCAAAATTGCCATACAAGCCTCTCCAATCCAAAAAGAAAAAGCCAAGCGGCTAGCCAATCGGCTCATAAAATCATCATACCCAAACAAAACTGTAAATATGTACCTATTTGTCGGGCATACAATTTTATACCTCTTCTCTAGCCTCCTTGCTATGACCTGTTCAATTGATATGCATGTCTATGTATGCAATTTCAATCCATTTTCAATCCGGTTTTATTTGCATGTCACGTCCCTTGTTTTCATTGCATACGTTAGTTAAAATTTACATTTTTAACTAACTCATAATTATTTCATTGCATGTGAATTTGAATGTCGCATACATAAGTTAAAAATCATATTTTTTAACTAACTAATTAATATTTCATTCCACGCCTATATATAATTTCATAAAACGCTATATATATATATAATTTCATATAACGTTTATATATATGTATTCATACCACGATTATATATAGTTTCATATAACGTTTATATATATATATATATATATATATTCATACAACGCTTATATATATATTCATACTACGCTTATATATATTTTCATACTACGCTTATATATATTCGTACTACGCTTATATATATTTATACTACACTTATATATATTTATACAATGTTTATATAATTTTATACAGTGCTTATAAATTTTTATACAATGCATACATAGGCTAAAAATCATATTTTTACCTATCTCATAATTTTTCCATCGCATGTCTATTTTATATGACTCATATATATGTTAAAAATAATATTTTTAACCAACTAGTATTTATTTCAAAGCATGACTATTTTATAAATAACATACATACGATATAAATCATATTTTTATCCTACTAATGAATATTTCATATCATGACAATTTTATATATCGCATATATAATCTAAAAATCATATTTTTATCTTTCTAAAAATATTTTCATATCATGACAATTTTATTCATTACATCCATAAGTTAAAAATCATATATTTTTTCTATCGGGTAATTATTTCATAACATGTCTATTTTATTTAAGACATACATAAGCTAAAAATCTTATTTTTAGCCATCGGGTAATTATTTCATAACATGACTATTTTATATATCGCGTATATAATCTAAAACTCATATTTTTATCCATCTAATGAATATTTCCTTTCATTACAATTTTATATATTCATATATAAGGTAAAAAACATATTTTTACCTAACTAATGAAAATTTCATTTCATGACTATTTTATATATTCATATATGATCTAATGGTTCATGTTCCTAGCAGTAATCAAAGGCAATTTAAGAATCACTAAGCAACTGGAAATCAGAACTGACTTAATGCAAGTGAAAAAAAATTAGAGATTTAAACAACATGAAGGTTAACACCACATTGTCAAGCATTCCACATGAGGCTGTGAAGCATGAATATATGGCATGTGAAAATGGCAAGCTCAAATCAGAGAAACTCACATTGTTCTTTTTGCTTTTTAAACGCTCCAGGCACCATCGTCTTTCTCTTCCAGGTGCAAAATCGCACCTTAACCCAACGTCGACTTCGACAATCACCTGCCTGCGCCGCCTCGGGTTAACCGACCTCTGACCTCAATGCAACAATCACCTCCTTCCTTGTCGCCTATAATTCGAACATCAGCAACCCTAGGGCTGCTCCAAATTCGAACATCAACAACCATCGTCGCGCCCTATAAAACGCGCACGAGGTTGAAGAGGGGGGGGGGTCATACGAATCCAACAATATAAATTACATGATTTACGGATTTTTATTCGAATTTATTTGATTTTTTTGAAGAGCCACGAATTGGGTTTGGGAGGAAAATAGTGCGGCTGAAGGAATGGGTTGACAGTGATGAAGATAAATGAGGGTTTGACCTCCTTTGGACTTAAACATATATTTTACATATTATTATTTTACTTTAATTCCAATAATCCTTGTTTTTCAATCCGAACTCCAAATCGAACCCAACGACTGTCACCACTAATTAACTACCCCTATTTCGAACACAATGGGATATGCCCGGTAAGCCAATTCGATTGTTACGCTCAATTTTCATCAAAATTAAAATATAATCAATATATATTGGATTTGAACGCACATTTCAATTTACCGGGGCCACATATGGACTTCAAAAATTACAGAAAAATTATTTCTAGCTTCGTATTAACGATACGGTCCCAACAAAACTAATTTCATCGAATTTGGGGACCGTTTGAAAAATGGCCATTTTCTGGTCGATCCAAATTGACTGAAATTAACAAAACACGTTTTCTTTTGCTACGCTCACATATTGATTTCAAAAATTATGAAAATTGGAATCTAGCAATAATTTGACATCCCGGATCTAACAAAAGTGGTTTCGTCAAAAACGGAGGTCGTTTGCAAAATTTCCATTTTTAAGGGCTATATTTTCCATAACGACTATTCTAAAATTTCAACTGGGCATAACTTTTTATTCCCGCTATGAAATTTCAATTTTTTGGATTTTTGGAAAGATATTTCCAAATAGATTCTAATATTTTCGGTTTCGCTAAAATCCGTTTTATTTTGAATCCTGTACATTCATTTGAAAATTTTAAATCGAAATTTCAAACTACCGCGCCATTTTCAATTCCTTTTATAATTAAAAAAAATATTTATATTATAACGACGATTCAATTAAATATATACGTTCTAATTCTATTCAAAATAAATTTCTCATCGTTATTATTTAAAATAATTCATTTTAAATATTCAAAATTTCCAAAATAAAAATTTTAAATTGGTTCGGATTTTCCGGGTTGTTACAATCTCCCCCACTTAAAATCTTTTCGTCCTTGAAAAGGAACGGAGCTAAAAGTTGTTTTACAAATCAACTCAACTTTCATTATTTTCATAATGGCTTAGGTTCTTCAACTTTTCAAAATCGATTTTTGAAAATTTATTCTTTATTACGAATACGCTCTCTCGTATACGTAATACTCTTAACTCATTCTAGGGTATTACTAACCCTATCTCTAATGAGTATTCTGAAGTGACCCGAACTTCCCCGGTCTCCGAAGAGATGAGAAAGAACGAATTACTGTGAGGACAAGACAAATCAGAACGCAGACGGAAGAACATTTCATTGTTAATTACAACAATTCCATCAGAATACAAGAATATATAGAGTATGAATAAATAATATACAGAAATATCAGAGATTTAAATTACATTTAAATACATCGCAGCGGAAAATAATACAATACACAACTAGAAGAGATATACGGATACAAAGCTTTCCGGATATCATTCCAGCTGTAAACCAGGATCCTATGAATATAAATCTGCAAAACCAAAACTACTAGCTGCCCGTGTGGAAAATAGGGGCACCCAGAGTTTAGGTTAAAACAATAAACTCCAGGTCAGTCATGTGACTGGTGTGAGAACTAAAACAGTTATTTATCTTTATTTTCAAAGTAAGGTAAATCAAGGGACCACGCCGTATAACACGGAACGGGTTTCCTCCCAAGAACACCAGTGCATAAAACAACAGCGCAATGGTAAATAAAGAAAAATGAAGCTATTATAAGACCCAGGTCCCATCACACATTGCAACGCATGCCGGAGGATAGGGTTTTTACCTTATAATAGCCAAGAATGCTTGATACGTTTAAAACAAATCATTTGATACTATTATAAGTGCATATTGTATAAAACATCTTCAAATCATAAGTATCAATCATAGACGGCATAAGCGCCCCATCCCACTATGTCGCCATACTAGGCTCTACAAATAAACCGGAATACACGTATTGGAAGTTGGATTTCCATCATGGTGGCTCCTGATTCGAAAGATCGACCGCGTAGTGCAATTCCCCACGGCTTACGTCCCAACAAGAGAAAACACTGTCTGCACATCCACACTTTTGGGACCAGAGTATCACCGCGGCTTACGTCCCAGCGAGAGAAAACACCGCTTACTTTATCTATCCCTGAGCACTAAGCTCATCTCGGTCGACCGAATCCACGACACCACTAAGGTGCCCATCCACTAAAAAGCATACTGATCAAACCATCAGTTTACCACCATACCGAGGTGTGAGGCTTGCGAATCAACGCTATACACAAAGCCATGCTATATCAAAGCTGCGCTTTGATCATCATCCACCAAACTTTGCTTTTCAACAAAAGTCTGGATCACGGCATCTCAGCATGCCACACTATCAATCCATATCGTACCACTGATTTCTGCCAATATATAACCTCTAAGCTCGTAAGTCTCAGAGAAGGGCGTTAAGCAAGAGAATAAATTCCCCGCCGCCAAATAGATATATATTTAGCAGGGATCAACGAATACAATATAAAGGAATACAATGTCAGACACACCATCCATTTACAAGTCCGTTCTAGGTCTGAACGAAACCGGAGGCACTTTCCTCGCATATCCGTCGATCTCCAAGTACGTCTGGACGACCACCGACTGATTCCCTCATCTTGGGTGTACAGCCCAATCAAGATCATCAGTAATCACCCAAACGATGTGAAGACTTCCGGTCTTCAACCACCGTCATCATCTTCGACTTATCGTCGAATTGGTTATTCAGAATGGGTATAAACCCGGCCTTTCCGAACAACCCGCATATATTATAAACAAATGTTACACAAACACAACATACGCCTCATTCCAATTCAGCAGTCACTAACCGTAAATTAGCAAGAGAACAATTCCCTAAGTATTAACCCCGAAGGCCGAAACCAACATCAGATCAATACCCAGGAAACCATCCTTCTTAGCTAACCTACAGTTAGTTTCTATATTTCACATTCTTAGGGAAAGGTTCCCATTAATTTTATCAAAGATAAATTCTTTGAAATTTATTCTTTAATCTTCCTTTGGATATCATTTCAAACCAAATTATGGTTTTCCAAACTAGTCGGGATTAGCGAACCACACCGAAGTAATTATTTATTTTATTTCCCAATCCCAACCTATTCATCCCATGAAGCAAAACTGGTAATACTCCATATCTAATACCATGGTGTTATCAGTAAAATTAATTACCATTCCACGTCCAATTCTAATTAAAGATTTAACTATCGCTTTGGAGCAAAACTGGTGATACTCCATTCTCGATCTTTTCAATCTAATTAAAGATTCATTAAAACTCCACTTAGTTTTAATCTTTAACTGGGTTAAAGAATCAGTGTCATTTAAAACACGGTTCACTATAAACCCAAAATCACACTACATTTCAATCAGACCTTAACCATAAATTAGCAAGTGAGCAATTCCCTAAGTATTAACCCCGAAGGCCGAAACCAACATCAGATCAATACCCCAGAAACCATTCAACTTAACTAATCTCCAGTTAGTTTCTGATTTTCTTAACTACTTTGGATCTAAGAACAGTATTATTGAAGATACTGTTCACGACAACCCAAAATC
Organism: Allium sativum; assembly: GCA_030737875.1. Classification (NCBI taxonomy): domain Eukaryota; kingdom Viridiplantae; phylum Streptophyta; class Magnoliopsida; order Asparagales; family Amaryllidaceae; genus Allium; species Allium sativum. Next base: position 514,920,594 of record CM060910.1, read on the forward strand.
ACATTCTATTAATTATTGGGTTAGAGAACAAGTGTTATTTAAAACACTATTCACGATAAACCCAAAAATCAATACCAATTCAATTCCAATTAAATATTATTTAATTGGTGCACTTCATTAAATCTAAATAAAAAGATTTAATATTTTCCTCAACTTGGTTTAAGAACAACGTTAATGAAGACGCCATTCACGACAAACCCAAAATCCCATTTGATATTAAATACAAGGCTCTGAATAGAAAATATATCGGCTTATATTCAATATCAAATTCTACGACCAACAAATATCGTATTGGAAATAACGATATAAATATATCTTTCAAATTTCCCATAACAATACCTATATAATCACAAAATCCCACATCGAAATATTCCGAAGACAATTTCGATTCAAATCCATTTCCAATCTATATATTGGAAATCCTGGTTATTTTCAAAACCATTTCAAATCCACTTTATTTATTTTAAAAATAAATAAATTATTATTCTAGTTCAAAACTAGTTCATTTTGATAAAAATCTATTTTTATCCTTTCAAATATGTATTTTTTCATCCCAATTCTTCACAAATCATTTCTTATGATTTTACACAAATTATTATTATTTTTAATAATTTTATCAAGGCCTGTACAGTCGATTTCCATCAACGGCCATCAAACTGCACTTACAACGACCTTTTCCAAATTTGATTTGGACATAATTCCAAATCCAACCGTTAGATTTCAAATTTCTAATATTCGTTAGAAAGCTCTTTTCGATACGAACCCAACGGTTCCGGTTTTAGGAGAATCCGATGGTCGGATCTCCCGCAATGTCCGTTCGAAGTCAATGGTTGAAATTCACGAACTGCCGCGGCTCGGCGCGTTCTATTCAGGCCATTATATATATAATATATAATATATATATCTATATATATATTATATATATTTCGTCGATTTCCTTTTTAAAACGAATTTTATAAATCATTTCAAATTTGTTTCAAAAACAATTTCAACCTTTATTTCAAATTCAAATCAAAATTGAATTTTACCTTATAAATTCTTTTTTACATTCACTTCTATTTGATTTCAATTCAATTCGATTTCAATTCTATTTCAATTCGTTTTCAATTGAATTCAATTGAATTGAATTCAGATTTGTTTTCTATTCGATTCAATTCAAATTCGTTTTCAATTCAATTCAATTCGAATTCGTTTTCTATTCAATTCAATTCGAATTCGTTTTCTATTCAATTCAATTTCAGTTCGTTTTCAATTAAATTCAATTTCAATTCGAATTCATTTATATTCAATTTTAATTCGAATTCATTTATATTCAATTTCAATTCAAATTCATTTCTATTCAATTTCAATTCGAATTCATTTATATTCAATTTCAATTCGAATTCATTTCTACTCAATTTCAATTCGAATTCATTTTATTCAATTTCAATTCGAATTCATTTATATTCAAAATATCAGATTTTGAAAGTTTTTCGATATTCATTATAAAATGAATAAAATCGATATAAATATCGTTCACGTCAAAATGGCGTCAATCTAATCGACACGGCTTCATATATTTCTATTTTCAAATATTCTATTTCAAATATTGAATGAGGCCCAATCAATTACCATATAATGTTAATTATATGGATTTTCTACAACACATGTATACAATAACAACGATGAATAATCAACCATCATCCAAAGTGCATTCTACACTGTATAAGCATCTAATATAAATATTTAACGCTTATAACAGTCTGTCAATCAATCAATCGACATACAACTAACTATTGGGATTAGTGTATGTCGTATTTTATCCCAATACCCGTGTGGGGTTTTCAAACAATCAAACACAGATTTTATTTGTGTAGTTGGGCGATATGTAAAATTTATCGTCCCAATCAATATCAGTCAAATGTGTGTATATAAACAAATCATCCGATTTGTTTATTTTTATTTCATTTTTTATACACGTTAAATATTCTATTTTTAACTATAAAATATTTTCCACTATAAAATATTTTATTTCATTTCACATCACATCACACAATCAACTAGACATCAAAATCAAACAAACAAGCATACAAGCCGTCCATGGTCTGTGGACGACGGGTGTCGGGTGCTACTAAACACCGTCTGCATCCTAGTATATATTTTAACTAGAAAAACAAAATTTAAAGGTGAGAAGTTCTCACAGAATAGCTAATCCAACACCATGACTCTTCTTATGTAGAAATCTTCGTCATGCTCGCCTTTTGTCACTTACTTTGCCCGTATTCTCTACATATATAAAAATCGATTTTTTACTTTGCTATTCAATATATAAAAATTGAATTTTTACTTCGCTATTCAATATATAAAAATCGAATTTTTACTTCGCTATTCAATATATAAAAATCGAATTTTTACTTCGTTATTCAATATATAAAAATCAAATTTTTACTTCGCTGTTCAATATATAAAAATCGAATTTTTACTTCGCTATTCAATATATAAAAATCGAATTTTTACTTCGCTATTCAATATATAAAAATCGAATTTTTACTTCGCTATTCAATATATAAAAATCGAATTTTTACTTCGCTATTCAATATACAAAAATCGAATTTTTTACTTCGCTATTCAATATACAAAAATCGAATTTTTACTTCGCTATTCAATATACAAAAATCGAATTTTTACTTCGCTATTCAATATACAAAAATCAAATTTTTACTTCGCTATTCAATATATAAAAATCAAATTTTTACTTCGCTATTCAATATATAAAAATCGAATTTTTACTTCGTTATTCAATATATAAAAATCGAATTTTTACTTCGCTATTCAATATATAAAAATCACGTCTTTCATGTAGATAAAAATTCCACCTTTACATCATAAAGTTTTAGCCCTTTAAAAAAAAAAATCTAATCTCTATGTTGTTATTGCTCACAACAATAAAGGTCCAACCTATATATGTGAAAATATAAGTCAAAAATCATATTTTTGTTTGTAAAAATCCCATCTTTTATTCGTAAAAACCACCCTTTCAAGATTAAATAAATTTCATATTTTATTTTCTCGCCATTACATAATAAAAACTGAAAAACACATAACTATATATAAATAAATTATATAGAAACTCACCAAAACCGAATACGTGGCTGTCGAATTAAGGTGGAGGGCTCGGGGTGTTGTAGAAGCGGAGGAAGGAGGAGCAGAAGGGGGGGTTGCCTCGCGGTGGCATGGGGGGGGGGGTTTGGGGGGGGGGGCGTCGCTCTGGTGGAGAGAGGGGGGCGCGTCAGCAGCAGGAGGGAGGGGGGTCGCGGCGCCGCCGGCGCCTGGGGGGGTTCAAGCCGTAGGTTTTTCTTTTCTTTTTTTCTTTTCTGTTTTGATCGAATGAGGGGGGGGGGGGTTATGGGGGGGGGCTTCATATAAAATATATATATATATATATTTAATTATATATTGATTTCAAAAAGTAACTTTATATTTCGAACTCGAAACGGGACCCACCGCCTGTCGTCTGTAGCGTTTTACCCCCATTCCGAACACAATGGGATATGTACCGTAAGCTGATTCGGCTATTTCAATCAGTTTCCGTTAAAATCAACATATAACTCTATATATTGAATTTGAACGCGCATTTCAATTCACTGGGGTCACATACTAACTCTATAAACCCAGAAAAATATTTTCTAGCTTCGTATTGACGATACGGTCCTAACAAAACTAATTTCGTCGAATTCTGAGACCGTTGGAAAAATGGCCATTTTCCAGTCGATTAAAATCAACTGAAACTGGTCAAACGCGTTTTACTTTTCCACGCTCACATATTAATTCGAAAAATTATGAAATTTGAAACCTAGCAATAACTTTACATCACGGATCCAACAAAAGTGGTTTCGTCGAAATCCGAGGTCGTTTGCAAAATTTCCATTTTTAAGGGTCTGAATTCCGTAGCGACTATTCAGAAATTTCAACTGGACATATCTTTTGATTCCCGCTATGAAATTTTGATTTTTCGGATTCGTTGGAGAGTTATTATCAATTAGATTCAAATATTTTTGGTTTCACTAAAATCCAGTTTAATTTGCACTCGGTACATTCATTTACAGTTTAAAATTTTTATTTTGGCAATTTTAGCGAATTTTGATTATTTAATGTAATAACCCGAAAATCTGGGCCAGTTTAAAATTTTTATTTCGGCAACTGTAGCGAATTTTGAATATTTAAAATGAATTATTTTAAATAATATCGACGAGAAATTTATTTTGAATATAATTCGAACGTATATATTATAGGCGTCGTCGTTAGAATATAAATAATTATATATAATTATAAATAGAATTGAAAATGGCGCGGTAGTTCGATTATTCGATTTCAAACTTCAATTGAATGTACCGGGTGCAAAACAATCCGGATTTTAGTGAAACCAAAAACATTAGGATCTAATTGATGATATCTTTCCAACGAATCCGAAAAATCAAGATTTCATATCGGGAATCAAAAGATATGTCCAGTTGAAAATTCTGAATAGTCGCTATGGAATTCAGGCCCTTAAAAATTGAAATTTTGCAAACGACCTCGGATTTCGACGAAACCAGTTTTGTTGGGTCCGTGATGTCAAGTTATTGCTAGATTCCAAATTTCATAATTTTTCGAATCAATATGTGAGCGTGGTACAGTTAAACGCGTTTGACCAGTTTCAGTTGAATTTAATCGACTAGAAAATGACCATTTTTCAAACAGTCTCAGAATTCGACGAAATTAGTTTTGTTTGGACCGTATCGTCAATACGAAGCTAGAAATAATTTTTCGGGAATTTTTCGAGTTAGTATGTGGCCCCAGTAATTTGAAATGTGCGTTTAAATTGAATATATAAAGAATTATATTTTAAATTCAACGGAAACTAATCGTAATAGCCGAATTAGGTTACGAAACATATCCCATTGTGTTCAGAATGGGGGTAATTAGCTACGGACGACAGTCGGTGGGTTCGATTTCGAGTTCGGATTTTAAAGTTAACTTTTTGGAATATTAAATTATAAAATTTAATTCAATAAAAAGGGGCCAACCCCTTTCCCTCTTCTCTCTCTCCCCGTTCGTTGACTTTCAAAGTAATAAAAAAAAAAATTCGAACGAAGGGCGGAGCCTCGTCGCCGGCCCTCGACGACCCAGTCACCCTCACCCCCTCGTCGAACTCCAGCACCGCCGCCTCCCCCTGATGTTGTCGCGCCCCCTCTTCAATCCCTCCTCCTCCATCTCGCGCAAGCTCCAGCAGCTCGAGCCCCAATTCGGAAAATCAACCACCGACGCCGAAACCCACTTGCATCGGACCCGCACCTTCCCCTCCGGCCACCACGCCTTCATCTCCACCCTCCGCCTCTTCCCTCTCCTCTTCCAATTTGAAATCCGCTGCCCCCTTTTCAGATTTGGCCGCCACCGCCTGACCTTGCCTCCCCTTAGACCTCCGCCCGCCTAAGGTGAAATCCCCCTGGCCCCAGCGACTCAGCAGCACCCCTCCCTCTCGAAACCCACCTCCAAACTCTTCGAAGCAGCTGCAACAACCACCTCAGCCTACGCTCGGACGCCGCAGCCCCCTGGTGATCTCCCCCCGACCGCCTCCAGTCGCGAAGACCCCCGCCTCCGACAGTGAACTCCAATTTGATAGAAAATGTGAATTTTCTTTTTATTTATTTACATTTATTTTAAATCTGATATTATTATATACGATTGAAAATAAAAATGGGATCTTTCATGTGTTAGAAGCGATATCAAAATATGATTTTTGAATGAAGTAGGAAAAAAGGGGAGGGGATTTTTATTTATGTAGCGAATGAAAGGTATAATTTCATTATAGGAAGGAAATATTTGACAAGTTAAAAATACGATTTTCAACTAGGGAATGATATGAAGTTATTTTTAGAAGATTAAAAATATAATTTTTATTATTATACTAGAAGATTAAAAATATAATTTTTATTTGAATAGAAAGATAAAAATTCGATTTTTATAAATATGTAGTGAAGATAAAAACTCGATTTTTATATATAAGAAGTAGCGAAGAAAAATTAGATTTTTCCATATCGGTTTGTGAAGTAAAAATATAATTTTGATATAGAAAGTAGCGATGTTAAAATATAAATTTTAACATGTACTTCGTGAAACAGACTGCGTTGAAGAACGATGAAGATTTTCTACCTATGAAGAGTCGAGGCGTTTGGATTTAGCTATCGGTGAGAACTTCTCACTCTTCAATTTCTATTATAGTTATAAATATAAACTAGGATGCAGACGGTGTTTAGTAGCACCCGACACCCGTCATCCACAGACCATGGATGGCTTGTTTGTTAAATTGTTTGATTTCAAAAATTAATTAGATTATTTGATTGAAATTGAATTGTTTGGTGAGAATGAATGGATTTGATTGATGTGTGAATGGCGTGGGCCTTCACTAGACCGGGGATAAGGCTAGGCCTCGTCCCGTTTCTAGTATAGTGCTGTTATGCCGCCGAAATTTTCTAAAATATGTTAGAAAAATAAAAATATCATTTTTATTGAATAAATGAACTGAATAGAAATTCATATGTTGAAATAAAATGTTTTATCGTTAAAAATATAATTTTTAACGTGAAGTGAATAAAATAAAATATTCATTTACAAACCGGACGGTTTGTTTATGTACACTGATTTGACTGACATTGATTGGGACGATAAATTTCACACATCGCCCAACTGCACGAATAAAATCTGTGTTTGATTGTTTGAAACCCTACACGGGTGTTGGGATGAAATTTAAAGTTCACTCATCCTGACTGATTAAATATGTCGATCGATTGATTGACAGGCTGTTATAAGCGTTAGATATCTATATTTGATGCTTATACCGTGTAGTGCACTTTGGTTGATGGTTGATTATTTTTCAATGCTATTATATACATGTGATGTATGAAAATCCATATAATTAACATTATATGGTGATTGATTGGGCCTCATTCCAATTTAGAAGATTAAGAATATTATAAAATAAAGGTTCATGTGTTGACTGTACTCATTTGTGAGATTAGTCATGTGTTGAACGAAATATTTTTATAATAAAATTTATATCTTTATCACTATAAAGTAAATGTTCATGTGTTGACTGTACTCATCCGTTGAGATTAGTCATGTGTTGAACGAAATATTTTAATAATAAAATTTATATCTTTATCACTATAAAGTAAATGTTCATGTGTTGACTGTACTCATCCGTTGAGATTAGTCATGTGTTGAACGAAATATTTTTATAATAAAAATTACATCTTTATCAATATAATATAAAGGTTCATGTGTTGATTGTACTCATCCGTTGAGATTAGTCATGTGTTGAACGAAATATTTTTAAAATAAAATCTACATCTTTATCATATATAAAATTAGAAACTGACTGGAAAATAGATAAGATGAGTGGTCTCCTGGATATTAATCTGATGTTGGTTTCGGCCTTCGGGGTTAATATTCAGGGAATCGTTCTCTTACTAATTTACGGTTGGAGTCTGATTTAATATCAAACGATAGATACCTTAATTGTCATAAAATATATTAAATAACAAAATAGTCACACGTGGACGGTACTCATTCGTTGAGATTAGTCGTGTGTTGACAAAAAGATAGAGTCGTGTATTGAATAAAAATATTTTGAAATAGAATATTTGAAAATAGAAATATATGAAGCCGTGTTGATTAGATTGACGCCATTTTGACATGAACGATATTTATATCGATTTTAATCATTTTAAAATGATGTTGAAAAGTGATTTCGAAATCGAATATTTTGAAATGAAATTTGAATCAAATTGAATAGAAAACGAATTCGAATTGAATATATAAGGAATTGAATTCGAATTGAATATAAAACGAATTTAATTTCAACTGAATATATAATGAATTTGATTCAAATAGAAAACGAAATGAATTGAATATATAACGGTTTCGAAATGAATTGAATATATATCGATTTCGAAATGAATGGAATAGAAAACCACTTTGAATTGAATCGAAAGCGAATTGAAATGAATTCAAATTGAATTGAAATTTGAATTGAATAGAAATGAATTTTAAAACGAATTTATAAAGAAGAATTCAATTTTGACTTAAATAGAAATGGAAGTTGAAATTGCTTTTGAAACGAATTTAAACTATTTATATAATTCGTTTTAAATAGAAATCGACGAAATATATATTATATATATTATATATATAATATAATGGCCTGAATAGAACGCGCCGCGCCGCGGTAGTTCGTGAATTTCGACCATTTATTTCAAACGGACATTACGGGAGATCCGACCGTCGGATTCTCCTAAAACCGGAACCGTTGGGTTCGTATCGAAAAGAGCTTTCTAACGAATATTAGAAATTTGAAATCTAATGGTTGGATTTGGAGATACGTCCAAATCAAATTCGAAAAAGGTCGTTATAGGTGCAGTTCGATGGCCGTTGTTGGAAATCAACTGTACAGGCCTTGATAAAATTATTAAAAATATAAATAATTTGTGTAAAATCATAAGAAATGATTTGGGAAAATTTGGGGTGAAAAACCCCATATTTGAAATGATAAAAATAGATTTTTATCAAAATGAACCAGTTTTGAACTAAATTTAAAACCCAATTATTTTTAAATAAATGAATTAGATTTAAAAAGGGGTTTTAAATAATCGGAATTTCTAATATATTTGATTGAATTTGAAATGGGTTTATCGAGAACAGTGTTTTAAATAACACTAGTTCTTTAACCCGATAACAAATAGAATGTGATTTGGGTTTGTCGTGAACTGTGTTTTAAATAACACCTAGTTCTTTAACCCAGTAAAAGGAGTTCTAATGAATCTGCAATTAGATTGAAATGTGAATCCATAATCTAAATCATCAAATTTAGAAATGAGCGAGAATGGAGTATTACCAGTTTTGCTCCAAAGCGATAGTTAAATCTTTAACTATATTTGAACGTGAAATGGTAATTAATTTTACCGATAACACCACGGTGTTAGATATGGGGTATTACCAGTTTTTCTTCATGGGATGAATAGGTTGGGATTGGGAAATAAAATAAATAATTACTTCGTTGTGGTTCGCTAATCTCGACTAGTTGGAAAACCATAATTTGGTTTTAAATGACATCCAAAGGAAGATTACAGGATAAATTTTAAAGAATTTATCTTGGATAAAATTAATGGGAACTTTTCCCTAAGAATGTGGAATTTAGAAACTAGCTGTAGGTTGGCTAAGAAGAATGGTTTCCTGGGTATTGATCTGATGTTGGTTTCGGCCTTCGGGGTTAATGTTTGGGAAATTGTTCTCTTGCTAATCTGCGGTTAGTGACTAATGAATTGGAATGAGGCGTATGTTGAGTTTGTGTAGCATTTGTTTTTAATATACGCGGGTTGTTCGGAAAGTCCGGGTTTACACCCATTCTGAATAACCGATTCGACGAATCGTTGAATATGAAGACGGTGGTCGAAGACCGGAAGTCTTCACATCGTTTGGATAATTACTGACGATCCTGATTGGGCTGTACACCCGAGAGGATGGAAATAGTTGGTGGTCGTCCAGACGTACCTGGAGATGGATGGATACACGAGGAAAGTGCCTCCGGTTTCGTTCAGACCCAGAACGGACTTGTAAATGGATTGTGTGTCTGACATTGGATTTTATTCTGTGTTGATTGATTTCTATTAAGTATACATCTGTTTGGCGGCGGAGAATTTATTCTTTTGCTTAACGCCCTTCTCTGAGACGTACGAGCTCAGAGGTTGTATATCGATGGACATCAGTCGCATGGCATGAATTGCCTGTGTGGCACGCTAAGATGCAATGATCAAGGCTTCTGTTGAAAAGCAAAGTCTTGTGGTTGATGATCAAAGCACGGCCTACGTGGCAGCTTTGTGTATAGCGTGAATTCGCGAGCCTCACACCTCGGTATGAGTTAAAAACGGGATACGGACTGCAGGGAGAGCACGACGTTTCTTTCTAGCTTTGTTGGTGTCAGTGACTTACCAGCCCTGACATTTATATACTTTTCACCTATGTGGTTGTTGGATGAGGCGCCTCGATTATAGGTCTGTAAGGACCGGGAAACGTGTGTTCAGGCATAATTAATCCTCTAACGTAAGTGAGGACCGGCCCTGAAGATCCGGGGTTGCCCAGAGTGCGTAACCCTGAGGCATTTGCTAGAGTGTCTCGAACGCGGAGAGGAGCTTGCCCCTTGCCTCGACTCATGACGGAATCCAATTTCCAATACGTGTATTTCAGCTTTATTTGTAGAGCCTAGTATGGCGACATAGTAGCATGGGATACTATGCCGTCTATGATTTATATTTATGATTGAAATTGTTTTGACACTATACACTTATTATAGTATCAAATGATTTGTTTTAAACGTACCAAGCATGTTTGGCTATTATAAGGGAAAACCCTATCCTCCGGCTTGCGTTGCATTGTGTGATGGGACCTGGGTCTTATAATGGCTTCATTTTTCGAAAAAGCATTGCGTTGTTTATTCTATGCACTGGTATTCTTGGGAGGAAACCCGTTCCGTGTTATACGGCGTGGTCCCTTGAATTACTCTCTTTTAAAGTAAAGTTTTAAATAACTGTTTTAGTTCTCACACCAGTCACATGACTGACCTGGAGTTTATTGTTTTAACCTAAACTCTGGGTGCCCCTATTTTCCGCACGGGCAGCTAGTAGTTTTGGTTTTGCAGATTTATATTCACAGGGTCCTGGTTTACAGCTGGAATGATATCCGGAAAGCTCTGTATCCGTATATCACCTTCAGTTGTGCTTCGTATTATTTTCCGCTGCTATGTATTTAAATGTAATTTAAATCTCTGATATTTCTGTGTAATATTTATTCATTTATACTCTGTATATTCTTGTAATCTGATGCATTGTTGTAATATACAATGAAATGTTCTTCTGTTTGTGTTCTGATTTGTCATGTTCTCAACGTTCAGGGGTTTCGAACGGTCTAGATCGGTTTAACGACTGATTCGGATCGAGCGAAATTCCCGGCCGTCACATTTAAAATGAATTATTTTAAATAATATCGACGAGAAATTTATTTTGAATATAATTCGAACGTATATATTCGAAATTATGATCAAAGCGCAGCTTTGATATAGCATGGCTTTGTGTAAAGCGTTGATTCGCGAGCCTCACACCTCGGTATGGTGGTAAACTGATGGTTTGATCAGTATGCTTTTTAGTGGATGGGCACCTTAGTGGTGTCGTGGATTCGGTCGACCGAGATGAGCTTAGTGCTCAGGGATAGATAGAGTAAGCGGTGTTTTCTCTCGCTGGGACGTAAGCCGCGGTGATACTCTGGTCCCAAAAGTGCGGATGTGCAAACGGTGTTTTCTCTTGTTGGGACGTAAGCCGTGGGGAATTGCACTACGCGATCGATCTTTCGAATCAGGAGCCACCATGATGGAAATCCAACTTCCAATACGTGTATTCCGGTTTTATTTGTAGAGCCTAGTATGGGACATAGTGGGATGGGGAGCTTATGCCGTCTATGATTGATACTTATGATTTGAAGATGTTTTATACAATATGCACTTATAATAGTATCAAACGATTTGTTTTAAACGTATCAAGCATTCTTGGCTATTATAAGGTAAAAACCTTATCCTCCGACTTGCGTTGCATTGTGTGATGGGACCTGGGTCTTATAATAGCTTCATTTTTCTTTATTTAGCATTGCGTTGTTGTTTTATGCACTGGTGTTCTTGGGAGGAAGCCCGTTCCGTGTTATATGGCGTGGTCCCTTGATTTACCTTACTTTGAAAATAAAGATAAATAACTGTTTTAGTTCTCACACCAGTCACATGACTGACCTGGAGTTTATTGTTTTAACCTAAACTCTGGGTGCCCCTATTTTCCACATGGGCAGCTAGTAGTTTTGGTTTTGCAGATTTATATTCACAGGATCCTGGTTTACAGCTGGAATGATATCCGGAAAGCTTTGTATCCGTATATCTCTTCTAGTTGTGTATTGTATTATTTTCCGCTGCGATGTATTTAAATGTAATTTAAATCTCTGATATTTCTGTATATTATTTATTCATACTCTGTATATTCTTGTATTCTGATGGAATTGTTGTGATTAACAATGAAATGTTCTTCCGTCTGCGTTCTGATTTGTCTTGTCCTCACAGTAATTCGTTCTTTCTCATCTCTTCGGAGACCGGAGAAGTTCGGGTCGCTTCAGTGTTTTAAATTCATTTTCAAAACGGTTTCAACTTCATATTCTTTTTCAAATCAAAATTTTAAACTGGCCCAGATTTCTGGGTTATTACATATTCTAATTCTAGGATACTACTAATCCTATCTCTAATGAGGATTCTTCTATAGGATATTACTAATCCAATCTCTGATGAGTCTTTTATCCTGTTCTAATGAGTTGTACCCCAAAGATTTGAGTTTAACCAAAGCTCTGATACCAGCTGTAACGATACGGATTTCGCTCAGACCTAATCGATCGCTAAGCCGACCAAGACCGTTCAAAACCCGGATATGCTAACTCTGGGCATACAACACATCAGAACAAATAACATACGACTTTTATAAACATCATAATAACGTTACATAAGAGTACAGAATATCAGAGTTCACCGAATATAATAATACAGCGGAAGATAATTTTACAAAAATGTAATACAATGCAGCGAAAATAAATAAATAACACGGCGGAAGACTATCAATGACTGGACACAGCTTTAAGCTTCAATCCAGAATCCTGCTCAATTTATAACTACATACATAAACTGCTCCCCGTCGTCCACAAACCATGGATGACTTGTTTGTTTGGTTGTTGGTTTGGATTGATTTGTTTGTGTGAATTTGGTTGGTGATGTGAAATGAAGTATATAAAAACATTCATATGTTAAATAAATTGTTTGAACGATAAAATTCACATTTTATCATATATATGAAGTAAATGAAACATTCATATGTTGAATAAATTGTTTGAACAATAAAAATAACATTTTTATTATACGTATGAAGTATATGAAATATTCATATTTGAAATAAATTTTGTGAACGATAAAAATAACATTTTTATCATGTATGTGAAGTAATAAAAATAGTCATACGTTGAAATGGATTCTAGTTTGTTAAAAATAACATTTTTAACACATATATGAGTATATAAAATAGTCATAACTTGAAATAAATACTAGTTCACTAAAATTATCATTTTTAGCGTATATACGGAATATATAAAATTGTCATGCGATGGAAATATTAATAGTTCGCTAATAATATTATGTTTGGCTTATATATGCGTTATGTGAAATTATATATGCGTTGAATGAATATATATAAAAGCGTCGTATGAAAATATATATATGGGCGTTGTATGAAAATATACATATACGATATATTGAACATGTCATAGCAAGGAGGCTAGAGAAGAGGAATAAAATTGTATGCCCGACAAATAGGTACATATTTACTGTTTTGTTTGGGGTATGATGATTTTATGAGCCGATTGGCTGTTTCTTTTTCTTTTTGGATTGGAGAGGCCTGTATGGCGATTTCGGGATTTTCCCGGATCTCCCGTGCAGGGGAGGTTATGGCGAAATTTTTCGAAAATTTAGGGTGTTAGCCAAATTTTTGAAAAATTAGAAAGTTCTTAGAAACTGAAAAGTTGAAAACTTGAGCCAGAATAGAAATTGAAATCATTTTCAAACGATTTATAAAATACGTTTTAAAATGGAAATCGATGAAATATATATTATATATATTATATGGCCTGAATAGAACGCGTCCCGCAACGACCGTTCGCGAATTTCGACCATTGACTTTGAATTGACGTTGTGGGAGATCCGATCGCCGGATTCTCCTAAAACCAAAACCATTGGGTTCGTATCGAAAAGAGCTTTCCAACGAATATTAGAGATTTGAAATCTAATGGTTGGATTTGGAATTATGTCCAAATCAAAAAAGGAAAAGGTCGTTGTAAGTGCAGTTCGATGACTGTTTATGGAAATCCACTGTACGGGCCTTGATAAAATTATTAAAAATATTAATAATTTGTGTAAAATCAAAAGAAATGATTTGAAAAGAATTGGGATGAAAAATTCCATATTTGAAAAGATAAAAATTTATTTTTATCGAAATGAACTAGTTATTAACTCGAATTATAATCCGATTATTTTTAAATAAATAAATTGGATTGAGAAATGGTTTTAAATAACCAGAATTTTCCAACGAATAAATTGGAATGGTTTGGAATGGAAATAATCTTCGGAATATTTCGATATTGGATTCCGTGATTATACAGATATTGTGATGGGAATTTGGAAGATATCGATATCGTTATTCCCGATATGATATCTGTTGGTTTCAGGATTTGATGTTGAATATAAGTCGATACTATCTCTATTCAAAACCTCATATTTAATGTCAAATTGGATTGATTGATTGTTTGGATTGTGCTCGACTAGTTTATGAGCAAAATATGCTTTTACATTTCGTATTGGGTTGGGTAGAATATCTGTGTGCTAACGCCTTGTCAAACACTTCACGATTTGACGATAAGGTGTTTAGCGATGTGTTCATTTCAAATTTAATGAATGATTTTGAAATGATGTTTTTCTTAAGTGAAAAGAAATATATTCCCGATTTTGGACAGGGAATGTTTTATAAAACAGAAAGGATTTCGAGGCCTAAAACCCGATGATTTCTAAAATGATTTAGAAATGTATTATGGTTTTACATTGTGGTTCATCGCGTATCCGATTAGTTGCTATTGATGATGTATCTGTTTGGTGGCGGAGAATTTATTCTCTTGCTTAACATCCTTCTTTGAGACGTACGAGCTCAATGGTTATGTGGTTAATAGTGACCAATCATAGTGTGAACTGCTGATGTAAAGTACTATATTATGAAAGTACTTGTGATTATTATGTTGTGAAATGATTTTCCCTACTTCGGGATATGAAATGATTTGGTATGTGGCTAAAGATTTGGTAACCCGGTCTACTAAAAGTATGGGTGGGATCCAGTGCCTTAGGGTGAGTGGTCAGTGTGTAGCATGCTCCATGTGTGGGAGGTGCATATATATATCGAGTTGCTTAGGTACGTGCCCTTTGCCTTGTCTGAGTGGAGCCCGATATTTGGTTGCATACTTGTTTGTATGCATTTGTTTTGGAATTCATATTTCCAAATGATTTGATATGAGATCCCGAAGTGAAATCTACTTTGATATAAAAGCTAGATATGTATTTCAAAATGATTTGAAATAAGAAATCGGGAATAAAATCTAAAGGAATAATTTCTGTAAATTGAATTGGATTTGGAAAATCTAAGTGTGGTGATTAATCTAAATGGGTAGACAGGGATATTGCATGTTGGTTGATGCATAGTAGATCCATATCTCTATTACTGATTGTTGTTTATACACTGGCGTTCATAGGGGTAAACCCGTTCTGCGTTAGCGGCGTGGTCCTGTAATTTACCTTATCATTTTGATAAGTTTATTTTAACTATAGAGTTTCTCACACCAGTCCCATGACTGACTCGTAGTTTGTTTCACTTTGCAAACTCGGGTGCCCCTCTTTTCAACACGAGCAGTCGAGTAGTTTGTTTTGCAGATACTTATTTTGAGCAGGATTCTGGATTGAAGCTTAAAGCCGTGTCCAGTGCATTTACTGTCTTCCGCTGTGTTATTTTATATTTCCGCTGTGCATTGTATTACATTTATTGTAAAATCATCTTCCGCTGTATTAATTATATTTCGATATAATTTGATATTTTGTACTCTGATGTAACATTATTATGATGTTTATAAAAGTCTTCTGTTATTTGCTCTGATGTGTTGTATGCCCAGAGTTAGCGTATGTGGGATTCGAACGGTCTTGGTCGATTTAGCGATTGATTAGGTCCGAGCGAAATCTGTTTCGTTACAAGAACATTTCATTGCTATTACAACAACTTACATCAGAGTACAGGAATATAATAGAGTATGAATAAAGATTGCATAGAAAACTATCAGAGATTTAAAATACATAGCAGCGGAAAAATAATACATAACACAACTGAAAGAGATACACGGATACAAAGGTTTCCGAATATAGCTCCAGCTATAAACCAGGATCATGTAAATTAGAAATCTGCAAAACCAAAACTACTAGCTATCCGTGTGGAAAATAGGGGCATCTAGAGTTTAGGTTAAAACAATAAACTCCAGGTCAGTCATGGGACTGGTGTGAGAACTAAAACAGTTATTTAAAACTTTACTTTAGAAATAAAGTAAATCAAGGGACCACGCTGTATAACACGGACCAGGTTTTCTCCCAAGAATACTAGTGCATAAAACAGTTTATAAACAACGCAATGCTTTTCGAAAAATGAAGCTCTTATAAGACTCAGGTCCCATCACACAATGCAACGCAAGACGGAGGATAGAGTTTTACCTTATAATAGCCAAACATGCTTGGTACGTTTAAAACAAATCATTTTGATATCACTATAAGTATACAGTGTCAAAATCACTTCAAATATAAATTTATCAATCATAGACAGCATAGTATCCCATGCTACTATGTCGCCATACTAGTTCTACAATCAAAACCCCACGTCGTCGTATTAGAAGTTGGATTTCCATCATGAACCAAGGCAAGGGATCGTCCTTACCTAATTCGAGACAATCTACCCTACCATGTCTCAGGCTATAGCTGTAATTGCACATTGGATCTTCAGGGCCAGTCCATTCTTACATTTGTGGATTGGCTATTCCTAAAAAATAGGTTTCCCCGCCCTATGGGGCGTAATGGTCAGTATGTCAACCATATCATCCATCGGCCCCGTAGTGACCGATATATCTGAGGCGTCTCGCTATCCATCAAAATGCAACATTCACATGAGTAAAATGTCTAGGATCCATACCATGACACCACTCCTAGCTAGAAAGAAACTCATGTTCTCCCTGCAGTCCTTTCTCGTTTCTGGTTCATACCGGGGTGTGAGGCTTGCGAATTAACGCTATACACAAAGTTATGCTATTTAAAGCCATGCTTTGATAATCAACCACAAGGCTCTGCTTTTCAAAAAAAGCTTTGATTATTTGCATCTCAGCATGCCACGCTGACAATTCACACTATGCAACTGATGTCTATCTATATATAACCTCTAAGCTCGTACGTCTCAGAGAAGGGTGTTAAGCAAGAGAATAAATTCTCCGCCACCAAACAAATATATATTTAAAAGAAATCAATCAACACAGAATAAAATCCAATGTCAGACACGCATCCATTTACTAGTTCGTTCTGATTCTGAACGAAACCGAAGGCACCTTATTCCTCGTCCTATATGTCCAATATAGGAGAGAGGTCCTCACATATCCGGTCGATCTCCAAGTACGTCTGGACGATCACCACTTATTACCGTGTCATAGGTGTACAACCCAATTAAGACATCAATAATCATCCAAACGATGTGAAGATCTCTGGTCTTCAGCCACCATCTTCATCGTCGAATCAGTTATTCAGAATGGGCAT
The DNA here is from genome assembly GCA_030737875.1 of Allium sativum. NCBI lineage: Eukaryota > Viridiplantae > Streptophyta > Magnoliopsida > Asparagales > Amaryllidaceae > Allium > Allium sativum. The sequence continues at coordinate 514,938,109 of CM060910.1, forward strand.
AAACTCGGTCTTTCCGAATAACTCGCGTATCTTATAATCAAGTGCTATTAAAACACAACATACGCCTCATTCCAATCCATAATATTCTTTTATTCAAATATTCATATCTTTAGGGAAAGGTTCCCATTAATTTTATCAAAGATGAATTCTTTTAAATTTATTCTTTAATCTTCCTTTGGATATCATTTCAAAAGATTTCATTATCTTTTCAATTCTAAACCAAATTAAGGTTTATCCAACTAGTCGGGATTAACAAGCCATACCGAAGTAATTATTTCTTTTATTATCCCAATCCCAACTTATTCATCCCATAGAGAAAACTGGTAATACTCCATATCTAACACCACGGTGTTATCGGTAAATTTAATTACCATTTCACGTTCAAATCTAATTCAAGATTTATCTATCGCCTGGAGTAAAACTGGTGGTACTCCATTCTCGATCTTTTCCCAAATTTGATAATTTAAATTATCACATTCACATTTCAATCTAATTAAAGATTCATTAAAACTCCACTTAGTTTTAATCTTCCAACAATCATTATTATTGATTATTTAACTTTGGGAAATCAAACATGCCGCATTGACAATCTACACCGTACCATTTATTTCTGCCGATATATAACCTATAAGCTCATACATCTCAGAGAAGGGTGTTAAGCAAGAGAATAAATTCTCCGCCACCAAACAGATATATATTTAACAGAGATCAACAATACAATTCGAAATACAATGTTAGAAATTTAATCCTGTCTTTAACTGGGTTAAGGAACCAATGTCATTTAAAACACAGTTCACGATAAACCCAAAATCGCATTCCATTAACCATGGAATCTTCACGGAAAACAAATCAATATATAATCGATATCAATATCCGTATCCGACTAATAATTTAAATGGAATAACGGCAAAGCCTTTTAAATTCCATATATATGTTAACAGTCTTCCTCCACAGAAGCTTACTTCGATTATCACTAAATCGAATTCCGTTCAATTCCAATTTAATATATTAAATTAGAAAATTTACTTTGGAAAATTTCCATTAAATCTCAATAAAAGATTTATAAATTCCAAATCACATTTCACTATTAATCGGGTTAAAGAACGAATGTTTTTAAAAATACAGTTCGCAATAAACCTAATTCACATTCCATTTTATTCCACTTACTAAATATAACTGGAAACTCTAATAATCTTAATTAAAAGATTTATTCTTTTCACACGGGGTTAAAAACAGTGTTATTTAAGACACCATTCACGACAAACCCAAAATCCAATTTGATATTAAATATAAGGCTCTAAACAGAAATTATATCAGCTTACATTTAATATCAAATTCTGAAACCAACACATATTGTATGGGGAATAACGATATATATCTGTCTTCCAAATTCCTCCATAATATCTCTATAGCCACGGAATCCAATATCGAAATCTCCGAAGATGATTTCTATTCAAATCCATTCCAATTTATATATTGGAAATTTCTGGTTTTATTAAAACACTTTATAAATCCAATTTATTTATTTAAAAATTATTGGATTTCAAATCTAGTTAATAACTAGTTCATTTAGATAAAAATATATTTTTATCTTTACAAACGTGGAATGTTTCATCAAAATTCTTTCCAAATCATTTATTATGATTTTACACAATTTTTCCATATTTTTAATAATTTTAATATCGCCATTTCAGTCGGTTTCCAATAACGGCCACCGAATTGCGTCCATAGCGACCTTTTCTGAAATTGATTTGGACATATCTCAAAATCTAACTGTTAGATTTCAAATCTCTTATATTCATTGGAAAGCTCTTTTCGATACGAATCCAAAGGTTCCGGTTTTAGGAGAATCGGACGGTCTGATCTCCTGTTACATCAATTTGAAGTCAATGGTCGAAATTCGCGAACGGTCGCAGCGTGGCACGTTGTATTCAGGCCATTATCTATATAATAAAATTTCCCCCTTGGACAAACAACAAGACAAAAAGTGGTTCAGATTTAATCCCGCAAAAACAAATCCACCGTCCTAATTTAAACACATCCCCTGATATTTTGATTACCACCTCATCCGCATTTGCCTTATATTGATTGATGTAATTCTTGCTACTAACCATATTTGCTATGCCAATAGTCAAATTTACAAAGCATTTCTTCATTTATTAACACATTAATATTAAATTTATATTGTATCAAGATTATTTGCCCACTTTTGAAATGCATAATAACAAACGAACTATATAAATATGGCATATTTAAATATGTATTATTGGCAGAGGCACATGAATAAAGAACCAAAAATTACATAGGATTATTTGTTGTGATTTGGCATCAAAAATCTGATTTTTGGACTATGTATCAAAATTATGAATTTGAAAAGTTAATCAACTAATTGATTGCTGGTTATGTTGTTTGATTATTGGTTGAGTAATTAAAATTTGAATCCTATAGCCAAATTGTACCAAATAGTAAATTGTATTGAAAATTTATCGCATTTGCATGCATATACATGTACTTACATTGAACAGGTCGTAGCACGGAGGCTAGAGAAGCGGAATAAAATTGTTTGCCTGACAAATAGGTACATGTTTACAAATTTATTGGGTTTTTGATGATTTTATGAGCCGCTTGGCTGTTTCTTTTTCTTTTTGGATTGATGAGGGCCATGGGAGGCTATTTGAAATATCCCGAAGCTCCCGGTGCAGGGGAGGTTATGGCGAAATTTTTCAAAAATTTAGGGTGTTAGCCAAATTTTTGAAAAATTTGAAAAGTTCTTAGAAATTGAAAAGTTGAAGAACTTAAGCCATAATGAAAATAATGAAATTTGAATTGATTTGTTAAACAACTTTCAGCTTCGTTCCTTTTTGGGGACGAAAAGTTTTAAGTGGGGAAGATTGTAATAAACCGAAAATCCGAGCCAATTTAAAATTTTTATTTTGGCAATTTTAGTGAATTTTAAATATTTAAAATGATTATTTTAAATAATTACGACGAGAAATTTATTTCAAATCGAATTCGAACGTATATATTTATATAGATCGTCGTTAGATTATAAATAATTATTTATAATTATAAAAGGAATTGAAAATGACGCGGTAGTTCGAAAATTTGATTTCAAAGTTAAAATGAATGTACAGGATCTAAAATAAACCGAATTTTAGCGAAACCCAAAATATTAGAATCTATTTGAAAATATCTTTCCAACAAATCCGAAAAATTGAAATTTCATAGCGGGAATCAAAAGTTACGTCCAGTTGAAAATTCAGAATAGTCGCTATGGAATTTTGGCCCTTAAAAATTGAAATTTTGCAAACGACCTCTGTTTTCGACGAAACCACTTTTGTTGGATCCGGGATGTTAAATTATCGCCAGATTCCAAAATTCATAATTTTCTGAATCAATATGTGAGCATGGCAAAAGAAAACGCGTTTAACCAGTTTTAGTTGATTTTAATTGACTGGAAAATGACCATTTTTCAAACGGTCTCAGAATTTGATGAAATTAGTTTTATTAGGACCGTATCGTCAATACGAAGCTAGAAATAATTTTTTGGGAATTTTTAGAGTTAATATGTGGTCCCGGTAAATTGAAATGTGCGTTCAAAATCAATATATAGATTTATATTTTGATTTTGACAGAAACTGATCGAAACGGCCGAACTGGCTCACGATACCTATCCCATTGTGTTCGGAATGGGGGTAATTACCTAGTGGCGACAGTCAGTGGGTTGGATTTGGGGTTCGTATGGAAAAGTTGCTTTATAGAATTAAAAATAAAATTAAAATAATATAATTATATATAATAACACACTCCTCCCTCACATTCTCTCTCCCCCAGTTTCAACGTCAAAACCCGATTAGAGAAAACCCGGAGCCGTCGCCTTCAGCAGCCGCCTCCGCCGCTCCATCCCACCACCGCGCTCGCGCTCCGGCCTCTGCCCCTCCGGCGACGGCGCCTCCGCCCTGACCCCCCCCTCTGATTAGCCCTTCATCTTCCGCCTCCCTCACTCCTCTCCCCCCCTCTGAACGGAAAACTCCCAATGCAGGCCAGCGCCGTCACGCAACACCACCCCCGGCCTCCGATCAACTTTGCTCCACCCCCTCCTTCGATCTCCACTTCCAATTAGAACCCAATACCCAAAACAGCCCCCAATCCGCCGCAATGTGACTCCACCACCCTCGATGCACGCCGTCCACCGCCTCTGGCCGCCGACGGTGAACCCCCTCTCGATCAAAAACAGTGAGTTTTAATTATTTAGTTACATTTCTTTGTTTTTTTAGTTTTAAATATACAAAAGGGAAGTAAAAAGAACTGATTTTTATAAAAGAAAAGAAGTGATTTTTTAGGATAAAAAGCTGAGATTTTTATCATATCGAAGCTGAGATCTTTATCATATAAAAGTTGAGATTTTTATTAGAAAAAGTTTATATTTTTATGTAGATAAAGATTATATTTTTATATGTGAAAAGATTATATCTTTATGTGAGAAAAGATTTGATTTTTATATAATCAAAGGTTTGATTTTTATATAATGTAGAAGATAAAAATATAATTTTTATATAATGTAGAAGATAAAAATATAATTTTTATGTAATGTAGAGGATAAAAATATTGTTTTTATATTAGTAAGAAGTTAAAAATATAATTTTTATGTAAGTTTGATAATAAAAATATGATTTTTATTAGATGTGAAGATTAAAAATATGATTTTTATTTATTGGGATAAAGCGATAAAAATATGATTTTTACTGTGAACAGCGGGAAAAGATGGCGATGGTATCGACTGAAATCAAAACGAAAACCGAACAGTTCAGAAGGAAAGACTGGCGGAGTGGATCCCCAAGGTGAGAACTCCTTACTTATATTTTAATTTCTAGTTGAAATATATACTAGGATGCAGACGGTGCTTAGCAGCACCCGACACCCGTCGTCCACAGACCATGGACGACTTGTGTGATTGTTTGTGTTGTGAAAATTGACTGTTGGTTGTGAAATAAAATATACATATATTCATGGGTTGAAATAAAAAATATATTCATGTGTTGAAAAAAAAATATTCATGTGTTGAAATAAAATATATATTCATGTGTTGAAATAAAATATATATTCATGTGTTGAAATAAAATATATATTCATGTGTTGAAATAAAATATATATTCATGTGTTGAAATAAAATAAATATTCATTTACAAATCGAACGATTTGTTTATGTACACCGATTTGACTAATATTTATTGAGACGATAAATTTTACACATCGCCCAACTGCACAAATAAAATCTGTGTTTGATTGTTTGAAACCCCACACGGGTGTTGGGATGAAATTTGACATACACTAATCCCAATAATTAGCTGTATGTCGATCAATTGATTGACAGGCTGTTATAAGCGTTGAATAATTATATTTGATGCTTATACAGTATAGAATGCACTCTGGGTGATGGTTGATTATTTATCGTTGCTATTATATACATGTGTTGTACGGAATCCATATAAGTAATTTTATATGGTAATTGAGTGGGTTTCATTCCAATTTAGAAAATAAATTATATTCATGTGTTGAATAAACAAAATAGTCATGTGTTGACAATACTCATGTGTTGAGAATATTCATGTGTTGAATAAAAGAAAATTCATGTGTTGAATAAAATATATATTCAAGTGTTGAATAAAAGAAAATTCATGTGTTGAAGAAAATATTCATGTGTTGAATAGAATAATGAAGTGATTGAAAAATGTAAAGCCGTGTTGATTGGATATGCGCCATTTTGACGCGAACGATATTTATATCGATTTTATTCATTTTTATAATGAATACAGAAAAGGAAGTGATTTCAAAATATAATGTTTTGAAAATATTATCATTTATAGATGAATGATATGGAATATTCAATTTTGATTAGAAATTGAATATGAAGTTGAAATCGTTTCGAAAATGAATTTAAAACGATTTATAAAATACGTTTTGAAAGGAAATCGACGAAATATATATAATATATATATTACATATATATATATAATGGCCTGAATAGAACGCGCCGCGCTGCGGCAGTTCGTGAATTTCGAACATTGACTTCGAATGGATATTATGGGAGATCCGACTGTCGGATTCTCCTAGAACCGGAACCGTTGGGTTCGTATCGAAAAGAGCTTTCTAACGAATACAAGAAATTTGAAATCTAACAGTTGGATTTGGAATTATGTCCAAATCAAATTTGGAAAAGGTCGCTGTAAGTGCAGTTCGATGGCCGTTGATGGAAATCGACTGTACGGGCCTTGATAAAATTATTAAAAATAGTAATAATTTGTGTAAAATCATAAGAAATGATTTGTGAAGAATTGGGATGAAAATTTCCATATTTGAAAAGATAAAAATAGATTTTTATCGAAATGAACTAGTTTTGAACTAGAATTATAATTCCATTTATTTTTAAAATAAATAAATTGGATTTGAAATGGTTTTGAAAATAACCAGAATTTCCAATAATTGAATAGAAATGGATTTGAATCGAAATTGTCTTTGGAATATTTCGATGTTGGATTTCGTGATTATGCAGATAATGTTATGGAAATTTGAAAGATATATTTATATCGTTATTTCCAAAACGATATTTGTTGGTCGTAGAATTTGATATTGAATATAGGCCGATATATTATCTATTCAGAGCCTTGTATTTAATATCAAATGGGATTTGGGTTTGTCGTGAATGGTGTCTTCATTAACACTGTTCTTAAACCCAGTTGAGAAAAAGATTAAATCTTTTTATTTAGATTTAATGAAGTGTACCAATTAAATGGAATTTAATTGGAATTGAATTTGAATTGATTTTTGGGTTTACCGTGAACGGTGTTTTAAATAACACTTGTTCTTTAACCTGATAATTAATGGAATGTGATTTTGGGTTTATAGTGAACCGTGTTTTAAATGACATTGGTTCTTTAACCCAGTTAAAGACAGGATATGATTTCCCAAGTTAAATAATCATTGATAGTGATTATTGGGAAGATTGAAACCAAGTGGAGTTTTAATGAATCTTTAATTAGATTGAAATAATTGGGAATGGGGTATCACCAATTTTGCTCCAGGCGATAGTTAAATCTTTAATTAGATTTGAACATGAAATGGTAATTGAATTTACCGATAACACCGTGGTGTTAGATATGATGTATTACTAGTTTTACTTCATGGGATGAATAGGTTGGGATTGGGAAATAAAATAAATGATTACTTCGGTGTGGTTCGCTAATCCCGACTAATTTGAATTGATATTCAAAGGAAGATTAAAGAATAAATTTAAAGAATTTATCTTTGATAAAATTAATGGGAACCTTTCCCAATGTATAAGAATATTTGAATAAAAGAATATTCTGAATTGGAAAGAGGCGTATGTTGTGTTTGTGTAACACTTGTTTATTATATACGCGAGTTATTCAGAAAGACCGGGTTTATCCCATTCTGAATAACTGATTCGACGATGAGTCGAAGATGAAGACAGTGGTTGAAGACTGGAGGTCTTCACGTCGTTTGGATAATTACTGATGATCTTGATTGGGCCGTACACCCAAGAGGAGGGAATCAGTTGGTGATCGTCCAGACGTACTTGGAGATCGATGAATATGCGAGGTACAAGGTGCCTCCGATTTCGTGCAGACCCATAACGGACTTGTAAATGGATTGTGTGTCTGACATTGGATATCATTATGTGTGATTGATGGATATCGGTTGCATGGAGTGGTTTGCCTGTGTGGCATGCTAAGATGCAAATGATCAAGGCTTCTGTTGAAAAGCAGAGTCTTGTGGTTGATGATCAAAGCACAGCCTGTGTGGCACAGCTTTGTGTAGCATTAATTCGCGAGCCTCACACCCTATTGTGAACTAGAAACGGGAGAGGACTTCAGGGAGGGCATGCGTTTCCTTCTAGCTAGAACTGGCGTCAGTGGTTTTACACGTCCTGACGAGTTTGACTTATGTGTTTGTTGGAATGCAAGGCGCCCCGGATATATCAGTGACTCTGTGGAGCCGATGGAGTCATTTGGCTCATTTACGCCACAAAGGGCGGGGAAACGCAGTGTCTAGGGTTTAAGTTTAAACCACATCGGTGGACCAACCCTGATGATCCAAGGGCTCACCTGTGTCTGGGTCCTGAGACATGGGCTAGATTGTCTCGAATCGGTAGAGGACTATCTTTTGTCTCGGTTCACAGATGGAAACCCAACTTCCAATACGTGACTTTGCGGTTTTGATTGTAAAACCTATATATGGCGACATAGTGGTATGGGGCACTTATGCCGTCTATGATTGATACTTATGATTGAAATTGTTTTGACACTATACACTTATAGTAATAATAAAACATGAAATTTAGCGTATTAAGCATGCTTTGGCTATTATAAGGTAAAACCCTATCTTGCGGCTTGTGTTGCATTGTGTGATGGGACCTGGGTCTTATAATAGCTTCATTGTTCTTTATTTTAGCATTGCGCTGTTGTTTTAAGCACTGGAATTCTTGGGAGGAAACCCGTTCCATGTTATATGGCGTGGTCCCTTGATTTACCTAACATTAAAATAAAGATTAATAACTGTTTTAGTTCTCACACCAGTCCCATGACTGACCTGGAGTTTATTGTTTTAACCTAAACTCTAGGTGCCCTTATTTTGACACGGGAAGCTAGTAGTTTTGGTTTTGCAGATGTATATTCACAGGATCCTGATTTACAGCTGGAATAATATCCGGAAAGCTCTATATCTATATATCTTCTCCTAGTTGTGTATTGTATTTTTTTCCGCTGCTATGTAGTGTATTGTAATCTCTGGTATTTATCGAATGTGTAATATTTATTCATACTCTGTATATTCTTGTATGCTGATGAAATTGTTGTAATAAGCAATGAAATGTTCTTCTGTTTGCGTTCTGGTTTTTCGTGTTCTCAAAGCAATCAGGAGTTTCGAACGGTCCTGGTTGGTTTAGCGATCGATTCGGATCGAGCGAAATTCCTTATCTTTACATAAACTATGCTCAATTTTAGTTCTCATTCCTATATTATGTAATATATGTCAGTTTAAATGACTGTATTGATTAATTGTCATCGAAAACTCATACAAATAGGACTGTTTGGAACATCCTACAAATTTAAGCTGTTATATTTTTTGTTTTGCACCAAAGATTTATTTACTAAAACTATAAGTTCATTCGAAAATTATTGTGGCCTTTTTTTTATTTTGCTGAAGTTTACTCTTTTTTTATATCATGTATTATGTTAATCAAAGAAATAAAAGCTAATTATCAATGATTTTTCTTTTGTATACTTTGTGTTGTTAAAGTGGTAGGTGCATAAATGTGAACATTGTTCTCATCAGAATGCCATTTTTTAATCTTTATGGTAATTGTCATATTTACAAAAAATGGTAAGCAAGTTATTTTCCAGTATAACATTCCCTTTTCACCGTAAATACTTTCCATATTTACTTTCTTCATATATACACATAAAACCATAAACAAACAAGATAAAGAATATGTCATGCATTCAAATATGTATTTCTACAGCAAACCTTCACCCACTTGACCTCTTTCAAACGTTGATTTGCAGTCCCACCACCTACTGTGTGTGCTGGAATACATACCAGATTAATGCCAATACACTACATTGTACATAGGTGGGTACTGAAACTGAAAAATGTAAATTTAGTTCATGTTATGTTGTGTACCTTCATCCACAGTATCATATTGACGGAGCACATGTGGGGACTAAAGTTAAAGTTGCTGCTTCCATTACTGTTATGCTTGCTTTTTGCAATGGTGACCAGACTATTTTTTAACCTAAAAGCGTTAGCAGTAAAGATAATATTATATCACAAATGAAGAGTTGACAATCCTTTTGATGTTTTTGGATCTTGCACAGAATTTTATTTTTGTATTTTTATATGAAGCTTAAAGTCTTTATATTCATCTAGCCTTCAACAAAAAAAATTCAGCTTTTTGTTGGTCTAATTTGCCAAAGAACTTTTACTTCACACCTGATTGGAGACTTTTTCCTAATGTATTTGAAGGTTTGATTTATTGTGTGACATGTATGATATGAAAGAGATAAGTCACTTAATTCAGTGCTTATGTATAGGCCTGTAAAACACAACGCAAAATTATGGTTTAAAAGTTTTTTGGCAGCTTCTCTGGACCATACAAAGCGAGAGATTGGAAAGGCAAGATGACATAGTAAGACACGAATACTTGAGCTCCCAACTGACAGATATATGGAACAATAACCTATGTGTGTTTCTTCTTTAATGTGAAGCTAGCTATTCATCCGTTATCATATATTGTTTTTTTTATGTATGCACATTCAAATATGTTTACTTCTCCTCTAATGGGAAGTTTATATGAGAGCGGCTTCAATTGACTTGTTATTTATATTTTCCAACAAATCTAATTTTGTTGAAGCTGATTTTATTTTGTCAACAATATTAATTAGGCATTATATATGATTATTGCATGGTTTATAAGATTAATTTTTTCACTTTAGTTTTAGAATAATTGTTATGAGCAGTTATTTTTTCAATCATAGTTCCAACATATCTTTCGTTGTTTAGAAAGATTTATGTAAGACATATTTAATGCACACCGATATTCATACTCTTGCTTATATAGTAACGTTGGTATTTTCTTATAAGAGGATATTTACTATTTGATTTGCAAATAGACGTATTTAATGCACACTGATATTTATACTGTTGCACGTTGCATGTTATGGTGCCACCATACACCATCTTGAACTATGCTGACTTTTTAACTACTATAGTTTTTTTATCTCCATCTTAAGAATGCTATTTTTTTTACTACTTACTGCTCTTTTGTTTCAATCATTTTGGTTGGTAACTACTGTTCACTTTGTTATGGTGTGGTTAATTTTGAATGACATAACCTTTTATTTCTATGCATATGCTTTTTTCAATTCCGTACTCATATTTCTATGCTCACTGTGTTCAGTCAATGCAAATTAACACACACATGGTTGTTTAATTCATCATTTCATATATACAACTTTTCATCAATTGAATAGAGATACATGAAATTTGACACAGTTTACACATGTCCAAACTGTCGCCACTAGCTATACATGAATCATTTACTTACTGGAAAATTTAATGTCTACGGTTGAATCCTAACAAATACATGTATCATTTACATTATATTTTTTCACTACCATACAACACGTTCTCATACCTTATTCATAAATGCAAACTACAACACTTGAAAGTTTATGCTTCCGTGCATCGCATGGGTTTCCACTCGTATATATATAATATTATATATATATATCGAATTCCATTTAAATCGTATTTTATAAATCGTTTATAAATTCATTTAAAAAGATTTCAACTTCATTTCAATTTTCAAATCAAAATTGAGTATTTCTTAATAAATTCCTTTTAAATTCATTTTAAAACGATTTCTACTCCATTTCAAAATTTCAAATCAAAATTGAATATTTCTTAATAAATTCGTTTTAAATTCATTTTAAAACGATTTTTACTTCATTTCAATTTTCAAATAAAATTGAATATTTCTTATCATTATAATATTAAAAAGATAATATTTTCAAAATATCTGATTTTGATTATTCACTGGATATTATTTAAAAATAATCGCTAATTCTGAACTGGAATCAGGCTCAATCAATTACCAAATAATTTCAGTTATATGGATTTCATACATCGCATGTATACAACGATAATGATAAGCAATCATAAAAAAAAAATCATACAACATCCAGAGTTCATTTTACCACCGTATAAGCATTAAAATAAATAATAACGCTTATATAGTCTGTCAACTCATCGATTGACATACAACTAAACAATTGGGATTAGTGTATGTCAAATATCATCCCAATACTTGTGTGGGGTTTCAACCAACAAATACTGTTTATTATTTGTTTAGTTGGGTGATGTGTAAAATTTATCGTCCCAATCAATATCAGTTAAATGGGTGTACATAAGCGAGCCATCCAGCTTGTAAATGAATATTTATTTCAATTTATCTTCATGATAATTTTTTCATATATTTTATACAAATAATTTTATATATACAACAATATCAATCCATGACAATCCCAATCACAATCCAAACAAACAATCAACCATGGTTTGTATAGAAAAATAGTGTCAGGGGCTACTAAGCCCCGTCTGCACCCTATAATATAATAATTGTAAAATAATGTGAGTGAGAAGGTATTCTTGCCATTGGTTTCCACTCCGTCATTCTTTATTGGAAGGTTTGAATTTGGATTTGCCTCCAATCAGTTCCATCGCGTAGTGTTCTTTACCGTGATTCCAACGCAACCTGTTTCACGCAGTTTATAATAAAAATCACATTTTTAAACAATGATGTATATATTTTAAAAATCATATTTTTAAACTGTCCTTATATATAAAAATCGTATTTTTATAATATGGTATATGTATATAAAAATCATATATTTATAATATGGTATATGTATATAAAAATCATATTTTTGTATTTTTAAAACCATGCTATTTTTATTTTAAAAATCCTTGCCATTTATATTTTAAAAATCATATTTTTATAATGCTGTTTATATAATAAAAATCATATTTTTATAATGCTATTTATATAATAAAAATCATATTTTTGTAATGCTATTTATATAATAAAAATCATATTTTTATTTAAAACTATTATATACAATTCATATTTTTAAACTATGTTATTTACTTTTAAAAGATTGCTATTTATAATTTAAAACAATGTTATTTATAATTAAAAAACAATGCTTTACACATAAAATTGCTGATTTTAAAACAATATATATATATATATATATAATTTTTGATTTTTTTAAAACAATTTGATTTCATATTAAAAAAAATCTGAAAATAAAACAATTCGATTTTATCCACCTTTTCACTGTATCGTTCCAGGCAAATATGCTGCCTCGTCGAACCCAAACCCTCGATTTGAAAGGGGCATACGACTAAACGATCTCTAGCCATTTGAAGGCTTCATTGCAAAATAGCAGTGATTTAAAAGGGTAGATAGAGATGTTGTTGAAGTCTTTGGGTTCGAATCCACTGTCCAAACCGCATCGGAGCAAAAGAAAAAGAGGACGGGGACTCGTGATGGTTCGATGCAAAGCTACGATTTTTTTAGGAACGAGGCGTCAGATCTAAAATTGTAGATCTGAAATAGAAGGGGGGTGAGACATGATACATGTATTTATTAGTGAGAAGAGGAAAAGTGGTGGGGAGAAAATTGGAGAAACAGGGTGGAAATTGGAAATGTGTATAATGAATGGACATTAAAACATTCCTCCTTTTAACGTTTCATTTGTTTTTTCTTCTTTAATGTGCACAAGATATAAAAGGAAATATATAAGAGAGAAAAAATCGACGGCTACAGGAAAACAAAGGAATAGGAAAGTGAGAATATGTAAGCACTTGTTTGCATGTAACACATGCATGGAAATAAATGGACAAAAGAAGGAATGTTCGCATGTATTATGTATGCATGCCATTGAAATTATAAAAGGTAAAATGAACCGTCATGGCTCATGGGAGTGAAGCAACGCATGCACTATTCTATTATTATTATTATATTACTTTTGTTGAATGAATAATATAGGAAGGCATTAAACGTGAAATGAAATAATCAGAATATAAACTAAAGATAATAGGTTATAAATGGGAAAGGGAAACAAAAAAATGAGACAGATGAGAAAGTAATGACAGGTGGAAGTTTAATAGGAATGATACATGAAATGAGAAAGAAAAGATAATTGGAATATAAATCAAATAAATGGGGGACCAATAATTAATATCCTTAACCACTATATACAAATTTATACTCATTTATTTTTTTATATATTCTTTTCATATAAACATAACATATGTTTCTCTTTTTAAAACCATCGAATATATTTATTTTCAATTTTTCTACTAGAAAATTCCAATTAATTCCAACATTAAATTCTAAAATAGATTACAATTACTAGGATGATAATAAAAGGTTGTATTCTAATTATACTAATTCAAACATATTTCAAAATTATGATATACAAATAATAGGTATGAATTTCTAACATAATAAACGTTTCATTATTACTGCAACCAACATATCTAAAATACATATCTGTATTGTTAAAATTTGCTGTGTTAAGTGTTACATTTTTTATCCTAATTTAACCAATGTCATTAATAGGATTCCAAGTATGTATTTATTTTGGAAAATTTCCCTTTATTTGATTACTCAGAAATAAGGTAAAAGTTAGGAAATTTGTGCGTTGATTAAATAAAAGCTTATTTTTTTTTTCAAAATTGAAGGTAACAATTCACTGCTAAAGAGGGAAACATATAAGTTCGAACACATGCAGACAAATTAAAAGTCCACTGAGCAATTAAAAAGGTAATTTAGTATTTATTTCTGATTCTAGAAAATTTTCTTTTGTTATACTTTGCTGAACATTAGGATTGTACATTTACTTATTTAAACATTGTTAAATACCATATCTACTTAGTGTTTTATTCAATGATAGCATTATGAAAATTTTACTAAGGAATATGTAGTTTGACAATTGATCCAATTTATTTAAATTAGACTAAACACATGCAATTCAAATCCAAAATTAAATTTTTTAATTTTAATCCAACGCCCCATATTTTATGATAATATAATAATTAAATAATGCATGTATATATATATATACACAGACATAAATTTATATATGAAGAATAAAATAAAGATTAATGCAAATAAAAAAATGCAAAGCATGCATTAAAAGAAAGAAAGGATTGGTTGCATGCAATGTAAATATGTTGCATGCACTAATTTACAAATGTTATGCGTTAATATTAAAAGAGAAATAAAAGAAAAAGATTTATTCAATGGTTTAAATGAGACAATGTAACAAATATGAAAAAGAGGAATAAGAAGTGAACAATAACTACCATTGTTCTAAGCCTTGTTAACAATATCCTTACTAGCCCAGTTGGTTAGAGCATGTGACTTGCATACAAGAGGTACAGAGTTTGATCCCCGCTGTCGTCATATTTTTGTTTTAAGAGAACAACTAAAATGACACATGTTTATGAGAGAAAATATGTATAAACGCACATATAAGGAAAAATATATGTATAAGGAAGTAAAGAATATATATACATATATATGAGAATATATATGTATATATATGATAAAGTTCAAGATAAGGCTGCAATTAAAGAAAAATGGCAAGAATAAAATAACGGTGCAACGCCTTTTGAATTTTGAAAACGAAACGAAAGTTGTGCATATATATATATATACACGTAAAATGGTCATTAAAATATTTGTATATGCATAACAAGATTACATGTGAATATAATAGTTAAATAAATTCCAGAAATTCAAACATTCGAAATTCAAACTTCTGTGCCAAAACAGCTCGCGGGACCCATAGGGGGGTCGACACCGCCCAGATCCAGCCAGATTCATTGATGAATCTGGACTATTTTCTTAACGACGTTCAGTGCTGACTCAGCACTGCATGTACGATAAGATCATGAACACCTATAAATAGGCTAGCAGATCCTATCCTAAACCTCACATTCTCTGAGACAACGTCTAAGCTTTGCCATTCTTCCTCCTCCTTAATTCTCTTTAGAAAAATAAGATAATTAATTTAGGAAAATTCTAAATCAAGATTTGGAGGAAAATAATGAATATTAATAAGAAGGTGTTCAGAATCATATACGAAGTAAGTTAAGTTCTTAGATCTGGTCTATTCAATTGTCTTCCTCTTTCTTCCCTTTTTCTTTTAGTAAGAATTGTGGATCCATGATTGTTAGGTTCTAAATCCAGTTAGGGGAAACCATGGAATGCTAGATCTGGACCAAGTTCAGGAATTGAAAAGCAATTTAGGTGAGTGGATTTAAGTTATATCATTTTTGACAATGATATATTATCGTTTGACATTCCCCGTTAACCTGCAATGAAAATCTGCTATAATGATTAAAAGTGTTGAAATGCTAATATGACATGTTGAGATATTAATATGTTAAAATATTAATATGTTAGAAATTCATATGTTGAAATGTTTAATGTGCTATAATGTTCATATGCTGAAACCTAAACTTGTTAATATATGTGTAGCGATTACCGTTTTTCTAATTTCATGTTAACTTTTGACATTTGTGTACTTGAACCCTTAATTGTAGAAATTGGAATCATTACATGTTAAATTAGAATAATTACAGGATTTGACGATCACATGTTAATCTGAGATGAAATTAATTATATGTTAGAAAGAACATATGACATAAAATAGGCATAATATGATGACATGTAAAATAGGTTGCAGTAAAAATGTGGAAAGAATCATATGCCTAAATTCACAGTAAATAGAAAACTGTAACGCACCTAGACACGAAGTTAAATTCAACTTATGGTAGAAGTCTGCCCGGAACCGCCCAGCAAATCCAGTGTCCACAAGTTGTTAATTTAATATGATGGGTCTAGTGCATTAATAAAACATGTAACGATGCTAAGACGGTTAAGTCAACTTGTGGAAGAAGTCTGCCCAGAACCGCCCGGCAAATCCAGCATCCACAAACGGTAGGCTTAATGTGAGAGGTCTAGTACATAAGCATATATATAAATATATGAATATAAAGGATAGAAATTAATGGCACTAGTTGTGATTGATGGAAATGAATGGAAATGAATAAGAAAATTAATGAAAGATAATTACAACAGTAAAAGAAGTGAATGAACGAGGAATGATAATAACATATTATAATTAATTACATCAATAAGAATGTTATATAATAGGTAGACTTGTCCTAAGGACAAGTGAAGATTATAACTTAGGTTATATTAAATTAGTAAGAAAATGAGATAACTTGTGTAAAGAGATAAGTGGTACTTAATTGTAAATTAAGTAATCAATAAATGTAGAAACATGAAACTAGGTGTTTGTAATAAGTTGAGAAAAAGGGGAAAATTTATGAAATGCAAGAAGTTGTACTTAATTATAAATTACGTAATCTGTAAACTTGGAAATCTGAAATCCGCTGATAAGAATAACATGTTAAGGCTTGTCCTAGGGACAAGTGGAAATTATAACATAAGTTATATTTATTAAAAGGGAACTTATTAGTAAACCTTAGTTAAGAGAACTAAGTTATTAAGTAAACAATGATAAGTTGTAGTGACAGTATAAGATGGAATTATGATTAAATAAGAAAGAATGAGGCAAACTTATGAAATGAAATAAGTTATATTTAATCATAAATAACGATTGACATGTTAAACAGAAAACATGTGAATTGTGATGTACTTAATTACATATTAAGTAGAACATGTTATGGTAACTATGAAATCAAACAAGAATATAAAGGGATTGTGGATTACAGACCTTGGATCACAATCTAGAGAGTAAATGTTGTGGGCTTATTAATACGCTTAAATGGGTTAAATTATAAGACCGAAATTTATAAGCAAGAGGAACTTGGTAACTTGAATAAGAAGTCAATGTGAATGGGAATAACCAAGTTAAATGGAAACTTGACGAGGTAAAGCAAGAACATAAAAGAACGTTTAAACATAGGGTCTAATAACCTATAAAAGTGAGGCGCTTGGACCAGTCCGCACGTTTTAGGGTGAATAACCCAACAGGGTAGATCATCGTGGTGTCATCAGGCATGAGGGGAGCACAATTTATCTGATTATTCTGTCGGCTCCGAAGGACTGGAAGGGGAAGCATGCGGCTTCCTAAGATACGTAAGGCGCTCCTGGTAGTCCTCTGTGCAGTGGCAGATGTTTAGGATGTGCTCGCAGAGGTTGGGTTTGCGCGTTACTAACAAGTGGGTGGGCGTTAACTACAAAAGTAGCTTTGCAGTCAGAATGCTGTGACGAGGTGACACTAGGGTGATTCGGCGATCACCTCACTAGGAGACGAGGTCAGGACCAACAAGGATAGTAGATCGTCGAGTACCTGTCATCGGCAGCCAGTAGGACGCAAAAAGACTAGAGCTAAACCCAAGATGCCATTCACCTTCACTATCGAGGTACAATGGTTGCGGGGAGACGCCAACTGGATGTTTAGATTGTTTGTTAGGGGCAAGTCGCTTAGCTCTTGTAGTCTTTACTAGTTGAGGGAGGGGCCGAGGTGGGGCCATAGCCACCATGAAAAACAGACTCTAGGCATATCTGTATTTTGAGGCCCTTAAAGTCGGGCATGTGCAGACATGGAATAGCTCCTGACCTAGTTTCGTGTTTCTTGTATAGCCCTACCACAGAACTCGGTGCACGTTAGAGGTTATGTGTTGGTTAGGCATCAAATACGATTGACAATACGTACGTGGAAAAGTCTAGATACATGCATGTCTGCTCTGGGTGTTGTATCATAGACTTGAGGGCATTACTCTATGATGGAATCTGATTCGATCGAAGATGGCAGTCCGTACGCTTACATAGCATAGTAATGACAGATATATGCAGAACATAACATTGTTATGTAGAGATCCATACGTCACTCCGGCGTAGGATGAGCGATTGCGTTCATTTCTATGGCATTACGGTGGAGACCATGCAAGTGGGGTACTATGGGGTGTACCTCAATATTAGGGGGGTGGGGGGAGGAGGGAGGGGGTTAGCTACATATATATTGTATTAGGTTAATCCACTGGGAAGTAAATGGATATGATGTATGTGTAAGCCTTGAGTGTTGTTAACCCAAGTAACTTAATAAATAAGAAAATGTGATTGAAAGGTATATGTAGGATTATCCAAAGTGTATAGTTTAAATCCAGTCACCAGAACTTGTGTTCTGACCCCCTCCTCATAACATACTCGCAGGTTAGATTTATGACAGAGATATGATTGGTTTGGATACTGGTTAGGCAGTATTATTACTATGGTAAGGCTGTACTTTGATTATATTATACTTTATCCATTCCGCTATGAGATATTTTCTAAGCTCTGATATATTTTATATCTCTGTCTTTTCTGCAGGATACCGGAGCAACCAACACAGGTTTCAATGGATTAGAATTTTGAAAACAAATTCGGTCTATCGGAATTCGGGTTGTTACATCCGGTATCAGAGCTTAGGTTTAGGATTCCTGTATAGATAATGAGTTAACATATTTGTATTTTTAAAAATATAAATATATTATATATATACCTAGATCCATAGAGGAACCCACTAAATAGAAAGAATATAATGTGGTAAGAGATGGGATGTTTGTTTTGTACACTAAAGGAATGAATATGGAAATTTGAGACCCTTAGGAAATTTGGGTGGGAAGTGTACAATATATTTTGAAATAGAGAAAAGCGGATCCCATATGTTGATACTTCATATTAGCGGGCTTGGCAGTAAAACCTTATAAATTAGAAAAGGTTAAAAAGAGAAGAATGGATTAGGAATATATACATAGTTGAGAGAATTGACTTTGTGGGAGCGTCTAGGAAAGCCTAGTTAAAATTGGAAACCCGCTTTGAGTCTAAACCCATTGTTAACTTTTAAGAACTTGAAGTTATAAAAGCTTTTAGGAGATGGTTTATGGTGTTTTCAAGTTTTAATCTTAAAAGCTATAGTTTTAAAATATGTAAAGAAGTACATATTGGGTTTTGAAATAAAATGGGGTATATTTTGTAAATAGTGATTTCTTGTGAAAATTTTGTTTAAAATAAAATTCTCTTAATAAAAAGGTGCATATTACAGAGCATGTATAGCTCGCTAGTTTTCTTGTTATATTGCATGAAAGGATTAAAAAGCAAAACTTAGAAAGTATCGCATTTTGCTAAAATTCTCAGTAAAGAAAGGTTTGAAATCTCTATTCTTTTTAACAATCATTTGTGATAAATTGTTTTAACAAGAGAATTTTGTTGGAAAAGTTAAGTTGTAGAAATTAAGAATAGAGTAGATGTTTGCACCTTGTAGTAAGAAGTTGAACCGACCTTATAGGCAAGAACAAGCCATAAAACCGATTGAGAAATAGTTGTCCTTATCTACTCCAGTTTTTGTGATTTGAAAAAAAATGATTTACATTTTTTTTAAATGACATGTTTTATGGTTTGGCGAAAGTAAGTTTTCATGAGGAAAATAAAGTTTTGACACTTTTAAATTTTTGGAAGAAAATTTAAATGAAAAGGGCCAAACCGTGTTTTAAGAGTATGGAGTAGGTAAGGATTAGTGCCTAGGGAAGACGGGAAAAGTTTTGAGGTTATGAAGAAAATAGCGAGAATTATTTCTGAATAATAGTAAGTTCCCGTAGAATGCGTGAGCATTGAAAAGCCTAGGATGTTGCTTGAAATAATTGTTGGTACACAGCTAGGACTAGTAGTGACTACTAGATTGTGACAACTCGGATTTTCAGAACCAATTTAAAATTTTTATTTTAGCTATTTTAATGGATTTTGGATATTTAAAATGATTTATTTTAAATAATAACGACTTAAAATTTATTTTAATCGAAGTTAGAACGTATAAATTTATTTTAATTATAAAATGAGCCTAGAATGGCGCGGTAGTTTGAAAATTCGATTTTAAATTTCAATTGAATGTACAGGATTCAAAATAAACCGGATTTCAGTAAAACCAGAAATATTTGCATCTTTTAATGATATCTTTCTAACGAAGTTAAGAAACTGAGATTTCATAATATAAATTGAAAGTTATGTCCAATGTAAAATTCAGAAGAGATTTTAAATTTTCCGTTGGCAACTTGGTGTTTGTCAAGATTTCTCCGCTAAAGAGCATGATTCGATTTGGTAGGAGAGGGAAGTTAGCACCAAATTTCTTGGTCCATTCCCAGTTCTCGAACAAGTTGGGAATTTAGCGTATAAGGTTGGATTACCTGACAAGATGGCAGGAGTTCAAAATGTATTTCATGTTTCCCAGTTAAGGAAGTTCGTACACGACCCTGATATGACTATTTCACCGGATCAGTTGGATGACATCGAAGTAGAACCCGATGCAGTTGGGAACCGCAGGCAGATCCGTATTGTCGAGTACGATACAAAGCAACTTCAAAGGAAGACGGTGCAACTAGTCAAGGTCCAGTGGGGTGATAACGAGAATGACTGTACATGGGAAACAAAAGAGAGTATAAGGAAGTTGTATTCAGAACTCTTTACCTGGTAAGATTTTAATGACCATTTAGTTATCCCCTTGTTAGTAAACCGCATGCTAGGATAGGCTTGCCATATTGTTATGTATGTTTGGTTGTTTGTAAATGGTTGATAGGCATGTGGGATCGATTGTTGTTTTCTTAGTTACGGAATTTCGGGGGCGAAATTTCTTAAAGGGGAGGGGGGGGGGGGAGTGTAACGACCCAATTCTATGCATCGGAGGATCGTAGAATATTTATTTCATTTTCATACGAGGTCATATAGTCGTGCAACTTTGGGGTATGACTATTGGGGTCATTTCCCATGTTCACGATTTTTACCGATTTTTATTTGACCGTTTTACCCCTAGCGAATCTTGTTTTGCCTATAACTTTTGATTGATATGGAGTTTTGACCTGAAACCGCTTCCATTTGATTCAAATGATGGTTTACCTTTCTGTAGAGTGGTCACATGTGTCAAACGGACTTACCGTTTGGGAGATATGGCTGAAATAAAGTTTGGAAGGTGAAAAACAGCTTAACCAGGCCTAATCAGAGTGATTAGCAGCTAGGCCCATAACCCATTTCGGGATTAGGGTTATGAGAGGGCTGATAGAGTTAGGGAATTCAGTTTTTATTCATTTTTATAGTCGCCACTTACCTCTCTTTAACCCTAACAATGGCCTCCACCTTCTAAATTCATCCCAAACCGCTTTCTAATTGCGTATTAGCTTAATCTACACCAAATCAAGGAAGATTAGTGCCAAATCAGATTTGGAGTTGTTGCGTTGCATTGGAAAATGCCCCAAAACAGTAGAGTTTCAGATCTAAAGTTTTATTTGTGGCTAAGGTGAGTGATTTGCATTGTTTATCACTAGTTACAACTAATTAGGGGTGATTAGAGTTAATTAGCGAAATTATGCATGTTAAAATTCTGGGAAAATATGTAAAAAATCTTAAATATTATTTTAGGAATCTGATGAGAATTTGGGTTAATTTGGACATGTTTTGCTAATCCTATCATTAGTTATGGACAAATATGATTAAGGAGAAAATCATGGGTTTAGGGTATGTTTGATCCATATTGACATGAGTATTCATCGTTATGGTGTTTATGGTTAATTATACATGTTGCTATGATTGTTTGGTATGATTTGTGATTGCTTAGAATAGTTAAAATGGTCGAAAACGTCGTCGTGTGGCGTAAACAGTTATAGGAAACAGTGCAGGAAGAGGGGATTGGATCGGGTCCCGAACCCGCTCGTGGAGCACCTCACGATCCGCCCCATCTCCCCAAACCAACCCGTTCATGACCCCGAACCGAACAGATCGTGTCCACCCTATAATGATCCACTCTAGTATCCGAACCGACCTGCTCGTGACGCATGTGTTTCGAGCCGATTCGAAAGACATCCATGAGCCGGACTGATGGAGAGACGCGACCGAATCGGAATGCCTCGAGTCACTTCGAGGGGAGCACCACGCGTCGAAGCCATCTCAAGGACCACGACCGAACCGATCCGACCAAGAAGATAGTCACGAGCCACCTTTTCTTGAGCTACACAAAGAGATCTAGATGGAGGAAGAAGACGAGCCGAACCCAAGGGTCACGAACCGAGGAGAAGACTAGAACCCGAGATGCAAAGGTAGCCCAAATCAGAAGTAGAATTCAGGATCCAGATGGGAACCAATGAGTTGACTTCATGAGCTGGACTTTGATGCGGGACGTGTGAAAGGGGGTTATCGGTGTCTATAGCTTTGACTCACGACTGAGAGACAAATACTGGCTATGGATGAGTGTAGTGGAGTTGTCATGACTCCATGGGGCAAAGTGATCGTAGCAGGGCTATGAGCCAGTGCAGTGGAGTTGTCATGACTCCATGGGGAAGAGTGGAAATAGCAAAGTATTAGTGGTTACGGATTAGTGCAGTGGAGCCGTCATGACTCCATGGGGCAGAGTGATCGTAACGAAGGATTGGGTGATCAAAATGGTGGATATCGTATACTTTATGCACTGAGTGAGAGATGTGAGGATGATTGCTATGTTTGATGTTTGCTATCACCATGACATGCACACCTACTCCCCATTACTTTCACACCAAGTGTTAGTGTCATCTTAGAGTATTGTACATCCTATTGTGCTAACTCTTTGGTTGCAGGTCCAAGTTCAGGTATGGTTATGTATACATGTTATTGTTCTTGTTTTTCTGCTTATCGCTCATACCAGACTTTTGTCTGACCCAGAGTTTTATGTCTCTTCTTATTACTCTGGGTGCTCCTAAATGAGCAGACTAGAGACAGGTTAGTTGGTTATGCACGAGTAGCTGTCCGGTGACGAGCAGGAGGCTTACACATATTGTTCCCATATATTCTTCCTGTGTTGTTGCTGGTCACTACTTTGGGTATTAGTAGTGTACCTTCCTACTTTGTTTTAGAGACAGTTTTAAAAGTTATAATAATGATGGTTTAGATCATAAGTTGTATTTTGAATCTTTCTGCTGCTATGATGGTTTAGTTTTCGGCTTATGCACTGTTTCACCTGTTTTATATCAAGTTATGTTATTATTATATTTTGTTCCATGCCCTGTGAGATATACTACATTTTCAAATTCCTTCCCTTTTCCTTTCTCTTCATGACCATCCCGTGCTGGTTGGATGTCGGCACAACGAGTTTTATTGGATATGTTGGCTTGAAACACCCTGCCTCCGTTAAGGTCACTCACAAAGGGAATGCCTTAACTTCGGCTGAGCATTTTAGGTAAAAGATGTAGAAAATTACAAGACAGACAAATAAAGAAGTGGAAAATAAAGTCATTTTATAAACAATGTGGTTTAGTCAAACTTTTACAACAGTTGTCTCAATCATACTTCAAAGTAATACATAGAACTTCTGTCTTGATTCAAAAACTTCCAAGTATAAAAGAAGCATAAAAATAACAATGATATTCCCCAATAAAGCATGAACCCGCCATAGCAGTGGAAGAGAGAGAGTCCAAAACAATACATCGACTATCTCCGTCCTTGGAAAGAAAACAGAGCTTAAGTGGTAACATTTCCTCCCTGCGAACCTAGGGGGGGGGGGACGGAAGAAAAGAGGTGAAACAAACTAGGTCAGACATAAGTCTGGTAAGTCCAGTGACTTTCAGCATATAAACAGGCAAAAGCATCATGACATGAATAAACTGAATATAAGACAATACCGTGAGAACAAGGATAACATAAGATTAGCATAAGATATGACAGGGCAAGATAAACTAAATACGCTTCTACTCTTTCTCTGCTTCACTACTACCTTATTATTCTGATTTCTATATCTCTGCACCACCTAACTAGTGTCCCAACTAGTAATCTGTATAAAACGATCATATGAAAATGTGATCCCAATCCCTGCAATTGTGTTAGCCTTCAGGTGTACATCTAGTATGAGGATCTTACCTCAATCAGCCTAATTGCCATGAAGATGTTAGATGTACCCTTACTACCCTATTGATAGGCTCCCTACTTATATTAATGTTCCATGTGTCTTTGTCAATAGGCCCTCTCTTACGTGTAGATACCCTGTGCTGGTCCCACCATAAGGTGTATCAATCCCTATGATAGTGACCCAACACGATTCAAGATGCACAGTGTATAACTACTGGCACTCAGAGCTTGCTTTTTCCCACTCCGGAGTACGTGCACGCCCGTAATCCATCGGAACCTACACTGACGTACCCCTGCCGTTATTTTGACCGCTTATAATCATCCCAGTAATCGTGCCCCACCCTGCCTACTTATAGGGTACCTTGATACATCTTTGTGGGTTACTGCTGAAATGGGTCTCCGTTACTAGGGTTTCTTACTGGTTAAGTTTGTGGGCCTATGTTTACTAATATTACCCACCAACTCGATATGTACTTAACCCTCCCATACATTATGTCATATTGGTTAAGTGTTGTCCATTCATGTTAACTTTACCCACCTACTCATCATGTCATGTTGGTTAAGTGTTTCCTATTAACTTAACCCCGTCCATTCATCAGGTTATATTGGTTAAGTATTTCCCATTAACTTAACCCCATTCGTTCATCAAGTTACATTGGTTAAGTGTTTCTTATTAACTTAACCCCACACGTTCATCATGCTGTATTGGTTAAGTGTCATCAATCATTTCAAGTTAACTTAACCTACCCACTTGTCATGTTACACCGGTTAAGTGTTGCCTTCTTGTGTTAACTTAACCCTTCCACGCATCCTGTTATATTGGTTAAGTGTTGTTTTCTTGTTTTAACTTAACCCCACCCATTCATCATGTCATATTGGTTAAGTTTAACTTAACCCTACTCACTTGTCTAATTAACATGTTATAACGGTTAAGTGTTCTAAATTTACTTAACCTCACCTTCTTATCTAATTAACATGTTATAATGGTTAAGGGTTGCCTTAGTTAACTTAAATTATAACGGTTAAGTGTTTCCTTAGTTAACTTAACCCTACCATTCTTAACATGTCTTGTTCATTAGCATTAATTGATTTATTAATGCACCAACCTCTCACATTAGATCTATGTTGTTGCGGTTACTGGATGTGCCGGACGGTTCCAGGCAGTTTACACCACAACTCAATCTAACCTCGGGTTTTTCTTGGGCATGATGCACTAACCTCTCACATTAGATAGGTGCTGTTGCGGTTACTGGATGTGCCAGGCGGTTCCGGGCAGTTTTACACCGCAACTCAATCTAACCTCGGGTTAGGCATGTTTATCTTTTAGCATATTTACCATACATGTCCAAGTCTAGATTTTATATGCTAATCATCCCAAATTCACAAAACTAGTCATGTTCCAATTCTCAAGTTATACCCCAACAAAGTTGATTTGCAAGTTATTCTTCACAAATTCAAATTCAAGTTATTACTCAAAATAGGTTACACCCAATTTTCCCAAATTTGCATTAATAGTCATGCCCCAAAAATCTCAATATAACGCATGCCCTAATGTTTAGTCATATTGTACCGTACAAAATATTCTCCAAAAACCCCCAATCATGATTCATAGTATAAACTATGCCAAATTATAGCCTTTAATTACAGTGCATGCCAATTACCCAATTTTAGGCGTGTTCGCATTCAACAGTTATCCCTATCTTACTATAGGTTTTCATGCCTAAGCCATATATCACTATACACAATAATTTTTTCTTCCAAGTCATAAACTACCACATATATATGCCCTAATTTTAGGTCTTAAACCACAATATGTACTATTCCTTACATGTTTACAACTCAATTTACGCCCCAAACCCCAAGTCATATGTCCAATATACTTCATGCCTCAAATCTCAAGTCATACGTTCGATACACTTTATGTTTTAAATACAACATGTGTTAGGTCCTCAAATCAGTTATGCCCAAGTATACATAATTTATTACTTTTCCCAATTTTGGCGCTGGTCATGTTCAAATCATATACTATGCCCAATTTTAGCGCTGGTCATGTCCAAATCATATATTATGCCCAATTTTATTTCCAACGTACGTTCATCTCTTATGAGATTTTGCTCAGGCTCGCAGTAGTCTGGCTATAAAACAAAAAGGGAAGAAGGAAAGAAGAGACAAAGGATGGACATAATATTATCAATGAGGTAGATCCAATGGATATAGAAAGACAGATAGAAATAGGCGTAATCTCAGATTCAGATTTATTACAATGTCAGAATCACAATTAACTTTTATTTCTGAAAGTAACATGAACTTACAAATTATAGAATGATCTTAAATTCTGGGATCTGATTTCTGAATTTGATTAGTTATTCCTTTGATGTAGACTTTGATTGTTAACTTGAAAACTCTAATTTGATTGATTAAGGTGGAGGCTAGGTCACTTCAGGTTTTAGCAGCATATAAACGCTTATGAATTCGTTTGGAGAAAACAATAGGTTTAGGGGTCTTTTTATAGGTTTATAGGGAGATTTAGAGCCTTCAGATCAGTCTAGAAGTCCTCAGAATTGTCCAGAGTAGAATACCATGCACACATCGAATCAAAGAGCGACACGTGGCGAAACACGTCATTGGCCAGATCTGGGCCAACATGGGTCGACTCCCCTATAGGGGGGTCGACACCTATGTCAACTCCCCTAGATGGGGGGGAAGGGGTCGACACCCTGAGCGGGAATTTTCCCGCTCAGCCTATTTTGCTTGAATTTCGAATTTTGAACTTGGTTTGAGATGTTTAATAATTATTTATATTTTCTGTTTAAACATGAAATCTTCTGAACTCTATAACTTCTTTTGTACGTAGTCCGATTCACGCAAACTCGGACTCTATCTCAAGCAGAATTCCAAGACGAACACAATGGCATAACCCGTTTCCCTTAATTCTCACTTTTAATATTAAGTATTCTTTAATTCGTTACTTTAATATTCATAGGAAATATGAGTTGTTACACGGCTGGTGCGGGGCGGGCCGTCACACTTGGTATCAGAGCTATAGGTTGCGTAGTTAACCTAGGGAAAGACACCAGGGAGAGATAATATGTATATGAGAGCACGTATTTGTTATATTTTGGGTTTTCAAAAGATATATATATATATATACACTATTAGTATATCTAAGGATGGAGTCGCACTGCACTAGCACCACTGAGGAGATGGTTAATCGTTTTCTCCTTACAGATTGAACGATGAGCCGATATACGAGGAATACTGGTTCAGGAGCCAATAATGGGAATGCTCCTAATATAAGGATGATGTTCACTGACTTTATGAGAGATGCTTAGGGATGTTCAGAGGGCAGCTCCTAATGTTGCAAATGGTGGTGGTGCAGCGGTGCAGACGCCTAGGGCCGATTTCGCCAAGTTCTATAAGGACTACACAAGTCTTGGTGGGAAGTCGTTCCACAGAACGTAATCGGCTACACAAGTTCAAGATTGGCTCGATAGTTGTGAGCGCATCTTCGAGGACTTAGGTATCGATGAAGCGATGAAGAGAAAGCTAGCATTGTGTTAACTGCAAGGACGGGCTATGAGTTGGTGGAATGCTATTATGGCAGCTACCCTTGAGGATCAAGTTACTTGGGTTCAGTTCAAGGCCTGATTCAGTGATAAGTTTATCCCAGCTGCTCATAAATCAGAATTGTTTAGGAAGTTCTTGGAGCTTAAGCAGAATGGTAGGGCAGTCTCGGAGTATATTGCCGAGTTCTATAATTTATCGAAGTATGGATTATCCCGTATTGACACTCCTGAGAAGAAGAATGAGAAGTACATAACAGGCTTAGATCAGTACTTGAGGGAAAGGCTTATAAACCATATTGATGAGACTTTTGAATCGATTGTTGGGAAAGCACTAAGATCAGAGAGCCTTTATTCTAAGCCTAAGGCTGAAGTCAATGTTGCATTTGCAGAGGAGCCAAAGCCCCAGGCAAGCGGTGGAGGTAAGAATAACCCTTAGAATAAAAGTAAGTAGAGTCAGACCAAGGATGGTCAGAAAAAGAAAGATAAGAAAGATGTTGAGTGCTTTAGCTATGGAAAGAAGGGCCACTATGCCAAAGAATGTCGAACAAAACCAGCAGACAGGAAGTGCTTCAACTGCGGCCAAGTGGGACATCACAAGGATAAATGTCCGTAACCCCCTAAAGAGAAGCAGATTGTGAAAGCATATACTATTAATGCTGTTCCTTCTTTGTTGAAAGCCCCAAATGCGGCAGATAAAGGAAAAAATGTCGTCATTCAAGGTATGCTTTCTATTTATGATGTTCCTGTTCGAGTATTGTTTGATACTGGGGCTTCTTGTTCCTTCATATCTAGTGACTTGGTAGATAGGTTGGGGTTGGAACCCGAGATAGTCGATAGACCTTCAGTGGTGACGAACCCGATTGGTGATTCGACTAGCCTTAGTATGATTTGTCGAAATTTGGTCTTATCGAGTCATGGATGTATGTTTGCTTGTGATTGCTTTGTTTTGGGCTTTACTGGGTTTGGCATTATTTTGGGAGTCGACTGGCTATAAAGATATGGGGTGGTGGTAGACTGTGAGGGATTTTCGACGACTATTAGGGCGGACGATGGGCGGAGGGTAGTGTTTGGTGGCCTACCTAGTGATGAGGTGATGGACAAGTTTTCTAAATTCCCTCGACATCCCACAAAACGAGTGTAACGACCCGGAATTTTGGGGCCAATTTAAAATTTTTATTTTAGAAATTTTAATGGATTTTATATATTTAAAATAATCTATTTTAACTAAGAACGACTAAAAATTTATTTTAAAAAGAATAAATTTAGTTTAATTATAAAAGGAGTTTAAAACAGCTCTGCAGTTTGAAAATTTAAATTTGAACTTTGACTGAATGTATAGGATTCATTTTAAGTCAGAATTGAGCGAAACCAGAAATATTTTAAATCAGTTCAATCATATCTTTCTAACGAATCTGAAAAACTGAAATTTCACTTTAGAAATCAAAAGTTATGCCCAATTTAAAAGTTAGAAAAGTCGCTGTAGAATTTATATATATTTTAATTAAATATATTGGCCTTGAAAATAGCCATTTTTCAAACGACCTCGGTTTTTGACGAAACCACTTTTGTTGGAACCGGAATGTCGAATTATTTCTAGGTTTCAATTTTCATAATTTTTCAGATTAATATGTGAGTGTGGCAAAGGTAAACGTGTTTTGACTGTTTCGGTTAAATTTAATCGACTTGAAAACGGCCATTTTTCAAACAGTCTCAGAATTCGACGAAATTAGTCTTGTTAGAACCGTATTGTCAAAACATAACCAGAAATAATTTTTCTGTAATTTTTAGAGTCCATATGTGGCCCCGGTAAATTAAAATGTACGATAGAATTAAATAAATAAATGATTTATATATTAAATTTAATAAAACAAGATGGAGATGATCAAATGGGCTGACGGGACCAATTCCATCGCATCCGGAACGTGGGTAATTGCCTCGGTACAACTCTTGTTAGACTGAAATTGGTGCTACAGAGGCTTGACGGATTTATTTGCAAAATTAAGTAATTAAATAATATTATATTTATAAATAACCCTAAATATACAAACCCTAATTCATTTTATAAGCAGCCACCGCCTCCCACGGGTTCAATGGCCGATATCGTCCAAAGTAAATCCCTTAATTCCTTCATGAATCTTATGAATTATCTGAAGATGGATACACGAAAATCACAGAGATTTTCGAGCTCAACAGAATCATAAGGATATGATCGTGTATCACTCAACGTGGAGGGCGATTTTTAAACCTAAAGTCGTTGTCTTTACTGGCGATTCCCGACCACTTGGGGGCGACGAGCTGACCATGGATGGGGGGCGCCGGACGAGGAGGCCAAGGCCGACGTCGCGGCATATGTTAATGAGGGTCCGGTCGACTACGAAGCACGCAATTTGGAACCCTAGGAAGTGAACCCAACTCAAAAACAGCGGCCTGGAGTAAAGCCTGATGGAAGAGAAGGATTAGTGATGTATTAGTTTGATTATTTTAATTAATTATTCAAATTAATGTAATCAACATGTTAATGATCATAACTCTTTCGTACGAGGTCTGTTTTACGAACCGTCAGAAGCGTTGGACTCGTATGGACTAGACCTACGTTATGAAGCTGACTAGAGTTGGAACCGAGCATGTTGAAAATTCGGGGAATTTCAGATCTGAATTAAAGCTCGATGAGATTTCTATATTTAAAAATAATTAAAATTTAATTATATTTCGTCATTTAAATTTCATGTGTGTATGTGAATCAAATTCAGACCTGTGTTGTATGATGTGGTATTTGTTGCTTGTTGATTTTGTTGATTGTGATATATGCGTTAGGTTAAAATTAGATTTACATTTGATTTGCATAAAAGCTTTGTTTATATAACGAAGATTCACATTTTTGTAGAACAGAAATAGATCAAACAATTTTTGTTTGAATAGAATTAGTTGAACAAGTGGAATCATTTCTGTTGAAACAAAATTAGCATTTTTGGCAAAGAATGGTTAATGAAATAAAAACAACATTTTTAGAAGATGTGTTATGTAAATCAAAAATGACATTTTTTTGATTAGAAGCTTGTTAGAAAATAAAAACAACATCTTTATATAGATATCACATTAGTGAAAAAGAACAACATTCTTGTCAAGACTTGATTAGTGAATTTAAATAGGCATTTTTGGTCAAAACATGTTTGGTGAATAAAAAGATACATTTTTGCCAAAATTTGATTAGTAAAAAGGATAACCTATTTTGTCAAAACTTGAATTAGAGAAATAAAATACATTTTTGGTCAAACTTGATTTGAGAAGCAAATATATATTGAAAATAAATTGGTTCTTATATTTGCATTCACAAATGCAAGTATACATTAAAAATAAAATTTGACCTTTTATTTGCATTCACAAATGTAAATATTCATTTAAAATAAAGTGTGTTCTTTTATTTGCATTCACAAATGCAAATATTCACTGAAAATAGAATTTGTTCTTTTATTTGCATTCACTAGTGCAAATATGCATTAAAAGTAGAATTTGTTCTTTCATTTGCCATTCTAGTTGTGTCAAAGTTAGATTACAATAAAAAGGTTCATTTTTTTTATGGTTTACTCTAAGCCATAGTTTTGGTAAAATAATTGAATATCAATAACATGGTCATTATATTGTTTATATTAACATATGGTTCGTTTAAAATTAGTATAACAAAAGTATTCATTTTTATTGGTTGTATCAAACATGGTTTTGTCAAAATATATTTATTAAAATAATAACATACATTCTTGTCACTTTAAGGGAATGAATTGAAAACGTTCATTTTAGCCATTATAAATGAGTGAATTAGAAAGGTTCATTTTTGGTCATTATAAAAGAATGGATAGCTAAACATTCTTTTTTTTATTAAAGTAGAAGTAGACAAAAATACTCATTTTTGTCAAAATTAAAAGAATGAAACAAAATATAGCATCTTTATGTTATATTAGATTTGAAACACCAAATATACACTTTTGTCAATTTACATTAGTCATTACAAAATAATCACTTTTGTCAATTTACATTAGTTGAAACCGATTATTCATTTTGGTCAATTTATACTAGTTGAAAACCAATTTTTCACTTTTGTCAATTTACACTAGTGAAACAAAATATGATTTAAAGAGCTACATTTTGTTTGCAATTTTAGATGCAAACAAAATTTTGTATTTTAGTTAGAAATAGAAATATACAATTTTGTTTGCAAATTTAGTTGCAAACAAACATTTAATAAAGATTATATTTTCTTTTATTTGCATATTTAGATGCAAATAAACATCGTAGTTAAAAGGTTATATTTTTATTTGCATATTTAGATGCAAATAAACATCGTAGTTAAAAGATTATATTTTTATTTGCATATTTAGAGGCAAATAAAGACCGTAGGAAAAAGGTGCATTTTGTTTGCAACTCTAGATGTGAACAAAACTTTAAATTTAAAAGTTACCCTTTTTATTTGCAATCCTTGTTGCAAATAAATCTTTTAATTTAGATTATTACAGTTTTTCAATTATATTTAGTAATTGAAAAAAGATGAAATGTGAGTTGGGTTTATTGTGAACCATGTTTTTAAGTGACATGTGTTCTTTAACCCAACTGACAATGAAAATATGATTTGGAATTTATAAATCTTTTATTAAGATTTAAATAGAAAATTTCCAAAAGTAAAGTTTTCCAATTTAATATATTAAATTGGAATTGAATAGAATTCGAATTAATTATAAGACGAGATAAGCTTCTGTAAAAGAAGACCGATACTACATATGGAATTTAAGAGGCTTTGCCGTTATTCCATTCATATTATTGGTCGGATACAGAAATTTATAACGATTATATATTGATTTGATTTCTGTGAAGATTCCATATTTTATGGAAGACAATTTTGGGTTTACCGTGAACTATGTTTTAAAATGACATTAGTTCTTTAATCCAGTTAAAGATAAGATTTATTTCTTAAATTTAAATAATCATTGAATAATGAATTTTGATATTTAAAACCAAATGGTGTTCTGAATAAATCTTTAAAAGAAAGATTTAAGAATAAATTTAAAGAATTTTTCTTTGATGAGATAATACGAATATTTTATTAGAAGAATAATTCTGAATTGGAATGAGGCGTTGGATGTGTTCTCATAGTACTTGATTTTTAATTATAAAATACGTGAGTTATTCAGAAAGACCGGGCTTAACCCATTCCAAATAATTACTACAACGATGAAGAGTCGAAGATGAAGACGGTGTTTGAAGACCGACGATCTTCACATCGAATGGATGTGTTGCTACAGAGACCCTTGATGGGAGTAGCTACCTTGAAGGGGCTTCAGTGGTGTCCGTCCGGACTATTGTTGATTGTTCGGATTTGGTTTTCGCTCAGACCCAGAG
Source organism: Allium sativum (assembly GCA_030737875.1). Taxonomy (NCBI): domain Eukaryota; kingdom Viridiplantae; phylum Streptophyta; class Magnoliopsida; order Asparagales; family Amaryllidaceae; genus Allium; species Allium sativum. The sequence goes on from CM060910.1 coordinate 514,971,586, forward strand.
CATAAGCTAGTAAATGGATGTGTGTCTGACATTGGATTTCGTTCCATGTGAATTAAATCGACTTCTATTAATGTATGTCTGTTTGGTGGTGGAGAATTTATTCTCTACTTAACACCCTGGTATATATTAATAGTGATTGATCGCATGGCGTGAATTATCAATGTGGCACGCCAAGATGCAAATGATCAAGGCTTTTGTTGAAAAGCAGGGCCTTGTGGGATGATCAAAGTATAGCCTATTACGGCATAGCTTTGTGTATATCGTGACTTCGCGAGCCTTACACCCCGGTATGAGTCAAAAACGGGATATGGACCGTAGGGAGTGCACACGTTTCTTTCTAGCTATTGGTAGTGTCAGTGCTTAAACTGGCTGGCATTTTACTTATGTGGATGATGGATTTTGAGGCGCCTCGGATTTTTATAGGCCGTTAGTGGTCATACTATAGGTTCAAAGGAACCGGGAAACGTGTGTTCAGGCATAACCAATCCACTGCCGATAGGCAGGGACCGGCCCTACCGCTCCAAGGATTGCCCATAGGTGTGATCCTGAGGCATTTGCTAGAGTGTCTCGAATCGGAGAGGAGCTTGCCCCTAGCCTCGACTCATGATGGAAATCCAATTTCCAATACGACATTGCGGTTTTGATTGTAGAACTAGTATGGCGACATAGTAGGATGGGGTACTATGCCGTCTATGATTAATACATTATGATTGAAATTGTTTTTGAATTATATATATACCCATATATATACACACTAATATTAAATCCGTTTTATCGTATCAAGCATCTTTTGACCATTATAAGGTAAAACCCTATCCTCCGGTTTGCGTTGCATTGTGTGATGGGACTTGGGTCTTATAATGGTTTCATTTTTCTAAAAAGCATTGCGTTGTTTAACGTTTTACTTTATTTTATGCACTGGTAATCCAATGGAGTAAACCCGTTCCGTGTTAGCGGCGTGGTCCTGTGATTAGCCTTATTATTAGATTAGTTTAGTTAAGATTTCTCATACCAGTCCCATTACTGACCTGTAGTTTGTTTCACTGGCAAACTCGGGTGCCCATATTTTCCACATGGGCAGTCGAGTAGCTTTTTTGCAGATATATTTACAGGATCCTAGTCTACAACTGAAGCGATATTCGGAAAGCTCTGTATCCGTGTATTCCTTTCGGTTGTATATTTGTATTATTTTTCGTTGCTATTTAAATGTAATCTAAATCTCTGACATTAATGTATTTCTATTGTGTAATAAGTTTTCTCTGTTATATTCTTGTACTCTGATATAATTGTTGTAATCAGCAATAAAATGTTCTTCAGTTTGTGTTCTGATGTGTGTTGTTCTCAAAGCAATCCATGCTTTCCTTTATAGGGAAGTTTGGGTCGTTTCAGTTGGTATCAGAGCTTTGGTTTACAGAGCTTGAGAACAAGACACATTAGAACCGAACGAAAGAATTCATCAGAGATTGGATTAGAAATATCCAATAAGAATAACTCGTTAGAGATGGGATCAGTAGTATCCTAGAACAAGTGTGAAGAGTATTATTTTCTTTAAAATAAAAATGGAAACAAATTTAGTTTTGAAAATTTTATCTAAATATACGTATTTGAGTATATTATATTTTAATGTGGACAATCGAGTATATACAGATTTCGAATATACGAGTAATTAACGGGTATTCGAAGTTTTAATATACTGGATAGAAATAGAATCACACTCTAGCCGCCCGGAGATGATTCTGGTGATAGGTGCACCATCACCAGTATTTATGCTCGAGTTTTGATAGTGGGAATTCTATATATTTCCATTGACTGGTATGAGAACCAAAACTTAGTTGGTACACATTGCTACATATTGTTGTGATTTATACTAAAAATATGATTTTTGACTATATATAAAAGTTATACATATTTGAAAAGTTAATTACCTAATTGATTGATGATTGCGATGTTTGATTATTAGTTTAGCTAATAAAAAATTTATTGGAATGATAATTACTTTAACTAATAAAATTATTGAAAACAATAAATAGAAATTTAATTAAGTTAGTTGATTAAACAACTTTTAGCTACGTTCCTTTTCGAGGACGAAAAGATTTTAAGTGGGGGCGATTGTAATGACCCGAAATTTTGGGGCCAATTTAAATTTTTTATTTTAGAAATTTCAATGGATTTTATATATTTAAAATAATTTATTTTAACTAAGAACGACTAAAAATTTATTTTAAAATGAATAAATTTAGTTTAATTATAAAAGGAGTTTAAAACAGCGCTGCAGTTTGAAAATTTAAATTTGAACTTTGACTGAATGTATAGGATTCATTTTAAGTCAGAATTGAGCGAAACCAGAAATATTTTAAATCTGTTCAATCATATCTTTCTAGTGAATCAGAAAAACTGAAATTTCACTTCAGAAATCAAAATTAATGCCCAATTTAAAAGTTAGAAAAGTCGCTGTAGAATTTATATATATTTTAATTAAATATATTGGCCTTGAAAATAGCCATTTTTCAAACGACCTCGGTTTTCAACGAAACCACTTTTGTTGGAACCGGAATGTCGAATTATTTCTAGGTTTCAATTTTCATAATTTTTCGGATTAATATGTGAGCGTGGCAAAGGTAAACATGTTTTGACTGTTTCGATTAAATTTAATCGACTTGAAAACGGCCATTTTTCAAACAGTCTCAGAATTCGATGAAATTAGTCTTGTTAGAACCGTATTATCAAAACATAACCAGAAATAATTTTTCTGTAATTTTTAGTGTCCATATGTGGCCCCGGTAAATTAAAATGTACGATAGAATTAAATAAATAAATGATTTATATATTAAATTTAATAAAACAAGATGGAGATGATCAAATGGGCTGACGGGACCAATTCCATCACATCCGGAACGTGGGTAATTGCCTAGGGACAACTCTTGTTAGACTGAAATTGGTGCTACAGAGGCTTGACGGATTTATTTGCAAAATTAAGTAATTAAATAATATTATATTTATAAATAACCCTAAATATACAAACCCTAATTCATTTTATAAGCAGCCACCGCCTCCCACAGGTTCGATGGCCGATATCGTCCAAAGTAAATCCGTTAATTCCTTCATGAATCTTATGAATTATCTGAAGATGGATACACGAAAATCACAGAGATTTTCGAGCTCAACAGAATCATAAGGATATGATCGTGTATCACTCAACGTGGAGGCCAATTTTTAAACCTAAAGTCGCTGTCTTTACTGGCGATTCCCGACCACCTGGGGGCGGCGAGCTGACCATGGACGGGGGGCGCCGGACGAGGAGGCCAAGGCCGACGTCGCGACATATGTTGATGAGGGTCCGGTCGACTACGAAGCACACAATTTGGAACCCTAGGAAGTGAACCCAACTCAAAAACAGCGGCCTGGAGTAAAGCCTGATGGAAGAGAAGGATTAGTGATGTATTAGTTTAATTATATTAATTAATTATTCAAATTAATGTAATCAACATATTAATGATCATAACTCTTTCGTACAAGGTCTGTTTTACGAACCGTCAGAAGCGTTGGACTCGTATGGACTAGATCTATGTTATGGAGCTGACTAGAGTTGGAACCGAGCATGTTGAAAATTCAGGGAATTTCAGTTCTGAATTAAAGCTCAGTGAGATTTCTATATTTAAAAATAATTAAAACTTAATTATATTTCGTTATTTAAATTTCATGTGTGTATGTGAATCAAATTCAGACCTGTGTTGTATGATGTGGTATTTGTTGCTTGTTGATTTTGTTGATTGTGATATATGCATTTGGTTAAAATTAGATTTACATTTGATTTGCATAAAAGCTTTGTTTATATAACGAAGATTCACATTTTTTGTAGAACAGAAATAGATCAAACAAAAATTTACATTTTTGTTGAATAGAATTAGTTGAACAAGTGGAATCATTTCTGTTGAAACAAAATTAGCATTTTTGGCAAAGAATGGTTAATGAAATAAAAACAACATTTTTAGAAGATGTGTTATGAAAATCAAAAATGACATTTTTTTGATTAGAAGCTTGTTAGAAAATAAAAACAACATCTTTATATAGATGTCACATAAGTGAAAAAGAACAACATTCTTGTCAAGACTTGATTAGTGAATTTAAATAGGCATTTTTGGTCAAAACATGTTTGGTGAATATAAAGACACATTTTTGCCAAAATTTGATTAGTAAAAAGGATAACCTATTTTGTCAAAACTTGAATTAGAGAAATAAAAATACATTTTTGGTCAAACTTGATTTGAGAAGCAAATATATATTGAAAATAAATTGGTTCTTATATTTGCATTCACTAATGCAAGTATACATTAAAAATAAAATTTGACCTTTTATTTGCATTCACAAATGTAAATATTCATTTAAAATAAAGTGTGTTCTTTTATTTGCATTCACAAATGCAAATATTCACTGAAAATAGAATTTGTTCTTTTATTTACATTCACTAGTGCAAATATGCATTAAAAGTAGATTTTGTTCTTTCATTTGCCATTCTAGTTGTGTCAAAGTTAGATTACAATAAAAAGGTTCATTTTTTTTATGGTTTACACTAAGCCATAGTTTTGGTAAAAATTTGAATATCAATAACATGGTCATTATATTGTTTATATTAACATATGGTTCGTTTAAAATTAGTATAACAAAAGTATTCATTTTTATTGGTTGTATCAAACATGGTTTTGTCAAAATATATTTATTAAAATAATAACATACATTCTTGTCACTTTAAGGGAATGAATTGAAAATGTTCATTTTAGCCATTATAAATGAGTGAATTAGAAAGGTTCATTTTTGGTCATTATAAAAGAATGGATAACTAAACATTCTTTTTTTTATTAAAGTAGAAGTAGACAAAAATACTCATTTTTGTCAAAATTAAAAGAATGAAACAAAATATAGCATCTTTATGTTATATTAGATTTGAAACACCAAATATACACTTTTGTCAATTTACATTAGTCATTACAAAATAATCACTTTTGTCAATTTACATTAGTTGAAACCGATTATTCATTTTGGTCAATTTATACTAGTTGAAAACCAATTTTTCACTTTTGTCAATTTACACTAGTGAAACAAAATATGATTTAAAGAGCTACATTTTGTTTGCAATTTTAGATGCAAACAAATATTACAATTTTATTTTGTATTTTAGTTAGAAATAGAAATATACATTTTTGTTTGCAAATTTAGTTGCAAACAAACATTTAATAAAGATTATAGTTTCTTTTATTTGCATATTTAGATGCAAATAAACATCGTAGTTAAAAGGTTATATTTTTATTTGCATATTTAGATGCAAATAAACATCGTAGTTAAAAGATTATATTTTTATTTGCATATTTAGAGGCAAATAAACACCGTAGGAAAAAGATGCATTTTGTTTGCAACTCTAGATGTGAACAAAACTTTAAATTTAAAAGTTATCCTTTTTATTTGCAATCCTTGTTGCAAATAAAACTAGAAATAAAAAGGTTACATCCCTCGATGTAAATAAACATAAAAAGTTGAATCTTTATTTGGATTCTCTCTTGCAAATAAAGCATTAAATAAGGAGTTATATTTTTATTTGCATTCTCTATTGAAAAAAAAAACATGAAATCAAAAAGTATATTTTTTTCTACACTTTAGTTGTTAAAAAAATGATAAGATTAAATAATTACATATTTAATGTAATATAAAGATTTCATTTTATACAATGTAAAAAGAATATCATTTTTATGTAAAATGAAAAGATCATACTTCATTGTAGGTGAGTCAACATCAGAATTCACATTTTTAATGTAAATGAATCAGTAGAAAGGATTCATTGTTTTGATAAATTATGTTAACATGAGAACTTACGTTGTTATTATATATGAACTGATTCATCATTATATATATATATGGTTATGATGATGGAATACTACACTTCCATTTACAAGTTACCCGACTTGTTTATGTGATTGGGACGATAATTTTCACACATCGCCCAAGTGCACAAATAATGTATTATTTGTTTGTTGGATGAAACCCCACACGGGTGTTGGGATGATATTTGACCCACACTAGTCCCAACATTTAGAGAGTAGAATCCACTTTGGTTGTTATTTGGATGTTTGATAATTATTTATCATGAGTATTGATTACATGAGATATATGGTTGTTGATTGAGCCACATTCCAATGAAGGATATTCTTAGAGAAAAGAATATTTTAGAAAAGAATATATTTTAGAAAAATATATTTGTATTAAAACGAACTAGTTATTAACTAGGATAAATCATTAAATTTAGATTTAATGAACGCTTCCAATTTGCTAATATTTAATTGAAGTTAAATTAAATAAATTGGATTTTGGGTTTGTCGTGAATAGTGTCTTGAATAACACTGTTCTTTAACCCCGTATGAAAAGAAAAATCTTTTAATTTAGATTATTACAGTTTTTCAATTATATTTAGTAATTGAAATAAGATGAAATGTGAGTTGGGTTTATTGTGAACCATGTTTTTAAGTGACATGTGTTCTTTAACCCAACTGAAAGTGAAAATATGATTTGGAATTTATAAATCTTTTATTAAGATTTAAATAGAAAATTTCCAAAAGTAAAGTTTTCCAATTTAATATATTAAATTGGAATTGAATAGAATTCGAATTAATTATAAGACGAGATAAGCTTCTGTAAAAGAAGACTGATACTACATATGGAATTTAAGAGGCTTTGCCGTTATTCCATTTATATTATTGGTCGGATACAGAAATTTATAACGATTATATATTGATTTGATTTCTGTGAAGATTCCATATTTTATGGAAGACGATTTTGGGTTTACCGTGAACTATGTTTTAAAATGACATTAGTTCTTTAACCCTGTTAAAGATAAGATTTATTTCTTAAATTTAAATAATCATCGAATAATGATTTTTGATATTTAAACCAAATGGTGTTCTGAATAAATCTTTAAAAGAAAGATTTAAGAATAAATTTAAAGAATTTTTCTTTGATGAGATAATACGAATATTTTATTAGAAGAATAATTCTGAATTGGAATGAGGCGTTGGATGTGTTCTCATAGTACTTGATTTTTAATTATAAAATACGTGAGTTATTCGGAAAGACCGGGCTTAACCCATTCTGAATAATTACTACGACATTGAAGAGTCGAAGATGAAGACGGTGTTTGAAGACCGACGATCTTCACATCGAATGGATGTGTTGCTACAGAGACCCTTGATGGGAGTAGCTACCTTGAAGGGGCTTCAGTGGTGGCCGTCCGGACTATTGTTGATTGTTCAGATTTGGTTTTCGCTCAGACCCAGAGCATAAGCTAGTAAATGGATGCGTGTCTGACATTGGATTTCGTTCCATGTGAATTAAATCGATTTCTATTAATGTATGTCTGTTTGGTGGTGGAGAATTTATTCTCTACTTAACACCCTGGTATATATTAATAGTGATTGATCGCATGGCATGAATTGTCAATGCGGCACGCTAAGATGCAAATAATCAAGGCTTTTGTTGAAAAGCAGGGCCTTGTGGGATGATCAAAGTATTGCCTATTACGACATAGCTTTGTGTATATCATGACTTCGCGAGCCTCACACCCCGGTATGAGTCAAAAACGGGATATGGACCGTAGAGAGTGCACACGTTTCTTTCTAGCCATTGGTAGTGTCAGTGCTTAAACTGGCTGGCATTTTACTTATGTGGATGATGGATTTTGAGGTGCCTCGGATTTTTATAGGCCGTTAGTGGTCATACTATAGGTTCAAAGGAACCGGGAAACGTGTGTTCAGGCATAACCAATCCACTGCCGATAGGCAGGGACCGGCCCTACCGCTCCAAGGGTTGCCCATAGGTGTGATCCTGAGGCATTTGCTAGAGTGTCTCGAATCGGAGAGGAGCTTGCCCCTAGCCTCGACTCATGATGGAAATCCAATTTCCAATACGACATTGCGGTTTTGATTGTAGAACTAGTATGGCGACATAGTAGGATGGGGTACTATGCCGTCTATGATTAATACATTATGATTGAAATTGTTTTTGAATTATATATATACCCATATATATACACACTAATATTAAATCCGTTTTATCGTATCAAGCATCTTTTGACCATTATAAGGTAAAACCCTATCCTCCGGTTTGCGTTGCATTGTGTGATGGGACTTGGGTCTTATAATGGTTTCATTTTTCTAAAAAGCATTGCGTTGTTTAACGTTTTACTTTATTTTATGCACTGGTAATCCAATGGAGTAAACCCGTTCCGCGTTAGCGGCGTGGTCCTGTGATTAGACTTATTATTAGATTAGTTTAGTTAAGATTTCTCATACCAGTCCCATGACTGACCTGTAGTTTGTTTCACTGGCAAACTCGGGTGCCCATATTTTCCACACGGGCAGTCGAGTAGCTTTTTTGCAGATATATTTACAGGATCCTGGTCTACAACTGAAGCGATATTCGGAAAGCTCTGTATCCGTGTATCCCTTTCGGTTGTATATTTGTATTATTTTCCGCTGCTATTTAAATGTAATCTAAATATCTGACATTAATGTATTTCTATTGTGTAATAAGTATTCTTTGTTATATTCTTGTACTCTGATGTAATTGTTGTAATCAGCAATAAAATGTTCTTCAGTTTGTGTTCTGATGTGTGTTGTTCTCAAAGCAATCCATGCTTTCCTTTATAGGGAAGTTTGGGTCGTTTCAACGAGTTATCAGCGGTTCCTGTTTCTGGCCAGTATCCGGATATCTTCGAGGAAGTGACCGGACTTCCACCGCACCAAGAGATTGAGTTCCGTATTGATTTAGTGAAAGATACTAGACCTATAGTAATGCCACTTCGTCGTATGGCGCCAAGGGAGCAGCGAGAGCTCAGGGTGCAAGTAAGCGATCTTTTGAAGAAGGGATTTATCCGAAGGAGTGTCTCCGAGTGGGGAGCACCAGTTGTATTTGCTACCAAGGAAGATGGTTCCCTTCGTTTATGTGTGGACTATCGCGAGTTGAATAAAGTGACTAGGAAGAATAAGTATCCTGTTCCGCGGATAGATGATTTGTTTGATCAACTGGAGGGAGCAAGAGTGTTCTCCCAATTAGACCATGCGACAGGATTTCATCAGCTCCGAGTAGCAGCTGAGAGTATTCCTAAAACGGCGTTTCGGACGCCATCTGGATTCTATGAGTGGTTGGTCATGCCATTCGGGTTGACCAATGCACCAGCATATTTTGTGGGTCTTATGAATAGAGTATTCCAAGATCAATTGAAAAAGTTTGTTCTTGTGTTCATGGATGATATACTTGTTTATCTAAGGATAGAGGAAGAACACAAGGAACATTTGAGAGTAGTGATGGAGGTGTTGAGAAAACACCAATTGAAAGCGAATTTTTCTAAGTGTCACTTCTGGAGGAGGGAAGTGAGATTCTTGGGCCATGTTGTTTAAGGTGAAAAACAGCTTAACCAGGCCTAATTAGAGTGATTAGCAGCTAGGCCCATAACCCATTTCAGTATTAGGGTTATGAGAGGGGTGATAGGGTTAGGGAATTCGGTTTTTATTCATTTTACAGTCGCCACTTACCTCTCTCCAACCCAAACAATGGCCTCCACCTTATAAATTCATCCCAAATCGCTTTCTAATTGCGTATTAGCTTAATCTACACCAAATCAAGGAAGATTAGTGCCAAATCAGAGTTGGAGCTGCTGTGTTGCATTGGAAAACGCCCCAAAATAGTAGAGTTTCAGATCTAAAGTTTTATTTGTGGCAAAGGTGAGTGATTTGCATCGTTTTTCACTAATTATGGCTAATTAGGGGTGATTAGTGTTAATTAACGAAATTATGCATGTTAAAATTCTGGAAAAATATGTAAAAATTCTTAAATATTATTTTAGGGCTCCGATAAGAATTTGGGTTAATTTGGACATGTTTTGCTAATCCTATCATTAGTTATGGATAAATATGATTAAGGGGAAAACCATGGGTTTTGGGTATGTTTGATCCATATTGGCATGAGTATTCATCGTTTTGGTGTTTATGGTTGATTATACATAGTACTATGACTGTTTGGTATGATTTTTGATTGCTTAGAACAGTTAGAATGGTCGAAAACGCCGTCGTGTGGCATAAACAGTTGCTGGAAAAGTTGCAGTAGACAGTGCAGGAAGAGGGGATCAGATCGGGTCCCGAACCCGCTCGTGGAGCACCTCACGATCCGCCCCATCTCCTCGAACCGACCCGTTCGTGACCTCGAACCGAACTGATCGTGGCTACCCCATCATGAGCCACTCCAGTACCCGAACCGACCCGCTCGTGACGCATGTGCCTCGAGCCAATCTGGAAGACATCCACGAGCCGAACTGATAGAGAGACGCGACTATACCGGAATGCCTCGAGCCACTTCGAGGGGAGCACCACGAGTCGAAGACATTTCAAGGACCATGACCGAGCCGATTCGACCAGGAAGACATTCACGAGCCACCTTTACTTGAGCTACACAAACCGATCTGGATGGAGGAAGAAGACGAGCCGAACTCAAGGGTCATGAACTGAGGAGAAGACTAGAATCCGCGATGCAAAGGTAGTCCAAATAGGAAGTAGAATTCAGGATCCAGATGGGAACCAATGAGTTAACTTCGTGAGAAGGACTTTGCTGCCGGACGTGTGCAAAGGGGTTATCGATGTCTATAACTTTGACTCACCACTGAGAGACAGATATTGGCTATGGATTAGTGCAGTGGAGTTGTCATGACTCCATGGGGGCAAAGTGATCGTAGCAGGGCTATGAGCTAGTGCAATGGAGTTGTCATGGCTCCATGGGGGCAGAGTGGACATAGCAAAGTATTAGTGGTTACGGACCAGTGCAATGGAGCCGTCATGACTCCATGGGGCATAGTGATCATAACGAAGGATTGGGTGATCAAATTGGTGGATATCGTATACTTTACGCACTAAGTGAAAGATGTGAGGATGATTACTATGTTTGATGTTTTCTATCACCATGACATGCACACCCCCTCCCCATTACTTTCACACCATATGTTAGTGTCACCTTAGAGTATTGTACATCCTGTTGTGCTAACTCTTTGGTTGCAGGTTCAGGTATGGTTATGTATACCTGTTATTGTTCTGTTTTTGCTGCTTATCGCTCATACCAGACTTTTGTCTGACCCAGAGTTTTATGTCTCTTCTTATTACTCTAGGTGCTCCTCAACTAGCAGACTAGAGACAAGTTAGCTGGTTATGCACGAGTAGCCGTCCGGAGATGTAACAACCCGGAATTTGGGGGCCAATTTAAAATTTTTATTTTAGGAAATTTTAATGAATTTTGACAATACTGAAAAGACCCGCAAATCCCCGCCCTTGGGATTGACCATAAACCACATAGGTCTGACCCAAAAAGTGAAAATCTAAGAATCATTTTATTTGCATAATATACAGTAGAATTTATACGCAAATATAAAATCCAATTTTTATTTGCAAAACTTGCATTAGAATTTATATTCTAATATACAATTGTATTGTTGGTCAAAATATTCACTGAAAAGTACTGTTAAGAAACTTCATACAAATAAAGAATAATGGAATATATATTCCATTTGTCATCCGCAATAAAGCTATATAAATAAATTACTGTTTATGTGACTTTAGAAGTATATATGGAAGTCATACGAGTAAAATATATTTTACTCGATATAATTGACATGTTTAGTGAAATTGAAATTGGTTAAACCTATTAACCAATTATGTATTTACTTATTTATATGAACTGTTGTTGGCTGAAAACCCCACACGGGTATTGGGACGATACTTGACTGACACAAATCCCAATGTTTAAATTATATGTGTATCGATTGATCGACAGGCTGCAATGAGCGTTATTGTTTCATTTTAATGCTCACACAGTTGACATTGTCACTCTGGTTGTTAATGGATGGATTGAGAATTATTTCATGTTATTACCCTATACATGAAATGTATGAAACCCATATGACCCAAATTATATGGTACATGGTTGAGTCGCATTCCAATGCAGAATTTCTTTTTAAATAAAGAATTTTTATATAATAAAAAGGATTTTTGTAAAATAAAAGATTTTGTATTATAAAGAATATTTTACATTCAGAATCTTTTATATATAGAATATTTTATTGATTATTTTAAAATATGTTTTTTTTATATAGTAATGAATTAATATCTTTAGGATAAACCTTTTATTTAAGATTATTATCTCTTAACAATTACTATTTGAAATTTGCAAATCTATTTTATAAATTTAAAAGATACAGAAATTTATAACGATTATTTGTTGATTTGGTTTCTGTAGAAATTCCATATTTTGGAAATTGGTTTTGGGTTTATCGTGAACTGTGTTTTAAATAACACTAGTTCTTTAACCCAATTTAAGACTAGATTGGTTTATTGAAATTAATAATCTTGTAATAATGATTTTTTATTAAAAATCAAAATTGGAATATTAAAAAATATTTTTAGAAAGATTAAAATGTAATTTATTTTATCTTTGATAAAATTAATGAGAACCTTTTTACATAAATAATAATTTTTATTTAAAAGAATGTTCAGAGTAGGAATGTGGCGTATGGTTGATTTTAATTAAAATTACGCGAGTTATTCAGAAAGACCGGGTCTAACTCATTCTGAATAATCATCACGACGATCAAGAGTCGAAGATGAAGACGGTGACTGAAGACCGGAGAGCTTCACATCGTTTGGTTGATGGTGACTGATATCTTGAATTGAGACTGATCCCCCAAGGCAAGGTAAAAAGTGATGATCTTCCAGACGTACTAGAGATCGACGGATACGTTGTTTCGTTCAGACCCAGAACGGACTTGTAAATGGATAGCATGCCTGACATTGAAATTTATTTCATTTAATTAAATTGGTTTTTATTTAATATATAAATGCATGGTGGCGGAGGATTTATTCTCTTGCTTAACACCCTTTTGTATGTTAAATAATTACCGATCGCATGATATGAGTTGTTGATGTGGTATGCCAAGTTGCACTTGAACAAGGCTTATTGTTGCAAAGCAGAGCCTTGTGGGATGATCAAAGCATAGTCTATTTAGGCATAGCTTTGTGTAACGTGACTTCGCGAGCCTCACAGCCCGGTAGAGTCTAAAACGGGAGAAGGGAACGCAGGGAGTGCACACGTTTCTCTCTAGCTAGAGTGGTGCCAGGGACCTACCAGCGCTGGCATTTATTCATTGTGGTTGTTGGATTTTTCGAGGCCTCGGTTTATGCGGTCGCCACTGGCCGTATTATAGGTCCAAAAGGACCGGGGAGCGTGTGTTCAGGAATTGCCAATCCATTAAGCGTTAACGTATGGACCGGCACTGCAGCTATCCAAGGGTTGGACAGAGTACCAATCCTGGGGCATTTGCTAGAATGTCTCGAATCGGTAAGGATCTCCTCCCTAGCCTTGACTCAGATGGAAACCCAAATTTCCAATACGATATCACGCGGTTTTGATTGTATACCTATATATGGCGACATAATGGGATGGGGCACTCATGCTGTCTAGGATTGATACATTTACTTTGATGTATTTCAAATTGGTTGCACACTATTATTATATAATACCGTGTTTATCGTAGCAAGCATCTTTTGATCATTATAAGGTAAAACCCTATCCTCCGGTTTGCGTTGCATTGTGTGATGGGACTTGGCTCTTATAATGGTTTCATTTTTCTAAAAAGCATTGCGTTATTTTGACGATTTACTTTAGTCATGCACTGGAAATCTATAGGAGAATACCCGTTCCGCTAAAGTGGCGTGGTCCTGTGATTAGCCTTATTATATTATATAGGTTAAGTAGAATTCTCACACCAGTCCCATGACTGACCTGTAGTTTGTCCACTGGCAAACTCGGGTGCCCATATTTTCCACACGGGCAGTCGAGTAGCTATTTTTGCAGATATATTAAGCAGGATTCTGGGTTGAAGCTTAAAGCTGTGTCCAGAGATAGAGAGTCTTCCGCTGTGTTTCTTCCGCTGCAATATATTTTAATTATTGTAACTTATTCTTCCGCTGTTTTTTTTTATTTCAATGTACTCTGATATTCTGTACTCTGATGTAACATTATATGATATGTTATAAAAGTCTTCTGTTGTTGTTTTAATATGTTGTATTCCCAAAGTTAAAGTATTCGTAGATTTTCACTTTTTGGGTCAGACCTGTGTGGTTTATGGTCGATTCAAAGGGCGGGAATTTGCGGGTCTTTACAGTTGGTATCAGAACTCTGGTTAGCTCAAATCTTAGGGGTACAACTCATTAGAACTGGACAAAAGACTCATCAGAGATTGGATTAGTAATGTCCAATAAGAATACTCATTAGAGATAGGATCAACAGTATCCTAGAATGAGTAAACTCGTTAGAGATGGGGTTAGTAATGCCTTAGAACGAGTTCAGAGTTACGAATTTATAATTAACGTATTTTTTGATATTTATAATCTATTCTTTGAAATATGATTTTTTATATATATTTTGAAAAGATAATTAACCATTAAAATTTAAAATTAAGATAGTTAATTTTACAATTTTTAGCTACGTTCCTTTTCGAGGACGAAAAGTTTTTAAGTGGGGGCGATTGCAACAACCCGGAATTTTGGGGCCAATTTAAAAATTTATTTTAAGTGATTTTAATGAATTTTGACAATATAAAATAATTTATTTAAATAATAATGATCACAAATTTGATTCAAATTGAAGTTAGAATGAATGATATAATTTAATTAACAAAAGAGTTAGAAATAACGCGGTAGTTTGAAAAGTCAAACTTGAACTTTGACTGAACGTACAGGATGCAAAATTTAACGGATTTTAGTGAAACCAAAAATATTAGAATCTATTTAAAAATATCTTTCCAACGAATCCGAAAAATTGAAATTTCATAGCGGAAATCAAAATTTATGGCCAATTCAATATTTAGAAAGGTCGCTATGAAATTTATAAAGGTCAAAATGCTACTTTTTGCATACGAAGGAATTTGAACTCGAAACCACTTCCATTGAGTTCAGAATGATGTTTCTACATTTAAAAACAGTAAACACTTATATATTTTGAGTTTCGGGATTTATTTGTTTAAAAATGTATTTTTAATATTAAATATATTGGCCTTGAAAATAGTCATTTTTCAAACGATCTCTGTTTTTGACGAGACCACTTTTGTTGGATCCGGAATGTCAAAATATTGTTAAGTTTAATTTTTCATAATTTTTAGAATTAATTTGTGGTCGTGGCAAAAATATTTCTGTTTTGTCAATTTACAGTAAATTTTAAACGACTTGAAAAAGGCCATTTTTCAAATAGTCTCAGAATTCAACGAAATTGGTATCGTTAGAACCGTATCGTCATAAGAAAGCCAAAAATATTTTTTTTTTAGAATTTTCTGAGGTCATAGATGGCCCCGGCATATTTAAATGTACGGTAGAAATTAAATAATTAATTTAATATTGTATTTTCAAGTAAAACCGAAAAAAATTGCTGTATATTTCGGAGTTGGACCTTGGGACATAGCCTATCGCGTTCAGAAGGCCTCAAAACGTTAAGATCGACAGTAAGCAGGCCCAAATCCGAGAAAGTCCAAAAATCCACTTTATTTCACGAAATTCGGAATTAAACATTAAAATAATATAAAAAATCCGAAACCCTAGAAACAATGGCCAGCCGCCGCCCAGATTTCGATGGCCAGAATTGCTCCAACTTCAAATGCTTAGATCTCTATGAAAACCCGTAACTTCCCCGGTTAGGAAAGCGCGGATAGTTCGAGAACAAGCCACAACAGAACACAGACGGAAGAACATTTCATTGTATACTACAACAATGCACCAGAATACAAGAATATACAGAGTATAAATGAATATTACACAGAAATATCAGAGATTTAAATTACATTTAAATACATCGCATCGGAAAATAATACAATACACAACTAGAAGAGATATACGGATACAAAGCCTTACGGATATCATTCCAGCTGTAAACCAGGATCCTATGAATATAAATCTGCAAAACCAAAACTACTAGCTGCCCGTGTCGAAAATAGGGGCACCCAGAGTTTAGGTTAAAAACAATAAACTCCAGGTCAGTCATGTGACTGGTGTGAGAACTAAAACAGTTATTAATCTTTATTTTTAAAGTTAGGTAAATCAAGGGACCACGCCGTATAACACGGAACGGGTTTCCTCCCAAGAACACCAGT
The DNA here is from genome assembly GCA_030737875.1 of Allium sativum. NCBI lineage: Eukaryota > Viridiplantae > Streptophyta > Magnoliopsida > Asparagales > Amaryllidaceae > Allium > Allium sativum. Next base: position 514,987,805 of record CM060910.1, read on the forward strand.
GCATATAAGTAAACAGCGCAATGCTTTTCTAAAAATGAAGCTATTATAAGACCCAGGTCGCATCACACAATGCAACGCAGCCGGAGGATAGGGTTTTCCCTTATAATAGCCAAACATGCTTAGTACGTTTAAAACAAATCATTTGATACTACTATAAGTGTATAGTGTTAAAACAATTTCAATCATAAATATCAATCATAGACGGCATGGGTACCATATATCATGTCGCCATACTAGTTCTACAATTAAAACCACAATACACGTATTGGAAATTGGATTTCCATCATGTGAACCAAGGCAAAGGGAATATCCTGTGCTTAATTCGAGACTCTCTAGCCCGAGCCTCAGGTTGCAGCCGCGACTGCACCCGGAACGTCGGGGCCGACCACCCGTCGATGGTTAGTAATGCCGTAAACGATATGCTAGCCGGTTCTATGGAACCTCATAGTGATCTGGGACCCGTAAGCCTCTGCAACCACCGTTAACCGAGACGCCCCGCTGGGCAATAAGTAATGATAAGAAACATCCACATAAGTAATGCCAGCAGTTTAAGCACTGACACCACTTCTAACTAGAAACCAGCATATGTCCATTTCCCGGAGGTCCTCCCCGTTTTTGGTTCACACCGAGGTGTGAGGCTCGCGAATCAACGCTATACACAAAGCCATGCCATATCAGCTGCGCTTTGATCATCATCCACCAAACTTTGCTTTTCAACAAAAGTTTGGATCACTACATCTCAGCATGCCACATTATCAATCCATATCGTACCACTGATTTCTGCCAATATATAACCTCTGAGCTCGTATGTCTCAGAGAAGGGCGTTAAGCAAGAGAATAAATTCTCCGCCGCCAAACAGATATATATTTAGCAGAGATCAACGAATACAATATAAAGGAATACAATGTCAGACACACCATCCATTTACAAGTCCGTTCTAGGTCTGAACGAAACCGGAGGCACTTTCCTCGCATATCCATCCATCTCCAAGTACGTCTGGACGACCACCAACTATTTCCATCCTCTTGGGTGTACAGCCCGATCAGGATCGTCAGTAATTATCCCAACGATGTGAAGACTTCCGGTCTTCAACCACCGTCTTCATCTTCGACATATCGTCGAATCGGTTATTCAGAATGGGTATAAACCCGGCCTTTCCGAACAACCCGCGTATATTAAAAATAAATGTTACACAAACACAACATACGCCTCATTCCAATTCATTAGTTACTAACCGTAAATCAGTAAGAGAGCAATTCCCTAAATATTAACCCCGAAGGCCGAAACCAACATCAGATCAATATCCAGGAAACCATTCTTCTTAACTAACCTTCAGCTAGTTTCTAAATTTCAATTCTTAGGGAAAGGTTCCCATTAATTTTATCCAAGATAAATTCTTTAAAATTTATCCTTTAATCTTCCTTTGGATATCATTTCAAACCAAATTATGGTTTTCCCAAACTAGTCGAGATTAGCGAACCATACCGAGATAATTATTTGATTTATTTCCCAATCCCAACCTATTCATCCCATGAAGCAAAACTGGTAATACTCCATATCTAATACCATGGTGTTATCGGTAAAATTAATTACCATTTCACGTTCAAATCTAATTAAAGATTTAACTATCGCTTTGGAGCAAAACTGGTGATACTCCATTCTCGCTCATTTTCTAAAGTTGATAATTTAAATTATCAATCCACATTTCAATTTAATTGAAGATCCATTAAAACTCTTTTTACTGGGTTAAAGAACTAGTGTCATTTAAAACACAGTTCACGATAAACCCAAATCACATTCTATTTATCATCGGGTTAAAGAACTAGTGTTATTTAAAACACAGTTCACGATAAACCCATGAATCAATTCTATTTAAACCCATTTCAAATAATAAATGGGTTTTAATTTCAGTTCAAAACTAGTTCATTTCGATAAAAATCTATTTTTATCTTTTCAAATATGGAGTTTTCATCCCAATTTTTTCCAAATCATTTCTTATGATTTTTCACTAATTATTACTATTTTTAATAATTTTATCAAGGTCCGTACAGTCGATTTCCATCAACGGCCATCGAACTGCACTTACAACGACCTTTTCCAAATTTGATTTGGATGTATCTCCAAATCCAACCATTAGATTTCAAATTTCTAATATTCGTTAGAAATCTCTTTTCGATACGAACCCAACGGTTCCGGTTTTAGGAGAATCCGACGGTCGGATCTCCCGTAATGTCCGTTTGAAATAAATGGTCGAAATTCACGAACTGCCGCGGCGCGGCGCGTTCTATTCAGGCCATTATATTATATATATAATATATATAATATATATTTCGTCGATTACTATTTAAAGCGAATTTTATAAATCATTTTAATTTCGTTTTCAAAACAATTTCAACTTCCATTTCAATTTCAAATCAAAATTGAATTTTTCCTTATAAATTCGTTTTAAAATTCATTTCTATTCAATTCAAATTTCAATTCAATTTGAATTCATTTCAATTCGTTTTCAATTCAATTCGAATTCGTTTTCAATTCAATTCGAATTGGTTTTATATTCAATTCAATTCGAATTCGTTTCGTTTGCTATTCAATTGAAATCAAATTCGTTTTCCATTCAATTCGAATTCATTATATATTCAATTCATTTTGAAATCGTTTTATATTCAATTCATTTCGAAATCGTTATCTATTCAATTCATTTCGAAACCGTTATCTATTCAATTTCATTTCGAAATCGTTATCTATTCAATTTCATTTCGAAATCGTTATCTATTCAATTCAATTCGAATTCGATTTGTTTTCTATTCTATTCAAATTCAATTGATTTTCTATTCGATTCAATTCAAATTGGTTTTCTATTCGATTCAATTCAAATTGGTTTTGTATTCGATTCAATTCAAATTGGTTTTCTATTCGATTCAATTCAAATTGGTTTTCTATTCGATTCAATTCAAATTGGTTTTCTATTCGATTCAATTCAAATTGGTTTTCTATTCGATTCAATTCAAATTGGTTTTCTATTTGATTCAATTCAAATTGGTTTTCTATTCGATTCAATTCAAATTGGTTTTCTATTTGAATCAAATTCATTATATATTCAATTGAAATCAAATTCGTTATATATTCAATTCGAATTCGTTTCCTATTCAATTTAATTCAAATTTCATTTCAAAATATGCGATTTCGAAATCACTCTTCAATATTCATTTTAAAATGAGTAAAATCAATATAAATATCGTTCATGTCAAAATGGCGTCAACCTAATCAACACGGCTTCATATATTCCTTTATTCTATTCAACAAATGAATATTTATTTTTGTCAACACACGACTAATCTCAACGACTGAGTACTGTCCACGTGTGACTATTTTTGTTAAATTATTTCGTTCAACACATGACTAATCTCAACGGATGAGTACAGTCAACACATGAACCTTTATTTAATAGTGATAAAGATATAAAATTTATTGTTAAAATATTACGTTCAACACATGACTAATCTCACGAATGAGTACAGTCAACACATGAACCTTTACTTTATAATATTCTTTATTCTCTAAATTGGAATGAGGCCCAATCAATCACCATATAAAATTAATTATATGGATTTTCATACAACACATGTATATAATAGCATTGAAAAATAATTAACCATCACCCAAAGTGCACTACACTTTATAAGCATCAAATATAGATATCTAACGCTTATAATAGCCTGTCAATCAATCGATCGACATATTTAATCAATCAGGATGAGTGAACTTCATATTTCATCCCAACACCCGTGTGGGGTTTCAAACAATCAAACACAGATTTTATTTGTGCAGTTGGGCGATGTGTAAAATTTATCGTCCCAATCAATGTCCTTCAAATAGGTGTACATAAACAAACCGTCCGGTTTGTAAATGAATATTTTATTTTATTCACTTCACGTTAAAAATTATATTTTTAACGATAAAACATTTTATTTTAACATATGAATTTCTATTCAGTTCATTCTTTAAATAAAATGATATTTTTATTTTTCTAACTTATTTTAGAAAATTTCGGCGGCATAACGACACGATACTAGAAACGGGACGAGGCCTAGCCTTATCCCTGGTCTAGTGAAGGCCCACGCCATTCACACATCAATCAAATCCATTCAATTCACCAAACAATTCAATTCAAACCAAATAATCTAACCAACTACACAACCAAACAAACAAGTCCATGGTCTGTGGACGATTATGTCGGGTGCTACTAAGCACCGTCTGCATCCTAGTATATATATATATAACTAGAAAAGAAATCGAAGAGTGAGAAATTCTCACAGATAGCTATCCCGATTCCACGACTCTTCATTTTGAGAAATCTTCGCCATTCTCGCCCTTTGTCGCTTTTGTTGCCCGTAGCCACTATATATATAAAAATCACATTTTTATATTGCTATTCAATATATAAAAATCGAATTTTTACTATGCTATTCAATATATAAAAATCGAATTTTTACTTCGCTATTCGATATATAAAAATCGAATTTTTACTTCGCTATTCGATATATAAATATCGAATTTTTACTCTCGCTTTTTCTTTCTTCTTATATTTTCAAATCAAATTCTATTGTATATTTTCATTTCATTGTATACACAAAAAAAAAACACATTTTTATAACGATGTTCACATTATAAAAAATCAAATCTTTATTCTGTTAACTTCATACTAAAAATCAAATTTCTATTCTTACTATATAAATTAAAAAATCATATTTTTATTCTTTTAAAACCATGTTATTTTAATTTTAAAAACAAAGTTATATATATTTTTTTATAAAAAAAAATGAAAAGAGAAACATACTAAAGAAAACTGCTTTAAACAAGGTCACTATATACATTAATTAATCACAAAATTTAAGGGTTTATACCCTTTTTCTTCAATGTTCTGCACTGCTCAAGAAGTCGTTGGCCATCAAACAGCTGCTGCCACCACCATGTTGCGTCGGACTCCGATCAGGGCTGACCCCGTACTCCGTCGTTCCACGAGCTGCATAATCCCTTCGGTTTGACCTTGTTTCGAGCACCGTTGCTCTTCAATTTTCCCAAGAACCGCGTCCCCTTTGGACCGCCGACATCGCCTGAGCAGGTCATCGGACCCCTTCCAACTCCGGCCGAGCGTAGAGGCCCCTAAGGTCGACATTTCCCTTCAGAAGCTTCTTCGAATCGTTCAGCGGATTTGAAGATCTCGTGCGAGTTTGTTTTGAGAAGTTTCTACCGTGTAATACCCGATGGTGGCGGCTCAGACAAATGAGGATAGGGTTTTCATGTTTGAATGAATATATATAATATTTAAATAATATTTTAATTCTCTAATATTGCTTCTTGATGAAATTTTACGTACGAACTTCAAATCAAACCCAACGACTCTCGCCCATAGCTAACTACCCCCATTTCGAACACAATGGGACATGTTTCGTAACCCAATTCGGCTGTTACGATTAGATTTCATCAAAATTAAAATATAAATCTTTGTATATTCAATTTTAACGCACATTTCAATTTACAGGGATCACATACTAACTCTAAAAATTCCTGAAAAATTATTTTTAGCTTCGTATTGATGATACGGTCCTAACAAAACTAGTTTCGTCGAATTCTGAGACCGTTTGAAAAATGGCCATTTTCCAGTCGATTAAAATCAACTAAAACTGGTCAAATGCGTTTTCCTTTGCCACGCTCACATATTGATTCGAAAAATTATGAAAATTGGAATCTAGCAATAACTTGACATCACAGATCCAACAAAAGTGGTTTCGTCGAAATCCGAGGTCTTTTGCAAAATGGCTATTTTCAACGGCCGAAATTCCATAGCGACTATTCAGAATTTTCAACAGGACATATCTTTTTATCCCAGCTATGAAATTTTGATTTTTCGGATTCGTTGGAAAGATAATCTCTATTAGATTCCATTATTTTTTGTTTCACTAAAATCCGGTTTATTTTGCACCCGGTACATTCAATTGAAGTTAGAAATCGAATTATCGAACTACCGCGCCATTTTCAATTCCTTTTATAATTATAAATAATTATTTACATTCTAACTATGATGTATATAATATATACGTTCGAATTCTATTCAAAATAAATTTCTCGTCGATATTATTTAAAATAATCTATTTTAAATGTTCAAAATTCGCTAAAATTGTCAAAATAAAAATTTTAAACTGGCCCAGATTTTCGGGTTGTTACATTCTCTCAATCCGTTCGACGAAAATTGACGTATGACCTACCAAATCGAAGAGAATTCAGAGAGCTACAAATCTATACGGTTAAGATCGGATTTTGATTCACGGATTTTGCGAATTTCGTCCGAGAAGAGGCTGCGGTTTTTGGTGTTTTCGGGGTGAGACTGGAGGCCGAGTTCGACGGGTTTGGGGGTGTTGATGGCTCTTGGCGAGGCGGTCGTGGTGGTGACTTTTGATCGGAGGTCAGTGGCTGGGTTTTGGAGCGTGCAGAAGGTTAAGGGGGCGGCTTCATGGGTTATCGGCTGAAACAGAGAACGACGCGAGGAAGAAAGGTCCCGTTTTTTTTTAATATTATTTTATTCATTTAATATTAAATTGTCCGATCTTTAAAAATCCATAACTTCTTCATACGAGAGCCGATTGACGAACCGTAAATTGCGTTGGAATCACAAAATTAAGAGCTTCGCGATGGCGCAGACCGCAGCTGAAAAGGAGACAGTAAAATTTTGGCCAAAAATTCAAGGTGAGGATTCTAATTTTATTTGTTTAATTAATTATAAATTATTTTCTTGCATTAAAAATAATTGTTTGATCATTTAATTCTGACCTGAAATGTTGGGTGTTGTTTGTAGTGATAATTGTTGCTTATTGAATGATTGTTGTACATGATTTGCAAATCCGCTTGGAATTATATATATATCTTATTTGCGGTTGGAGAATTGGATCTAAAATGAGATCAAAACATATTTTATTCAGTATATATGTATATATATATATATATAATTTGTTCATATAAAGATCAAATGTATAAGACAACAAATTTTGTAAATTTGTTGAATTAGAATTTTCAACACCTGTAAAACACAGAATTTCGGTCAATTTGTTAAAGCAGAATTTGCAATAAAAAAAAAAACATTGTTGTTATATTTGTTGAACTAGATTTTCAACAAAATAGAACAAACATTTTTATGTCTTTTTGATGAACAAGTTTTTCAACAAATATATATATATATATATATATATATATTTGTGTAATGTTATTTACATTAAAGGTATGGAATTAAAAGAAAATCAACGTTTTCTTTGTAAAATGTTATATCAAAAGAGAATCAACATTTTCTTTGTAAGATGCTACATTAAAGAAAATTAACATTTTTATTTGAAATGAATTATGCATACAAAAATCACTTTTTTGTTCGCATTAAAAAGTAGGAAATGAACATGTATATTTTTATATAGTGAAGTTGATATTTTTACTTTGTAAAATAGAAAAGATAATATTTTCACATTGTAAAATAGTAAAGTGATATTTTTACTTTGTAAAATAGAAGGTTAATATTTTTACATTGTAAAATAGAAAAGATCAAATTTTTACGTCGTAAAATAGTAAAGCTAATATATTATAAATATAAAAGATGATATTTTTGCATTGTCAAAAAAAGAAAAAAAAGAAGAAGATGTTTTTACATTGTATGGAATGAAACATATTTTGATATGTTATTTATGAATTTTCATCGCATGAAATAAATAACATTTTTATATGTTATTTATGAATGATTTTTCATCGCATGAAATAAATAACATTTTTATATGTTATTTATGAATGATTTTTCATCGTATGAAATAAATAACATTTTATATGTATTTATGAATGAATTTCCACCGTATGAATAAAATTACATTTTTATACGTAATTAAAAAGGTGAATTTACTTTACATAACAAAAGTTACATTTTTATATGTAATTTATATATGAATTTGCACCGTATGACAAAAATGGCATTTTTCTATGATATAAAAATGTAAATTTACATTGCATGATTAAAATTACATTTTTCAATGTAATTTAGAGATGAAAAATAACGGTAGAATGAAAATTACATCTTTACATGTAATTAAAATGTGAATTTGCACTGTAGGATAAAAACTACATTTTTAGATGTAATTTAAATATGAATTTATGTCGTATGATAGGAATTACGTTTTTCTATGTAATTAAAATATGAATTCACATCGCATAATAAAGATTACATTTTTCTATGTAATTTAGATGTGAATTAGAACGATAAAATAAAAATGACATTTTTCTATGTAATTTATATATGAGTTATAACGGTATGATAAAAATTATATTTTTTAATGAAAAAGAACAAAATAATGTGAATCCTTTTATTTACATTTTCTATTGTAAAGAAAAAGAACAAAATTGTGTGAACCATTTTATTTACATTTTCTATTGTAAAGGAAAAAATAAAAAGAGAGTTATATTTCTTATTTGCATTTTTAGATGCAAATAAAGCATAGAAAGAAAATTATACTTTTATTTGTCATCGTTTTGTTAAATAAAAGTAAAAGAGTTAAAAAGACATTTTATTTACCATTGTTTTGTTAAATAAAAGTACAAGATACAAAAGAACATTTTTATTAACATTGTTTTGTCAAATAAAAAGAAATATACATGAGGTACACTTTTATTTGTGTTTTATGTACAAATAAAAGTACAAGATTAGAAATACACTTTTATCTACACTGTATTTGTTGAAATAGAATTGCTAACAAAATGAGTGTATCACTTTACTCATCTTTGTTGAAAACAGAAATTATGTGAAAATATAAGAATCGCTTTTATTTGCATAATATATAGTAGAATTTATACACAAATATAAAATCCAATTTTTATTTGCAAAACTTGCATTAGAATTTATATTCTAATATACAATTGTATTGTTGGTCAAAATATTCACTGAAAAGTACTGTTAAGAAACTTCATACAAATAAAGAATAATGGAATATATATTCCATTTGTCATCCGCAATAAAGCTATATAAATAAATTACTGTTTATGTGACTTTAGAAGTATATAGGGAAGTCATACGAGTAAAATATATTTTACTCGATATAAGTGACATGTTTAGTGAAATTGAAATTGGTTAAACCTATTAACCAATTATGTATTTACTTATTTATATGAACTGTTGTTGGCTGAAAACCCCACACGGGTATTGGGATGATACTTGACTGACACAAATCCCAATGTTTAAATTATATGTTTATCGATTGATCGACAGGCTGCGATGAGCGTTATTGTTTCATTTTAATGCTCACACAGTTGACATTGTCACTCTGGTTGTTAATGGATGGATTGAGAATTATTTCCTGTTATTACCCTATACATGAAATGTATGAAACCCATATGACCCAAATTATATGGTACATGGTTGAGTCGTATTCCAATGCAGAATTTCTTTTTAAATAATGAATTTTTATATAATAAAAAGGATTTTTGTAAAATAAAAGATTTTGTATTATAAAGAATATTTTACATTCAGAATCTTTTATATATAGAATATTTTATTGATTATTTTAAAATATGTTTTTTTATATAGTAATGAATTAATATCTTTAGGATAAACCTTTTATTTAAGATTATTAGCTCTTAACAATTACTATTTGAAATTTGTAAATCTATTTTATAAATTTAAAAGATATAGAAATTTATAACGATTATTTGTTGATTTGGTTTCTGTAGAAATTCCATATTTTGGAAATTGGTTTTGTGTTTATCGTGAACTGTGTTTTAAATGACACTAGTTCTTTAACCCAATTTAAGACTAGATTGGTTTATTGAAATTAATAATCTTGTAATAATGATTTTTGTATTAAAAATCAAAATTGGAATATTAATAAATCTTTTTAGAAAGATTAAAATGTAATTTATTTTATCTTTGATAAAATTAATGAGAACCTTTTTACATAAATAATAATTTTTATTTAAAAGAATGTTCAGAGTTGGAATATGGCGTATGGTTGATTTTAATTACAAATACGCGAGTTATTCAGAAAGACCGGGTCTAACTCATTCTGAATAATCATCACGACGATCAAGAGTCGAAATGAAGACGGTGACTGAAGACCGGAGAGCTTCACATCGTTTGGTTGATGGTGACTGATATCTTGAACTGGGACTGATCCCCCAAGGCAAGGTAAAAAGTGATGATCTTCCAGACGTACTGGAGATCGACGGATACGTTGTTTCGTTCAGACCCAGAACGGACTTGTAAATGGATAGCATGCCTGACATTGAAATTTATTTCATGTAATTAAATTGGTTTTTATTTAATATATAAAGGCATGGTGGCGGAGGATTTATTCTCTTGCTTAACACCCTTTTGTATGTTAAATAATTACCGATCGCATGATATGAGTTGTTGATGTGGTATGCCAAGTTGCACTTGAACAAGGCTTATTGTTGCAAAGCAGAGCCTTGTGGGATGATCAAAGCATAGTCTATTTAGGCATAGCTTTGTGTAACGTGACTTCGCGAGCCTCACAGCCCGGTAGAGTCTAAAATGGGAGAAGGGAACGCAGGGAGTGCACACGTTTCTCTCTAGCTAGAGTGGTGCCAGGGACCTACCAGCGCTGGCATTTATTCATTGTGGTTGTTGGATTTTTCGAGGCCTCGGTTTATGCGGTCGCCACTGGCCGTATTATAGGTCCAAAAGGACCGGGGAGCGTGTGTTCAGGAATTGCCAATCCATTAAGCGTTAACGTATGGACCGACCCTGTAGCTATCCAAGGGTTGGACAGAGTACCAATCCTGGGGCATTTGCTAGAGTGTCTCGAATCGGTAAGGATCTCCTCCCTAGCCTTGACTCAGATGGAAACCCAAATTTCCAATACGATATCACGCGGTTTTGATTGTATACCTATATATGGCGACATAATGGGATGGGGCACTCATGCCGTCTAGGATTGATACATTTACTTTGATGTATTTCAAATTGATTGCACACTATTATTATATAATACCTTGTTTATCGTAGCAAGCATCTTTTGATCATTATAAGGTAAAACCCTATCCTCCGGTTTGCGTTGCATTGTGTGATGGGACTTGGGTCTTATAATGGTTTCATTTTTCTAAAAAGCATTGCGTTATTTTGACGATTTACTTTAGTCATGCACTGGAAATCTATAGGAGAAAACCCGTTCCGCTAAAGTGGCGTGGTCCGGTGATTAGCCTTATTATATTATATAGGTTAAGTAGAATTCTCACACCAGTCCCATGACTGACCTGTAGTTTGTCCACTGGCAAACTCGGGTGCCCATATTTTCCACACGGGCAGTCGAATAGCTATTTTTGCAGATATATTAAGCAGGATTCTGGGTTGAAGCTTAAAGCTGTGTCCAGAGATAGAGAGTCTTCCGCTGTGTTTCTTCCGCTGCAATATATTTTAATTATTGTAACTTATTCTTCCGCTGTTTTTTTTATTTCAATGTACTCTGATAATCTGTACTCTGATGTAATATTATATGATATGTTATAAAAGTCTTCTGTTGTTGTTTTAATATGTTGTATTCCCAAAGTTAAAGTATTCGTAGATTTTCACTTTTTGGGTCAGACCTGCGTGGTTTATGGTCGATTCAAAGGGCGGGAATTTGCGGGTCTTTATAGGAGACGAGCAGGAGGATTACACGTATTGTTCCCATGTATTCTCCCTGTGCTGTTGCTGGTTACTACTTTGGGCATTAGTAGTGTACCTTCCTATTTTTCTTTAGAGACAATTTTAAAAGTTGTAATAATGATGGTTTAGATCATAAGCTGTATTTTGAATCTTTCCACTACTATGATGGTTTAGTTTTTGGCTTATGCACTGTCTCGCCTGTTTTTATCAAGTTATGTTATTATTATATTTTGTTCCATGCATTGTGAGATATACTATAGGTTCTTTGATGATACATAGTTTCAAATTCCTTCCCTTTTCCTTTCTTTTGATGACCGTCCCATGCTGGTCAGACGTCAGCATAGCGCATTTCATTTGAAATGTCGGCTGGTGTAGGGCGGGCCGTCACAATGAGCATGTTGGGCAAGCCGCTTGGCTTTTTGATTTTCTTTTTGAATGGAAAGGGCCTAGATGTAACATTCCCGAAATTCGGGCAATTTGAAATAGAATTAATTAAAGATTTAACTATTAATAATTAATTTTATGTTGGTATTTGGGTTAGAGATTTAAAATTTAAGTATATGTTGTTTTGAGTTGAATTGAATTAATTAATTAATTCAGAATCGTTGTTAGAAATCAGATATTTATTATTGAATATTAGAATTGGAATTGAAATTCGATTGAAGAATAAAAATGATTGAATTTAAAATGAACGTTATTAACATTAAATAAATTAGGTTTTTATTTGATAAAATATATGGTGAAATGGGCTTGGATATGTGTATATTTGTGCGTATAAAGAAAATGAAGTTAACGTTTCAAATTTGGAATTGAACGGAGTTACTGTTGGACAAACAGACTAAAAACTTTGAATAGATAAATAATTTAAATAACGGCGTATACAAATGGAGTCAAATTACAACCAGACTAATTTTTATTGGATTCAGAACATTAAAATATGACTGTGTATATTTTTGTCGCGTTTGGAGGTTGTATTGATGGTACAGACTTTGAGCGGTCAATGGTAATTCGCGGTAGGTAAAAATATTAAATTAAACAGATATTACCTACCCAAAATTTAAACCCCCTCAGTAATTTTTTCCACCGACCTATCTTCTGAAAAATTCGGGCTACCCTATTTCTACTGATTGACATTGTTTTTATCCCCAAAGTTTCTTCTATAAAAAATGTCGCTCCTTTGTCATTTATTCAGAAAATAATCTTTCATCTTCGATCCCTAATGGCTTCAGGAAAATGCCATGGTTCTTTTCCCCCAAAATCAAAACCCAGTCTTTTCCCTCAGAATCGTTGTCTTTCGCCTATTCAAAAATCTAATCGCACCCAAAAATATAAAACCAAAGCCATCTACTCAAATCTCCACCGCGGAAATCAAAGGCGTAGCCTTCATCGTGGTTCCTGCGCTGCCTTCAACAATCAAAGACACCAAATCCAAACTCAGCTGCTCCGCACATCTAAATCCATCGCCTACCATTCTAAGGTGAGTTATTAGACTCACGATTTACCTTATTTCAAGTAGTTTAACATCAATTTTGAACTAGGTATAATCGTTGATGCTTGGGTGTCTTTGTTGGTCATTTTGTGGTTGATTGTTTGATGTAATTAGGTTGCATATACATTAAGGGTTGTTGCTTGCCAAGTAGTACGCTTATCATATGTTATAACTGATACTTGCATTCGGATAAGAACGACACATATACGACCATTATTGCCTTAATTGTTGTTACATCTGTCTTTGAGCTTTGCTGGCCTCCACTTACTACTGCCTGCTATCCCAATATATGGATGGAAAGGCACCATACTAAGCAAAATGTATATTTTCTCAGATTGACCAACTGTTTGAACTATCATCCGATTGTGACCAAACCCGTGGATACCCCTATGCTAGATGGCATGTTCCATGATTTTAAACCTATCATTAAATGATGGAAGGGATTAAATAGAACCTGGAAAAGATGACAGTGCATTTTTGAGTAAGATATATCCATTTTTACTATTATGATATAAACATCTGCATGTGTTTATATGGTATCCTCTGATTTTATAAATGAAACCTTCATTGTATAAAGGAACAAATATATATTCGTTTGATGTGTTTACTATATTGTTAGTACCTATAAATGTCCATGCCATGATATTCATAATATAGGAAATGTAATTGATACTCAGTATCACTTTTGGCGTGGGTTAACATTGAACTTAGTGAGTAAGAGAGAAACAACAGAAATTATGAGTCAAGTATGCAGAATCACAGATATTGCAATTGTCTGTATTCATATTAGATTATCCGGTAGTAGAAACTATAAAACATAATTATATAATTATGGTAGAATTGGGTTTAGCCTCATAAGACTAACATTTATAGTTTTGGAAAAAAATTATGGGTTGATTCAAAAACTTTATTATCATCTGTGCTGCACAATGGTTTCATGCATTTTTGTATACATGTTGCATAGCATTGGCCAAAGTAATATGATAAATAAATTAATCCTTCAGATGGTTGTATAAAATAACCACTGACCTGCTGTCTATTTTTCCCATATTTGTGGGAACCCTTTTGGTTGACAAGTTATAAAGCAAGAACTTCATTTTTCACCTAAAAGTTGATGAACATACGTATGTGGGAAATTTATAATACATGTTGAACTGATTTTTTTTTACGGTCATATGCTTGAATCCAAGGCTGAACCGCATCCCATTTTTTATACTGTCTTTCTATGATGTCTACCATTTCCATATATATATTTATATTTATATTTATATTTATATTTATATTTATATGGGTGTTAACCTTGTTTACTGTCTTGATGTTGTACAGTAGTATGTTTGGTCAGAATACACTATTGTACCAATACTTATGAATTGAAGCTAAACACGCATGGCCTTTTTTTTACCGGCTACACAGTAGTATGTTTGGTCTACATATCCAAATTTTAAATTGTTTAGGATTTTCTATTTCACTCATATGGAATCTGCGAATGGTAGAGCAAATATTGGACCGAATAATGACACAAAACAAGAATATGAACTGCATATGCTGATTCTATTTACTGCTTATGCTAATCACTATTTACTGCTTATGCTAATCACTATTCACTGCTTATGCAAATCACTATTTACTGCTTATGCCGATCACTGTAAACTGCATATGTCAATCACTGTTTCCTGCAATTGTCGATCACTAATAAACTGCATATGTTGGCTACATACACAAACTACTTATGTTGATTACTTGACTAGATCTTATTTACTGTCATATGTTGAACACTTTGGCCACATTTTCATTCATTGCAATATGCTGACCATTGATGAGAGGCACCTACTATTCTTCGTGCCCAGTCACACAAACCATTGAGAAATTGATTGTTTATTCGAAGCGTGAATTTTTGTATGCATATAGTGGCTGGTGCATACATGTATATACATACTTTCATGTGTGTATATACGTATCATCGGCATACTTGTATATATAAATATACTTGTCTGAATTAGTTATTCTAGGCTGCTATCATATTTCCTCACGTTCGGTAGGGAAAGCTGAGGCCGTCCATACGTATACACGTGTGGATAGGCAAGCTCTCAAATCCGCCGGTCCCTGAAATCAAACTGTTATGCATCAAGACTACGCAACTTTTTATATTTGAAGTTAGGATTAACTATTATATTTCAGTTTCTATTGAAGTTAATTTACTTGAACTATGATTTAATCCCGACTCGAGTGTTTTATGTTTTTGCATGGAACACTTGGGTCAAACCAAGCAGTACAAATTTAAGGAATACAACTTAGGATTCCAAGACTGGCGAAGCTGGGGACTCCAATAACAACGCACCTTGAAGATTTGAACAATAGATATTTTTACTGTATTCAAACTGTATTCTCATTCCGCTGTATAGAAAAATATTGTATAATAAAAATCTGATCTATAAATAAAAGTATTATTTCATTGTTCAATACTGTCATTTATTTATTCTATATTTCTGTGTTGATTCTGTTTTTTTAAACCCTGTAAGCTAAATAACGATCCATCGATTTGGACATTTTAAGTTGGTTAATCACCGATTTGAAGCAGTAAAAAAGGTGGGACGTTACAAGTGGTATCAGAGCTTTGGTTTACTCGAAGTATATCTTATCGGGTTTGAAATGAATAGTATCGACACTAGAAAATGCAGATTTTCGAAATAAAAAGATTTTGAAATATAAATTTTGAAAGTGAAAATTTATTTGGAAAGGAAAATTATTTTGGAAAATACTATTTTGAAAATTTGCATTTTGAAACCAATACAACGGAAACAAAATTTTTTTTGGGATTTAAATTTCTTTTCGGAATCCCCAGTCTTCGAATCTAGAGTTTCGAGAGTCATTCTTCGATAAGGTACCCTTAGATTTGAATCTTGAATCCATTATCGAATGTTATCTAAGGAAGATAAGTATAAACGATTCAATTGTGTATTTTAGTAATCAGAGATAACTGAAATTTATTGGAAGTAAGAATTCAGATAAGAATGTCGATGAAAAAGGAAATTTGGAATCATTTCAGAAATGGAATGCTGAAGTTTATTCGAGATAGAAATAAATGAAAATAAAATCAAAATATAAATTAAGGAAATCATAAAGGTTATAATTGGAATTCGATTGGGTCAAATTGTGTTACTAATTTATTTGAATTATTTAGAACTGGGCAAGATAAATTATAATTGGTTTCGAACCAATAATGTATAATTGAATACAAGAATTCGATAGTGGAGTATAAACTTGTTAATTAATTAACACGAAGTGAATGATAAATGAGAATTGAAAGTGAAATATAAATTTCTAATAAATGTAAACCTGTATTTGATGGAATTGAAACTTTATGTGACAAGTTTGGATTGTTGCAAAAGAAAGAATATTTACTTTTTAGAAGTAAATAAATTTGAGAGCAAAAAGTTGTAAGTGAGATTGGGAATAAAGAGAATGGAGTTGACCAGTACGGTGAGATTATTCCGCAGTTCAGAATATAAATAAAATGAGATTTCCCGAAGTTCTGAACATATTATCAAATAAGAGATTATTCGAAAGAAGGTTATTCATGGAAATCGACTACGTCAAATTTTAGGAAAATGCTGTTTACTTTCCTTTTTAATCAAAATTTAATAAATTATTAATAAATTGTTTATGTATATAGATTAAAGAACAAAATATATCTCAATGTTAAATTTTTCGGAGCCATGAATTATTTTCAATAAAGTGAATTCTGAACTTGAATTCGAACGTTACGAGAATGAATATTTTGTTGGTATTCGATGAATTTTATCTTTTTCCAGGTTAATACTGTTGTTCAGTTAAGGTCAGAGAGGTAAGTATACCCCAACTTGATTGACATCATCGTTGACTGAGAAATGGATAAGATTCGATAGCAAGAGTGGTTAAGTGAAGTAAACGAGTGCCAACAATTAAGTGAGAATAGTAGTGTTATATTTAAGATATGTTTTAATTCAAATAACGAATTTAGAAATGTTTCCCCTTGAGAATAAAGTGTATTTTTTATAGAAAATAAAGATTTGTGGATATGTGGAAAGTTTTCCAATGGTAATAAGCAATTTTCTAGAACTATATATATGATAATTGAAGAATTTTTTTTTTTAAAAAAAAAGATCGTATGAGGCTAGCGGGTTCTGATAAATCAGAATGGCGAGAAAAAAAGAATAAAAAGCTGCACAACGAGAACAAAGAGCAGCAGAATGTAAGAGAAGTGGATCCGTAAACTAAATTTGAAAATTTCATAAGCAATGATTCGATAAGAAATAGAACTGAGGAAATTAGAAACTGACTGGTGATTAGTCAAGTTGATTGACTTTCTGAGTGTTGATCTGATGTTGGTTTCGGCCTTCGGGGTTGATACTTAGGAAGTTGTTCGCTTGCTAATTTACGGTCGAAGGATGTGAATATGAAAGAGAAATAGAGCGTGAATGAGAAATTTGTTATAAGAATGGGAAATTTTGAAATTTTGAGCATATAAAAATGTGGACTAAGAGATGAACTTAATAATTGGAGAATTGGAAGAGAATTTGTGACACCCCACGTCCGTTAGTGTCACTCACTAGGGGAATGCATTAAGTTTTGTGAAGCGTTATAGGTAAATAGACACGGAATAATTACAAGACAGGTATAAATAAGATAGCAGCGGAATTTTTTTTTCCAGACATAAATCATAATACAGTGGTCCACAATACCATAAGTCACAAAAACCATTACAATAAAATAACTTCTGTCTTGCACCATCAGAGTACATAAGAATATAAAAACATAATTCCCCAATTGAAAGAGTTAAGCGATGGGCCTAACCTTGTGTCTTAGCCTGATTCGTATTTGCGTACTTAGACCTCCCATATTAGGTTTAACGTTAGTGGCTGCTGTATATGCCGGTCGGGTCCTGGCAGACTTCCACCACTAATGCAACCTAACCTTGTGTCATAAGTACAATTACAGTTCTTAATTGTAATTACTAGACATTCCATTATTAATTAATTAATCAATTAATTAAACCTTTCCCTTTATAGGTGTTAATGCCCATTCTACCCAATAGTTTGAATTATATGTCCAAAATGTTCATATTCAAATTATGTCATTATTAACCCTTTTTCCCCTGTTCCTTAACTAGCGTCCTCACAAAATTGGCAGCATGCCTAGGCTAGATAACAGCCTAGCCATAAACGAGAAAAAGGGAAAAATAAAGTGATTATTTAACATAACTTGATATAGGCATATGCTATCATGGTGACAAGGTGAACATACATACTAGCATGAACATGTAATAAACTGGTGAACTTGTGGTAGTCAATTGATTTTAACATAACTACGATGTCTCAATAAGCATAATGAGATCTAAATTAGCAGTTTAGAAGTCCAATTGGTTTAGATCTAACGTGATGAACACAAGGTGATAAATTAGATTACATAATTCAGATCCAAAGGTTAAAATAGATCTAACACCACTAGGATGACATAATAGCATGTTTAAATCTAAATATGGATTCACATGTCCAATTTACAACATATCTAAATTGATCACAATATGACAGGTGAAAGATGATTTACATAAAGAGTTAGATCTAACCAATGTTACAACTGTCCAAATTAACAAATTTACATTCACCACAATATCGTTACAAGTCAAGATCCACATAGGCAATACAATAGAATAACCACAATTGCATTAGATCTAAAGGTGCAGATCTATCATGACATAGTATAAGATTTAACAATAGCATAGATCATAGTTTACATCATATCCAATTCACAGTCTCTCATAATTCACTTTTATTCATTTAAACCTAAAAGAAACTAGAAACTCACAACGTTAGGTTTAGAGAATAGAGAAAGAATGGATCTTGAATTTCTGGATTTGATTTGCAAAGTTGAATGTTGTACGTTGTTGAAGAAAACAAATCGGTGTTAGTTCGCACACCGGCAGCATTTGGCTCCCATAATTTCCAATGAAGAAATAGGAGAATTGGAAACATATATGTAGGTGCAGAATCCTCTGAAACCGACTGCCACCTCAGCCCTAGGGGTGTCAACAACCCTGTGGGTGGGTCGCCCCATAAGTCGACACCGCTTAAGGGGGGTCGACCCCGGTGTCGACACCCCTCTAGGGGTGTCGACCCCCTAGAGCGGGAAATTTACCGCCTTGACGAATTTTTGATTTTCAAACTATTCTGGATAGGGTCTAACTCATATCTGACTCATACGTGACTCATGTGTGTATATATGCTCTTTCTGCGCATATACAAATTTAAAACCCTCATAACTTCTTCATACGGTGTCCGTTTTACGCAAACCAAATGTCTATCTTGACCAGAATTTCGAGACGGACGCGATGGCGCTATCCATTTTGCTTAATTCTAAATATTAAATTAATAATTATTTAATTTATCCTCTTTTAGTGTTGTTAAAAATTCGGGGTGTTACATTCTCCCCTACTCAAATGATTTCGTCCCCGAAATCTCTAAGTTGAGAAGAATGCATATCCTACCATCCATCATTCATCTACTCATTCAAAAACCACTGGCTTCCATTGTCCTTAGAGTCTTATAATGCTTATATGAATATATGCAACGGTGTGTGTGTATGTCCCAACACTAATGAGAATGATCAGGCGGTCTACTGATTCGGTTGACCTCCTTAATGCAATGTATGTTAGTGCCATGGATCCAATATGTATGCAAATAAACCTGTTATATCATATAAGTTCTATATGTGTACATTCATTCATCCAAATGCAACATCCATATGCTAGTTCATCTATTTCCATCCATAAAAGAAAAGAGAATGCACACACATCCATATGCAGTATGAAAGTGATTGAGCCAATCTTAGTGCTTAATGTGTGCGTGTGTGTATGCGTCCATAGGCAACCACTAGCAAACACTTGCATGCACTTGCATCCATTAAACATAACATGTCTCAAACACATATTTACATCCATAGGATTCCTATCTAAAGGTCGAAAAAAAACTATGGATAAGATATACTCAAATGATAGAAACAAGCACTGATAAAACTTGGAAAAAGGAGTTAAGAACATACCCTTGAAAAGGAAAGGGTATGAAGCACGAATCTTGTCTTCGGTTTCCCAAGTCGCATCCTCTGGGTTATCTCCCCATTGAACCTTTAGAAACTTGATCTCTTTATTGCGTAGCTTCTTAACTTCTGATCCCAGAATATGGGTACGGACTCGCCTGACTGTCGCCTCTTGTTCCACTTCTACTTCTTCCAACACACTCAGCTCAACGAATACTGCAGTGTCATGCAGGCACTTCCGCAGATGAGAAGCATGGAAAACATCATGAACACCGGATAGATTGTCTGGAAGTTTTACTCTTAGGCCATTTGGCCAATCCTCTCGGTTATGGGAAATGGTCCCACAAACCTAAGTGCCAACTTCCCTACTGATCCGAAGCGAACCACATTCCTCAGAGGTGACACTTTGATAAAAACCAAGTCTCTTACTTCAAATTCGAGGTCAGTCCTTCTCTTGTCTGCATAGGATTTCTGCCTATCTTGAGCTGTCTTCATCCACCGTCAAATAAGGTCAATCTTTTCGGACGTTTCACTAACTATATCTGGTCCAAGTAATAATCTTTCTGTAGATTCCCACCAACAAGTTGGTGATCTATAGGGTCGTTTGTACAATTCTTCGAAGGTGCCATGCCGATGCTAGCTTGATAACTGTTATTGTAGGCAAACTATACTAAAGGAAGTTGCTCTTCCCAAGTACCTCCAAAGTCTAGGATACACAGCCTCAAAAGATCTTCAAGAATCTTGTTCACCCTCTCTGTCTGTCCATCGGTCTGAGAATGATAAGCGGTGCTCAAACACAACTATGTACCTAATGCATCTTGCAAGCTCCTCCAAAATTCGCTGGTAAAGATGGGGTTACGATCGCTCACGATGCTGGAAGGTACTCCATGAAGACGAACTAACTCACGAATATAAATTGCTGCCAACCATGATGTTGTTCCCTTACTCTTAACTGGAATAAATTGAGCGCTCTTAGTGAGTCTATCTACCACAACCTAGATACTGGTGTTGCCTTTCTTCGATCTAGCTAGGCAAACCATCTATGAAATCCATAGAGGCGCTCTCCCATTTCCACTGCTGAACCTCCAACTGATGAAATAATCCACCGGGCTTCTTTTGCTCAGCTTTGACTTGCTGGCAAAATAAACATTGAGAAACAAATTCGGCCACATCTTTCTACATCCCAGCCCAAAAGAAAACCCTCTTCATGTCCCTGTACATTTTATCACTGCCTGGATGAATGGTCATCTTAGAATGGTGGGCTTCTTCTTGGACTACTTTTATCAAGCTTCCAGTTTGAGGAACACAAAGCCTTCCATCTCGTCACAACCACCCCTTTTCATCTATGGCATATCTAATGAGGTGACTAGAAGTCTCCCCTCTTCTGAGCTTATCCATGATGTCTAGAATCTATGGGTCACCTTGTTGCGAAGCTCCTATCTGGTCCATAAGAGTAGGTCGTATCTCCAAGGATGCAAACAAATCATGCAAAATCTCGATGGAGGGTCTAAAATCAAAAGTTGATATGAACTCCAAGTTATTTCTTTCCACAAACAGAGGACTCAGGGCCACCTACTACCTACTTAGTGCATCTGCCACCACATTACCCTTTCCAGGGTATAAGAAATCTCAAAATCATAAGAAGCTAGAAACTCCGTCCACTGTTGTTGCCTTAAATTGAGATCCTTCTGCGAGAACAGATACTTGAGAGATTTATGATCGGTGTATAACTCGAACTTCTCTCCAAGTAAATAATGATGCCACATCTTTAATGCAAACACTATGGAAGCTAGCTCTAGATCATGGGTGGGGTAGTTCTTTTCATGAACTCTCAATTTTCTACCCCCATAACACACCACTTTCCCTTCTTGCATTAGAACCGCACCAAGCCCTGTACCACACGCATCAGTGTAAACAGTAAACACCTTACTCCCGTCAGGCAAGGTCAAGACTAGGGTTGTTGTCAGAGTCCTCTTCAGTTGTTGGAAAGTAACGTCACAGTCTATATCCCATGAAAATGCCAAGTTCTTCTTCGTCAGCCTGGTGAGTGGGGCTGATGGATCTACAACTATCCCTTCTTTGGAGACCACATGCCCTAAGAATCTCACCTCTTTTCTCCAAAAATGGCATTTGGAGAATTTTGCTTTAAGCTGATGGTCATGGAGAGTTTTCAAAACTTCTCTTAAATGTTGGGCATGCCCTTCTCCGCTGTTGGAGAAGATCAAAATATCATCGACAAAGACTACAACAAATTTATTTAGGAACTCCTGAAACACCCTACTCATCAGATCGACAAAATAGGCGGGTGCATTCATCAGCCCAAAAGGCATAACTAGCCATTCAAAGAAACCGGCCGGAGTCCTAAAGGTAGTCTTATCTATGCTGTCCTCAGCCACCCTGCTGTCCTCAGCCACCCTAATCTGATGGAACCCCATGGCCAAGTCTAACTGGGAAAATACCGAGGCACCAACAAGATGATCAAATAAATCATCAATCCTCGGAAGCGGGTGCCTATTCTTCTTAGTGAGTTTATTCATCTCTCTATAATCAACACACAAACGAAGCGAACCATCCGCCTTAGTTGCTAATACTACTGGAGCACCCCATTCAGATATGCTTCGTCTGATAAACCCTTTCTCAAGTAGCTCCCCTACTTGCTTACTCAGCTCCCTCCTTTCCCTCGGAGCCATGTGGCGCACTGGCAATATAACTGGCTTTGTATTGTCCACCAAATATATACGAAAGTCGATATCGCGCCTCGGATGTAAGCCCTGAACCTCATCAAAAAAATCGGAAAAGTCTCATATTACCGGAACATATTGTAGATCGTCGATAGATGCATCAATAGACTCTAGGAAACTAAGCATAACCGACCCTTGTAGGTCACACGAAATCTCGAGGGTTCTCCCATGACAAGTCAGAAGCCTAATAACCCTCTTCTCACAATCCAGAATGGCATCATACATGGTAAGCCAATCCGTTCCTAGAATCAACCCACAGCCCATAAACCCAAGCACATACGCGTCGCATTCAAACTCGACGTCTAATGCAGATATTTTGAAACCCCGACAAATCATAGATAAATGAGCCGAACCACCAATGGGGTTTGAAACAACTACCGGATCCACTACAATACTAGTAATTAAGTGCAGAGATCCAACTACAGAACTTGATATAAATGAATGTGAGGCACAAGAATCAAAAAGTGTCCTAATAGGATGGTTTGAAAGAGAAATTTAACCTTCCACAAAAAAAAAATTCTACCTCTATCAGGAGCACTGATTGCGAGAGCATGCATCTTCCCTCTAGAAGTCCCGTCCTTTGACCATGTCCCTATGATCGCTGTTTCTTCGGGCACTCTCTAGCAAAGTGTCCGGTCTCTCCATAGTGGTAGCAAGAGTTCTTCCTTCGCTTACAGTCTTTAACCAGATAAGGTTCCTTCCCACAATGTTGACATTTTCTCTTATCCTTGCCTTTATCATTTTTCCCTCCTTTCTTCTGCTGCTGCCCCTTCTTGGGCCTCCTATTTTGCGATGTCTCCTCATCCTTTTTTTCTCCCTTGTCTTCCTCATTCATTAGGGCCATATCGAAAAGCTTTTCAAAAGTGGCCCCCATTGGAATATGGGACATGGCTAAACCATGCAGAGGCTCATTCAGCCCTTTAGCAAACCACAAAGCCCTTTTGTGCGGCGTATCAATTAACTCTAAACCAAACCTTGCTAGCTAGTTGAATTTATTCACATACACTTTTACCAACAAGTTTCCTTGTTTGAGTGCTAAGAATCTCTCCATCTGCATGCTGCTTTCGGCTTGGGAAAGAAATTTTGTAACGAAAAGGAATTTCACTCGATCCGAATCAGTCGCTAAACCGACCAAGACCGTACGAAATGCCTGATTGTTTTGAGAACACGACAAATCAGAACGCAGACAGAAGAACATTTCATTGTATATTACAACAATTCCATCAGAATACAAAAATATACAGAATATAAACAAATAAAATACATTCGATAAATATTAGAGATTACAATAAATTACATAGCAGAGGAAAATAATACAAAATACAACTGAAGGAGATATACAGATACAAAGCTTTCCGGATATCGTTCCAGCTGTAAACCAGGATCCTGTGAATATAAATCTGCACCACCAAAACAACTAGCTACCCGTGTCGAAAATAAGGGCACCCAGAGTTTAGGTTAAAACAATAAACTCCAGGTTAGTCATGGGACTGGTGTGAGAACTAAAACAGTTATTAATCTTTATTTTAAGTTAGCTAAATCATGGGACCACGCCATATAACATGGAACGGGTTTCCTCCCAAGAATACCAGTGCATAAAACAAACAGCGCAATGCTAAATAAAGAAAAATGAAGCTATTATAAGACCCAGGTCCCATCACACAATGCGACGCAAGCCGGAGGATAGGGTTTTTACCTTATAATAGCCAAAGAATGCTTGATACGCTAAATTTCATGTTTTTTAATATTACTATAAGTGTATAGTGCCAAAACAATTTCAAATCATAAGTATCAATCATAGGCGACATAAGCGTCCCATGCCACTATGTCGCCATATATAGGTTTACAATCAAAACCGCACATATCGTATTTGGAAATTGGATTTCCATCTATGAACCAAGGCAAAAGATAGTCCTCAATCGATTCGAGACAATCTAGCCCATGTCTCAGGTCAGAGCTCGAGTGACCTTGGAGCGATAGGGCCGGTCCACCGATGTGGATTAGACGAAATCCTGAACACTGCGTTTCCCCGCCCTTTGGGGCGCAAGTGAGCCAACGAATGAATCCATCGGTCCCGGATCAACCGATATAACCGAGGCGCCTCAAATTCCAACAACCACATGAGTCAAACTCGTCAGCCAGTTCAAGCACCGACACCACTCCTAACTAGAAAGAAACGCATGCCCTCCCTGAGGTCCTTCTCCCGTTTTTGGTTCACACCGGGGTGTGAGGCTCGCGAATTAACGCTACACAAAGCTACGCCACAAAGGCCGTGCTTTGATCATCAACCACAAGACTCTGCTTTTCAACAGAAACCTTGATCATTTGCATCTTAGCATGCCACATAGGCAAACCACTCTATGCAACCGATATCAGTCACACAGAATGAAATCCAATGTCAGACACACAGTCCATTTACAAGTTCGTTCTGGGTCTGAACGAAACCGGAGGCACCTAATACCCCGCCTATCCATCGATCTCCAAGTACGTCTGGACGATCACCAACTGATTCTCTCCTCTTGGGTGTACGGCCCAATCAAGATCATCAGTAATTATCTAAACGACGTGAAGACCTCCGGTCTTCAACCACCGTCTTCATCTTTGACTTATCGTCGTATCAGTTATTCAGAATGGGATAAACCCGGTCTTTCTGAATAACTCGCGTATATAATAAACAAGTGTTACACAAACACAACATATGCCTCATTCCAATTCAGAATATTCTTTCATATAAATATTCTTATAATTTGGGAAAGCTTTCCATTAATTTTATCAACGATAAATTCTTTAATCACCTTTGAATATCGATTCAAACTAGTCGGGATTAGCGAATCACACCGAAGTAATCATTTATTTTATTTCCCAATCCCAACCTATTCACCCCATACGTAATACTTCATATCTAACACCACGGTGTTATCGGTAAATTCAATTATCATTTCACGTTCAAATCTAATTAAAGATTTAACTATCGCCTGGAGTAAAACTGGCGATACTCCATTCTCGATCTTTTCAATCTAATTAAAGATTCATTAAAACTCCACTTAGTTTTAATCTTTACAGAAATCAATATCCTGTCTTTAACTGGGTTAAAGAGCCAATGTCATTTAAAACACGGTTCACGATAAACCCAAAATCACATTCTATTAATTATCGGGTTAAAGAACAAGTGTTATTTAAAACACTGTTCATGATAAACCCAAAATCACATTCTATTAATTATCGGGTTAAAGAACAAGTGTTATTTAAAACACTGTTCACGATAAACCCAAAAATCAATACCAATTCAATTCCAATTAAATATTATTTAATTGGTACACTTCATTAAATCTAAATAAAAAGATTTAATCTTTTTCTCAGCTGGGCTTAAGAACAGTGTTAATGAAGACACCATTCACGACAAACCCAAATCACATTTGATATTAAATACAAGGCTCTGAATAGAAAATATATCGGCTTATATTCAATATCAAATTCTACGACCAACAAATATCGTATTAGAAATAACAATATATAAATATATCTTTCAAATTTCCATAACACTATCCGTATAATCATGACAATCCAACATCGAAATATTCCGAAGACAATTTCGATTCAAATCCCTTCCAATGCAATTATTTGAAATTCTGGTTATTTTCAAAACCATTTCAAATCCAATTTATTTATTTTAAAAATAAATAAAATTATAATTCTAGTTCAAAACTAGTTCATTTCGATAAAAATCTATTTTTATCTTTTAAAATGTGGAGTTTTTCATCCCAATTCTTCACAAATCATTTCTTATGATTTTACACAAATTATTACTATTTTTAATAATTTTATCAAGGCCCGTACAGTCGATTTTCATCAACGGCCATCGAACTGCACTTACAACGACCTTTTCCAAATTTGATTTGGACATAATTCCAAATCCAACCATTAGATTTCGAATTTCTAATATTCATTAGAAAGCCCTTTTCGATACGAACCCAACGGTTTTGGTTTTAGGAGAATCCGACGGTCGGATCTCCCGTATTGTCTGTTCGAAGTCAATGTTCGAAATTCACGAACTACAGCAGCGCGACGCGTTCTATTCAGGCCATTATATTATATATATAATATATACTTCGTCGATTTCCTTTTTAAAACGTATTATATAAATCGTTTTAAATTCGTTTTTAAAACGATTTCAACTTCATTTCAAATTCAAATCAAAATTGAATTTTTTTCCTTATAAATTCGTTTTAAATTCACTTCAAATTGGTTTCAATTCAAATCGATTTTCAATTCAATTTCAGTTCGTTTTCAATTCAATTCAATTTCAATTCGAATTCATTTCAATTCAATTTCAATTCGAATTCAATTCTATTCAATTTCAATTCGAATTCATTTCAAATTGATTTCCATTCAATTTTAATTCGATTCGAATTCATTTTCAAAATATTCGATTTTGAAATCACTTCTCAATATTCATTATAAAAACGAATATAATCGATATAAATATCGTTTGCATCAAAATGGCGTCAATCTAATCAACACGGCTTCATATATTTCTATTTTCAAATATTCTATTTCAAATATTTCTTTTCCAAATATTTCTATTTTCGAATATTCTATTTCAAATATTTCTATTCAAATATTTCTATTTTCAAATATTCTATTTCAAATATTTCTATTCAAAACTGGAATGAGGCCCAATCAATTAACATATAATGTTAATTATATGGATTTTCTACAACACATGTATAAAATAACAACGATAAATAATCAACCATCATCCAGAGTGCATTCTACACTGTATAAGCATCAAATATAAATATTTAACGCTTATGACAGTCTGTCAATCAATCGATCGACATACAACTAATTATTGGGATTAGTGTATGTCATATATCATCCCAATACCCGTGTGGGGTTTCAAACAATCAAACACAGATTTTATTTGTGCAGTTGGGCAATGTGTAAAATTTATCGTCCCAATCATTATCAGTCAAATATGTGTATATAAACAAATCGTCCGATTCGTTTATAAATTTTTATTTTATATACACGTTAAAAATTATATTTTTAACTATAAAATATTTTCCACTATCAAATATTCTATTTCATTTCACATTACATCACACAATCAACTACCCAGCAAAATCAAACAAACAAGCATACAAGTCGTCCATGGTCTTTGGACGACGGGTGTCGGGTGCTACTAAACACCGTCTGCATCCTAGTATATATTTCAACTAGAAATAAATTAAAAATAAGGAGTTCTCACCGACTAGCTAAACCAAACGCCACGACTCTTCATTTGTAGAAGATCTTCACTACTAGCCTTTTGTCACTTTCGTCGTCCGTGTTTGCTACATATATAAAAATCACATTTTTATATTTTCTCTACTTTACGATAAAAATAAAGTTCAGAATTTTATTTCACTTCATATATTTACAACGCTTCTTTCTATATAAAAATTATATTTTTATCCTTTCTATAATACAAAAATTATATTTTTATCCTTTCAATAATATAAAAATTATATTTTTATCCTTTCTATAATATAAAAATTATATTTTTATATATTAAAAATCATAGCTTTATCTAAAATAAAAATCCAGTTGTATATAAAAATCAAGTTTTTTAAACAATGCTAAAAAAAACTGATTTTAAATTTACAAACTATCTACATTGTAAATAAATGAAAGTAGGAATAAATAAACAAATAAAAATGTACCAGCGGGGTTTTGAAATAGGTAGTGGGCGCCGGAATGCTGCAGACGGAGGGGGGGGGGGGGAGTCGCGGTTGTGTCAAAGGGGGTCGGAGGCGGGGTCAGTTGGCCAGAGGCGACGGTCTGAGGGGATCTAGGGCTTGGGGTTGTGGCTGTCGATTTGGAGAGTGCGGAGGGTTGCGCTACAGAAGGGGGAGCGGGGAGGGAGCGCATCAGAGAAGAGGGGGGGTCTGGCGAGGTCGGCGCTGTGAGGAGTGGCGGAGCGAGGCGTCGATCGCCATCACGATTTGAGGGGAGGGGGCGGTTTTTTTCTGTAAAAGGGGAAAAAGGTTTTGATCGAGAAAAGTCAAAGGGGGGTGTTAAATTAAAGAAAAGTTATATATTTTATATTTTTTTCTCCTTTAATTCGAAGAAATGTCATTCTTCATTCGAGCTCCAAACGAAACCCAGCGACTGTCGCCCCTAGCTAATTACCCCTATTCCGAACATAATGGGATATGCTACGTAGGCCAATTCGATCAGTTTTCGTCCAAATCAACATATAACTCTATATATTGAATTTGAACGCGCATTTCAATTTACCGGGGTCACATACTAACTTGAAAAATTCTAAAAAAATATTTTCTAGCTTCGTATTGATGATACAGTCCTAACAAAACTAGTTTCGTCAAATTCTGAGACCGTTTGAAAAATGGCCATTTTCCAGTCGATTAAAATCAACTGAAACTGGTCAAACGCGTTTTCCTTTGCCAAGCTCACAAATTGATTCGAAAAATTACGAAAATTGGAATCTAGCAATAACTTGACATCGCGGATCCAACAAAAGTGGTTTCGTCGAAAACCGAGGTCGTTTGCAAAACTTCCATTTTTAAGGGCTAGAATTCCATAGCGACAATTCTGAATTTTCAACTGGGCATATCTTTTGATTCCCGCTATGAAATTTCGGTTTTTCAGATTCGTTGGAAAGATATTCTCAATTAGATTCTAATATTTTTTATTTCACTAAAATCCGGTTTATTTTGAATCCTGTATGTTCAATTGAAGTTTGAAATCGAATTATCGAACTACCGCGCCATTTTCAATTCCTTTTATAATTATAAATAATTATTTATATTCAACGATGATCTATTTAAATATATACGTTCGAATTCTATTCAAAATAAATTTCTCATCGTTATTATTCAAAATAATTCATTTTAAATATAGAAAATTCATCAAAATTGCCAAAATAAAATTTTCAAACTGGCTCAGAATTTCGGGTTGTTACAATCTCCCCCACTTAAAACTTTTCATCCCCGAAAAGGAACGAAGCCGAAAGTTGTTTTAAAAACCAACTCAACTTTCTTAGTTTTCGCTACGGCTTAAGTTCTTTAACTTTTCAGTTTCTAAGAACTTTTCAAATTTCTCAAAAATTTGGCTAATACCCTAAATTTTCGAAAAATTTCGTCATAACCTCCCCTGCACCGGGGACTTCGGGATATTTCATATAGCCTCCCATGGCCTTCTTCAATCCAAAAGAAAAATAAAAAGCCAATCGGCTCATAAAATCATCATCACCCAAACAAAACAGTAAATTATGGTAAACATGTACCTATTTGTCGGGCAAACAATTTTATTATTCTTCTCTAGCCTCCTTGCTATGACCTGTTCAATGGATATACATATATATATATATATATGCATGCAAATGCGACTAATTTTCAATACAGTTTACTATTTGGTTCAATTTGGCTAAAGGTTCAACATTCCAATTAATCAATTAATAATCAAACAACACAATCAGCAATCAATTTGTTGATTAACGTTTCAAATTCATAATTTTGATATATAGTCAAAATTCATATTTTTGATGCCAAATCACAACAAT
The DNA here is from genome assembly GCA_030737875.1 of Allium sativum. Taxonomy (NCBI): domain Eukaryota; kingdom Viridiplantae; phylum Streptophyta; class Magnoliopsida; order Asparagales; family Amaryllidaceae; genus Allium; species Allium sativum. Next base: position 515,018,357 of record CM060910.1, read on the forward strand.
AAGCCCTATCTAATTTTGGTTCTCACACCAGTCAATTGGAAATATATAGAAATCCCACTTTCGTCACTCGAACATAAATCCTGATGATGATGCATCATCCTCAGAATTATCCCCGGGCGACTAGAGTGTAATTCTATATCTATCCAGTGTATTAAAATTTCAAATACACGTGGATCAGACGTATACGCAAAATCTTTTTATACTGGATTGTCCAAATCAATACAAATAAATAATCAAATATGAATAATTGATTTAAATTTTCAAAACAAAAATTGTTTTCATTTTAAAAATATACTCTTCACACTCGTTCTAGGATACTACTGATCCCATCTCTAACGAGCCATTCTCATTGGATATTACTAATCCAATATCTGATGAATTCTTTCGTATGGTTCTAATGTGTCTTGTTCTCTGAGCTTTGTAAACCAAGGCTCTGATACCAACTGTAACAAAAAGGAATTTCGCTCGATCCGAATCAGTCGCTAAACCAACCAAGACCGTACGAAACGCCTGATTGTTTTGAGAACATGACAAATCAGAACGCAGACAGAAGAACATTTCATTGTATATTACAACAATTCCATCAGAATTCAAAAATATACAGAGTATAAACAAATAAAATACATTCGATAAATATCAGAGATTACAATAAATTACATAGCAGCGGAAAATAATACAAAATACAACTGAAGGAAATATACAGATACAAAGCTTTCCGGATATCGTTCCAGCTGTAAACCAGGATCCTGTGAATATAAATCTGCACCACCAAAACTACTAGCTGCCCGTGTCGAAAATAAGGGCACCCAGAGTTTAGGTTAAAACAATAAACTCCAGGTCAGTCATGGGACTGGTGTGAGAACTAAAACAGTTATTAATCTTTATTTTAAAGTTAGGTAAATCAAGGGACCACGCTATATAACACGGAGCGGGTTTCCTCCCAAGAATACTAGTGCATAAAACAAACAGCGCAATGCTAAATAAAGAAAAATGAAGCTATTATAAGACCCAGGTCCCATCACACAATGCGACGTAAGCCGGAGGATAGGGTTTTTACCTTATAATAGCCAAAGAATGCTTGATACGCTAAATTTCATGTTTTTTAATATTACTATAAGTGTATAGTGTCAAAACAATTTCAAATCATAAGTATCAATCATAGGCGACATGAGCGTCCTATGCCACTATGTCGCCATATATAGGTTTACAATCAAAACCGCACATATCGTATTTGGAAATTGGATTTCCATCTATGAACCGAGGCAAAATATAGTCCTCAACCGATTCGAGACAATCTAGCCCATGTCTCAGGTCAGAGCTCGAGTGACCATGGAACGAAAGGGCCGGTCCACCGATGTGGATTAGACGAAATCCTGAACACTGCGTTTCCCCGCCCTTTAGGGCGCAAGTGAGCCAACGAATGACTCCATCGGTCCCGGATCGACCGATATAACCGAGGCGCCTCAAATTCCAACAACCACATGAGTCAAACTCGTCAGCCAGTTCAAGCACTGACGCCACTCCTAACTAGAAAGAAACGCATGCCCTCCCTGAGGTCCTTCTCCCGTTTTTGGTTCACACCGGGGTGTGAGGCTGGCGAATTAACGCTACACAAAGCTACGCCACAAAGGCCGTGCTTTGATCATCAACCACAAGACTCTTCTTTTCAACAGAAGCCTTGATCATTTGCATCTTAGCATGCCACACAGGCAAGCCACTCTATGCAACCGATATCAGTCACACAGAATGAAATCCAATGTCAGACACACAGTCCATTTGCAAGTTCGTTCTGGGTCTGAACAAAACCGGAGGCACCTAGTACCCCGCCTATCCATCGATCTCCAAGTACGTCTGGACGATCACCAACTGATTCTCTCTTCTTGGGTGTACGGCCCAATCAAGATCATCAGTAATTATCCAAAAGACGTGAAGACCTCCGGTCTTCAACCACCGTCTTCATCTTCGACTTATCGTCGTATCAGTTATTCAGAATGGGATAAACCCGGTCTTTCCGAATAACTCGCGTATATAATAAACAAGTGTTACACAAACACAACATACGCCTCATTCCAATTCAGAATATTCTTTCATTTAAATATTCTTATACTTTGAGAAAGGTTCCCATCAATTTTATCAACGATAAATTCTTTAAATTTATTCTTTAATCACCTTTGAATATCGATTCAAACTAGTCGGGATTAGCGAACCACACCGAAGTAATCATTTATTTTATTTTCCAATCCCAAACTATTCACCCCATGAAGTAAAACTGGTAATACTTCATATCTAACACCACGGTGTTATCGGTAAATTCAGTTACCATTTCACATTCAAATCTAATTAAAGATTTAACTATCGCCTGGAGTAAAACTGGCGATACTCCATTCTCGATCTTTTCAATCTAATTAAAGATTCATTAAAACTCCACTTAGTTTTAATCTTTACAGAAATCAATATCCTGTCTTTAACTGGGTTAAAGAGCCAATGTCATTTAAAACACGGTTCACGATAAACCCAAAATTACATTCTATTAATTATCGGGTTAAAGAACAAGTGTTATTTAAAACACTGTTCACGATAAACCCAAAATCACATTCTATTAATTATCGGGTTAAAGAACAAGTGTTATTTAAAACACTGTTCACGATAAACCCAAAAATCAATACCAATTCAATTCCAATTAAATATTATTTAGTTGGTACACTTCATTAAATCTAAATAAAAAGATTTAATCCTTTTCTCAACTGGGCTTAAGAATAGTGTTAATGAAGACACCATTCACGACAAACCCAAATCACATTTGATATTAAATACAAGGCTCTGAATAGAAAATATATCGGCTTATATTCAATATCAAATTCTACGACCAACTAATATCGTATTAGAAATAACGATATATAAATATATCTTTCAAATTTCCATAACACTATCCGTATAATCACGAAATCCAACATCAAAATATTCCGAAGACAATTTCGATTCAAATCCCTTCCAATGCAATTATTGGAAATTCTGGTTGTTTTCAAAACCATTTCAAATCCAATTTATTTATTTTAAAAATAAATAAAATTATAATTCTAGTTCAAAACTAGTTCATTTCGATAAAAATCTATTTTTATCTTTTCAAATGTGGAGTTTTTCATCCCAATTCTTCATAAATCATTTCTTATGATTTTACACAAATTATTACTATTTTTAATAATTTTATCAAGGCCCGTACAGTCGATTTTCATCAACGGCCATCGAACTGCACTTACAGCGACCTTTTCCAAATTTGATTTGGGCATAATTCCAAATCCAACAGTTAGATTTCAAATTTCTAATATTCATTAGAAAGCCCTTTTCGATACGAACCCAACGGTTTTGGCTTTAGGAGAATCCGACGTTCGGATCTCCCGTATTTTCTGTTCGAAGTCAATGGTCAAAATTCACGAACTACAGCAGCGCGACGCGTTCTATTCAGGCCATTATATTATATATATAATATATATAATATATACTTCGTCGATTTCCTTTTTAAAACGTATTATATAAATCGTTTTAAATTCGTTTTCAAAACGATTTCAACTTCATTTCAAATTCAAATCAAAATTGAATTTTTTTCCTTATAAATTCGTTTTAAATTCACTTCAAATTGGTTCAATTCAAATCGATTTTCAATTCAAATTCAGTTCGTTTTCAATTCAATTCAATTTCAATTCGAATTCATTTCTATTCAATTTCAATTCGAATTCAATTCTATTCCATTTCAATTCGAATTCATTTCAAATTGATTTCCATTCAATTTTAATTCGATTCGAATTCATTTTCAAAATATTCGATTTTGAAATCACTTTTCAATATTCATTATAAAAACGAATATAATCGATATAAATATCGTTTGCGTCAAAATGGCGTCAATCTAATCAACACGGCTTCATATATTTCTATTTTCAAATATTCTATTTCAAATATTTCTTTTCCAAATATTTCTATTTTCGAATATTCTATTTCAAATATTTCTATTCAAATATTTCTATTTTCAAATATTCTATTTCAAATATTTCTATTCAAAACTGGAATGAGGCCCAATCAATTAACATATAATGTTAATTATATGGATTTTCTACAACATATGTATAAAATAACAACGATAAATAATCAACCATCATCTAGAGTGCATTCTACACTGTATAAGCATCAAATATAAATATTTAACGCTTATGACAGTTTGTCAATCAATCGATCGACATACAACTAATTATTGGGATTAGTGTATGTCATATATCATCCCAATACCCGTGTGGGGTTTCAAACAATCAAACACAGATTTTATTTGTGCAGTCGGGCGATGTGTAAAATTTATCGTCCCAATCAGTATCAGTCAAATATGTGTATATATACAAATCATCCGATTCGTTTATAAATTTTTATTTTATATACACGTTAAAAATTATATTTTTAACTATAAAATATTTTCCACAATCAAATATTCTATTTCATTTCACATTACATCACACAATAAACTACACATCAAAATCAAACAAACAAGCATACAAGTCGTCCATGGTCTGTGGACGATGGGTGTCGGGTGCTACTAAACACCGTCTGCATCCTAGTATATATTTCAACTAGAAATAAATTAAAAATGAGGAGTTCTCACTGACTAGCTAAACCAAACGCCACGACTCTTCATTTGTAGAAGATCTTCACTTCTAGCCTTTTGTCACTTTCGTCGTCCGTGTTTGCTACATATATAAAAATCACATTTTTATATTTTCTCTACTTTACGATAAAAATAAAGTTCAGAATTTTATTTCACTTCATATATTTACAACGCTTCTTTCTATATAAAAATTATATTTTTATCCTTTCTATAATATAAAAATTATATTTTTATCCTTTCTATAATATAAAAATTATATTTTTATCCTTTCTATAATATAAAAATTATATTTTTATCCTTTCTATAATATAAAAATTGTATTTTTATATATTAAAAATCATAGCTTTATCTAAGATAAAAATCCAGTTGTATATAAAAATCAAGTTTTTTAAACAATGCTAAAAAAAACTGATTTTAAATTTACAAACTATCTACATTGTAAATAAACGAAAGTAGGAATAAATAAACAAATAAAAATGTACCAGCGAGGTTTTGAAAGAGGTGGTGGGCGCCGGAATGCTGCAGACGGAGGGGGGGGGGGGGGTGGGGAAGTCGCGGTTGTGTCAGAGGGGGTCGGAGGCGGGGTTAGTTGGCCAGAGGCGGCGGTCTGAGGTGATCTAGGGCTTGGGGTTGCGGCTGTCGATTTGGAGAGGGCGGAGGGTTGCGCTACAGAAGGGGGAGCGGGGAGGGAGCGCGTTGGAGAAGAGGGGGGGGGGGTCTGGCGAGGTCGGCGCTGTGAGGAGCGGCGGAGCGAGGCGGGAGAGGCGTCGATCGCCATCGCGATTTGATGGGGGGGGGGCGGTTTTTTCTGTAAAAGGGGAAAAAGGTTTTGATCGAGAAAAGTCAAAGGGGGGTGTTAAGTTAAAGAAAAGTTATATATTATATATATATTTTTTTCTCCTTTAATTCGAAGAAATGTAATTCTTCATTCGACCTCCAAACGAAACCCAGCGACTGTCGCCCCTAGCTAATTACCCCCATTCCGAACACAATGGGATATGGCACGTAGGACAATTCGATCGTTTCGATCAGTTTTCATCAAAATCAACATATAACTTATATATTGAATTTGAACGCGCATTTTAATTTCCGGGGTCACATACTAACTCGAAAAATTCTAGAAAAATATTTTCTAGCTTCGTATTGACGATACGGTCCTAACAAAACTAGTTTCGACAAATTCTGAGACCATTTGAAAAATGGCCATTTTCCAGTCGATTAAAATCAACTGAAACTGGTCAAACGCGTTTTCCTTTGCCATGCTCACAAATTGATTCAAAAAATTACGAAAATTGGAATCTAGTAATAACATGACATCACGGATCCAACAAAAGTGGTTTCGTCGAAAACCGAGGTCGTTTGCAAAACTTCCATTTTTAAGGGCCAGAATTCCATAGCGACTATTCTGAATTTTCAACTGGGCATATCTTTTGATTCCCGCTATGAAATTTCGATTTTTCGGATTCGTTGGAAAGATATTCTCAATTAGATTCTAATATTTTTGGTTTTACTAAAATCCGGTTTATTTTGAATCCTGTATGCTCAATTGAAGTTTGAAATCGAATTATCGAACTACCGCGCCATTTTCAATTCCTTTTAAAATTATAAATAACTATTTATATTCAACGACGATCAATTTAAATATACACGTTCTAATTCTATTCAAAATAAATTTATCATCGTTATTATTTAAAATAATTCATTTTAAATATAGAAAATTCATCAAAATTACCAGAATAAAAATTTCAAACTGGCTCAGGTTTTCGGTTTGTTACAAATTTTATTTCGAACCTCTGTCTAAAATCTTCCCAAGTTTCCACCGGACATCCAGCTTGAGTGACTTCCTACCAAAATGAGGCTTCGTCCTTCAGTAGCCAGGCAGCTAACCGAACCTTCCTTCTATCCTCTACTTCAAAGATTACGAATAAGTCCTCGGTCTCCTTGAGCCAATTTCGAGCTTCTACGAATGCCTCGTTCCCATGGAATGGCTTCTCTCCCATAGCACAGAAGTCCTTGCAGATCTTGGCGAAGTTATCTGCTCTTAGAGGGAGAGGAGGAGGAATGACTGGCGCAACAGGGGGAGGAACATTTCCTTGGTCTTCGGCAGGCGCCGTGGCCTCCAAATACCTACGGAACCATCCGGGTATTGTGACGCGCTCTGGGATATTAGGAATGTTTTGTTCCCCAGACATGCTGAAAACGGAAAAAGGAAGAAATTTAGATAAAGGACCGAAGAATACTACATATTGATTTTTGGGGAATGTTTTTCAAAACAGACTTTTCTTTTTTTGGAAATGCTTTCTTTTAAAATCTTTTTGAGAATAATTTTCAAAAACTTTTATCTAATCTGGTAAGCTTAAGCTCCGATACCAAGTGTGACACCCCACGTCCGTTAATGTCACTCACTAAGGGATTGCATTAAGTTTCGTGAAGCGTTATAGGTAAACAGACACAGAATAATTACAAGACAGATATAAATAAGATAGCAACGAAAATTTAAATTTTTATTTCAAACATAAATCATAATACCGTGGTCCACAATACAATAAGTCACAAAAACCATTACAATAAAATAACTTCTGTCTTGCACCATCAGAGTACATAAGAATATACAAACACAATTCCCTAGTTGAAAGAGTTAAGCCATAGTAAAGAAAAGAACTTGAGCCATACTTCAGAAGTAGCTCCTAGCAAGATGACATCTGAGTCCTGACTAAGCCTGAGTGTTTCCTCCCTGAGAACCTAGGGGGAAACGGATGAAAGAAGGAGAAACAAAAGGGCCAAACATAAAGTCTGGCGAGTCTAGTTACTTTTAGCCAGTAAATAAATAAAAGTAACATGATAGGCATATAAAGTGGATAAGAGATATCACTATATAAATGGAAAGTGTGACAAGGTAGACAGGGTAAGGTGTATACACTTCTCTAATGATTACTATGCACTATTACTAGTATAACCAGAATGAGATGATCCCTTCCACTATAAGATGGTAGACTTAGGGAATATGTTCAAATATACCCTAACCAATACCCTAATCGGTCCGCTCCCGACTCCGTAGATACTATGTGCCGGCCCCATGGTAGGATGTATCACGTCCTATAGTGGCAACCCCTCACTGATATGCACAGCCCCATATCTACTGGTGTCACTAGGGCTGTTATGGTAACGGTAACTGTTACTGCTTGACAAATATTGTTACCGTACCGTTTTTACTGGTAAGTCAGAATTGCTTACCGTTACCGATCAACTAGTATACCGGTGATTGGTATACTGATAATCTGGTAACCGTAACACTAGTAATGGTAAATTACCATACGTCCATCAAAGTTTATATCTTAACATATTTTTTGTACATGGTGCATCTTTACTATAATATACGTAGTGTTAGTTTATAAAAAACATAAATGAAAAAGAAAATAAGGGTATTTGAAATTATTTCAGCTAATTATTGAACTAAATATAATCATTTATTTGGTTCTACGTGCATATAATAAAGCATATCAGATGAGTATACTTATGTTTTGAATTAACTGGTAAAATTACCGTTACCGCTGGTATTGAAGAAACATTACTGATAATTTACCGTTATAAATGGTAAATTTACCGTTACCATACCGTTTTAACTGGTATACCGATTTCAATCAAAAATGGTTACCGATGGACTGGTAATGGTATGGTAGATTTACCGTTACCGTAACAACACTAGGTGTCACGATCGTCTTATCCCCCTCTGCTCGGCTCATGCACGCACATGGCCCGGTCGATTTGCGCCGCCCACACCGTCCTCCACGTTCAGATCTCTTACAATCAGTCAGTAAGAGTGTCCCCTCTCCGCCTAGTACGGAGTACTTTATTTGATACTTACTCTGGGTTACTGACTGAAATGGGTCCCACACAATATGCTACAAGCTCACCCATTTGTCTTGTATCGCCCACTAGGTTTTCACTGACTATGTATACCATTAGGTTTCTTTAATTACATAGCCCTATACCAGTTATGCTAACCCTAAAATGTGTCTTTAATTACATAACTCTATTATTTCCTCCGGTTATGTATACCACTAGGTGTCTTTAATTACATAACCTTAACAGGTTAAGTTTGTGGGCCTATATGTAGATATTACCTACCCCTTCCAAATTTACTTAACCCATCCACTATCCAATCAATTTACTTAACCCTAACCTTGATTCACAATCATACAATCCCTATGGATTAGATTTGGTTAAGTAGTCTAATTCATTACCATGTTCATTTATGGTTTATAATGGGCTAGACCTCCCACATTAGGCCTACAACGTGTGGATGCTGGATATGCCTGTCGGGTCCGGGCAGTCTTATTCCACAGTTGGGCCTAACCTCGTGTCTTAGCCTGATTCGTATTTGCGTACTTAGACCTCTCACATTTGGTTCAACATTAGTGGCTGCTGGATATGTCGGTCGGGTCCGGGCAGACTTCCACCACTAATGCAACCTAACCTCGTGTCATAAGTATAATTACAATTCCTAATTGTAATTACTAGACATTCCATTATTAATTAATTAATAAATTAATCCATTAATTAAACCCTTCCCTTTATAGGTGTTAATGCCCATTCTACCCAATAGTTTGAATTATATGTCCAAAATGTTCATATTCAAATTATACCATTATTAACCCTTTCCCCTGTTCCTTAACTAGCGTCCTCACAAAATTAGCAGCATGCCTAGGCTAGATAACAACCTAGCCATAAACGAGAAAAAGGAAAAAATAAAGTGATTGTTTAACATAACTTGGCATAGGCATATACTATCATGGTGATAAGGTGAACATACATACTAGCATGAACATGTAATAAACTGGTGAACTTATGGCAGTCAATTGATTCTAACATAGCTACAATGTCTCAATAAGCATAGTGAGATCTAAATTAGCAGTTTATATGTCCAATTGGTTTAGATCGAACATGATAAACACATGGTGATGAATTATATCTCATAATTAAGATTCAAAGGTTAAAACAGATCTAACACCATTAGGATGACATAATAACATGTTTAGATCTAAATATGGATTCACATGCCCAATTTACAACATATCTAAATTGATCACTATATGACAGGTGAAAGGTGATTTACATAAAGAATTAGATCTAACCAATGTTGCAACTGTCCAAACTAATAGATTTACATTCACCACAATATAGTTACAATTCAAGATCTACATAGGCAACATAATATAATAACCACAATTGCAATAGATCTAAAGGTGTAGATCTATCATGACATAGTATAAGATTTAATAATAGCATAGATTCATAGTTTACATCATATCAAATTCACAGTCTCTCATAATTCACTTTTATTCATTTAAACCTAAAAGCAACAAGAAAGTCACAACATTAGGTTTAGAGAATAGAGAAAGAATGGATCTTGAATTTCTGGATTTGATTTGCAAAGTTGAATGTTGTACGTTGTTGAAGAAAACGAATCTGTCTTAGTTCGCACGCCGGCAGCATTTGGCTTCCATAATCTCCAATGAAGAAATAGGAGAATTGGACATATATATATAGCTGCAGAACCCTCTGAAACTAACTGCCACCTCAGCCCTAGGGGTGGTGACACCCCTGTGGGTGGGTCTACCTATAGGTCGACACCCCTTAAGGGGGGTTGACCCCCGTTATCGACACCCCTTTAGGGGGTCGACCCCCCAAGAGCGGGAAATTTACCCCCTTGATGAATTTTTGATTTTCGAACTGTTCTGGATAGGTTTTGACTCATATCTGACTCATACGTGACTCATATGTGTATATATGTTCTTTCTACATGTATACAAACTTAAAACCCTCATAACTTCCTCATACGGTGTCCGTTTTACGCAAACCAAATGTCTATCTTGACCGGAATTTTAAGATGGACGTGATGGCATAGTCCGTTTTCCTTAATTCTGAATATTAAACTAAAGATTATTTAATTTATCCTCTTTTAGTGTCGTTAAAAATTCGGGGTGTTACAGAATTGGTTAATAGAAATGGATTCATAAAACTGAGTTGGAAAGATATTAAATATCGGAATAGGATAAGAGGTCAAAGCTAAAATTTTGAAATTATAATGGAATTTGAGGGTATTCAATTTTGGAATATCGGATATAGAAATTTCCGAAACTTATATGAAAAATATATATGAATTTTGCGAATTTGAAAATTATTGATTTGGAAGGTAATTGATTTGAGATGAAATCTTATATAATGAAACTCATATAAAAATGAGATGTCTGGAAAGATGATTTGGAAATAAAATCATAAGTATGATTTATAAGGAGTATGAAATGAGGTACTATATGTGCATAATATTACGTTTTCAAAGAAAAAATAAGGAAAGGACCTTCATTCTCTTTGAATTTCGAGCCTAGTGAGTTGTGCTGCTGGTGGTAGTAGGTTGTCCGGACATAAAACTCGAGTTGTCCTTGTCCCTTTAAGAACACGATCGTGTAGCGTAATTCGCAGAGGTGTAGATGGCCTACGGCGGATGGATGTTTCTTGGGGGGAACCAAGCGTAACCATTGTGTCTACTGTGATCTATAGTCGTGATGATGGCGTAATTCACAGAGCTGTGAAAGCTTACGGGTATGGATATTTCGTTGGGGATCCAGGCGTAAACATTGTGTACCTGTGGTCCACATGACATATCTACAAGTGAAAAAGATGTAACCACTAGAGTTACTAAAGGTAGAATGGAGCCATGCCATGTTTAAGATATCTTAGTAATGTGGAGCCAACTGGCTGATGCAGCAGTGTGTCCTCGTGACTTGATTCGTCTTCATGACATGAATTGTCCTTGTGACTTAATTGATCTTCGTGTCTTGATTTATTTTCATAATTTGTTTTGTGACCCTAAGATAGAGCTGTCAATGCTCAGTGACCTCGGATTTTCTCTTGATTCTTAAATATTTTCCGTTGATCTGTCCATGAGAAATTCACAGGGAAGTGATTTCCTATGTATACAGATGTTTTCTGGGAGATCCAGACAAAATCATTGTGTATCTGCGATTCATGAACAATCAACATATCAATATCACATTGGTACTTTCCGTATCTCTTTTTAAAGGAAATTCTTGAAATATTTTTACTGGGAGTTGAAGCAAGGATATTTAGTACTTGGAGATCTTAGTCATGCGCCTGGCCAGTGTATGCCTAACATTTGTGAGAACGAAAATAGACTTGTCAAGCTTCGAGTTATCAATTATTTTTAAATAAACAATTTGGAATTAAAATATATCTAATTTAATAGGTAAAAAGGAGAATTTCGAATTAATAATACATATATTTTTGTACAAATTTTGGGTTATATATAAGTCATAAAAGATTTTGGATTTTTGGAAAATTTTCAAGTCGACAATTTGCAACTTAATGTAAAGATGTTATTTGTTGGAAAAGATTAAATGGATTGAATGTAAGGAGATTAGGTTAAGGGTTGCTAAGCCTAGACCCATTGCAATTGCAACGATGGATAAGTAACGCGGATAGATGATGTTTATAATGAAATTTGGAATAGTTTGAGATGTATAAGTCTAACTTATGCCGAAATTGGAATTTAAAACAAGATTGGTTTTGATAAGAAATTTATTTTTGCGAGTCGACTGAATATGATAGATAATAAAAAGAGGATCAATAGCTTAAATATCGATATTCAAATTAATTATGAAATTTTTTCGCGTAAATATGGAAATTAGAAATATACATTGGTATAAATATAATGATTCCTCCTTTTCGAGGATGAAAAGTTTTAAAGGGGGGTAGATTGTAATGTTCTAGAAATTCGGGCAATTTGAAATAGAATTAATTAAAGATTTAACTGTTAATAATTAATTTTATATTGGTATTTGGGTTAGAGATTTAAAATTTAAATATATGTTGTTTTGAGTTGAATTGAATTATTTAATTCAGAATGGTTATTAGAAATCAGATATTTATTGTTGAATATTTGAATTGGATTTGAAATTCGATTGGAGAATAAAAATGGTTGAATTTAAAATGAACGTTATTAACATTAAATAAATTGGGATTTTATTTGATAAAATATATGGAGAAATGGGCTTGGATATGTGTATATTTGTGCGTATAAAGAAAATGAAGTTACCGTTTCAAATTTGGAATCGAACGGAGCTATCATTGGACAAACGGAATAAAAACGGTGAACGTATAAATAATTAAAATAACATCATATACAAATGGAGTCAAATTTCAACCAGATGAATTTTTATTGAATTCAGAATATTAAAATATGACTGTGCATATTTTTGTCGCGTTTGGAGGTTGTATTGACGGTACAAATTTTGAGCGGTCAATGGTAATTCATGGTAGGTATAAATATTAAATTAAACAGATATTACCTACCCAAAAATAAACCTCCTCAGTAAAATTTTCCACCAACCTATCTTTTGAAAAATTCGGGATACCCTATTTCTACTAATTGACGTTGTTTTTATCCCTAAAGTTTCTTTTATAAAAGAATGTCGCTCCTTTATCATTTCTTCAGAAAACAATCTTTCGTCTTCGATCCCTAATGGCTTCTGGAAAATGCCATGGCTCTTTTCCCCCAAAATCACAACCCAGCCTTTTCCCTAAAAATCGTTGTCTTCCGCCTCTTCAAAAATCTACTCGCACCCAAAAATCTAAAACCAAAGCCATCTACTCAAATCTCCACTGCAGAAATCAAAGGTGTAGCCTCCATCATGGTTCCCGCACCGCCTTCAGCAATCAAAGACACCAAATCCGAACTTAGCTGTGACACCCCACATCCGTTAATGTCACTCACTAAGGGAATGCATTAAGTTTCGTGAAGCGTTATAGGTAAACAGAAACAAAAATATTACAAGATAGATATAAAAGCATGAGCGGAATTCAAAAACTTTATTTATTATAAGGTACCGTGGTTCAAAAACAGCACATGTCTGAAATACGCATAAACCATTACTTCACAAAAACTGCTGTCTTGTACTTTAAAACATCAGAGTACATAAAGAGCATAATTCCCTAAATAAAGCATAGCCATAGTAGCAAAGGTAAAAGCTTGAGCCATACGTCTAAGCAGCTCCAGCAAAATGAAAGCAGAATCACGGTCAAGCCTGAGTGTTCCCGCCCTGAGAACCAAGGGAAACGGAAGAAAGATGAGGAAACAAAAAGGGTCAGACACAAAGTCTGGCGAGTCTAGTTATTTTTATCAAGTAAATAAATAAACGTAGCATGACATGCATATAAAGTGGACAAGATAGATTACTACATAAAAGGCAGGCATGACAAGGCAAACAGGATAACAGGATAGAATAGATAGCGCTTCTTAATACTTTCATTGCTCTGCACCAATACTAGTATAACAGATATGTAATAGGATTACATACTCCCCAATTTCTTAACAAAAACAAGATGATCCCAACAGAAACATAATGATAGTTTTAGGTGTACTCTAGTAACGGGTTTTAACCCAAATAGAACTGGTACCTAAACAGAAATAACGGGTGTTAGCCCAGACAGAAACACAGGTACCCCACAAAAACAAACAGGACTAGATGTACCCTATTTACTACCCCCCAACCGATCGGCTCCCTATTCTATAGATACACTGTGCGGGCCCCACAGTAGGGTGTATCACTCCCTAAAGCGGCAACCCTTCATTTTCCGGATGTGCACAACTATATCTACTGATTCACAGCGTCTTATTTTCTCGAACAGGCGGAGTCATGAACGCACATGAACCCGATGGAATGCGCCATCGTGACACAGTCCTCCACGCTTGGTTCTCTTATATTCAGCTCCATAAGCATGCCCCACTCCGACCTAGTTTGGAGAACCCGTTTGATACCTATTTAAGGGTTACTGACTGAAATGGGTCCTACACAAGATGATGCAAGCTTTCCACTTTGTCTTGCATCCTCACTACTAGTTTTTCCACTGGTTATGTTTACCTAACGGTGTCTTTAGTTACATAACCCTAACAGTTTAAGTTTGTAGGCCTATATATACAAATATTACCTACCAACCCAAGATGTACTTAACCCACCCACTGATTCAAGCATGCTTATTTAACGGTTAAGTTTGTAGGCCTATATATAATAATATTACCCACCTACCCAAGATTTACTTAACTTAACCTACCCACTGTCCAACCAGTTTTTACTTAACCCTAACTTTAGTTCATAATCAAACAATCCATATGGATTAGATTAGGTTAAGCAGTCCAATTCATTACCATGTCCATTTATGGTTATAATGGGGTAGACCTCCCATACTAGGCCTACAACTTGTGGATGCTGGATATGCCGGTCGGGTCCGGGCAGTCTTATTCCACAAGTTGGGCCTAACCTCCTGTCTTAGCCCGATTCATATTTGCACACACTTAGAACTCTCACATTAGGTTCAACATTAGTGGTTGTTGGATATGCTGGTCAGGTCCGGGCAGACTTCCACCACTAATGCAACCTAACCGCATGTCATAAGTGCAATTACAATTTCTAACTGTAATTATTAAACATTCCATTTTTATCCAATTCTTACCTATGTCTTAATAGGTTATTATGTCCCCACTTCCCCCTTTTGAATTTTATGTCCAACTCATGTTTATATTCAAATTATACCAATATTAACCTTTTTCCCTCCCCATTCCCTAACTAGCATGTTCACGTAATTTACAGCATATATAGGCTAAATAATAGCCTAATCATAAACAATAAAAAGGGAAGGTAATGGAAATATGACAAAGGTGGATGTTCTAACATAACTAGCATAAACATATACTAACATGGTGAACATATAAGCATAGATCTAATGAACTTGTGGAAGTTAACTAGTTGTAACATAGCAAAGGTGATAAGATGAACATGACAAGATCTAAATTTAATTTAGATGTACAACAGGTTCACTTCTAATATGAGAAGCACAAGGGTATCCAAATAATAAACTAAATTTAATTAATAATTTAGGTGTCCACATAATACAGATCTAATAGGTAAAAGTAGATCTAACAAAATAGGGATTAAGATCTACATCATAGAATGTCCATATAATTCAGATCTAATAGGTAAAAATAGATCTAACACAAATAGGGATAAGATCTACATCATAGAATGTCCACATAATTCAGATCTAATAGATGAAAGTAAATCTAACACAAATAGGGATAAGATCCACATCATAGAATGTCCACATAATTCAGATCTAACAGATAAAAGTAGATCTAACACAATTAGGGATAAGATCTACATCATATAATGTCTACATAATTCAGATCTAATAGACATGTTCACAATTTACAATGGATCCAATATAATATAGGCACGTGAACAAATCCAAACTATAATCCTATCAAGTTTACTTTTAAATATTTAATTCTAAAAGTAACTAAGAATTCACAAAGGTTGGATTAGAAGATAGAACTAGTAAAGATTGGATATAGAATTTCCAATAGATTTGCTTTAGTTGATAGTTGTAGAAGATAAAGGATCCAGTTTAGTTTAGATGCCGGCAGAGTTTGGCCTCCATGGATTCTCAATGAAGAAAACAAGTGAAATTACCATGTATTTATAGCTGCGAGCCTCCAGAATTCAGATGCCACATCAACCCTAGGGCGATTTGGGCCACAGGTTGACACCCAAACACCCTAGATCGACCCCTGGGTCGACCCGACCCAGGGGTCTCGGGTCGACCCCCAAAATCGGGCGGTTCGGCTATTCCCCCTCCCGATTCGCTGTTTTGAATTATTCTGAATATTTATTTATTTAATTATATATATATTCTCATTTGCATACAAACTTCAAGGCTTAATAATTCCTTCATATGGTGTCCGTTTTACGCAAACCAAATGTCTGTCTCGACCAAAATTTCAAGACGAACGTAATGGTACAGTCTATTTTACTTAATTCGCAGTATTTAATTAAGTTATCACATTATATTCATTATACAATGTAGTTAAAATGTCTAGAATTTTCAGGATGTTACATTCTCCCCTACTCAAAGGATTTAGTCCCCGAAATCTCCAAGTTAAGAAGAATGTATTTCCTACCATACACATCAATCTACTCATCCACAAATCACCAGCATCCATTGTCCTTAAAAGATTTCTAATGCATATATGAACATATGCAAAGGTGTGTGTATATGCATCCACGAGCAACCACTAGAAACCACTTGCATTCATCAAACATAACATGTCTCAAACACATGTTTACAATCATAGGATTTCCTACCTAAAGGTCGAAGATTCAATCGATAAGATATACTCAGATGATAGAAGCAAGTGTGAATAAAAGCATTGGAAAAAGAATTTAAGAACATAGTCCCAAAAAGGAAAGGGTATGAAGCTTGATCTTTGTCTTCAGTCTCCCTAGTCCCATCCTCACTGTCTTCTCCCCATTTAACTTTTATTAACCTAACCTCTCTGTTGCATAGTTTCTTGACCTCTGGTCCAAGCATACGGGTAGGAACTCGTCTAATTGTCGCCTCCCGTTCTACCCCTACTTCCTTATGCATGTTCGGCTCAACTACCTCTGCCGTATCGTGTAGACACTTTGATAAATAAGAAATGAGAAAAATCTTCATGAATATTCACACATATGCGAAGAGAGCTGTATGCCTTAGTTGCGATACCACCGGAGCACCCCATTCGGATTTGCTTCGCCTAACCAACACTTTTTAAAGTAGCTCCCCTACTTGTTTGTTGAGCTCCCACCTTTCCCTTGGAGCCAAATGGCGCAAAGGTAATGCAACTGGCTTTGCATTGTCCACCAGATATATAAGGAAATTAATCTCGTGCCTCGGAGGTAAGCCCCGAACCTCATCAAAGACATCAGGATACTCACAGACTACTGGTGCCGATCAGAGATCATCGATAGACGCCTCAAGAGACTCTAGGAAACTAAGCATGACAGACCCTTGTGCGTCACAAGAAATTTTCTACCTCTATCAGGAGCACTGATCGCAAGAGCATGCACCTGCCCTCTAGAAGTTCCTACCCTTTGATCTTCTCCCTGTTTCTTGGGGCAATCCTTAATAAGATGCCCGATCTCTCCACAAGCAAAGCAAGCATTCTTCCTTTTCCTGCAGTCCTTGGCTAAGTGACCCTCTCGCCCACAACTATGGCACTTCCTCTTATCTTTAACCTTGTCATTCTTTTCGCCTTTCTTCTGCTGCTACTGTTGTTGTTGTTGTTGCTGCTGCTGTCCCTTCTTGGGGCACACCTTCTCATTTTGCGTTGCTTCCTCAGCCTTTACTTCCTTCTTTTCTCCCTTGTCTTCCTCATGCATTAAGGACATATCAACATGCTTTTCAAAAGTGGCTCCCATTGGGATATTGGACAAGGCTAACCCATGAAGGGGTTCATTTAGCCCTTTAGCAAACCGCAAAGCCTTCTTATGTGGCGTACCCACCAATTCTAACCCAAATCTTGCTAGTTGGTTGAATTTGTTCACATACTCTTTCACCGTCAAGTTCCCTTGTTTGATTCCTAAGAACCTCTCCATCTATATGCTACTCTCAGCTTAGGAAAGAAATTTCATTTCAAATCTTTGTCTAAAATCTTCCCAAATTTCCATCGGGCGTCCAACTTGGGTAACTTCCCACCAAAATGAGGCTTCGTCTTTCAGTAGCCAAGCAGCTAACTGAATCTTCCTTCTATCTTCTACTTCGAAGATTACGAACAATTCCTCGATCTCCTAGAGCCAATTCCATGCCTTTACGAATGTCTCGTTCCCATGGAATGAATTCCCTCCCATAGCATGGAAGTCTTTGCAGATCTTAGCGAAATTATCTGCTCTTGGAGGAGCAGGAGGAGGAGGATGAATGACTAGTGCAGCTGGGGGAGGAATGTTTCATTGGCGTTCGGCAGGCGCCGTTGCCTCCAGATACGCACGGAACCATCCGGGTGTCGTAACGCTCTCTGGGATATTAGGAATGTTTGGTTCCACAAACATCCTAAAAAGAAAATGGAAGAGATTAAGATAAAGGATCTTAGATATTACATATGGCTTTTTGGGGAATGTTTTTCAAAATAGACTTTTATTTTTTGAAAATGCTTTCTTTTAAAACCTTTTTGAAAAATAATTTTCAAAAACTTTTATCTAATCTGGTAACCTTCAGCTCTGATACCAAGTGTGACACCCCACATCCGTTAATGTCACTCACTAAGGGAATGCATTAAGTTTCGTGAAGTGTTATATCTAAACAGAATTAGAAATATTACAAGATAGATATAAAAGCAACAACGGAATTTAAAAACTTTATTTATCATAAGATACCGTGGTTTAAAAACAGCACATGTCTGAAATACCATAAACAATTACATCATAAAAACTATTGTCTTGTACTTTAAAACATCAGAGTACATAAAAAGCATAATTCCCAAAATAAATCATAGCCATAGTAGCAAGGATAAAAGCTTGAGCCATACGTCTAAGCAGCTCCAGCAAAATGAAAGCAGAATCACGGTCAAGCCTGAGAGTTCCCGCCCTGAGAACCTGAGGGGGGGGGGGGGACGGAAGAAAGAAGAGGAAACAAAAAGGGTCAGATGTAAAGTCTGGCGAGTCTAGTTACTTTTAGCAAGTAAATAAATAAAAGTAGCATGACAGACATATAAAGTGGATAAGAGAGATTACTACATAAAAGGCAGGTATGACAAGGTAAACAGGACAACAGGATATAATAGATAGAGCTTCTTAATACTTTCCTTGCTCTGCACCAATACTAGTATAACAGATATGTAATAGGATTACATACTCCCCAATTGCATAATAGAAATAGGATGATCCCAACATAAACGTAATGATAGTTTTAGGTGTACTCTAGTAACGGGTTTTAACCCAAACAGAACTGGTGCCTAAACAGAAATAACGGGTGTTAGCCCAGACAAAAACACAGGTACCCGACAAAAACAGACTGGACTAGATGTACCCTATTTTCTACCTCCAACCGATCGGCTCCCTATTCCGTAGATACCCTGTGCTGGCCCCCTAGTAGGGTGTATCACTCCCTAAAGTGGCAACCCTTCATTTTTCGGATGTGCACAACCATATCTACTGATGTCACAACGTCTTATTTTCCCGAGCAGGCGGAGTCATGCACGCACATGAAACCGATGGAACGCACCGTCATGACACCATCCTCCATGTTTGGATCTCTTATATTCAGCTCAGTAAGCATGCCCCACTCCGACCTAGTTCGGAGTACCCGTTTGATACTTATTTAAGGGTTAGTGACTGAAATGGGTCCCACACAAGATGATGCAAGCTCTCCGCTTTGTCTTCATCCCCACTACTAGGTTTTCCACTGGTTATGTTTACCTAACGGTGTCTTTAATTACATAACCCCAACAGGTTAAGTTTGTGGGCGTATATATACAAATATTACCCACCAACCCAAGATGTACTTAACCCTCCCACTGATTCAAGCATGTTTATTTAACGGTTAAGTTTGTGGGCCTATATATAATAATATTACCCGCCTACCCAAGATTTACTTTGCTTAACCCACCCACTGTCCAACCAATTTTTACTTAACCCTAACTTTAGTTCATAATTATACAATACCTATGGATTAGATTAGGTTAAGTAGTCCAATTCATTACCATGTCCATTTATTGTTATAATGGGCTAGACCTCCACATTAGGCCTACAACTTGTAGATGAAGGATATGCCGGTCGGGTCCGGGCAGTCTTATTCCACAAGTTGGGCTTAAACTCGTGTCTAATCCCGATTCGTATTTGTGCGCTTAGACCTCTCACATTAGGTTCAACATTAGCGACTGCTGGATATGCCGGTCGGGTCCGGGCAGACTTCCACCACCAATGCAACCTAACCTCGTGTCATAAGTGCAATTACAATTTCTAATTGTAATTATTAAACATTCCATTTCTATCCAATTCTTACCTATGTCTTAATAGGTGATTATGTCCTCACTTCCCCCTTTTGAATTTTATGTCCAACTCATGTTTATATTCAAATTATGCCAATATTAACCTTTTTCCCTCCCCATTACCTAACTAGCGTGTTCACATAATTTATGGTATGTATAGGCTAAATAATAGCCTAATCATAATCAATAAAAAAGGGAAGGTAATGGAAATATGACAAAGGTGAATGTTCTAACATAACTAGCATAAACATATACTAACATGGTGAACATATAAGCATAGATCCAATGAACTTGTGGTAGTTAACTAGTTGTACCATAGCAAAGGTGATAAGATGTACATGACAAGATATAAATTTCATTTAGATGTCCAACAGGTTCATATCTAATATGAGAAGCATAATGGGATCCAAATAACAAACTAAATCTAATTAATAATTTAGGTGTCCACATAATACAGATCTAATAGGTAAAAGTAGATATAACAAATAGGGATTAAGATCTACATCATATAATGTCCACATAATTCAGTTCTAATAGGTAAAAGTAGATCTAACACAAATAAGGATAAGATCTAGATCATAGAATGTCCACATAATTCAGATCTAATAGATAAAAGTAGATCTAACACAAATAAGGATAAGATCTACATCATAAAATGTCTACATAATTCAGGTCTAATAGATAAAAGTAGATCTAACACAATTAGGGATAAGATCTACATCATAGAATGTCTACATAATTCAGATCTAATAGATAAATGTAGATCTATCACAAATAGGGATTAAAATCTACATCATAGAAATTTAGATCCAAGTTATAACCAATTCAAAATGTCATATGTTCATAATTTACAATAGATCCAATATAATATAGGCACATGAACAAATCCAAACTATAATCCTATCAAGTTTATTTTAAATATTTAATTCTAAAAGTAAATAAGAACTCACAAAGTTTGGATTAGAAGATAGAACTAGTAAAGAATGGATCTTGAATTTCCAATAGATTTGCTTTAGTTGATAGTTGTAGAAGAAAAAGGATCCAATTTAGTTTAGATGCCGTCAGAGTTTGGCCTCCATGGAGTCTCAATGAAGAAAACAAGAGAAATGACCATGTATTTATTTCTGCCAGCCTCCAGAATTCAGATGCCACACCAGTCCTAGGGCAAATCGAGCCAAGGGTTGACACCCAAACACCCTGGATCGACCCCTGGGTCGACCCGACCCAGAGGTCTCAGGTCAACCCCCAAAATGGGGCGATTCGGCTATTACCCCACCCGATTCGTTGTTTGGAATTTTTTTTCAATATTTATTTATTTAATTATATATATATTTCTCATATGCATACAAACTTCAAGGCTTAATAACTTCTTCATACGCAGTCTGTTTTACGCAAACCAAATGTCTGTCTTGACCAAAATTTCAAGACGAACGTAATGGTATAGTCTGTTTTACTTAATTTGCAGTATTTAATTAAGTTATCACATCATATTCATTATATAACGTAGTTAAAATGTCTAAAATTTTTGGGGTGTTACATCAGCTGCTCTGCACATCTAAATCCATCGCCTACCATTCTATGGTGAGTTATTAGACTCACGATTTACCTTATTTCAAGTAGGTTAACATCAATTTTGAACTGGGTATAATCGTTGATGCTTGGGTGTCTTTGTTGGTCATTTTGTGGTTGATTGTTTGATGTAATTAGGTTGCATATACATTAAGGGTTGTTGCTTGCTAAGTAGTACGCTTATCATATGTTATAATTGATACTTGCACTCGGATAAGAATGACACAGATACGACTATTATTGCCTTAATTACTGTTACATCTGTCTTTGAGCTTTGCTGGCCTCCACTTACTACTGACTGCTATCCTGATTTTATTTAGTCTTTCCTGTAAGTGTTTTAATGCATGAATATATGGATGGAAAGGCACCATACTGAGCGAAATGTATATTTTCTTAGATTGACCCAATGTTTGAACTATCATCCGATTGTGACCAAACATGTGGATACCCCTATGCTAGATGACCCGTTCCATGATTTTAAACCTGTCATAAAATGATGGAAGGGATTAAATAGAACCTGGAAAAGATGACAGTGCATTTTTGAGTAAACTATATCCATTTTTATTATTATGATATAAACATCCACATGTGTTTAGATGGTGTCCTCTGATTTTATAAATGAAACCTTCATTGTATAGAGGAACAAATCTATATTCGTTTGATGTGTTTACTAGATTGTTAGTACCTATAAATGTCTATGCCATGATATTCACAATATAGGAAATGTAATTGATACTCGGTATCACTTTTGGCGTGGGTAAAATTAAACTTAGTGAGTAAGAGAGAAACAATAGAAATTATGAGTCGAGTATGCAGAATCACAGATATTGCAATTATCTGTATTCATATTAGATTATCCGGTAGTAGAAACTATAAAACATAATTCTATAATTATGGTAGAATTGGGTTTAGCCTCATAAGACTAACATTTATAGTTTTGGAAAAAAATTATGGGTTGATTCAAAAACTTTGTTATCATCTATGCTGCACAAAGCTTTCATGCATTTTTGTATACATGTTGCATAGCATTGGCCAAAGTAATAGGATAAATAAATTAATCCTTCAGATGATTGTATAGAATTACCACTGACCTGCTGTCTATTTTTCCCATATTTGTGGGAACCCTTTTGGTTCACAAGTTATAAAGCAAGAACTTCATTTTTCACCTGAAAGTTGATGAACATACGTATGCGGGAAATTTATAATACATATTGAACTGATTTTTTTACTGTCATATGCTTGAATCCAAGCCTGAACCGCATCCCATTTTGTGTTTACTGCCTTTCTATGATGCCTACCATTTCCATATATATATATGGGTGTTAACCTTGTTTACTGTCTTGATGTTGCACAGTAGTATGTTTGGTCAGAATACACTATTGTACCAATATTTATGAATGGAAGCTAAACACGCATGGCCTTTTTTTTACCGGCTACATGGTAGTATGTTTGGTCTGCATATCCAAATTTTAAAGTGTTTTGGATTTTTTTGTTTCACTCATATGGAATCTGCAAATGGTAGAGCAAATGTTGCACCAAATAATGACACAAAACAAGAATATGAACTGCATATGCTGATTCTATTTCCTGCTTATGTTGATCACTATTTACTCCTTATGCCAATCACTATTTACTGCTTATGCCGATCACTGTAAACTGTATATGTCGATCGATCACTATTTCCTGCATTTGTCGATCACTAATAAACTGCATATGTTGGCTACATACACAAACTGCTTATGTTGATTACTTGACTACATCTTATTTACTATCATATATTGAATACTTGGCCACATTTTCATTCATTGCAATATGTTGACCATTGGTGAAAGGCACCTACTATTCTTCGTACCCAGTCATACAAATCATTGAGAAATTGATTGTTTATTCGAAGCATGAATTTTTGTATGCATATAGTGGTCGGTGCATACGTGTGTATACATACTTCCGTGTGTGTATTTATGTATCATCGGCATACTTGTATATATAAATATACATGTTGTCCGAATTAGTTATTCCAGGCTGCTATAATACTACCTCACGTTCGGTAGGGGAAGCTGAGGTCGTCCACACCAAGCTCTCATAACCGTCGGTCCCTGAAATCAAACTGTTATGTATCAAGACTACGCAACTGTTTATACTTGAAGTTAGGATTAACTATTATATTTCAGTTTCTATTGAAGTTAATTTACTTGAACTATGATTTAATCCTGACTCGAGTGTTTTATGTTTTCGCATGGAACGCTCGCGTTAGACCCGAGCAGTACAGATTTAAGGAATACAACTTTGGGTTCAAAGACTGGTGAAGCTGGGTACTCCAATAACAGCTCAATCTGAAGATTTGAGCAGTAGATATTTTTATTGTATTCAAACTGTATTCTCATTTCATTATATAGAAAAATATTATATAATAAAAATCTGATTTATAAATAAAAGTTTTATTTCATTTTTCAATACTGCCATTTATTTATTCTGTATTTCTATGTTGATTCTGTTTTTATAAACCCTGTAAGATAAATAATGATCCGTCGATTTGGACATTTTAAGTTGGTTAATCACCGATTTAAAGCGGTCAAAAAGGCGGGACGTTACACTAGAGAGGCGAGTTGGGGTTTGAACTATTGACTAGTACAAAGGAGGTGCTGGCGAAATTTTCCGAAAATTTAAGGAGTTAGAATATTTTAAAGAAAATTTGATAACTAGAAATCAATATATTGATAGATAGAATTTGATAAGGAATTTGGAAAATAGTTAATGAATAAATATTTGTTAATCACGACGAGTGATTTGTTTGATGGATGTTTATTTTACTTTGATAGTTAAATCACCGGCTATCAAAGATATTGACCATCGTTGTCAATACGGAGAGACCGTTTGGATTTAATATCCGAAAACCACTCCGTATAGGCATAGGCGTTGCAACTTAGATTATTTGGAGATAATCGAAGACGGAGCAAATTGCAAGGGATGTTCTGTTTGTCCAGACCCAGGACAACTTGTATGGATAAGTGTCTGACAGAGTATTCCTAACAGATCACGTAAAATGTTCTTTTTAAGGTATTACGTCTGGTGGCGGAGAAATTTGTTTCTCTTAGCTTTTATATCCGTAATATTTTTGAGAAGATCAACTAGTGATTTGACGGGTTTGACAATGTGGCATTCAAGTAAATGGTGGCCAGATGTTCTGAAAGATAAACGTAGCCTCGTTATCGGGAAATGACAAAAATGGGGCAGGCAGCATGGCTAGGTGGGTCATTCCCAAGAAGGGTATATTGTCACTGATCTAGAGAAAATTCATAATTGTTCTTTTTTCATTTTCTATATCTCCGAGGATGTACGGTGGGCCTTAAAACCATAATGGGTGACAATATATTTGCTACACTCAAGCAAAATGAGTAGGTCGGTCATGTGTGGCTGGGTTGCAAGATGTTCTTGTTGAACCCCAGTGTATCCTCTCTAGAGTGAACTGATCGGTATGTGGTCCCATACCTTGTCATAGTTTGAATCCAATCTCCAATAAGCGCCCTGCGATTTTTGATTTTATACTATATATATGTAAATGGAGTTTACTCACAATATGGATGGAGTTTACTTACACCAGTTCCATGACTGACCCAGAGTTTTTTTCCTAAACTCTTGGATGTCCAAATTTGTATGGGAAGTCAAGTGTTTCAGGGCTTTACAGATACACTTGGAGGAGTTTGGAGCAGGAGGCTTCACCGCTAGATATTTTAGAGTATTTCCGCTGTATCAAATGTTATATTGTACTATGATGATGGTATGTATATATGATACCAAATTCTGTATTTCATAGTGTATGTTTTATAATATATTTTATTCATTTCGCTGTGAGATTCTATGTTGCGGTTTCTATTCTTCTTCTATCAGTTTCTATTTCTTTAAACCTAATGACTCGTATTTCTGTATTATTTTGGTTGGACGTGTGTTGTTTAGTCAACTCAGATAGTACAGATTTGCGGGCCACACCAATGTATATGAATAACATATATTATGCACGTCATTTAAAGTTCAATAATAAAAATATAGTTAGTGTTTAATGTAAATATATCGGTTAATGAAAGGATTCTACTACATGCACCCACTTTTCTCATTCCATCACCCATCTCTTTCTCTACCCGGCACTATAGTTGTACAATTTGTTAATGTTTAGATTGGTATCAGTTATAATTTTTTTATGTTTTGTATTCAGATATTTTTAACTTATCTTACCACTCAAGTCATTCCCAATTTCTCAACTTAATTCGGAAACTAATTTGCTAAGGCAACTCATTCCAAATTGAGTTGTTGAGGGAAGCTCAGTCCAAAATGAGTTGCTAAGGGAAGCTCAGTCCAAAATGAGTTATACAAGATACTCAATCCGCACTGAGTTGATGAAGCAACTTTGTTTGGACTGAGTTGCTTTTGGATTGAGCAAACTCATTTATGTATCGAATTAAAGGCACCAACAGATTCTGAAAACCACATATATTTGTAGTTGGCATTCATTACACTTTACTTATGTTTATTTACTGTTTCAACTATACTAATATATGTGTGATTTACTGATTTAGAGAATGTGTTTCACAAGTTGGCTGATAGTTTGAATTTATCATATGCAACTAAGTGTGGGTTCAAGCTTCTGATATAAATAGAGAACATTATCTGTTGGGTTTCCTGACGGTAATCAGGTGAGTCCTAGATTCTACACTTCCTTTGAGTGAAAGAATTAGTTGGATATCAGCCACTGCTCAAGTAAAAGATCTACTTTGCGATAAAATAAGATTATTTTTCAAATAGCTAGATACGTTTTATGAATATGGTAACAATTATTACGCTTTAGATATAGGGTATTCAACTAGCACTAAAATAAACAACTTTTAAGATAATATATGCAGTAAATATATCTTTTAAGACATGTTCACCTTGATAAAATCTATTCTACTTAGGCCAATTTTCAGAGCATGGGTATGATTGAAGATGGTTTTTCTACTCTTCATTTTAAATTAATGATTTCCGTCAGTAAATATTATTATCTATCTATAAATTCACAAGTTTTCCATTGTTGTTTCTTTGTACCCACATGATGTTTACTGATGAAGGATGGATCAATTCGTAGTTTATTCTTCATATTTTTTGCAGTTGAACAATCTATGCATAGTTCATTCTTCACGTTTACTATAGTTGAATTGGTTTCTCAGCCTATATATTAGATTTCAAGCCAAAGGTCATTGCTCATAAACCTCATAAACTAGTTATTTGCTATGCAACTATCCATGAACATTGGATCTTTCTCCTGTTTTAAGCTTATGTCATGCCTATACTGTTTTTCCTCTTACAATATTTCAGTTGCCCTTACCATGCGCTTGAAGGTAGGATGTTCTCTTTGAAACGAAGTATTTTTGTACATTCGAAGTGTAATATTATAGTCTAACAATGAAAAGAAGCATAGTCCTGAATAATGCTCTTAAGTTATGTCTTTCTATATTATAACGTTAGCAAATGCACAAACAACTGTGTTTGTATTTTGGTGTTAACCATGCTAGAAATGTGCATTGGTAATTGGTATTTAGAAAGTAAGAATCATTGTTAAATAGTAACTCAGTTTGCTCTGTTATGCTGCTTGATGGACATTGAACTTGACATGTTGATAAAAGTAATGATCTCGATTGAAAACACATTTGTAAAAAGAAAGATTATGAGAAACAGATAAAAAATTTACTTCAAAATATGCAAGTAAAATTCTATTACCTATGTGTGATTTTCATTTTGTATGAATAGTCAATGTCACATGCATTTCTCAAATACTTGAAGAATTGCTAGGTAGATGTATCATTAACCTTTTTCCACTTTTACTATCTTTGAATACACACTTTATAATGATAAAACAAAAGCAATATAATATGTACGCTTCCTTGATGCACTTTCTCAGTTTGGATTGAGTTACTTCTTGATTAAAGGAGCTCAATGATTGAAACGACCCAAACTCGCCCTCACAGGAAAGGCCGGATTGAGTTGAGAACACGACAAATCAGAACGCAAATAGAAGAACATTTCATTGTTATTACAAAAATTTACATCAGAGTACGAGAATATAACAGAGTGTGAATAAATAATATACATCAGAAAAATATCAGAGAGTGAAATACATTACATAGCAGCGGAAAAATAATACACAACATAACTGAAAGAAATACACGGATATAATGCTTTCCGAATATAGCTCCAGCTATAAATCCAGGATCCTGGAAAAGAAATATTTGCAAAAACCAAAACTACTAGCTGCCCGCGCAGAAAATAGGGGCATTCAGAGTTTAGGTTAAACAATAAACTCTAGGTCAGTCATGGGACTGGTGTGAGAACTAAAACAGTTATTTAAAACTTTACTTAAAAAATAAAGTAAATCAAGGGATCATGCCGTATAACATGGAACGGGTTTTCTCCCAAGAATACCAGTGCATAAAACAAACAGCGTAATGCTTTTTGGAAAAATGAAGCTATTATAAGACTCAGGTCCCATCACACAATGCAACGCAAGCAGGAGGATAGAGTTTTCCCTTATAACAGCCAAACATGTTTTGTATGTTTAAAACAAATCATTTTGATATTACTATAAGTGTGTAGTGTCAAAATCAACTTCAAATATAAATGTATCAATCATAGACGATATAGGTACCATATATCATGTCGCCATACTAGGCAAGGGACCATGCCGTATAACATGGAACGGGTTTTCTCCCAAGAATACCAGTGCATAAAACAGACAGCGTAATGCTTTTTGAAAAAATGAAGCTATTATAAGACTCAGGTCCTATCACACAATGCAACGCAAGCCGGGGGATAGAGTTTTCCCTTATAATAGCCAAACATGCTTGGTACGCTTAAAACAAATCATTTTGATATTACTATAAGTGTATAGTGTCAAAATCAACTTCAAATATAAATGTATCAATCATAGACGACATAGGTACCATATATCATGTCGCCATACTAGGCTCTACAATTAAAACCGAAATGTCATGTATTGGAAATTGGATTCCATTTATGAGTCGAGGCCAGGGAAAGCTCCTCACCAATTCGAGACACTCTAGCAAATGCCTCAGGATCCCCCGTAGTGAACCCTTGGATCTTCAGGGTCGGTCCCCACTTACGTTAGTGGATTAGTATTCCTGAACACACGTTTCCCAGTCCTATCAGACCTATCCATCGGCCTCATAGTGACCGATATATCTGAGGCGCCTCGCTATCCATCATCCACACAGGTAAAAATATAAATGACTGGGCTCCATACGATGACACCACCCATAGCTAGAATGAAACGTCATGCACTCACTGTAGTCACGATCCCGTTTTTGACTCATACCGAGGTGTGAGGCTCGCGAATTGACGTTATACACAAAGCTATGCTATTTAAAGCTGTGCTTTGATCATCAACCACAAGACTCTGCTTTTCAACAGAAGCCTTGATCATTTGCATCTCAGCATGCCTCACAGGCAATTCTCGCCATGCAACTGATGTCTATCGATATATAACCTCTAAGCTCATACGTCTCAGAGAAGGGTGTTAAGCAAGAGAATTAATTCTCTTCCACCAAAAAGATACATATTTAATAGAGATCAATCAACATAGACTAAAATCCAACGTCAGACACATATCCATTTACTAGTTCATTCTGGGTCTGAACGAAACCGGAGGCACCTTATTCCTCGTCCCATATGTCTAATACAGGTGAGAGGTCCTCGCATATCCGGTCGATCTCCAAGTACGTCTGGACGATCACCACTTATTACCTTGACATCAGTAATCATCCAAACGATGTGAATAACTACGGTCTTCAACCACTGTCTTCATCGTCGACTTATTGTCGAATCAATTATTCAGAATGGGTATAAACCTGGCTTTTCCGAATAATTCACGTATCTTATAATCAACTGCTATAAAAACACAACATACGCCTCATTTCAATTCTGAATATTCTTTTATTCAAATATTCATATCCTTTGAGAAAGGTTCCCATTAATTTTATCAAATATAAAATCTTTTAAATTTAAACTTTAATCTTCATTTAGATATCAAATCTAAACCAAATTAAGGTTTATCAACCAGTCGGGATTATCGAGCCTTACCGAAGTAATCATTATTCATTAATCCCAATCCCAATCCCAACCTATTCATCCCATGTAGCAAAACTAGTAATACTTCATATCTAACACCATGATGTTATTGATAAATTTAATTACCATTTCACGTTCAAATCTAATTAAAGATTTAACTATCGCTTGGAGTAAAACTAGTGGTACTCCATTCTCGATCATTTCCCAAATTTGATAATTTAAATTATCACATTCACATTTTAATCTAATTAAAGATTCATTAAAACTCCACTTAGTTTTAATCTTCAAACAATCATTATTAATGATTATTTAACTTTGGGAAATCATACATGTCGCATCGACAATCAACACCATACAATTGATTTCTGCCGATATATAACCTCTAAGCTCGTGCATCTCAGAGAAGGGTATTATGCAAGAGAATAAATTCTCCGCCACCAAATAGATATATATTTAGCAGAGATCAACAATACTGTTCGAAATACAATGTTAGACATTAAATCCTGTCTTTAACTCGGTTAAAGAACCAATGTTATTTAAAACACAGTTCATGATAAACCTAAAATCACATTCCATTAATTATGGAATCTTCACGGAAAACAAATCTGTATATAATCGATATCAATTTCCATATCCGACTAATAATATAAATGGAATAACGACAAAGCCTTTTAAATTCCATATATATTAACAGTCTTCCTCCACAGAAGCTCACTTCGATTATTACCAATTCGAATTCTATTCAATTCCAATTTAATATATTAATTTGGAAAAATTTACTTTGGAAATTTTCCATTAAATATTAAAAAAATGATTTATAATTTTCAAATCACATTTCACTGTTAATCAGGTTAAAGAACTAATGTCGTTAAAAACATAGTTCACAATAAACCCAATTAGCATTCCAATTTATTCCAATTACTAAATATAACTGGAAACTCTAATAATCTTAATTAAAAGATTTATTCTTTTTACACGGGGTTTAAGAACTGTGTTATTTAAGACACCATTCATGACTAACCCAAAATCTAATTTGATATTAAATACAAGGATCTAAACATAAATTATATCGGCTTATATTCAATATCAAATTCTGAAACCAACAAATATCATATGGGGAATAACGATATATATCTATCTTCCAAATTCCTCCACAATATCCGTATAGTCATGGAATCCAATATTGAGATATCCCGAAGATGATTTCTATTCGAATCCGTTCCAATTTATAGATTGGAAATTTCTGGTTATATTAAAACCCTTTATAAATCCAATTTATTTATATAGAAATTATTGGATTATCTTACTAGTTAATAACTAGTTCATTTTGATAAAAATATATTTTTATCTTTACAAATGTGGAATTTTTCATCTAAATTCTTTCCAAATCATTTATTATGATTTTACACAAATTATTAATATTTTTAATAAATTTATAAAGGCCCATACAGTCGGTTTCCAATAATGGCCACCGAACTGCATCCATAGCGACCTTTTCCAAATTTGATTTGGACATAATTCCAAAACCAACCATTCAAATTCAGATCTCTTATATTCATTGTAAAGCTCTTTTTGATACGAACCCAACAGGTTCCAATTTTAGGAGAATCCGACAGTCGGATCTCCCGTAATATCAATTCGAAGTCAATGGTCGAAATTCGTGAACGGTCGCGGTGTGGCGCGTTCTATTCAAGCCATTAATATATATATATATATATATAATATATATTTTGTTCAAAAAGTATTCTATAAATTCGTTTTAAAAACAATTCCCACTTTCATTTCAATTGTAGATCAAAATTAAATACTCCTTATCATTATAATATTTAAATGATAATATTTCAAAAATATCAGATTTTGAAGTAATTTCCTTTTCGATATTCATTATAAAAATGAATAAAACCAATATAAATATCGTTCGCGCCTAAATGGCACATATCTAATCAATACGGCTTCACACATTTCAATATTTCATGTCCATCCAAAATCAGACATCAAATTTACATTTTTAATCCTTTACTGAATATTATTTTAAAATATTCATTATTTAAAATATTCGTTATTTTAAAATATTCATTATTTTTTGAATTGGAATTAGACACAGTCAATTACCATATAATGTTATTTATATGGATTTCATACAACACATGTATATAACAACAATGATAAACAATCATCCATCATCCAGAGTGCATTACACAACTGCATAAGCATTAAATATAAATAATTAACGCTTACAACAGTCTGTCAACCAATCGATTGATATACAACTAAACAATTAGGATTAGTGTACGTCAAATATCATCCCAATACCCATGTGAGGTTTCAACCAACAAATATTGAATATTATTTGTGCAGTTGGGCGATGTGTAAAATTTATCATCCCAATCTATGGCAGTTAAATGGGTGTACATAAACAAATCATCCGATTTGTAAATGAATATTTATTTTCATTTCAGAAAATTTTATGCCATTCATATATACGTTGAAAATTATATTTTTAACGATAAATTATTTTATTTCAACACATGAATATTTTTAATAGTCCATACATTCAATAAAAATAGTATTTTTATTGTTCAAACATTTTATTCAACACATGAATATTTTGTACATTTCATATACACATTAAAAATTATATTTTTAATGAATAAATATTTATTTCAGAAAATTTCGGCATTACAACGGCGCGATATTAAAACCAGAGTAATGTCTAGCATTACCCCACTCCTTATACTAGCTCGTGCCATACACAATAAATCCAATCAATCACAAAACCACAATACAATTCATTTCCATAATGCAGTCAATTTTCCCAATATAATCCAAACAAAAACCATGGTTTGTACAATAAATAGTGTCAGGGGCTACTAAGCCCCGTCTGTGTCCTAGTATATATTTAACTATAAAATAATTAGAGTGAGAAGGAGTTCTCACCATTGGCTTCCACTCCGTTGTTCTTTTGGTGATGATTTATTCGTCGCGCGCGCCTTTTGTCGCTTTCACCGTTCGAATTTTCCGTTCTGATTCTAACTTCTTCATAAGACCTCCAAACTTCACCAAACTCTTTAACTAGCACAAACGCACTATTCCAGATAACTTTTGCCTAGGGGTTTTCTTCCTAAAACACACAATTCGCCGGAAATCGCGAAAAATAGCAGCAGATCCGTGAACTTTGGACGCGTTTTCCGGATAGCTTCGGACTCCAAAATTTGAGTTTCATATATCCAAGTTGAAGAGAAAATCGTGCTCTACAACTTTGACCTGTGGAGTTTTAGCTAGAAATGCACGGTTTGGGAGTTATTGGCGAAATAGTGACAGGGTGTTATTTGCAAAACGGGAATTTAGGAGAAAATGGATTTTTAGGTTAAATGGGGCCCACGGCCGGAGCTGGACTGGGGGGGAGGGGGCGGCGTAGGCCTGACTGGGTGGCGGAAGGATGTGAGTGGTGGTGGTGGGGCCCAGAGTGGTGGTGGTGTTTAGGTGTAGGGTTTTTGAAAATTGGAAGAGGGAAAGAGGAAAGAGAGGAGAGGAGGGAGGCCGATGGCAGTGGTAGGGGAGGAGGAAGGGGCGGTAGCCCTCTTGGGGGAGGAGGAGCCCATTTTTGGATGAAGAAGGAGGAAGAGGAATGAGAAAAACAATGAAATAGAAAAGGAGGAAAAGTGATTATATGTTAGTTTCCCCGGTTATCATTCGAATGCCAACGATCTCCAATTGCCGTGGATTTTGGATACGAGATAGTAGATGTCAAGATGAGTCCAACGAAACAAGTTTCGTCGTATTCCATGTTCGTTTTACTTTCCATTTAATTTCTCAAACAGGCTCAAATATTGCTCAATAAATGCGATTTTAGCGTACCTTTTCTTATTGTACATCCGAACGGCAACTCCAAAAATAATGGCCTTTTGGATTTAAGCATTATTTGACTATACGAATCCAGTAAAAAGACAGAATTGAATTCTGAGGTCGTATCAATAATGTTCCTTTGTAAAATGACTGCCCGTTTTTAAACAAATGGTTTTGCTTCGCACGACCACATACTGACTCCGTTCGACGCGTATTTTGGAACTCAACAATGATTTGTCATTATGAATCCAACAAAATTGGTCTCATCGAATTACGAGATTCCTAGCAAATTTTCACTTTTTAAGGGCTATGTTTGACTAACCCAAAACCCAACCAAAATGCCACAATTCTGAATCTTGGAATATATCGAAGATTATACTTTTCGGAGTCGCAAACGACATTTTGAGCTCAATGGAAGTGGTTTCGAGTCCAAATTCATCCGTATGCAAAATGTGGCTTTTTGGGCCATATATAATATAATGAAAATATAACTAAATTCCATAGCGAACATTTTGAATTTTAATTTTGTAACACCCCGTATGTTCTGTTAACGTTATAGTAATGAATCAAATAATAATTAATTTTAAATGCGAGAATCAAGGGAAACGGGTTACGCCATTGTGTTCGTCTCGGAATTCTGCTTGAGATAGAGTCCGAGTTTGCGTAAAATGGACATCGAATGAAGGAGATATGGACGAACAAAGAAAACCAAAAGAGAAGAAAAATATAAATGCACTGGCGCACTTGGGAAGTGCGCCAGTACAAAAATTGCACTGGCGCACCTGCCAAGTGCGCCCAGGTCGGGCTGAAAGCATGCACAGCTTTCTGATGTGTACTGATCCATACTGTGACTCATTGCTGATTCCTTTCTGACTCCTTGCTGATTCATTAGGGTTGAGGTGTCACCCTATCCTGATTGAATGGTTGTGGTTAACTCTAGGTTCATCCGACGGATATAATTAAATTGAAATTCTATATAAACAACCTAATTCTCAACCTAAACACACAAAAATAATCCTAGAACTATCATACCGTCAATAGAGAACTAGGAATAGCCGTCACCACTTTCAATTCAGAAACGAGATAAAAGCCTACAACAAAATCATATTAAAAGTAATCAAATTCAACGATCTACATCAAAGGCGAGCATACCAATTTCAGAATTCAGATATCAGAAATCAAGAATTCATTTTTAGTTTGTAAGTTGGTTATTACGTAGATTTAAACGTTCTTTTAATTGAAATAATGACATGTTGTAATTCGAATATAGAATGATGCCTATGTATTAGATAAATAAAGTTTGATTCTCAAACTACCATTGCGATTGATCATGCCTATATGTTTGTGATGATGAACATACCGTATTGTATGTTATTGGAATCTGTTATGATTGGGTAAAGAACTTATTATGCCAACTGAATGGTGAAACATGTCATGTTATAATTTGGTGGTTACTTGCAAGTTTATGATCTAAATCACATGCTTACATGTTAGATCAACATTCATGTATATTTAGAACTATGTTAAGTTGAATCTATTTATGTTGCAAGATTTGGATTTGTAGCTCTCTTATGTTTTAACACATAAGTTATCATGCTAAGTTGTGATACGAATATGTTAATAGTAGCTCTCTTATGTTTAACACACATAAGTTATCATGCTAAGTTGTGGTTTAAATATATTTATAGTAGCTTTCTTATGTTTTGACATACATAAGTTAATATGCTAAGTTATGGTTTAAAATTGTATGTTAAACCTCCATGCTAGACCTATATCAAGTTTACATGATAATTAGATCCAACTTAGTCACGAGTTCACCTTTACATGACAAGTTTAATTTGTGTAGTTCTATGTAAATTCATATTCTATGATTCATGTTAATCGGATCTAAATTTTCAAGTTCATTATCCTATGCCAAATCTATATGTAACATATTTTATGCTGATAGAATATTTCATGTTCTTCGCTTTTCCCTTTTATGGTTATAAGTTAGGCTAAAATATCGAGCCTAACATTCCTTGTAATTTTGCGAACGTACAAACTGGGGATATCGTTGGGGTAAATATGAAATTATATGCAATTGGCATGTTTGGCACATGCCAATGATTAGTGGCATTTAAATGGTATAATTTTTATATACCAAAGATTTGAATATGATTTAGGGGAAAAGTGGGCCATGACAATAATTGATTTATAATTTACTTATAAGTATGAAGGATAAACATGAAAAATACATGGCATAGATTTGGTATATTTGATATACCATTTATTGTGAGCATAATCAAAAGGATAATTATGGCATGATTAAATTAAGATTAATTTACATAAAGAATTAGACATATATAGAAAATATGTGAATTTAGAAAAGACGAATATGCCTAACCCGAGGTTAGACTGAGTTGTGGTGTAAAACTGCCCGAAACCGACCGGCATATCCAGTGACCACAACAAGACTTGTCTAATGTGGGTGGTTAGTGCATCAAGCCCAAAAAGGACCCAAGGTTAGACTGAGTTATGGTGTAAAACTGCCCGGAACCGACCGGCACATCCAGTGACCACAACAAGACCTGTCTAATGTGAGTGGTTGGTGCTTTAATGAATAAATTAAAGCTAAGTCAGAATTGGTAGGGTTAAGTAAATTTAGAACACTTAACCGTAATAACATGTTAACTAGGCAAGTGGGTGAGGTTAGGTAAATTTAGAACACTTAACCATAATAACATGTTAACTAGGTAAGTGGGTAAGGTTAAGTAAAATTAGAACACTTAACCATTACAACATGTTAATTAGACAAGTGGGCGAGGTTAAGTAAATTTAGAACACTTAACCGTTGTAACATGTTAATTAAGCAGATGATAGGGTTAAGTTAACTAAGGTAACACTTAACCAAAATATATAATGACATGTGGTGGGGTTAAGTAATACAAGAGGAAAACACTTAACCAATTATATAACATGATGTATGGGAAGGGTTAAGTTAACACGAGAGGACAACACTTAACCAATATAACATGAATTGAGGTAGGGTCAAGTCAACACCAGAAGGAAACACTTAACCAACATGACGTGACGGGTGGATGGGTTAAGTTAACTTGAATTGATTAATGACACTTGACCAGTATAACTTGATGAGCTAATCGGGTTAAGTTAAATGGGGAATACTTAACCAATATAACCTGATGAATGAACAGGGTTAAGTTAATAAGTCACACTTAACCAATCCAACATGATAAGTGAGAAAGGTTAAGTTAATAAGAACCACTTAACCAATATGACATGACGAGTAGGAGGATTAAGTACATGTCGGGTTGGTGGGTAATATTAGTAAATATAGGCCCACATAACTTAATCATTAAATAAACATGCTTGAATCCGTGGGAAGGTAAAGTACATGTCGGGTTGGTGGGTAATATTAGTAAATATAGGCCCATAGAACTTAACCGTTAAATAAACATGCTTGAATATGTGGGAAGGTTAAGTACATGTCGGGTTGGTGGGTAATATTGGTAAATATAGGCCCACAAAACTTAACCATTATGTAAACATGCTTGAATCCGTGGGAAGGTTAAGTACATGTCGGTTTGGTGGGTAATATTGGAAAATATAGGCCCACAAAACTTAACCATTATATAAACACGCTTGAATCGGTGGGAAGGTTAAGTACATATTGGGTTGGTGGGTAATATTAGTAAATATAGGCCCATAAACTTAACCAGTAGGAAACCCTAGTAACGGGGACCCATTTCAGCAGTAACCCACGTAGATGTATTACGGTACCCTGAGCTAGGAAGGGTGGGGCACGATTACTATGTTGATTATAAGTGGTCAACATAGCGGCTGAGGGTACGTCAGTGTAGGTTCCGGCGGATTATGGGAGTGCACGTACTCCGGAGTGGAAAAAGCAGGCACTGGTACCAGTAGTTTTACACTATGCATTCTTGAATCATGTCGGGGCCGCTATCATAAGGATTGATACACCTTATGGTGGGACAGCACAGGGTAGCTACACACAAGAGAGGGCCGATTGACGCAGACACATGGCAAGTTAACACAGGTAGGGAGCCGATCGATAGGGTAGTAAGGGTACATCTAAAATATTCATGGCAATTGGGCTGATTGAGGTGGAATCCTCAAATATAGATGTACACCCGAAGGCTACCACAACTGTGGGGATTGGGATTGTATTATACAGATTACTAGTTGAGACACTAGTTAGGTGGTGCAGAGATTATAGTAATGGGTGCGATCACATGTTCAACCTATCTTGTCTTATATTAGGGTGTTGTCCTATGTTCTGTTACTCCTGTCATGATCCCTTTTCCTTGTTTAAATGCTAGTAATCACTGAACTTACCAGGCTTATTGTCGGACCCGTCTTCTCTCATTTTCTTTTCTTCCGTTCCCCCCCAGGTAGTCAGGGAGGGAATAGCTCAGGTTTGTTTGGACCGTTACTCTTTCCAAGCTTGAAGTCTCTTTGATGTGTTGCCTTGGACTCTCTCTTTTACTGCTATGGCTGGCTCATGCTTTATTTGGGGAAATCATTTTATGCTTCTTTATTTTTGTTAAACAAGACATGATACTTTGGTATTGTAAAACAATCTTTGTACAAGTTGTTTATCTATGAAATAAATTTTTATTTATTTGCCGCTGCTTTAATTGTTTGTCTTGTAATTTATCTGCATCTTTTACCTATAATGCTTCACCGAAATTAAGGCATTCCCTTTGTGAGTGACCTTAACGGAGGTAGGGTGTTTCACTTGGTATCAGAGCTGAAGGTTACCTGATCAGATAAAAGATTTGAACAAATATTTTCAAAACGATTTTAAAAGAAGCATTTTCAAAAGAAAAGTTTTGTTTTAAAGGCATATTCCCCAAAGCCATATGCACTATCTTTTGACCCTTTGCTTGAATCCTTGTTTCCTTCTTTCTTGAGTCTCCGGGGCTCCTAGCTTTCTGGGAGGTATCCTTATCGCGACATGGTTCCGTAGACTTGAAGAGACTACGACACCTGTCAAAGGGCAAATAAGTGCCTAACTTCCATCTGTAGCCGTAATTTTCTTTCGAGCTTTGTAGGATTCTCCGTGGAATGGAGGCAGCTTTCGAGAGACATGTCAACAAGTTACACAAGGATGGAAAAGTTGAGAATGAGGGGGTTTGTCTAAGGAGCACAACACAAGGATGAAGAACCCATGGATATGGACTTGGTTCACAAAGGAGGGGAGGAAAGAATAGTAAAACCTAAAACAAGAGTAAGTATCTTTATTTTTGTATAACGGGTCGTATAATTAAGGGCAAGGGAAAGAACAAGGGACAAGATTTTCCGGAAGGCAAGTGCATGCTCTCACCGCCAGCATACTTGAGAGAGAGGCAGTAAGATTTCTGTTGAAAGAGTTTTTCCTTTTTGATTATCCTATTAGTACTCCTTCTGATTTTAGCGCTTCACATTCGTTTATATCTGCTTCCATAGTTGAGTCTCTGCACCCAAGAGCTTGTATAGTAGAAGATCCCATTATTTTCTCAAATCCAATCGGTGGTTCAGCTCATTTATCTTTGATTTGTAAGGATTTGAGAATAATTATATTTAGTACTGAGTCTAAGTGTAATGCTTATGTTTTTGGGCTATGGATTGATTCTAGGCATTGATTGGTTAGCTAGTAATTGTGAAACAAGGGTAGTTAGACTTTCGAATTGCCTTGGGAATACCCTTAAGATTTCGTACAATCCTACGGGATCAGTTTGTCTTAGCTACCTAGAATCACTTTATTTATCTATCGACGATTTTCGATCCGTTGGAGTAGTCCATGAGTACGCAAGATGTTTTGATTAGGGTAGGGGTTTTCCCCCTAAAACTCGAGACAGACTTCCGCATGTATCTAGATGACACTGCAAAGCCAGTTATGCGATCAACGATAATTCCGGAGCAAGATTGGCGAGGATAGCCAGAGTCGGTAAAGTGCTCAATGGTTTGGTTGTTTTGTTAGTATCATCTCACATAGATCGTCCAAATTCGGAGGAGTTATCCCTTGGGTGCTTGTCTGATATTGGTTTAGGCCTTTGGGGTTTGTACTTGAGGGATGTCGAGTTCGACTAGGATGGTTTGCGTGAGAAATAAATGGTTGGGGCTGCATCCTAAGTAAGACTGACCTTAAGAGGGGTAAAAAGTACTAGCAACCTTTAGCTTTAGACCCTCAGAATTGTGACATGATGGATAAGCTAAGTAGAAGAGAGACCTCTAATCATATACACCTGGCATCATGGTTAACATCTGTTTATCTTGGAAAGATAGTTCGACAACATTGGATACCCTCTAGCATAGTTAGTGATCGAGGTCCTATCTTTACTAGTGGGTTTTGGAAATGGAAGTCAAGAAGCTTCGCAATCGTG
The DNA here is from genome assembly GCA_030737875.1 of Allium sativum. Taxonomy (NCBI): domain Eukaryota; kingdom Viridiplantae; phylum Streptophyta; class Magnoliopsida; order Asparagales; family Amaryllidaceae; genus Allium; species Allium sativum. The sequence continues at coordinate 515,058,789 of CM060910.1, forward strand.
AAGTTAAATTAGTGAAGGTACAGTGGAGTGAATCTCAAGAAGATGCGACTTAGAAGACTAAAGACTAGATACACGCATCTTACCCTTTTTCAGGGTATATCCTTGATTCCTCTTTATCTGTAAAAATCTATTTGCATGCTAGTATTTAGCTTTTAAGTATATCCTCTCGGTCCTATCCTCGATCCTTAGGTAGAAGCCAATGGATGTAAACATGTGTTTGAGACATGTTATGTTTGGTGGATGCAAGTGGTTGCAAGTGTTTGCTAGTGGTTGCTCGTGGATGCATATACACACATTAGGCACTAGATCGACTCAGTCACTTTCATATTGCATATGCATGAGTGAATTTTTATACATATGAATTGAAACTTGATGTGTTATCATATGGATGTTGCATTTGTATGAATAATTGTGCACTCATGTAGAAGTTATAAAGTACGATTAGGAATAATTGCATACATGATGAACTCATGGCACTAGCATGATTCGCATTAAGGAGGTCAACTGAATCAGTAGACCTCCTGATTTTGCATTTGGGTAAGGACATATACACACACTATGCATATATTCATGAAAAACATTAGAAGCCTTTTTAAGGACAATGGATGCCTGTGATTTAATGGTTGAGTAGATGGGTGATTGGATGGTAGGATATAAGTTCTTCTCTACTTGAAGATTTCGGGGACGAAATCCTAAAAGGAGGGGAGAATGCAACACCCCATATTTTCTATTAACGTTATAGTAACGAATCAAAGAATAATTAATTTTAAATGCGAGAATCAAGGGAAACGGGTTATGCCATTGCGTTCGTCTCGGAATTTTGATTGAGATAGAGTCCGAGTTTGCGTAAAATAGACATCGTATGAAGGAGATATGGACGAACAAAGAAAACCAGAAGAGAAAAAAAAATATAAATGCACTGGCGCACTTGGGAAGTGCGCCAGTACAAAAATTACACTGGCGCACCTGCCAAGTGCGCCCAGGTCGGGCTGAAAGCCTACACATCTTTCCGATGTGTTCTGATCTATACTGTGACTCATTGCTGAGTCATTAGGGCTGAGGTGTCACCCTATCCTGATTGAATGGTTGTGGTTAACTCTAGGTTCATCCGACGGCTATAATTAAATTGAAATTCTATATAAACAACCTAATTCTCAACCTAAACACACAAAAATAATCCTAGAACTATCATGATGTCAATAGAGAACTTGGAATAGCCGTCACCGCTTTCAATTCAGAAACGAGATAAAAGCCTACATCAAAATCAAATTAAAAGTAATCAAATTCAACGATCTACATCAAACGCGAGCATACCAATTTCAGAATTCAGATTTCAGAAATCAAGAATTCCTTTTTAGTTTGTAAGTTGGTTATTACGTAGATATAAACGTTCTTTTAATTGAAATCATGACATGTTGTAATTCGAATATAGAATGATGCCTATGTATAAGATAAATAAAGTTTGATTCTCAAACTACCATTGCGATTGATCATGCTTATATGTTTGTGATGATGAACATACCATTTTGTATGTTATTGGAATCTGTTATGATTGGGTAAAGAACTTATTATGCCAACTGAATGGTGAAACATGTCATGTTATAATTTGGTGGTTACTTGCAAGTTTATGATCTAAACACATGCTTACATGTTAGATCAACATTCATGTATATTTAGAACTATGTTAAGTTGAATCTATTTATGTTGCAAGATTTGGATTTGTAGCTCTCTTATGTTTTAACACATAAGTTATCATGCTAAGTTATGATTCGAATATGTTTATAGTAGCTCTCTTATGTTTAACACACATAAGTTATCATGCTAAGTTATGGTTTAAATATGTTTATAGTAGCTTTCTTATGTTTTGACATACATAAGTTAATATGCTAAGTTGTGGTTTAAAATTGTATGTTAAACCTCCATGCTAGACCTATATCAAGTTTACATGATAATTAGATCCAACTTAGTCACGAGTTCACCTTTACATGACAAGTTTAATTTGTGTAGTTCTATGTAAATTCATATTCTATGATTCATGTTAATCGGATCTAAATTTTCAAGTTCATTGTCCTATGCCAAATCTATATGTCACATATTTTTATGTAGATAGAATATTTCATGTTCTTCGCTTTTCCCTTTTGTGGTTACAAGTTAGGCTAAAATATCGAGCCTAACATTCCTTGTAATTTTGCGAACGTACAAACTGGGGATATCGTTGGGGTAAATATGAAATTATATGTAATTGGCATGTTTGGCACATGCCAATGATTAGTGGCATTTAAATTGTATAATTTTTATATACCAAAGATTATGAATATGATTTAGGGGAAAAGTGGGCCATGACAATAATTGATTTATAATTTACTTATAAGTATGAAGGATAAACATGAAAATTACATGGCATAGATTTGGTATATTTGATATACCATTTATTGTGAGCATAATCAAAAGGATAATTATGGCATGATTAAATTAAGATTAATTTACATAAAGAATTAGACATATATAGAAAATATGTGAATTTAGAAAAGACGAATATGCCTAACCCGAGGTTAGACTGAGTTGTGGTGTAAAACTGCCCGGAACCGACCAGCATATCCAGTGACCACAACAAGACCTGTCTAATGTGGGCGGTTAGTGCATCAAGCCCAAAAAGGACCCGAGGTTAGACTGAGTTGTGGTGTAAAACTGCCCGGAACCGACCGGCACATCCAGTGACCACAACAAGACCTGTCTAATGTGAGTGGTTGGTGCTTTAATGAATAAATTAAAGCTAAGTCAGGATTGGTAGGGTTAAGTAAATTTAGAACACTTAACCGTAATAACATGTTAACTAGGCAAGTGGGTGAGGTTAAGTAAATTTATAACACTTAACCATAATAACATGTTAACTAGGCAAGTGGGTGAGGTTAAGTAAAATTAGAACACTTAACCGTTACAACATGTTAATTAGATAAGTGGGTGAGGTTATGTAAATTTAGAACACTTAACCGTTGTAACATGTTAATTAAGCAGATGATAGGGTTAAGTTAACTAAGGTAACACTTAACCAAAATATATAATGACATGTGGTGGGGTTAAGTAATACAAGAGGAAAACACTTAACCAATTATATAACATGATGTATGGGAAGGGTTAAGTTAACACGAGAGGGCAACACTTAACCAATATAACATGAATTGAGGTAGGGTCAAGTCAACACCAGAAGGAAACACTTAACCAACATGACGTGACGGGTGGATGGATTAAGTTAACTTGAATTGATTAATGACACTTGACCAGTATAACTTGATGAGCTAATGGGGTTAAGTTAAATGGGGAATACTTAACCAATATAACATGATGAATGAACAGGGTTAAGTTAATAAGTCACACTTAACCAATCCAACATGATAAGTGATAAAGGTTAAGTTAATAAGAACCACTTAACCAATATGACATGACGAGTAGGAGGGTTAAGTACATGTCGGGTTGGTGGGTAATATTAGTAAATATAGGCCTACAGAACTTAACCATTAAATAAACATGCTTGAATCTGTGGGAAGGTTAAGTACATGTCGGGTTGGTGGGTAATATTAGTAAATATATGCCCACAGAACTTAACCATTAAATAAACATGCTTTAATCCGTGGGAAGGTTAAGTACATGTCGGGTTGGTGGGTAATATTAGTAAATATAGGCCCACAGAACTTAACCATTAAATAAACATGCTTGAATCCGTGGGAAGGTTAAGTATGTGTCAGGTTGGTGGGTAATATTGGTAAATATAGGCCCACAAAACTTAACCATTATATAAACATGCTTGAATCCATGGGAAGGTTAAGTACATGTCGGGTTGGTGGGTAACATTGGTAAATATAGGCCCACAAAACTTAACCATTATATAAACATGCTTCAATCGGTGGGAAGGTCAAGTACATATCGGGTTGGTGGGTAATATTAGTAAATATAGGCCCATAAACTTAACCAGTAGGAAACCCTAGTAACGGGGACCCATTTCAGCAGTAACCCACATAGATGTATCACGGTACCCTGAGCTAGGCAGGGTGGGGTACGATTACTGGGCTGATTATAAGCGGTCAACATAGCGGCTGGGGGTACGTCAGTGTAGGTTCCTGCGGATTACGGGCATGCACGTACTCCGGAGTGGAAAAAGCAGGCACTATGTACCAGTAGTTTTACACTGTGCATTCTTGAATCGTGTCGGGGTCGCTATCATAAGGATTGATACACCTTATGGTGGGACCAGCACGGGGTAGTTACACGCAAGAGAGGGCCTATTGACGCAGACACATGGCAAGTTAACACAGGTAGGGAGCCGATCGATAGGGTAGTAAGGGTACATCTAACATATTCATGGCAATTGGGCTGATTGAGGTGGAATCCTCAAATATAGATGTACACCTGAAGGCTACCACAACTGCGAGGATTGGGATTATATAATACAGATTACTAGTCGAGACACTAGTTAGGTGGTGCAGAAATTATAGTAATGAGTGCGATTACATGTTCAACCTATCTCGTCTTATATTAGGGTATTGTCCCATGTTCTGTTACTCCTGTCATGATCCCTTTTCCTTGTTTAAATGCAAGTAATCACTGAACTTACCAGACTTATTGTCTGACCCGTCTTCTCTCGTCTTCTTTTCTTTCGTTTCCCCCAGGTAGTCAGGGAGGAAATAGCTCAGGTTTGTTTGGACCGTTACTCTTTCCAAGCTTGAAGACTCTTTGACGTGTTGCCTTGGACTCTCTCTTTTACTGCTATGGATGGCTCATGCTTTATTTGGGGAAATCATTTTATGCTTCTTTATTTTTGTTAAACAAGACAAGATACTTTGGTATTGTAAAACAGTCTTTGTACAAGTTGTTTATCAATGAAATAAAGTTTTATTTATTTGTCGCTGCTTTAATTGTCTGTCTTGTAATTTATCTGCATCTTTTACCTATAATGATCCACCGAAATTAAGGCATTCCCTTTGTGAGTGACCTTAACGGAGGTGGGGTGTTTCAAATTTAGTCATAACTTTCAATTTACATTATGAAATCTAGATTTTTCACATTTGTTAGAAAGATATGATTAAATAGATTCTAATGTTTCTGGTTTTGAACTAAAAATCGAATTTTCAAACTACCGCACCATTTCAGGCTTGTTTTATAATTAAAATAAATTTATACGTTCTACTTCAATTAAAATAAATTTTTAGTCGTTATTATTTAAAATAAATCATTTTTAAATCTTCAAAATTCATTAAAATAGCTAAAATAAAATTTTTTAAATTGGTTCTGAAAATCCAGGTTGTTACAATGATTTTTCAAATGAGAAGTAAAACTAGACTATAGAAAACCAAATTGACTTGGAAGTCATTTTGTTTGATTTCTGTTTATTTGCTATTCAACTGTACTAATATATGAGTGATTTACAGGTTTGAACATTGAAGATATACATACCCTCAGTGGAGAGAACTGGAATGTAGATGTTGGATATTTATTTATTTTGATCAGCTGAAGAGTTCTTTGATACTGAAATATACTGTACCATTTACCTAAACTGTTGATAAGTGTTTGTATTTGTAAACTCACCACATGAGAAATAAATGCACGTTATACAAGATAATGTATAATATCAGTGTTCATCACTGTTGTATTTGTTGAAGCTTCAATTTGCTTGCTCTCAAGAGTATCATTTATTTTTAGCTTTAGTGGTACATCATTAAAAATTAAAGCAGCAATTAGGAATGCAATAGAACATGATGGCGGGTTGAAATAGTGCCATTTTTCTTAAATACACGCGCAAAGCACGTTCCTTTGTTGTATATATATATATATCACAATGGTTATTCACATTGTTTTAAAATCCCACATGTGCGTTGAGATGATTTATTTTTGCACATCTCTCAATGCACACTGTTGCGTGAATATATAGTGATTTATTGAGGCCTGTAGACGCGAGTTGTGCTTTTTTCGAGCACTCCGTACAAAGGAGATTATGGCGAATTTTTCCTAAAATTTAAGGCGTTAGCCAAATACTTAATAAATTAAATAGTTTGGAAGCCGTTTAATGAATAAAATTTATAAACATTACATATAAATTAATTAAAAAAATCGCGTAGCAGTAGTTCGCGTTTTCGACTCATACTTTAAATGAGAATATCGGGAGTTCTGACCATTGGATTTTCCTGAAATTAGAACCGTTTGATCTGTTTCAAAAAAATCTTTCCAATGATAATAATAAATATGTTAAGATCTAACTATTAGACCTTTAGAAATATTTAATACAAAACTGAATGAAAACAATGCCAGTGTAGTTGAATGACCTGAATCGTCATTCGACTGAATTGAGCTATATATATATATATAGCAAAAAAAAAAGCATTTTAAATTATTATACATGACTTAGAATGTGTGTAAACCAATTTTCCTCTGTTTGTAAAATAAATATGGTTAAATGCAATTTGGCATGAAAACCGATACGATAGATTTTTGCGATGTTTGAGTATAAGGAATTTAATACGTGAACTGAATTAAATTCTTAAGTTAACCTCTTTATAAGGTAGTGATTTATGAAGGCCAAATGATCTAACCAGAGGAAAAGAATAAGATTTATATCTTAAGAAAGAATCAAGTAAAAAGAAATTTGATTGGTAAATTAATGATTTGAATGAGAAATTGATTTGATTTAAATAAACGAGAATTGTTTGAAAAGACCTGGTTAAATTCCATTTCAAATAATTAAACGACGATAAAAAGTCGAAGATATTGAAGACGGTGCAAGACTAGCAATCTTCACATCGAATCGATTACTACTAATGCCCTGGATATGGGTACCTCCCATGAAGGGGTTATAGTGGTAGTTGTTCGGATGTATTTATTGATTGTCCGGATATGCAAGGACCTCTCTCCTGTATTGGACATATGTGATGAGGAATTATTTGCCTCCGGTTTCTTAAGACCCAGAACGGCTTGGTAAATGGATTGTGTGTCCGACGTTGAATTTCGTTACATATTGATTGATTGCTACTAAACATATATATGTTTGGTGGCAGAGGATTTATTCTCCTGCTTAACACCATTCTTTTAGACGTATGAGCTTAGAGGTTATGTATTGGTAGACATCGGTCGTATGGCATGGATTTTCATTGTGGCATGCTGAGATGCAATGATTAAAGCTTTTAGTGAAAAGAAGAGTTTTGTGGATGATGATCGAAGAACAACTTCGATATAGCATAGCTTCATGTTGTAGCGTTAATTTGCGAGCCTCACACCCTAGTATGTGTCAAAAACGGGATAAGGGACAACAGGGAGAACACGCATTTCTTTCTAGGTAAAGGTAGTGTCATGGTATGGAGCCTAGACATGTTTACTCATGTGGATGTTGGATATTGAGGCGCCTCAGATATGGCTGTAAAAGGCCCAGCTGGACGACATACTTACCATATTGTAGGTACGATAGGACCGGGAAACATGTGGTTCATGCATAAATAATCGGCAACGTAGTGACTGACTGGCCCTGTATATCCAAGGGAACTTGCGTGCAGCACTAGGCATCCCTCTAGAGATGGCTCGAAACCAATGAGCAGGCATACCGTTAGAGATGGCTCAAAGCCATTGCGGAGACATCCCTTGCCTCGACTCATTGATGGAACCCAATTTCCAATACGTGACATTACGGTTTTAGTTGTATACTATCGACGACATAGTAGAATGGGGTACTATGCCATCTAGGATTGATACGTTTATTTTGAAATTGTTTTTTAAAACACCTAGGCACTAATAATAGTATTGAATGATTTTTATCTTCAACATATCAAGCATATTTGGCCATTATAAGGTAAAACTCTATCCTTTGGCATGCGTTGCAGTGTGTGATGGGACCTGAGTCTTATAACAGCTTCATTTTCTCTAAAAAGCATTGTGTTGTTTATTTTATTTAATTCATTTTATGCACTGACAATCCAATGGAGTAAACCTGTTTCATGTCATACGGCGTGGTCCTGTGGTTCACCTTATCCTTGAATAAGTTAAGTAACTATAGGATTTCTCATACCAGTCCCATGACTAACTCGTAGTGTGTTTTTCCCTTGCAAATTCGGGTGCCTATATTTTTACATGGGCAGCCAAGTGAATAGGTGATTGGATTCCTTTTGGGTATGCACCGTAGCATTGGGTGCTTTAGGCTGAAGATGGAGATTGATTTTTATCATTCCTTTTGAACTCTTAAACACTATCTCATGTATAATTATGTTTGATTCTGTTGAAGACTTATTATCTATTTGGTGAAACTATGTTTGTACAAAGTAGGATCATGTATCTGTGTAACTCTTATGATGATGCTTATGATTCCGCTGTTATGATATAATGTAAATTATTCTCTGATTTTATGTATTATGCTATATTATGTGATCTACCGATGTGATTAACGTGTTATATTCCAAAGACAGACCTTGCCACCGTGGATCGGGGTTTTGGGTGGTGTCATTTTTAATCGTTTCTTTCCTCTAAATATAGATAGCATGATATTGAAAAGAAAGGAAATATATTTAAATGTAGATGGTTTGTTTTTGGAGAAAAATAATGACGGGAAAAGAGAAATAAGATGGAAACTTAAGGAATAAAAATACGTGGATGTGTGAAAATAGAATGAACGGAATGAAATTAATAAAATGAAAGGTAATTGTAATGACCTGGATTTTAGCAAAATTTAATGAATATTAAATATTTGAAATAATTTAAAATGATTTATTTTACGAAATAACGATGAGAAATTTATTTAATTTAAGGTTCAAACATATAAATTTAAAATTTAGTTAAAACGAGCTCATAACGTCGCGGTAGTTTGTAATATTACGTTTTGAACTTTAAATGAGTATACAGAATTTAATATAAGTCAGAATTTGATGAAGCAAGGAACATTAGGACTTATTTAACTATATCTTTCTAAACAATGTAAGAAATCAAGATTTCGTCGTGTAGATGGTATGTTATGTCCAAATCAAATTTCCAAATAGTTGCTATGGAATTAATTAATATTTTATCGATTTATTAAATATATAAATAGGAATTATATGTATACAAATGGATGTCATTTAACTCGAAATTAGTAAATATTGAACTGGAAGTTATATACAATCCCATAGGACAAATATACGATAAAAATAATTAGTTTATTATCAAATTGGATGATTTTGAATTTTATAATATCATAATAATATTACACAGGCCTTAAAAATAGCCAGTATGCAAACGACCTGCGTTTTCGACAAAACCAATTTTGTTAGATCCAGAATAGTAAATTATTGTAAGATTTCAAATTTCGCACCCGGCATAGTAAGCATGTGGTCGTGCGAGATAAAACCGTTCCATGTAATAATAACACAATAATTTAAGCTCGAATGAGAGTTGTTTGAGCAAACAGACTCGAAATTCGATGAAACGAGTTTCATTAGGACCATAATGACAAACCATATGTGTATATCAATTTTCACCCCGAATAGAGTTCATATGTTCCTATGTGAATTTTTAAAAGATGAAAATAGGTAGCGTTACAATATAAATTTATAAACTAATGCACGAGGCTTACTCTACAAGATAAATCCTACTCTTATAAATACACCCCAACTCCATCTTCCCCCTCCACAAATTTCAGTCTTCGCACTTTTACAATAAAGCCCCTCCTTCTTCCATAATTTTTATCTCACAAACCAACTAGAATTAAAGAAAACTCCCAACATGAAAGTTGGAGTACTCAGTAAGGCCTAACTGCTATAAAAATTTCATGGCCAATGGACATCGGAGTTGATCAGAATCTGGCCCGCAAAGTGGCATGGGGACCTTCATTTTTTCTGGGTTTGTGGGCGAACGGCCGAGAATTAGGAAAGTGGTCAACTAGGAAGTTGGAGAGGGGAGAGCGAGTACAAATTTGTAGTTGGGCGTTTCACTGAAAGTGGCCGGAGGTGGCCGAAAAACCGACATGATCGAAAAACGGGATATCTTGGCTGTAGGTTACAAGTTTCACGTTTTTCGAGGAGATAGGGTCAATTTCAGCCAAGGTGCCAACTAGAAAGTTGCTTGGAGTGTTGAGAAGGGTCAAGTATCCGAATTTTGTGGCATTTGGAGGTCAGAGGCAGCTGGTAGGGGAAGAAACGTGAATTTCTCAAAGCGATGATATTTCGGCGAACGGTGACGAATTAGGGCACGAGTTTTGAGGTGTGGTGGCTGTTGGTGATGGCAGTGCTGGTGGTGCTTGGTAGTGAGGTAGCAGCGGCGAGCTTGGATGGGGGAGAAGCAAATGGAAGAAGGTGAATATTCGATTATTTAATATAAATTGCTATATTGTAACGTGTATTTCTCACTCATACGAGATCAAAATGCGACGAAACTGGAAACGTTGGAATCATGGAGTCCAGATCTTCACAACAAAATAAATTTGATCGAATTTGGAGGAAGTTGGAATTTTGGGTTAAATTAGACCCACATTTAATTTAATCCAAATAGCGATTGTTATTATAACAATCAAAACTCAAGGTGAAAACTCCTTGAACTATTTTAAATGTTATTATAATCTTATCTGATTATGTGTTGATTGCAATGGATGCTTCGCGGATGATGGATGTCTATTTATAGTTTTATATATACTATTTACTGTACATTTAAGCATAAAAATTGCAACGTTTATCTTACGATTGTTGTTTGATGGATGTTGAACTGTTATGGGTGTTATTATAAATCTTTACACACATTGACACCAAAATATGAAATTATTTGGGAATTGATTGAGTCGAGTTCCATTGAGGTTTTAAGTGTATATTCATTTAAATGAAATTTGACATGAACATGAAAACTGGATATTCATATCCATAATGATTTGGAAATGTAGTTAATATGATTTCAAACAACGTTTGAAAAGATTGAAATGAATTTAAAATAAATGTGGATTAAAAATTACTTGTTTAAATCAAATTAAAATTTGAACAGTAAATTCAAAAAGTAAATTCGAGTTAGGTATATAAACGACATTTTTAACTCGAATGGATCGCTCCACAAATCTTATTTATTTTAATAATGGATCTAAAAAAAGTTTAAAATTCAAAATAATATATTTTGAAAAATAATATTATTTTAATATTATAATAATATAGAATATTCAGTTTTGATAAAAATTTGAGCTAAGAATTGAAATCATTTTTAAACAAGTTTATAAAAGATTTATAAATTATATATGAACTAAAACAATTAATATTATTTTAAATAATAATATGGTTTGAATAGGACGTGTCGCGAGCAACCGTTCACGAATTTCGACTATTAACTTCAAATTCACGTACAGGAAGATCCGACCATCGGATTTTCCCAAAACGAAAAACGTTAGGTTCGTAATGAAAATAGCTTTCCAACTATATGTAAAGTTTTAAAATCCAATGCTTAAATTTTGGAATAAGTTCAAATCAATTTTGAATAAAAACAACGCCAATGCCGTTAGTGACCCGAAAATGGATCTTAATGAAACGAGTTATTTTTAAATTATTAAAAATATGAAAAAATAACGACAAGTCATAATTAATGGTTTTAAAGTGATTTGAAAAAGAAATATGAAGTTTTGATCCATATTTTGGATATTCGTGTTTTTAGCCTAACTGTTTGAAAACGGTAAAACGACGTTTTGTGAAATTAAGTTAAATAAACTTAATATTTCCCAATATTGAATTATTGGATATGAACAATGGGTTTTGAAAAATATTTAAATTAATATTAATTGGAATATGAATTTGGATAGAAATAATCTTCGGATATTTGGTATTGATTCCCGTTGTGTTGGCGTTTACTATTCTGAGGAATTTGGAAGATGTTGTACAACGCTGGTCTCCTTGTTGTATTCGTCGAGTACGAGAATTGGTGTTGAAAATAAGTTGATATGATGTTTTTTTGAATTCTTATATTTAATATCAATTGGTTTGGGGTTTGTCATAAATATTGTCTTCCATAATACTATTCTTTAATCCAGTTGAAATTAAATTTTGTAATAAATATTTAAATTAAGATTAATGAATTTTTTCCAAAGTTTGGTTTTACAATTAATAAATTTAATGGGAATTGGATGGAAATTGATTTAGTGATAATCGAGATGAGTCTTTGTGGACGAAGACGGGTACTATTCGAAGAATTCAAAAGGCTTTTCCATTATTCCGCTTAAAGTAGTAGTTCGGTATGAGAATTTATATCGATTATAAACTAATATGATCTCCGTGGAGATTCCATTTCTAGTGGAATTATGATTTTGGGTTTATCGTGAACAACGTTTTAATAAAACAATTGCTCTTTAACCCTAGTAAAGGAAAAGACAAATTTTCCAATGGTAATTGAAGTAAAATCTTTAATTTGATTTGAAATGAAGGATGGTAATTAAACTTACCAAAACATGAGGGGTGTTAGATATGGAGTACCACCAGTTTTACTCCATGGGATGAATATGCTGGGAATTGGACAACAATTTGAGAAATTACCTTTTTCGTAAGGTCCGACAATCCCAATAATGTTTAGAAAACTCGATTTGAGTTAAAGTTGTGAAATAATATTTTTATAATCTATTGGAACGATTTCCAAGGAAAGATTTAAACAAAATAATTTGAGTGAATTAATATTCCGAAATGGAATGAGACTTATGATATGTTTATATATCAAAAGTGGTTTGAAAGATTTAGGACATCTTGTATATCTTAATTGATTTGAAAGAAGCGATAGTTATTTGGAATGGCCGGGTTCCGACCAATACTGAATAACTATACAACGAGTATTAAATATTTTTGAAGACGGCGGTTGAAGACCAGTGATCTTCACATCATTTGGATTATTGTCGATGTCTCGATTAGGATGTACACCTAAGACGAGGTTTTAAGTGGCAGTTGTTTAGACATTCTTGTTGGTTGTCCGGATGTGCAAGGGCCTCTCTCCTATATTGGACATATGAGACGAGGAATAAGGTGCCTTAGGTTTTGTTCAGACCCCGAACTGACTTGCAAATGGTTTGTATGTTTGACATTGTATTTTATGCTGTATTAATTGATCTCTACTAAATGTATATTTGTTTGGTGGTGGAGAATTTATTCCTTAGATTAACACTCTTCTCTGAGACGTACGAGATTAGAGGTTATATATTAATAAACATCGGTTGTATGGTATGAATTGACAACGTGGCATGATACGATGCTGATTGATCAAAGCTTTAGTTGAAAAGTATAGTTTTGTGGATGATGATCAAAGCATGGCTGATATAATGTAGTTTTGTTTTAAAACGTGACTTCGGCAAGCTTCATATCCTGGAATGGGCCAAAAACAGGATGATGGACCGCAGAGATATAGGCTAGTGTTTCTTCTAGCTGAATAGTGATGCATGATATAGAGCCTAAGCAGGTTTACTTATATGGATGTTGGAGAGGCGCCTCGTGTGACGGTCAAATACGACCGGGGGAACGTTATGTTCAGGAAAGATTCGAATCTGTAGTGAATTCAATTGCAGTTTTAATTTGTTTATTTTGTTGATAATTGTAATTTGATTGTTAGTTCAATTAGATTTGTTCTGAATCAATTTGCACTTTAAATTAATATTTCAACAAATCCTCCAGATTCGTCTAACTCGCCCACGAAATATATAAATATTAAATTTAATTTTGCTCCCTGTGTTCGACCTACATATTACACACCTGTGCACTTGCAGCAATTATTTCAAAATTTGCGCTTTTCTAATTCATTAGAAAGCATCAAACAAGTTTTTGGCGCCGTTTCTGGGGAGGTAAAAATTAAATTTTATTATTTATTTAATTTTCGATTCATGTTAGTTTTTCTTCCTCTTTTGTTTTCTTTTATTTTTTTTAGAAAAAAATTCTTGTTTAGTTGATTGTATTGATCATTGATACCGTAATATTCTACACAAGAGAAAAAAGAAGAGTTTCCAAATTTTCTTTGATTTCTTTCCATTTTTTGTTCCCTTTCCTGTATTCAATACATTTGCTCTCTTTGCTTCTTGTACAAGTCTTCTAAAAAAATACAAGGATTCCTTTTCTATTCACTTTGTCTATTCACAGCCATTTTTCTTCTATTTTTTCGCTTTTTTTTCCTTTTTCTATACACATACCAAACAAGCACCTTCAGACTACCACACAATAGTCTTCCTGCTACAATCATCATCACCCACACAAATACCCATTCTGCCACAATCCGTTCATCATCACCACTAACACCATAAACCGATCATCCATCTTCAAAGCCACAACAAACGTTCACATCCCCCTTCTCATCCTTCACCACTCATCCAATTCACGATCAACGTTTCTCCAACTTCCCCATCTAGTTCACGAATCCAGACCAAAAACTTATTGCCTCCATCAAACTTCCCATCACCCTGCCTCTACGCAAAAGCATCCACATTACAAATTCCAACTTTAAACAACACCGTAAACATCAATACCCATTATCACCACCTTCAATACAACAAACTGCATCTCACCAGTCATGCACAGCATAACCACCTCCCTCCTGAACCTCCCCACAATATTCATCACCGTCACTCACGTTCATCAAAAGCCACCACCATTAAATAGAATACATTCATCTACCATGTCACCTTATACAGCCAACCTTTTTCACTGGTTCGTAACCAAGTATCATCAATCCATCAAATACTCCCATTCAAAAATCTCTATAAATCTACGTTCATCACCCCTGCCTTTGCCAAAGAACCACCTATCCAATTCAAGACCCCTGAATCAACTTCAACTACTTCGAACCGTCTAATCACCAATCGCTCTAGACCGCATAGTCATCAAACCACAACATCCCCACTACCTCTTATCTTCAACTCATCAACATCCTAAAACTCAGTTCGTAATTCTTAAACACAAAAATGGGACTACCCCCTTCGAACACATCGAATCACGAAATCAAAAGTAACGCGGTAACCCAAGAACCCTATCCAAGAAAAAAAATCTTGCCAGATCGTTTCCTGAAATGGAGGAGAGTGGCATGAATTTTTTTTGGGTTTGACTCCTTTTATTGCTGAAAAAGGGATGCGATTGGTTTTATTATCGTTCTTTTCTTGGGTTTGAAGGTTTCCTAATTTCGAATGGAAGGGGATCGTTTTGCCATAGTTTTTTGATTTTTTCCTTAGTACGCGAGCAGGTGTAATATTTTTTATTCTTATGGAAGCCGGCTTTATTATGTGAACATTGTTTTTGGTGGTGACTTCGTTGGGTTAGGTGAGATTTTTTTTAATGTTATTTTTTTTAATTTTTGTTTTTAGAGAAAAACCATTCAAAAAAAACCATTAAAAAACAAAGACCAAAGTGAGAAAGAATTCGAGCAATAAAGCAATGGAAAGTCAAGCAAAAGTTGATTTGAATTGTCAGTAGCTACTCAACTGTTCTGGACGGACAATCATAACCCACTGTAAAATTTTCTAAACTCTACAGGTGCTGCAGTTGCTTAAAAATATGGAAATTTCTTGTAAAAATTTTCTGCAGGGGCAGCGGCTTGCTTGTACAATATTTCAATTTTCTGCAATTTTTGTTGTTTGAATATTATGTTGATCGAAATTTCTGAATTAATTTGGTGAGGAACGCATTCACATAACTAATCACTCTCGTCGTTTTTCAACAATAAAACTTGAT